>CM056993.1:108471122-109671122 GCA_029891345.1 Dryococelus australis | reverse complement strand
GAAAATTAATTTTTATATCTTAGGGAAAACAATTTGTAAATAAGTTAAAATATATACACATTTTAAGTTAGAAATTCAGAAGGGGGGAAACTACACTTAAAAATAAGCACAGATATTTTTAGAAAAAACAGATTGAAAGTAAAAAAAAAAAAAACTTTTCGAACAAGTTTGTATAACGTACATTTAAATGTTTGAAAATAAAGTTTGACTTGGACATTGCTTACATATAATGATGATGTTGTAAGTTTAATTGTGTAAGTGGATAGATGCATGTTTGTCATTATGTAAAAAAAATATGTCTTATAGCTGTGTTGATATGAAAATTAACCATTTATTAGTTAAAAGTTTGCTGGAAAACAAGAATAATGTTTGCTGGAAATGGAAATAAAGTTTGGTGGACAACTAAATAAAGTTTGCTGGAAAAGAAATAAAAAAATTGGTGGTAAACTACTTACATTTTAATTGTATGTATTGTGGGTTAAAGACATTTGGAATGTATTTCTTAGTGATGAGGAAAAATAAAGTTTTATCGGTGGGAGTTATGACATTTTTTTATTTTGCTGGGAATATGCCAGGCTCTTGCGTATCGAAAAATAGGAGGAAGCTTCAGTCTCCAAGTCAAAGAAACAGTTTGTAGGGGAGAGGGGAGAGTAGCAGGAAGCTATCCCAGGTCAGTTCAAAATCCATTGTTTTGGCCTTGAAGCAAGCCTCGGTTCATAGCCGAGGCACCGTTCTGGAGGTGAAGGACTGAGCCTGCATGGCCCGAGCATTTATACAGAAACACATTCTGTGCTGACGGTGAAGGGAGGAAGTGCGTACCCTTAAATTGACAGCGAAGGCTTAGCAGTGCCTTCTGTGGACAGAGGCAGTCATCCCAAAAACAATTTCTGGCCTTGAGGAGGGCAGGTTTTGCTAAGCGAGGCGTTGGAAGGGGCAATTCTTGGCTGGTGTAGGCGAAGGGGGTGTTTGCCGCTAAACAGGTTTTTGCAGTGTTGAATAGATACCAGCGTTCAGGGCCAGGAGCTTTGAAAAGGGCAAAAATGAACTCTGGGTTGGAGGGGGACCGGGGCTGCATCGATAGAGCATTCCTCTGGAGATGTGCTCTTGGTCGGTGTAAGAGGAGGGGGTGGCTGGCCTTGGGCAGGAGCAACGTGAAGGCTTCTCACTGGTTTCTGCGATCTTAGTTCTTTGTCAACCCTCACGCTGCATAGACATGACACTGGAACTCTCGACTTCACCGGCCTTAGGAGTGTGATAGCTGCGATTCTCGTTAAGCGATATTATATGCTCCAGGGTTCAGATCTCGTTCACAGTCTTTCTAAACTATAGTGTGAAATATTTGTTTAATAAGTCTTTAATATATCAGGGAAAAAATATAAATTTTCGTGTGATAGTGCATTTATCATGTAAACACCATTTATGTGTTTGGTAGACGAAACTTCGTAGCATTCTCAACTCGCGTTTTTGTTACCAAGTGCCGTGAATTTCACAGACTTGACCGAAATTTTTAGTATATTCGTTATTTTTAAATAATTCAATTATATACATTCATGTACATGTAGGACTAATAGTGTAATCAAGTCGTTAATTGTACCTTGGTAGGAAAAGAGGTCCTGTCAGTCGTAAATTTCAACTCATCCACTCTCCATATATATATATATATATAACAGCTTATAAGCAGGCACATGTCATACGATCCAGTCATTCATTGCCTGACCTCAAAGGTGGACGGATGTGTTATTGGAGAGCTCCTTGTTCAATTTCATTATGTGTATTTCTATTAAGCTATTGTGTCTGTTTAAAATTCAAAATGTAAATTTGGTAATCTTTATTTCTCCATGTTAACTGGAAGCGCTAAATCATTGTCTGCATGTTTCGCTAGTTAAATTGCATGCAGTGTTTGGTAAGGATACATTTTTTCTAGATATAATTCAGGATGTATATGAGTAGTGTGTAAATTATATTCAGAGCTTTTTGCCATAGTTTCAACTTGCCTACAAGCTCCACGTATATAAGGTGGCGCACCTCATACACTGACGCCATTCCTTCACCATCCTCCAAGCGGACGGTTGTGTTTTGGGAGATGTGCGATTTCATTATGTGTGCTAATTAATTAATTAATTTTAAAGTGTGGATTACATTTCTAAAGTTCCTCACCAGTCTCACAGGCAGACAGATGTGTAAGGTATGTGCGAGAGGCGTTAAGTAGTGTTTTCATATATCGTGTGTTTAGGAAGACTGTCATTTAATTTATATGGAAATTTTTGATTCGTTAATTCCATACTGCACCCTCATGTAATTGTGATAATTTACCACTTGTTATTGACATAGTTGTGTTCGTTCGGTATACTGCTCTCGTATAAATTATATTTATACCATACAGCTTGGGGTAGACTAATTCATCTCTTTATGTTTAATTAATTTTAAGACACCTGGATAGGTACGCAATTGCACTTGTTTCTTTATGAGACAAGCTAGTTTTACATGTCTATTGTGTTATTTATTCATACGTAGAAATCGTTTAAACACTCTGAAATTATATAACATTTAATTGAATTCGGAATAATGATATGTTTCAAAGTCTCCTATCTACCAACACAGCCAAAAAGAGACCAAATTTACACTTATACCACTCTTGCAGAAAACTCACCACAAATATAACCCATTCCCAAAACTGCCGCACCTCATCCGAGTGCAAGAGCTCAGAGGGTGAACATCTATCAGAGCTCCTTCCCAACCCACAAAAGGAAAGAATGAAATAGATGAAATTGTCCCTTAGTTCACTCTTGCACCACACACAAAAATTTTATCCGATTAAAAATTGACCCTTTCAAAAAATCTAACTCTTTCAAAAATTTAACCTTTTTCATTGTTATCAGATTAAGTTTGGATTAAAGATGAACCCTTTCAATCAAATAGATAATCCATCAATTAATTCCAGGTAAACTGAAACCCTTACACCCCTACTACTAGTATGTAAAAGCCTTTTTAAGCTATATTGGAAGGTTCCCAAATGGTTAAATTTAAAGTACCATTCTTTTCTCTTCTGGGGTATGTCTTTTTGTAGGTTAACATACTGAAGGCACGTTTATTAGTTTCGTCAAAAAACCAGGATTTCAAACACTCTGCAGCACACTTCAAGCACCTGGTAGACAGCCGTGAAATTCAAACTGGGGGACTCAATGTTAAACAAAATCTTTCCCATTACGTCAAATTTGAAGGTAACTATTTCAGACCAAATACATTTTGGCGCTACTGTCACAGAGAATATTGCAATATAAAATTATTTTTGAAAACAAATTATTTATTCATATTTGATTTGTTTTACATAAACTTAAAAATCCACATTTTAGAAGAAAACAAACTTAACGTGGAATACCAACATTTTGTTTGAAACAGTTATATTTAAAATTGAGGCAATAAGAAAGAATTTCGTTTAACATCGATTCCCCATTTGAAGCTCGTAGCTTCCGGCAAGTTAAGCAGGGACTAAATGCTCACTTTTGAAATCATCCTCAGAAAAAAGACACTGCCCCTGCCTTCGTATATTTTAACGCGTGAACTGTGTGACATGCGCCCAGTAAAGTTGGCAATGATAGATGGAAAGTATTTACATATCTTAACGTCGGATAAAAGGTGTTAATTAACCATCTGTGATAACTTAAATCATTTGTTTTGCTTTCTGTTTTATTTTAATGCATTGAAATGTAAAAATTAGCATATTTGAAAGATAATCACTTTTCTAATAATTTCACAGTTTCACCTTACCGGCGCATGAATAAAGTGACGAGGCCCACGGCAATGTTAATTTTACATAGGGTGGAAGAATACACAATGTGCATACGAGTAGATCTTAGGCAGGGCTTTCAAAAGTGCTCATTTTCAGTGAAAAGCCTATGATGAATACGCTTTTTCGCGCGAGGCAAGTAGCCACGCCGTGCGTAAACGCGCGCCTAACCACGCCACGTAACAATTTACTTGCGACGATCACATACGGTTTCCTCACCCGCGCGGAACCGGTTTCCCGTGGCTTCGGCCGCGAGCGGTCCCGAGAGGCGACTTGCACAACAGATCGCGCCCGCCCGAAACAATACCTCAACCTGATCGCGCGGAGTGCCCTGACCAGCCGCACGATCGGCGCTCCTCTTTCAGCAGCAACGAGTTCCGTTTCTTGCACCGAACGCACCGTCAATGCACGTGACGTCTCTCCGTGCCGTTCTTCCGCGCCCGCAGGAATGACACGATGAATGGAGCAGGTGGAGAAAGCCGCAGTCTATGTTTACTAAAGGCTGTTCACGATAAAGTGAGCACTCTTGAAATAAACCTTCGAAAAAAGTCACTACCCCTGCCTCCATAACTCCATATATTTTAACGGTTTGTAGTAATAGATTGAAAGTAGTTCCATATCTTAACGTCGAATAAAAAATGTTAGGTCACCATTTGTGATAACTGAAATAATTTCTTTCCCCTTTTTTTTTACGCATCAAAGTGTAAAATGGATCATAATTGTAACATATATACTTTTCCAATAATTTCACAGTTTCACATGACCGGCGCATGGATAGTGATGAGGCTCATGACAATGTTAATTTTACATAAGGCTATAAAATACATAAAGTGCATAGAATTAAATCTCAAACATGGCTTTAAAAAGTGCTCAATTTACCGTGAACAGCTTTTAGAGGAAAGGAAGCGAGTGTATTTCCCGGTACGTTGTGAATGGGAAATCATATCAAACGTATGTTGCCGTTCCATTACTCGTGTGTGTCGATCATAGTTGTTTCGTGTTGAAGAATGATTTCGATTTTTAGTGTGTCCAATTTACCGTATACAAAAATAGAATTTTCTCCCTATCGTTTAATTTTATTTCCTTTTGTAGTTTTTCATCTTTAATAATTTTCAGCTTTTTGCGGTATTTTTTTATTTCAACGGATTTCGTACTTGAAAAAAAATTGTCTTCCGTGGCTACACTCAACCGGTTCTGAAGTTAACCTAGGCAGTGGAATCTATCCCATTAATATCTTAATACAACTAATTTAATTCGAACATTCATATCTGAAGTTAGGTTTCGTTAAGAGGAAATTATTTTCAGAAGTATAATGGGGAGACACGGGAGAATATTATTCATAAACCGGCTCTTCCTAGTTAAAAAATAACTTCGGTTTTGACACAGAAGTCTTTTTTCATTAACCGAAATAAACCTATGAACATAGTGCGATATAACTTGATGCATTCGTACTTTCGTTTTGGATTGAAAACAGGAAGCTCCCGAGCAACAACTCTGCAGAAAAGTACGAACCAAATTGACGCGAATCCTTAACTTTTGTATTTTTTGACCATCGACACACGCTTCTTCGCATTTATGAGAGGAAACGTATTTCCTGTGCTAGTTTTTTTTTTATGCAACGGCATATATCTTTAGTTTCACATGGGGTAAAGAAAGTTAGATCATAGAATTCATGTCAATTACACCGTATTCCCATCGGAAAGTGACATACTGTATATTTTTGCGCTGAGGGGTTAAATATGACGGCATTTATATGATAATAATACTTTCTGAACTACTACATACTGACTCGGTGTTATAATCTGGGCAATTTCATTGATGCAACTTACTTGCTACATGAGCCACGTGGCATGGAGTCATGCTCACGACCATAAGACTTTATCTGGGAACAACATGCTCATGTTTTGTACACTAGAGGAAAATCATTGAAGTACATCTAGGCAAATATCTTCCAATACAAACGTGTTTTACAACACAAACTTTTCGTGTCTAGAGGGCTCTGTTCGTTAAGTGGAACTGCACCATTCGCTTGTACCAGTCTGCAGCTATTAGACCAAGCGTCTTATCGCATGTCGTTTGACAACACGACGATTGTAGATAGCTTAATGAATTCATCGTGCGTGTGCCACAGTGCGAGTCTGCAATGTCTGGAAGACAAATGACTCCGAACGTGGCCGTACAATGGCACTGCGGGAAGGTGGCCGGACATTCCGCAGAATCGCCACTCACTTGCGGGCGTAACGTAAGTAGTCCATCGGAGGCGGAGAAGGTGGGTAACGGAGGATACCCACAGCCGCCTACTAGCCCCACCAGTGCCAACCTCGCTGCACTGATAAGCGCCTCGACAGAAGGATAGTTCGTGCTGCTCTGACAGAGATAACAGCAACCGCACTTGCAATCAGAGCTACTGTGCCCTCCCCCCCTCTTTTCCATCCTCTCTCTCCTCGTGCAAGCGTGAAAAATAAACAATTGAATGTTGACGGTCGGTTTACGTTCTCGTGTTCCTCTGGAATGTTTACCACTAAAACCTGCTTATCGTCGAGAACGTCTCCGATGGTGTCGGGAGAGAGGGTGTCGGAGAGGCGAATGGAGAGTTGTTTCTGCCTTGGACAAAGTGATGGCCGTGTTCGCGTTCATAGATATGCGGGTGAGCGGGATAATCCTTCGTGTATTCGCATTCGCCATACCGGACCCACGCCCGAGATTATGGAATTTGGGAGGGGGTGGAATAAGCTAACATCCCGATCGCATCTGGTATCCATTAAAAAAAGCATGATGAGTGCGTCGTATATCTGTGACGCTGTCAATCCTTTCCTCTCCGACCATATATCGACACACTGCAGGAAGCAGGCTATACAGGTCGGTAATGTGCGTCCCTATATTTCTATGACAACACAGTATGCTCTACGCAGTGTACGCACGTTAACCTGGCCTGCTGGATCTCCAGACCTCGGCTTCCTCGAGTATGCGTGGGACATGATGGCACGGCGCCTGACATCCAGCCCAGCCCCGACAACGACCATCGTCCAGCTACGCCAAGAAGTACGGCGAGCGTGGGATGCCGTATAGGCCATACCCCAGAGAGACATTCAGCAATTCTACTACAGGTTACATGCTAGAACTGCTGCATGTGTGGCCGTTCGGATTGTTACACACTTTATTAAGGTGCCTGCTGTAAGTATTGCATATAATGTTTTGGACATCCCACTAACTTGATGTTCTGGTTAAGTCCCACATACTGCCACCTTCTTCTTGTGTATCAACAATGGGGCATTTACTGTTCGTGACATGCATTTCCGTCAGTGTATTTCTGTAGTACTATCATAAATGTGTAACTTTGATAGTACACAAGTATCAAGGAAACAGCAGTAATTTTGCCTTAAGCAACTTTTTTCGTTTTTATTACTTCCATTGTTTACAAATGTTGGAAATGACTAAGTTATGTAAAGGAAATATCAACCATAGCTTTTAACTACTTATACGGTTCTTTTACCCCGTGTTTTGCTTTGACAGGTGAATAAAATGTACTGCCAGATCTACACCGAGACCTGTCTTGAGCAAGAATTTAACTCGGTGACGTAGCTTGGATGTATAAATGATAATGTGGTCAGTTTGTAATGAGTAGGAACTGACAACTTCGCATTGCAAACCTGCTGCACAGCAACCATGTGTACACCAAATGCCGGTTTTAAACGGAGGTATTCTACATTTGTATTCAAGTACTTTCGACTTAAACGTAATTGCTGGCTTCCGGTCCCTCAGCATGCTTTCAGTAAACTGTGGTCGCTTAATAACAGCGCCCTGCAAATAAGTTCGGCTGGAATCCGCCAGGGAAGTGGACGTGCCCTCCAATCAGACTAATTAACTGCCGCTGGTGCCAGACGCGGTGGACGATCGCTCTGATGGAAACGGTCGAGTGCCGAACGAGGACAGGCGGGCGAGTTTTTCTCGTTTTAGTCGGTGACGCAGACGGCGCCCGAGAAGTCGTAACCCATATACGGCGCGAAACGCGGTCCGTTTTTACCCTGGCCGCACGCGCCCGCTAGCTGGGATTGTGTGTGCGCGTGAAAGTGTTGGCGACGGCGCGGCGTCGGATGGCCGGCGCCACGGCGGGAAACCGCGGCGCTGTTCCTCGTCTAAGCATTCATCCCGAGACAACGAACGTCCCTCCCGACGACTGCTGCTCCGGCTACTTGAGATAAACTCCGTGCTCCAGCCAGCCTCTGATGACTCATCTCTGGACCACAGTCGCCGGCCCTACATAGCCTTCACAGCTTTTCGCCATGTAGGCCACTCCCGACTTTCCTCCAAGCCGGCGTCCGCCTACCTTGGCGCCAGAACTGCGTTTCTCTGTGTATGTAATCCACGTTATGCAAATACGACTTTTTTTTCCTTCAGAAAAGATAAAAGCAGTTATCTATGCCCCCTTTTTTTGTCATATTAAATTTATTTTAGAGAAAAGAAAATCGTGAAAATGGTCAAACATCGCATATTTAAAGCTTGCGTATGCAGTTTTCTTAAGCACCAAGAGGATAGCACAAAGATACGGGCGTAGTTTAATCGGTGGTCTTTCTTCGTCTGAAATAAAACCCCACTGTTATAGATGTAGTTTGCGCAGTACAGCGTTATGTGCCCGAAACACTGCACGACTTGCGCGTAGGAGCGATGAGGCACTTGTCATGCGTGTAAGCGTCGCCCGTATCGCTCCCTTGAACTCGGACGCGGGGCTCGCACGGGGGTACATCCCACTCTTAAAACCGCGGGGCGCATTTAAAACATACACTGCCGGGGGAAAAAATTTTTAACGTCCAAAAGAGCGTGGTCCAATTGAACGTGGATGCAATAGTTGTATGCTGGAGGAGTGTAGTTACACTGGAGTGGAGATACCTGGGCGACTCTTAACATCGAGATCTTGGGAGCCGATTAAGAAGTATGGAGCGGCGCTGGAATGCAAGGGCTGTGGGGAAAGGGAGACACCCGAGGAAACCCGCCGAGCAGCGGCATCGTCCAGCACGATTCCCACATGCGGAAATCCAGGAGCGACCCCGCCGGAAATCGAGCCAGGTCCACCTAGGTAGTAGTCTGTCCACTATACCACCGCCCCCCCCCCAAATTGTAGTTAAACTGATGAACGTTTCACTAACATCGACCAACAAGTGTCGTTGTGCCAGTCACTTCGCTGCGCTGTGTTCAGCAACGCACGGTACAGTATCGTGCACGCCTAGAAGGTTGAATGTTGAGTACGCGTGTGGCAGTCAAGCTACCCCCGTGCCTCGAAGATGGTTACGTCCCATGCAGAAAACCACATATGGCTCATTGATGGTTTGCAGTCGGATGCCAAGCGCCGCAAACAGTTGGCCAACAGCTGGCATGCACCCAGCACCATTATATACCTCTGTGAATATGCAAATCTAAAATTACCGCGAAATTAATTAACATCCGAAAGTGAGTGCATAACCTTCTCTACGAAATTACTTTTGCTCAGAACGGTATAAGGAAAAGCTATATACTGCACATAAGAACGATATTTATAGAGAAAAAAATGTAATATTTAAACGCATTTATTATGCCCGAACTGAAAAATTACCATAAATGCAACCATAATCACCGTATATATAACTTTATACCTAATATTGAATCTCTTCTACTTTTGGGTAAATATGTACTTGGGCATTATAAACTAAAGTTGAAATTTGTGTTATCTATAATTTTAAAATTAAAATTTGTATCATAATCATAAAATAATTTAGATAGAAACTGCTGAAAAAATTGTTAAACGAATTAATGAAGGTAATTTCCTGCAATATTTTCCAAACCAGTCACCGCAAACTAATATATTTAAGTTGTTTTTAAAAGTCATATATTATTGTATATTATATAATTAAAAATTGTATATTAAAATATATAACAACTTTGACTTCATTTTAACCTCGAAGAATCACATGAGATTTTTCAACTAAGCAGACACATTGTTTTCGGACTTCTCTCCCTAACGATGGTTCTTCATTTGCCTCATCATTTATTACACTAGCAGCCAGCTTAATCATATTTTAAGTAGTTTTTTTATGAGTTACACAGCACCCTCATATTCTAGCGCTTTTATCTTCAAATAGGTATGCCATTTTGTGATGGAAGGTACAATTCAAAAGGTTTCTTCTTTCTGGGTGCTTTCGTACACAGATTGTGGCCTTTGATCCACATTAAAAGAAATGCAAACATGTCGTAGTTCTGCAATCTGCACCTCAATAACTTGATCTACCACAGAAGGATCATTGACAGTCAACTCTCCTCTCATCTTTCGATCGTCTAATTAGAGCATACAGAGTGATTATGATGAAGGCGAGGCATCATCCTTTCTTACAGCTTAGTGTGATCTGAAACAGAACAATACCAGAAAAAAATACACATATGCACGACATAACATACTGTACTATGCATAGGGCACACGTCTTTATAAAATCTAAAGTTATGTAAAGTAAGAAGTGGATTTTGTAATTTACAAAAGGTAGTACTGTTATGAACATTTTCAAGTTCTCAGTCACGTATATCTCTTACTTCTTACAATGTCAATATTCGTATCTATGTGAAATATTACAAGAAAGAACTGCATGTAATAGGCAATTCATGGTAAAGTGAGAGCTTTTGAAAACCCTCTTATTTGGAATAATAGTCTATAAACATATTTTATTTTAGCCTTAGACGTTTACTTCAAACTGCAGTGATATCTACACATTGTGTTTATTACTTATATGTTAATATTTATATTAAATAGTAGTTAAAGGATAAAAAATTGCTCAAATAAAAAAGTAAGAAGAGCCTCAAAAGCGCTCACTTTATCGTGAAGAGCCTGTAGTAATTTAATAATGAAAAAAAAACATAATATGTGACATACACTGAAAACTGCAGCATTCCTTGCGACCCAATAATCATTATGTGTATAAAGGGAAGAAAAAGCGGCGGACAAAAATATAAAAAACTTTCTAAAACAGGTCGTACTTCGTCATTACACTACAGTCATGCCACGGAGCTCAGAACACAAAGTATCAGTCTTATCAGTAGCAGTTTTACGGGTTGTGTGTAAACATTCTGCTAGCAGTAAAACGCCGATATGTCCGACATCTCTGACTTACGAACAAGCATCTTGGTTGGTTGGCTCCTAGCTGGAGTATAAGTCACGAAAACTGCCATCGTTGTGGTTATTGCGAAAAACACTGTGTAAAATTTTAAGACAGACTGCATATAACATTTTAATACATTGAAACAGAATAGTGGGCGAAACCAAAACCAACCGGTACGGATAGAACAGATTTATTTCGGGTAGCGGGATACATTTACAAGGCGACGGAGTCCCAGGCAACCTCCCAGATGAGAACCCATATCCAGGACCATGTGTCATTCAGAACCCTCAGAATGATACTGTATGCTGAAAACGTTCATGATAGAGCTGCTTTGAAGCGACAGTACTGGTATCAAGAGGACAGAGAATGCAGACAATAGCTACGGGAACGGGCTATTTAGCCTGATGAATCTGCCTTTACATAATTCCAGACCACAGTACGTGCTTATGTCTGGAGAACACCTGCTGAAATCTATCATGTTGACTGTCTCATTAGAGGGGCTCTGTGATGGTGTGGGGCATCATGTATTGACCCGGTCTGGGACAACTTGAGGTCCTGCATAGGAAGATCACAGCACAGCAGTATCTTGTATTTTGGGTTATCATCTGTACCCTGTGCTCCATCCACACTTTGTTCCCTGGCGAGGATGAAGCGTAACATCTCGTCTGGCCTCCTTAGTAAAGTGACATTAACATAATTTAATCTTCGTGGGCTATTTTGCAGACCAAAGTGAGTGCCAATTTTTCACCTTTAGCCATACTCTCAACCAGAGAGCGCCTTGCACGAGGAATGTACACTCTTAATCTGAATCAGTGAGAGTTTCACTGTTTCAATCAGTCAAACGTATCTGACTGATACTACAATCACTTCAGTGAATTTAACTGACGAACCAGTGAAAAATGCTATATTTCCTTCACTGATTGATTCAGCGACGTTTCCCACTGATTCGTCAGTCTTTTTTTTCCCGCTGTTTTCTCAGTGGTTTATTCTTTGACTGATGGACCAGTGCAACATCTAAGCAACTTGTTCTGTCTCTATTTTTGACTGATGTATCAGTGAAACTGCGTGTAAAAATGACTGTTCAACAGTGTGTGCCAAGTGAAGTAACAACGAATAAACGAATAAAACTAATATAAAATACTATCTAAAATGTGTTTCGTCTTTCAAAACTCCATTTTATGAGGTAATATGAGCACACAGCCTTTCACTCCGCTTTTGTGTGTTTCATTTCGATTCCATGCAATTGTCACAGGACTCTGTTTGGAGGTTTAAACTGCATTAAATAAGGCGAAGAGAGTGCGATCATATATATTCGTTTTGACAATACTAACGGTACCAATTAAAACAAACACGAAAATGTATGAGCATACAACTCCAAATTACACGAATTCGCAACGTAAGTATAAGACGTAAGGTTTAATCCCGCAATTTTAACTTGGCGTGGTAGCTTAGATGTCAAGGCAACAGCTTAGAATCGAAGGATGCGCGAGCTCAATCCCGGCCACCTACGAAACTTTATTTACTTTTTTAAATTACGGTAAATTGCACAATATAAATAGTACACTATCGTTAATATGTTTATTTCACGTAATTATTTGCCTACATTAAATAAAAGCAATATTTAACCCGCCACTGCAGTCCGCCATCACTTATTCTGTCAGTGAAATTGTTTTGTCACAAATTCAATCAGTGTAATTTTTCACCGAAATAATCAGTGGTTTTTCACTGATTCTAAGTGGAGTCATTTTCACTAATTATAGTAGTTGAATTTCACTGCGAATCAGTGATATCCCACTGATTCGATTTTAGAGTGTATGCATGTTCCCATAAACGTCGTGCATGGCCTGTATTTGTCAATCCCTCACATAATACAAGCTATGACCGGGATGTGGGCCAACAACTTGTTCATAAATATCTTGTGTCATGTCACAGTTGCCCATGTTATTTCATCCATCCCCTGCACAGCACAACATAGTTACGACGTTCTTGCTTTTAACCTTTTTAACTTTAGTAATTGACTTAAATTTTATCCCTTAAACAATATTTTTTTTAATAGAAACATTTTCAAGTAAAACTCTTTTTCACTCTTGTAAACTAAACACGTTTGGACGTTTGGAACTTTTATTGACATTACACTCATGAGCATTTGAATTAGAGATACCTGCCGTGTCAGCGAAATTGCGCTGTGGTCGCCCCGTTGAATTGTGTAGTGCTTAGACACGCATGACTGTGATGTCTTCATACCTTATACTGACTGTCTGAGTTACAGTCGAGCACAGAATGGGGAAGAAGGAATATTCCATCGCATTTGATCGTGGCCAGATAGTTGGTGACAGAAGTATAAGTCACTCCATACTCGCCGTCGTGTAGACACTGGGATTCCCACGGGTCATCGTGTCAAGAGTGTATCGTACGTTAATGGATTCGAGTGAAACTTCCACCGCCAGGGACAACTACTGGGTCGTACGAAGTATAGATAACAGAGTCACCGTCGGCTAGCTCGGTTGGTAACATCGGATAGACAAGCCACAGTGCAGCAGATCACTAGCCAATTCAATGCTGGACCTGTAAGCAACCGTACCATGCAGAACCGTCTCCTCGATATGGGATACAGAAGCCAACGACGTCTCCTCACCGCACATTACAAGGACCAACGATTAACGTGGGCGCAGGAACAACACCATTGTACCCTCGACGCATGGCTGAAGGTCGTGTGAACGGACAATTCGAGGTACACATTGGTACACGTCGATGGCAGGGTACGAGTACGTCACCAAGCACATGAAGCGATGGATCCTCGTATGGGGACTGTTTACGTGGGACGAATTGTGTCCCCTGGTAAACGTGCCATCGTCCCTCGCCAGCGATCGATACAAGGACCTACTGGCTGTTTATGTGCACTCATTTCTTCACTTAGATCTCACTGCAGGTAACCTGTAACTACAGCAAGCCATTGCACTGGTCCAACGCTCTCGAATTGTGACCAAGCGGTTGGATGAACACTCCACATACTTGAGATTACTTGCCTGGCCGCCGAGGTCACCCGACCTCAATCCTGTCGAGCACATTTGGGACGCTGTCGAGCAGAATGTGCGCGCCGTAGATCCTCCTCCGACCGATCTGCGTGAATCGTGGGAGGCTGTGCAGCTGTCGTGGACCAGTACGACTCCCGACCACTTCCCGTGCCGTGTGGAGTCCATGTCGCGCCGCGTCATCGGCGTAATCTGGGCGAATGATCAGGCTACACGCTACTAGGCAGGAATCTCTAATTCAATTGCTCATGAGTCCGTAAAAGGATTTTAGTTTGTACTGCATTTCCAAAGGGTCCCTTGTACATGTACACTAATTGATGGGAAACAGTCAAAAATGTATTTGGAGAATACTTCTTAATTTGACTGTATAAATTATGGTACTGATGTTACCTTTGGTCACGAACATTATCTGTAGAAATTAGAGCCTTCAGAAACCATGCATTCCCCTTAAATTTAAATAAATTGTATTTAATATTTGAGGACAAGGACTATTTTGTAAATAGAATGAATTTTAAACCTGTGTTTAAACGGACTTCGCGCTGTTTGCACCCGTAAAACATTAGTCATTCCACAGCAAAGCCTAAGAAGGAACCAAGAGTACCATTATTGGATACTGTCATATTTGTAGACAAGGGATGCTTTGGAATAAGAATACTTAATTAAAATTGTGTTGGTAAAATAAATATTATATTAGATCTGCAGAGACATAAAATTTTGAAACTAAAAAAAAATAATTATAAAGACAACTTTATTTCAAAAAATGTGATTGTAATCAAGCAGCATGCGTGCTTATCCATATAGGCCTATAATATTTCTAAGTACCTTCAACATGTACTTGATGTACACAGAAGTTCAGCAGCGATTAAAGATAAGATGAAATTAGGTAACAGTTACAAAAAGTAAATTTTCTAAATGAAATTTTAATACTCTAAAAATAGTTTCCTGTCAGGATACGCTACCGAGTTATTCCTGCATAGGAACATTTTAAATTCAGTGTGACCTATTTTTTTCTCTCAAATATACCGTTTAGACCGGCCCATACCTTGACATTGGCCTCTGCCATGGTTCATGGCGTATTTATGACGTCTTACGATTTCTTGTGATTGGTGACCGGAGAACGTAAGAAGCCCTGAGTGCTCGATATATTCATGGGATTCTTTCGCAGTATAAAGACCGATGACCTAGTGTCGAACTTGTGACATAACGATGCCTGGCTCTGCGCCGAGTTGCCGGTGGTCTGAAAGGCGGGGGGAGGAGAGGGAGGAGCGGTAACCGCGGTCTATAAGTAGAAAGGTCGGGACGCTGGTGGGGGTTCGCAGAAGCGCCGGGGCGCCACACGTGGCCTCGCGGGCGGCAAGGTCGCGGTCGAGGCTGCACTGGGGGCGTAACCCCCTCCCCCCAACGTGCCATTTCCCGCCCACTGCAGTCGTGCTTCACGCTTCTGCAACTCCAGCTGCGTCTGTAGTCACTTCCCGAGACACCGCTCTGCTACTGCCACAGAGTTAGGAAGGTTTATAGAGAGCGCTAGGAGCCGAAAGAGGTATCGACTGTATCGACCTACCATACAAACGAGACTTTCTCATCCACCATATGCGATTATTAGAATGATTGGTACAGCACATTATCGATACATTTTTTCGAAATTTGCTCTACTCTTAATTATTTTGGTATCTAAGATGTTGAATACCTACTTATGGTTACAATTTTAATAATCATACAAGATATCAATGTTAATATTTATTTACAACTATTGCCCATAAATCATAATTAGATAAAATATATATTTTTTGAACGTTAATAGTTTTGCACCAATACATTCAACACGTTTCCATTACGTGACTTGTAAAATCTAAAATTCCATCCATTCCGAGACAGCCAGGAACAGAGTATAGTTTATTATTCACTTTATGTGAGGTTATTAAAGAAAAATTATAATTATGTCACTATAAACTACATTAAAAACATCCACCTTTGAGCGCCAGTAAAACTACGTGCATCATTGTTCTGCTCTTATTGTGATTGGCTGGAGAATGACAGGTAACAGTCATTAATAGATACGTCAATATTTTGGTGACGCAATTCCATGATGTCACAGAGGAACGATTCTGTCCATTAGATGGTTGGTTGGTAGGTAGGTAGTTGGGCTTAACGTCTCGTCGACAGCGAGGCCATTACAGACGGTGCAAGTTAAACAGTGTAGAGGGATTGGGGAAGGAATAGGGAAGCGGCCATGACCTTTGTCTGGGACCCATCCTAGCATTCGCCTGGAGTGATTTCGGCTAAACGTGGAAAACCGAAATCAGGATGGCCGGAGCGGTAATCGAATCCGGGTCCTCCCGAATGCGAGTCCAGTGAGTTACCACTGCGCCACCTCGCTCGGTCTGTCCATTAGCTGGCTAATGCCACCTCGGTGCACTGTGTGTCTTACTGTGGTCGCCTGGTGAGGAGTCTGTTTGTCTGAGGCGAAGATGGATGAAGCGATAATGACATCGCCGATAGCCGCATGCAAAGAGGTATCGCTTCCACGCATGCGACGCTCAACTGCTGTGCAGTCTTCCCATCGACGACTCACCTAAACGTGACTTTGAACGGCGACTCCATCCATAAATTTATTCGACGAGACTCTCAAGAAAATTACAATGAGTAGTTATACAGATATCCTGTTCTTATATTTCAAGATACAGCAGTTCATAAACCCATTTTCAGCAAAGCTGGTGGGCATGAAAATAAAGTTTCCAATCTGCATGCTGCCGAATAGTTTTGCCAAAAAGGTATTCTGCAAACACGCTGCAATTCATTTCAAGCGCAAGGTAGGCGACCGATTTAAGGAGCCTGTCTACCTGTAGCTGTTTTCCCAGTTTGTAACCGAGAAGCATTGGAGCAATAAGGGCTACATTTTTCACGCATCAAGTGCGCGATCGCCACTAAGTGCGATCTCTAAAATGGTGTGCAGGATTCTCGTCGTACTGCGTGTACCTATGGGACTTTAGGTGGCGATCCTATCATTTTACTGACAGAAAGTCTGTATCAAGGTTTAAAACAGGACCCTTGAGTGTTGTTGTTTGTATCTATATGAGTAGTAGGCTTTAATAGGTTCTGGAACAGGGCCCAAGGTCTAGAGCCGTGAACTTTGACGTCTAACGTCAACATCGCCATCTTGTTTTTCACCCCATAATTCCCCTTTTACCCTTAAAAACACTCAAAAGGTTTAGAATTTCCCTCAAAATTTCTTCCCCTTTCAAAACTTCCCTTTTTCCCTCAAAAATGGTAGAAGCCCCCTTTTGTGCAAAAAAAGCCCCCAGGGGCCTTTTGAACCAATTTAGGGGGGGCTTCTATTTACCCTCAAAAAGTCCCATTTCCCTCGAAATACCCCCCCCCCCCCCTTTTTGTGGCACAGGCTTCAATAGCCGGAGCCCCGCATCTGTGACCTTTGACCTCTGATATCACTCGGCGCCATCTTTTTTCGGCTGCCATATTGAAGCACTATCTTGTCTATAGCGACCATATTTAATCGACAACTTGGAATTCATTTTGTCATGCTTTGTCAGTCCATCTCTATTTTTTCATGTTCTCACATTCCACTTTATAGGCTGTTCACGGTAAAGTGAGCACTTTTGAAAGCCCTCTCATTTGGAATAATAGCCAATAAATATATTATATTTTAGCCATAGACGTTAACTACCGAGTGCGGTGTAATATACACACTATGGTTATTACTTTCATAGCAGTATTTATTTAAAAATATGGTTAAAGAATAAAAAATGGCTGAAAGAAAAAAGTAACTAGGTCTTCAAAAGTGCTCACTTTACCATGAACAGTCTATAATCATGTTCGCTGCATTTTGTCATCTTTGATTCCATTTGTCTAAGCCACCAGACAAGCTGCCAACAACACCTTTCTTTCATGCTCTGTTATTCCATGTCATCACCACTATCATGTTTCCCAATTAATTATGCTCTGTCATTCCATGACGATCATCTTGAATTTCATTTATTTGTGTTTCATCATTCCATCTTGGCATCCACCCTCTTGGATTATGTGACTACATAACATAGTCACCTTGTTCCACTTACTTATGTTCAAAGATTCAACTTTAGTTGCCGTTGCTTCAACTTACCATCATGGATTTAATTTGTCTAAGCCGCCAGGTAATCTGTCATCAACACTTGTACTTCATTCACTGTCATTTCCCCTTAGTTGTCTTCGCCCCACCCCACCATCTTGGATTTCATTTTTTATTAGTATCCTCTCTTTCATTCTCTATAATTTATTCCAGATTTAGTCACCACAATTTGTCATATGCTATTTACTCGGTCGTCTTGAACCAGCATCGTACATAGTATTTATGCTCTGTCATTCCACCTCGATTATGTTGCTTGCTGTTTCATCATTCTATCACTTGTGCTCCACCCTAAATACTCACCTATGTTTGACTCCGCCATCTTGTATTATATCACCACCATTTTGCATTATACCATTACACCTTTAACCTTCAAAATATTCAATTTAGTTTGTCATTTGTGTTTACTAAAAATTAACTGTGGTCTATTATAGGGTAGCCACGTAGAAATTATGTAGTACCTTTCTCTTCACCATGTACTGCACTGAATCAGGTCCGGATAGGCCTAGCATGGCATTAGTCCTCCCTCCAAGGTTCTGAGTCAAATTTGTATCACTTTAAAAATCATACTTCCAAGCCAGTTGCATCCACCCTACTGTGAATATATTACAATATAATCCACTCTAATGTTTTGTGCACTTCATTTCAAAACAGACCTTTACCACCATATAATTTATTGTGTGCATCTTGTGATAGTACTTAATTATTTCCTGTGTAGGCCAGATTTTTAAATAATGTATGCTACCCACATAATTTCATTTATTTCATTCAATTACAGTATCTGCATGTAGGCCGAATGGTAACTTTTAAAACTACGGCTGTCTTATTCCCCATATTAGGAAAGTATATACGGTACAACACAGATGAGAAATAAATTATTTTTTTATTCATTGACTATATATATATAATTCAGAGTACGAAAATTAAATTCAGGATCCTTACATTCTCCATACCATTCATGTGGTGTTTTTTTCAGCAATATGCTCACTTTTCACATAACAAATATAATCTGCTAATACACAACACAAGACAGTCTACACTACAAAGCATCCAGCCAGAACCCTTGGATATATATATATTCTTCTTCACCATAAAGTTTTCCTTTCAAGGCCTCTTCGACCTCAGGAATGCTATCAATATTGTACAATGATTGGTTCGCAGTCTTGAATGCTCAGCAACTGATTTTTCATCCAAATTTTGAGGCTTTCCGTAGGTACACCCCAGTCAAACATATTCTGGGGACCTTCTTCAACTTATTTTGTTGATTAATTGATTATCCTTTGCTTAATATGGTCCAGGTATAATCTTTAAAGTACCCTTGAAGCTTATTGTTCCAGGTAGAAACCATCCGTTGTGGTTTCGACAAAAGCTAATACAAGTCATTCCTTAACTGCTAAAACTCGACCTTTACATTTATTGCTTTGTCTCTTTACCTTATCACAATGTTTGAACAGATTCTTAAAATTGATGCATCACTGCATAGCAGAGGAAGGCACCTTCACACAAACAGAACTATCATGCTCCCTTGCACTATTTCTGTAGGCAAATATCTTGTCTCAGTAACTGCAATGAAGCCTTGGTGAAGTCGTGAACGGCAGCGCTGCTGTTGGTGTACAATCTGAAGAAGTAGATTATGGTGTTGGTGTCATGCCCGAAGAAGTCGATAGCACTGTCGGTGCAATACCCGAGGAAGTCGATGGTAGTGCTGTTGCAGTTGTCCCATATGAATAACTCGATGGCACTGGGCCAACCTTAGATGTTGATGGATCAGCAGCTGTTTTTCAAAAGTATATTCCTTGCTTTCACAAGCTGAGGAGAAGTGTATTTCAAGACTACCACTGTCAAAATAAGCTTTCTAACGGGAACCTAGCTGCTTATATACCTGCATGCAGGCACCACAATAGTAAATGTACCACCCACCATAGCTCAAGTGTACCAAACAATTATACAGTCCAGACGAATCCATAACACAAATATTCCTACCATCCATGAAACAGCCAGTGAAAGAACACTTAAAGTACCAAACACCCATATAGTCTCACATAACCCAAGAAAAGCTAAAGTTATTACCATACCACCTAAATTACCATCCATACCATCCACCGTAACTCAAGTGTACCAAGCAACCAACAGGTCAGATCAACCCATAACCTAACACCTATTACACCTGCTCTGCCAATCGACATTAAACATAATATACTAGTCACCGTATCGCCCAATAATAATAAATATATACACCACACATACCAAAGAAACATACAATCCATACCACATAAAACCATTTCAAGCATCGCAACACAATAATATTCTTCCCACACCAAATGACAACAGTCAAATACAATGACCACCCATGTCAACCCCCTTTACTCAAGCATGTCTTAGCATTAAACAACACACTAATGCACACTTACTGTCCATGCCATTTGACATACACCAACAATCACCAGACAGATATTCTGGAAACCATACTATACAACATAACAACCATTACATCCATCATAACCCAAGTATACCAAGCAACCATACAGACCAGAACAACCCATAACACAAACATTTCTATCTTCTGTCAAGCTATCATTACCACTCGATACCAGAACAACTAACATATCTCCTCCTATAATCCAAGAAGAACTCAGTCATACCAGTCAACTATACCACCCAAAACACCAATCATACCATCCAACAGAGCTCGAGCAACTACAGAGTTAAAACCAGCCCATATCCTAACATCCATTCCATTTGCTTTGCTGACTGGTACCAACCATGTATACTCACCACCCATAACACGCACTATAATTCAAACACACCTCAACCATTCAGTCCACACAGGCCTTACCAAAAATTTTCATATTACCTATACCATCTGCCCTGCGGACATACACCAGAAAACAAAATATATGTACTTCGCAACATACTACCCAACATACCATACAGTCCATACCAACTAAAATATTCCAGCCAAACATTTCGATCATTAATACCCATAGACCATCGCATCGGGGGGTGAGGAGGAGGACAAAACCAACCAAATCATAAGCAACAAACCAGCCGAGTTTAATAAATGTCATACCGTTAGTCTTGCTGATAACCATACATCTTGCAAATCAAAAAAATCATCATTAACAAACATAACAGTCAGTAATACTTATTATTATACCAACAATAACCCAGCATACTTCAGCCATCACACAAACCATATTGAAAGCCACACAATTCTATACACCAGACATACCATACCAATATCTGCACAAACAAAACCTGATAGGTACCATACCTCCAGCACACCAAACAACTATAGCAAACAGCAAAACAGGTCATCGATACAAATAACCATGCCAAAAAAGCTGAAAGATAATATACCTCTGGCATACCAATTATCCATATCGATTACCCAGCACTACTGAGTACCATACAAATCACACCTCTCCCCACAACATTAGCTTACCTCAGTCGCATCGCACATACCATGTGGAAAACTATATAACATACCATCTGAATATATTAGCAAGCCATAGACATTGCCATTCCAACAAAACATAAGGCCCAAACCATTAAACACTAAGCCAAGCATATACACTAATACCATAAAAACAATAACAATTTCCCATAGTATCAAAAAAAAACTTTCAAAATAATTAAGTATCCCGCTCTGGAATCGAACCCAGTATTTCCAAAAACCTTTCAAATCGCAGCCAGAAGTACAAAAAATTTCAAAATTTTCCAAAAATATAAAATGCAGTCGTTGGGTTTTGAACCAGTAGTGTGCTGCTCCGAATGTGCGATATCTAGGTCACACCATGCTACAATTCGAAAGGTCAAATTTTTCAGAGTAAGTAAATTTTTAACAGTGAGTCAAATTTGCAAAAGTGGGTCAAAATTTTAAAAGTAGATCAAAAAATAGTTCAAAGGTCTAGGTCAAAGGTATAAATTTTAAAGTAGGTAAAATAGGTACAAGGTTTAGGTAAATGTCAACATTTTAAAGTAGGTCAAATATTAAGGTCAAATTTTTAAAGTAGGTCGAATTTCAAGGTAATGGCCGTTCAAAATTTCAACGTCAAGTTTACGAGGTCAAAAATATCCAGGACCATCATGCTCCTACTTACACTGTCTACTTTCCTAATATGGGGGATATGATAGCCTTGGTTTTAAGGATCGCCATTACATGTCGATACTGTAAGTGTGCACGATAATAATAAATATATGAAATTATGTAGGTAACACATCTTATTGGAAAGTTTGGGCTACACAGAAAATATTGAAGTACTATCACATGATTTACACTATCAATGATATGGCAGTAAAGGTCTGTTTTTAAATGAGGTGTACTGGAAAAATGAGAGTGGATTTATGTTGTAATACATTCACAGCAGGATAGACGCAGAAGGTTCGGAAGAATGATTTTTAAAGTGGTAGAAATTTTACTCGGAATCTTGGCGATATGACTAATGCCGTGCCGTTCCTGTCTGGGCCTGCTTCAGTGTACTACATGGTGAAGTGAAAGCTCCTACATAATTTCTACACAACTAGCCTATAATACACCACAGTTATTTTTTGGTAAACACAAATGGCAAACTAAATTGAAGATTTCGATGGTTAAAGGTATAATCGTATACTGCAAAATGGCGGTGGAGATATAATCCAAGATGATGAAGTCAAACATAGGTGTGTAATCAGGCTGGAGCTCAAGCGACAGAATGAGTAATCAGCAGGCTACTTAATCGAGGTGGAATGATATAACACGAATACAATCAACATTGCTGGCTCGAGGGGACCGAGTAAATAGCAGATGACAAAACCTTGGGGACTAAATTTGGAAGGAATGATAGAGAATGAAATAGAGGTTACTAAGAAAAATGAAATCCAAGACGGTTGGGTGGGGCGAAGGCAACTAAGGTGGAATGACGGGGAAAAAAATGGTTACTTCGAGAAAAAATGTGGCTGTTGAGGGTAAAAAGTAGCCCCCCTTCCCCCAAACTGAATGAAAAGGGCCCTGGGGACTTCTTTTTCCACATGGGGGCTTCTACTTTTTTTTGAGGGAAAAAGGGAAATTTCGAGGAAATGCTAGGAATTTTATGCGCTCTGAGAGAACAAGGGAAATTTTGAGGAAAAAATAAGGCGGTAGTGACATTAGATGCCAAAGGTCACAGCTTCAGGGCTCCGGACCCTGGACCCTGTTCCAAAACCCTCTAAGTAATACTGCTTATGTGAAGCGTATATTTTGGGATACAGTACTCTGAAAAAAAGCCGTTTTTTATGTTTGTCGAATTGCTCTGAAAAGGAACGTGCATGATGTCTTGACGGCACTTAAGGGCCCTCGTCTGACACGTGTGTTTTTTTTTTTCGTAGATAAGATCTTTAGATGCACGTTTAATAGTTTCGCGCAAAAATGCGTAATTAAAACGCTTTGCATAGCAGTTGAAAGGTCAGGTAGGCGGGTTCCTTAGCGTATCAACAGCGGAATAATTTATAGCCTGTTAGCAGTAGTTTCACACTTTTTGAATCAGTTCCTTGAAAAATTACCTCATGGTTGACGTTTTAGGTTGTTTGCTAAATATTTAATGTATTTAAAGCATTTTATAATTTTGTTGTCTTAAAAGTGTCTTATTTTTGGTTAAACTGAACTATTACTTATATTTAATCTATAAATCAACATATATAATATAGAGTCTCTGTACTATTAATCAAGAAGAAAAGTTTGCGGTGTCTAACTCTTTACGCCCAAACGGCGAGGAGGGAGGAACGGGCACGGAAAATGGGGAGGGGGGGATTCGATAGTGCCCCATGTGGAATGGGGCGAATTATGGTATCCGACCCACCTCTTACTCCCACTTCCGGGGGGGAGGGTTTTTTTAATGCCCCATGCTTAAAGTTCGCGTATACCGCTTAAAAGTTAGGTTCCGATGCACCGTAATTATCGTACACAAGTTAATATAACCATTTGTCACGTACCCTTAAAGCTCAAGACATAGACTTATGTCTTAAGTCTTACGTCTCAATTCTTAAGTCCTAATTATTTAGTCTTAAGTTTTAAGTGCTAAGCAGACCTGGAAGGTGCGAACGAACGCCGGCATTCCATACAACGCTCTACCATAAATATAATATTCCCACTGCAACTGCAGGTGGAGATGAGCGAGCGAGCGCTGAGGCTCGAGCGAGCACATGCAGGAGTTCCCAGACGACATTGTACCATAAATACTAATTCGTTCAGTTATCCGCTTCACTGACGGTGACCTAGCCCGCGGATTCCGCGGGCCCGCCGTCCCCTGGTTAGTATTAGTGAAAGCAGACAGAAAATTGGTGTGTTGATAATGCCATGTAAAAAATAGTTCTTATACAAAAAATTACCAAAACTGCACGCACAAATGAGGTGGGTTGTCCATTTAGTGTAATTTTCTAGGCTCAGTTAAGCTTTGTTTGCGTAAGGCGTAAGAATATCTCATAAGTAGAACGTTTGCAAGACTTCAGAAATGTTGAAACTAACCGTGAGTGGACTAAAGCAACGGAATCAAATACCAGGACTGTCAGGGGCGGTGTGAGAACTGACCGTGGCGCGTGTCAATGAACCATCCCGGCCGGCAATCGCAGGGAGCAATTTCGGAAAAACCAGAAATCGGGGTTCTGGACCGGGATTCGAACCCTTGTCCTCTCGAATGCGAGTCCTGTGTATCCACTGCGCCACGACGCTCGGTATGCGACGCTTATGTAGTAGTTCGAGTATAGGCTGTTCATGGTAAAATGAGCACTTTTGAAAGCCCTGCTTAAGATATACTTGTATGCACGTATACGATATACTTGTATGCAAGGCTTCTGCCTTATGTAAAATTAACATTGCCATGGGCCTCATCACTTTATTCAAGCATCGGTCATGTGAAACCGTGCAATTATTAGAATAGTCAGTATGACACAAATTCTCTCATCGTTGCACTTTGGGGCATTAAAAAAAATGGAAAGCGAAATAAATAATTTCACTTGTCACAAATGGTTACATAACACTTTTAATTTTACGTTAAGACATGGAACTACTTTCTCTCCATCGTTCCAACTTTACTAGACGCATAACACTCAGTGCACCCGATTAAAACATATGCATCTAGTAGTAGTGAATTTTTTCGAAGGTTGATTTGAAAAGAGCTCTGTTTATCATGAGCAGCCTTTACCAACTGTCGAGTTAGCCCGTAATTCGCATAGCCGTACCCACTTACCCGTGAGTAGACGCGGAACACAAGTTTAGAAGAAAAAATGTGCCTGCGCATTTAACTTATTTTATACACACTGATAAACACTTTCTTTCGATTCTCAACTTAATTCCTTTAAATTTGGGAACAAAATAAAAATATCAGTGGACAGTTTTATTTTTAAAAAATAAGCCTATTGAACGAGAATCTTATTCTCTAATGATCGCTCATGAATAACATTGTCCCTCTTTCTCCTTAGCAAAAAGTGGCGTAGTGTCTCGCGTTCATAGGAAGGGAAGAGGTGAGTGAGTGAGGGGATTTGAGCGGCTCCGAACGTCGAGGTCTTGAGAGCCGATGAGGGTGATTGAAGTGAATATGGAGCGGCACCGGAAGGGGGGGTGGTGAAGCGGGGGATCCCCGAGAGGACCCGTTGACAAACGGCATCGTCCGGCACAATGCCCACATGCGAGGGATCCGGAGTGACCCGGCCGGGGATTGAGCCCGGATCGCCTTGGTGGGAGGCGAGCAGGCTCGCCTCTCAGCCACCGCGACCCCAAAAGAGTAGAAGCAAAGTCTTGTGATGTTTACTCGATATGGCGCCACGAGCGTGAGGAAGCGATTGCAGTGGAGCCGCGAAACGAAGTAAAAAACGCGGAGAATACTCGGAATATCTTTGCCCTCTTTTATAGTATCCATCAGATTCAATATTTTGACTAGTTCACGCATTACGTGCAGTTTGCCTGTTATTCGGCTCCCATGTCGTGGACACCCTCACAACAGTAGTACCTGACCTCCAACGGTGTATAACCCGTATGAAGAGCCTATGAGCGAACACTGAGATATGTCCAGTCAGCCCAGGTACCGCTAGCTAACACAACTGTTAACCTGATTTATGCCCCAAGGCTGGTACTGTTGCAGCGACTTTAGTGTCATCCCTTGTAAAGGCTGTTCACTTTAAAGTGAGCAGTTTTGAAATCAACCATATAAAAAAGTCACTTACCTACCTGCGTATGTTTTAAAGGGCGCACCGAGTGACATGCGTCCAGTAAAGTTGGTTACAATGGAGGGAAATTAGTTCCATATAATTATGTCGAATAAAAGTGTTATGTAACCGTTTGTGACGACTTAAATTAATTATGTCACGTTCTTTTTTTTTTTATGCATCAAAATGAGCAGATTTGAAAAATATTAACTTTTCTAATAATTTCACAGTTTCACTGGACCGACGCATGAATAAAGTGACGAGGCCCATGACAATGTTAATTTTACATAAAGCGTAAGATTACCTAACAAGCATACAAGTAGATCTTAAGCAGGGCTTTTAAAAGTGCTCATTTTACCGTGAACAGCCTCTTGTCATTTAGATTGTTCGCACTCACATCCACCGGTTATTTTTCACTGTTGGCAGGTCGTTGAGGGAATGCTGGCTCAGAAAACGGAGACTGTACACAGAATAACTCCGACTGCCGAACTGACGAAGATGACGGCTATGCTATTGGAGTGCATGCTGGGTCGCATTAAGCCCCTGTCATACTGACAAATATTCCCGTCGAACTGCTTCCAATAAGTTTTGTCAACTAAAGTTAGACAGTTGTGACGTCATGGAAACGTCATAAACGCCGTCATATTTGTCTGAAAAAATAGGAGTTTTTTAAAGTTTCCATCTCAAACATTTGTAAATTGGCCCGGTTATAATTTTTTTTTATGTTTCACGGGCTCAGCCTATAAGAAACGAGCACAGAAAATATGGATGTCACGAAATTTTAAAATAACGAAAAATCGCTGGAAACAGAATTGTTTATGAAGATAATAAATTTATGTGGCAGCTCTCTGGGCATGAATGCTATTTTACGTGAATATTGTACGTAATATCAAAAGCTCAAGAGGCGTTGAACGTCATGCTGAAGGAAACACACGTGACAAATAAATTTTGAATTTAGTAAGGAAGTCAAAATAAATCTCAACGTTCATTACATTTCTTCCTGTAATGGACACTGCATTAAAAAGTCACATATTTTCAACATTCAATATTATTTTATAAAATTTGTTGGGGAAAAATTTTCTGGTCTTATTTCACCTTCAAATTATATTGTATATATCTGAAGGAGCAAATTTGACAGTGTGAGAGGGGCTTTATACGCGGTGGCCCCCCTCGTTATCCTGCGCTCATTGTCTTCTACAGTCACATGTTCGCGTGGGGCTTCTGGAAGAATATTTAATCATAACTGGAAACATGAACAAATGAAATTATAAGAAAATGCTCGGATGAAATGGAGGTTCTCCTTCCAAAAACGTTTTGAATATTTGAATATTTTTTGTCTATCAAAACATTCGTGTTTCATTATAATTTTATTTTTGTACATGCTTCATTTTTATTCTAAAATTATTTGCTGCAGCAGTATGAACATGTACGTATACGGACTGCAAAATTAAATGCCTACACAATAGAGGTAGTTATTGATAAACGTAAGTTTCGTTCATAAATAACCAACCGCACTCCTATATAGATAGGGCCACCTGTTTTTCGCGATAGCATTTACGCTCAGGCTAGATTTCAATATCATTCGTGCACACTTCCACCTTTCCTTTGGTTACTGGCAACGTTTCTTTGCGTGGAGACATTTTCTAACACGACTGGGCTAATCAGAACTAAGGTCGTGATTGCGGGTAGACAGCAAAGAGGAGTAACGGGTAAAAAATTACAATTACGAATGTGGACCTGATATAAAGTGTCTTGGAGTACAACTAGTCGTGATAACTTTTCACAGGAAACAGGCGTCAGTGTATATTAATAATTGGCTTATATATAAGATACTGTGTACATGTAGGCTTTTGATGGCAAATTTCAGCATTTCTAAACCAATCTTTTAAAAAAATTACCTCTTCTTAAAGGCTGTTCATGATAAAGTGAGCACTTTTGAAATCGACCTTAGAAAAATTCACTGCTCCTATCTGCATATATTCTAACGCGCACGAGTGACACGTGTCCAGTAAAATTGGTAACGATGGAGGGAAAAGTAGTTCCATATATTGACGTCGAGCGAAGTGTTACATAACAATTTGTGATAATTTAAATTATTTTTCTCGCTTTCTGTATTTTTTTATGCATCGAAGTGTAAAAATGAGCATATTTGTACTATAATTACTTTTCTAATAGCTTCACAGTTTCAGTTGACCAACGCATGAATAAAGTGATGAGGCCCGTGGCAATGTTAATCTTAGATAAGGCGGAAGAATACACTACGTACATGAAAGTAGAGCTTAAGCAGTACTCAAAAGTGCTCATTTTAGCGTCATAGCCTATACCGTTATAGCACGAGCATCAATGAAGGTGAGGACACACTTGCTTGGACGCAGAGCGGAGGCTGTATGTGGAGATGCCATTGAAACAACGCGGCCACCAATCTTGGCGCGGGGCGGGAGGGAACAGCTGTTTATAGAGGTTCGCGGGCGGCGCAGGTTTCAGTGGGCCGACACGACTACGCCACGTTGACGTGCTGTGCAAGTACGTGGCACGCGTCCAGCGAGTCTGTAAATATTCCGCGACACCAACAACTAAGTCACTCTCGCCGCCTTCGGGTTTATCTATTCTGCCCCCCCCCCCCCCCTAGCGTCTTGGTAAGGTCGATTCTACTCGGTAGGGGACTAAACGAGATTTCTTATGAGAGAGTTTGGTAAAAGGTAAGTTTCCGCTGCTACGTGCACATTAATCCAAAAGGTAACTATTGATTAAAATTTTAATCTGCGTGAATAATTCAAGAGAAAGATTTTACTTTGCAACGAAGTAATTTCTGTAGTTGATTTATGATGATTGCATTTATCCTGTTTTTTAATGTAGAACATATAGAGAATCTGGTACACATTGTTGTTTTTAATATTTTTACACTTGTGTCTAGGGACCACATTATACTATTACGACAGAAGAACTGAAGTAATTTATGAATACAGAGTAGATATTTAATTGAACTACTATGAATACATTAAATATAAGTTATTGGCGAGGGAGATCCTAATGAATTACAGTATAAGACTAACCAGAATGATACAGTCGCCGGAGGCTGAGTGTTGAGTCGGAAGACGAAGAGCGACACACCAAGCTGCATCTTGATGCCTTCATCTCGGCGTGGGTCCTCAGACAGACCTACCCCGTACAAACTGTTACCTAGTATTATATAGTTTCTGGTGGCGTGATTGTCCCGAATACCGTGCAGCCGGGAGAATAGCTCCGCTGGTGCTTCGCTGATATGATTTATAAACTGTTATTGTTGTAATGTGTCTTGGATTCTTCGCCTGGCCTAAATGCCGATGCGTCGCTGCACTTCGCTAGGCTTGTCCGCCTTTAATGAATCATAACAACATGCGACACAAGCGCCTACTCAGTGGCGAAAATTTTTGGTTGCCAAACTTTTAACATTCATCTTCCCAACCTGTAGTAGAAGTAATTTTAGTCTTGGTTACAGGACCAAGGACGAGTTTGGAACTGTTCTTCGCACATGTGCATACATATAGTCCATTCACGGTTACTTCCAACTTTTCTGAAGCCCTACTGAAGTTATTCTTCCAGGGCAATCCTCTGCTTCGTGCAAACAAAGCTTAACCTAGTCTAGAAAATTACACTAAATGGACAACGAACGCACTGCATTCGTGCGCACTGTAATATTATTTTGTCATAAGAATTATTTCTGACGAAGTAGGTATAACCAACACAGCCTTTTATTCTCTCTGTTTTATTCATACTTATTAAGAATAAAATACTATATTTTATACATCAAACATAAATAAATGTTTTGTTAACACAAGCATAAAACGTTTGAGTTACATGAAATATTTAGGAGATTACCAAACACGCCATAGCCTACACGGGGAGATTTTTCAAAGGTTTGATTCAAAAAGTGTGAACAAACCGCAATAGACTATACATTAAGCTGGTTTCACAATTTTGCGACGCGATGGGTGGCGACCAGCTGTACTTACTGGTTCACAATTGAGCGATGATCCGTCGGTGACGGAAGCCGTTTGAGATTGTGTTGCTATCTATTTCAAGGGAGAGAAATTACATTTATAGACCTCAGGAATGTGACAAAGGACACGCGAAGAAAACATTGACACTGCCATTGTTAAGTGGGTAGAAGATAAACAACAAACAAGGCAGTATGAAGTCGATGTACGATGAAAATGTAGATGTAGATGATTTAAGACTTGGGTATAAATGCGCATGTCGTCTTCAAAATGTAAATAAGTAGTTGTTCTTATTTTCCTCGTACACAAGCCATTGTTATTCTTGTGTCGTTGGCTACTGCCGATTATCCCAACACCAGAAGTTCGCACAACGCAGCCTTCGCCGACCCACTGCGACGGACTGCTGCGCCGTCCTGATTGATTACAGCTCATCGCAACGCATCGCTGTATTGAAGAACAACTAGGTTTGCATTGAAGATCGTCGCATTAACTTTGCAATGTCCTTATGTTCAGGTATACGTTTCGCAGCAGTGCATTCTCATTAAACTGAGATTGACGTAAAGTTAGTGTTTCTATGCAAGAAGTTTGCTCGACTTCAATATAACGTGTCAGCCACTCAGATTAAAGAAACTTTAGTTTTTTGTTTTTGTTGCCTTGTGATAATTTTTATTGTTACCAACGTCCGTGTAGATTTCATATTGAGCTAATGGTATAAGATTGCAATTTAAGTGTAGGCCAAGTAATAATTTTGTGTATAGACTACGTGGTTGAATTATAAGCAATCAACAACCAAACAATCAAAAATCCCTTTTTTGAGATTACGCGCGCAGATCGATTAAAATTTAGGGGAGGGTAAAGATTATTACTGGCACATACACACACACATCTAAAATATTATTAGAAAAATTTAGAATAATGTAACATTTTCTTGTAACTTTTATGCAAATATATATCTATATAGCTCTTTTCCAGGTCCTAGGTACAGTACACTTTCTTTAGCACTACATTGTAAATTACCAGAAACGAGCTATGCTTAGCTCCAATGTGAACACAGCCAAAGTTTTACAATAATAAATTGGCCTGGTACAGACATATAGGTTAGTCGTCTTTTCGAAATGTTTTTGTAACGTCATTTTTGTACTTATGATTATATATTCGTTGTAATTTTCACGAGTTTTAGAGTTTCTTTACTTTTAAATTACACCGGCCACGAAATTTCGAACTAAACATGGCACACAGCGTCATATAATTTCGTGATTGGCTGGCACATCAGTACCCTGCCAGTTTTGAAGATTATGCCTACAGCACCATGGTTGGCGCGATTCGCCCCCAGTTTGCAACGTGAGTGTTTTACCGGCTAGAAGCAGTATTCACTCCCATTTTGCATCGTGCAACGGCGAATGTTTGGAAGAAATGCTTACGTCACGGAGCCGAAAGTCGCGTGGAGTTAGGAAAGAACGGGTCAGGACCATCGCATCTCTGACAAGGATCATAACTCTTTTCGTTCTCGTTTCATATTTCTTCTGAAGGTTTAGAAGAGCTAGAGGAAGAGTAAGGGTGGTAATTGTGGACGCCTTAAAAGGCGCACACATCAGTAACAGTAACACGTGACATAACACCTAACCGATTCAAGGTCACCTGGAGTCAATGTCAAGGTCCCCTAAGGCCAAGTTCAAGGTCATATGGCCAAGTTCAAGGTCGTATGGCCAAGTTCAAGGTCATATTAGTTAAAGATGGCTATCGGTGTTAATGATGTATTTTTCCCGATTGTTTACCTTTTTTTTTTTTTTTTTTTGTGATTTTTCTAGATTTTACGGGTTCAAGCTGCAAGACCATCCGAGATCGTCCCGTTGCGGGGTGTTATCTGCTTCCAACACACTCCTCGATGTAGGCACTTGTCTGATTTCATCACCTCGTTCTTCTTTGAGGCTTTGGGAAGCCGTGCGACAGTTTGGGCTCATGGTCTAGTAAACAACTTTTGTCCACAGAGGCTACGCAAGCACTCACGACGGAATAGGACCCTCAGGTGGAGCGGCTGCGGAATGCAATGGTTGTGGGAGAAGGGAGTACCCGGAGGTAACCTATCAGTCAAAGAACATTCGCCACACATTCCAACATGTGAGAATTCTGGCATGGTGCCGCCAGCAGTCGAACCCTGATCTCTTTGGCGGGAAGTAGGTGTTGGAGTAGCACCACCAGTCTTTGTACATTAACTTACCTGCTTTACGTAACAATTTAATAACCATGGTGATTTTTCTCCCGGGCGCCGTAGAATTACAGTTTTTAGCGCGACGAATATTCAAGAGGATAGAATGATTCCAACCGATTCTTCAGGACATTCCAAAATTTCTTTCAGCTGGCAAAGTCTTGCGTTGAACATTCTAGTTGCGTGTATAGCGTATTTCTTGTACTGATACATCACGTTCACTGAACACTTGAGGAATGAAACGTAAAAAAAAGGGGGTAGGTAGTGACGGAATGCCGGCCATTAGTTGCAACACTGTATTTTTTGTACTTTCACAAAAAGCAATTCAAACTATTCGATAAAAATTTTTGTAGCGCTACAAGAAGTTGGTTTCTAAAAAAAATTGTAATACATATATTTGTAGCATTACAAATTAAGGCTTCGGGTTGGGAAAATGCGCGAAGGATTTATCGGTACAAAAAATTTTACATTATGTATATTGTAACGCCTGGCACGCTTGCAGTAAAGTTGATAGTGAATTGAGGGAAGCAGTTAAAGAGTTTTACTGGTGTCCATTGAGATCGGGTTTTTTAGTTGTAGATTAATATTGGCATAAAGGAAGCAGTATTATGTGTAAAAAGTTCACATATTGTCACGTGATCGACGGATGCATGCGTGTCATTAAGTCCGTGATGGGGTTTCATTGCGTAATAAGAAGCAGGCCAAGTTTTGAAACGTGCCTAGTCAGTCAACTGTACCACAGGGTAAGTGGAGTCCGGCGATCGTATCTTACCGCGTGCGGTCTCGGGAGAGGAAACAGCTAGTTCGCGACGGAGAAATGTTGGAGGGTGACACGTACTGTGTTCCGCTTATCACAAGACATGGATTGAGCGCGAAAACACTGCGTCATGAAGCCGGGATGTGGTTTCGAAACGGTCCCGCGCGACCCCAGCGAGCCGGCTTCCAGCATGACGTCACTCGCAAGCGCCAGTCGAGTCACCCGGCGAAGATCGTGTCCACTCGCACCGCAGCGACCGTTCAACCCGCGCGGGTGGTCACGCTTTCAGCGGCGCGGCACTACTGCAGTCACCCAGAGACACTCATAACCTCAGACGAAGTTCTCATAGACCGTGTCGTGTCCGTAGTACACGATTCTTCATTCACTGACTAAGATTTCGTCACTTCGACAAGTCATTCGTAACAAACACGTTTACATCACCGGATTGAGCCCGGCGTTTGCATTTCTCGCTATCACCGGAACGGCAAGACCAACCTACCATCTAACCCTTTAAAAGCCTCGTCAAAATTATTTGTGTCCATATATAGGAAAGTAGGCTCATAAGTAATATTGATAAATTCTTGTTTACTGGATATGGCACTTCTCTCTACGAGCGAGTCACGGGTTCTCGACGCTAACGCATCGGCTTCTTATAGGTTATTAACGGTAAATTAGCACTTTTAAAAGCCCTGCTTAGTATCTACTTGCATGCACGTTGTGTATTCTTCCGCCTTATATAAGATTAAAATTGTCATGGGCCTCATCACTTTATTCATCCATCGGTCAAGTGAAACTGTGAAATTATTAATAAGGTAAGAATTTTATAAATCTGCTTATTTTTACACTTCGATGCATTAAAAAAACAGAAAACGAAAGAAATAATTTGGGTTATCATAAATGGTTTCCTAACCCTTTTTTTTCGACGTTAAGATACGGAACTACTTCCCATACATCGTTATCAACTTTACTGGGCGCATGTCACTCACGGTGCCTGTTAAAATATACGCAGGTAGGGGCAGTGCCTTTTTTCTAAGGTTGATTTCAAAAGTGCTCACTTTATCGTGAACAGCCTTTACCAATGCGAACTGAGGGGACTTCCCATCCGAGTTGCATATGGAAAACGTGCAACGTTGGCATTGACCAGTGGGTTTTCTCAGGCCACTCCTGTTTCCCCCTTTCTTGCATTCCGTATCTGCTCTATTTCCATTTCACCTCACTCTTATGATCGTTAAAGATTAGTTGTTAAACGCCTTCCACAGACCTCAGGAAATATTTTCTAATCCGATTTCTACTATTTCCGACAACTGCTCGATTGCTTGCGCGGTGCGCTGCGTGATAGCACTTGAAGCACAAAATGAATTCTAATGTGTTTGGTTTGTGAAGTAATCGTAATCCGGTCGAAAACCTGCCCAGTCGGTCCGACTCTGAGTCAGAAAAATTAAAGTTCTTGTCATCATTGCACGTTAGTGGAAACAAGGGATATGGCATTCCGCGAAATTGGGAAAGCGTGCAGCTCCTTCTAGACACCACTGACAAGTTCGTTGATTAGTGATGTGTGTACACAGGGAAAGAACAGCTCAAAGGAACGCACTTGGACTCTTCGGAAATATAGACGAAGAACCGACAACTCGTGTTTTACGTAGTTACGTTTTATGTCACAGCACTGTTTGTCTGTATGGACAGAGCCTTGCATACCTTATATGAGGAGCATTATCGAACTTTAGCTCTTCACTGTCCGTCCATAGTCTAGGTCTTAGGACCTGCATTGAGCTCCTCGCTTTTGGCCTATCGCCAGGTCGAATTTAATTTAAAGCTGGTTAAAATTAGACTTCAAGCCATTGTCACGTGATATTTAAGGTAACGGAAACGGACATTTAGTTGAAGATGGTGTTAACTGAACGGTGATGTGTGATTGATTGCAACTTCTGCCGTTCTTGAAAGCAACGCATGCAGAAACGGCGGCGCAAACCACATAACGGGAGTGTCAGCCGGGGGCTGCTCGGTGAGTGACACAAATACACGGTCACGAAATAAAAAAGTGGGAAGACGGTCGCATCAAAAGACGTGAACCGGAGGGGGGGGGGGGAGAGAGATAACGGCCACTCAAACGAACCGGCCTTCCGAGGTCGGACTGTGTGCCCGTCATTCCTGAATATGACGTGAAATGACGAGGGAGTAGAACGCGGAAGAGCCCACACACAAATCCACCTACGACCGGAAATATCGGCAACGTTTTCCACCTTCATAAATGTGTATCCGGATCAGTGGGGAGAGCAAACCCTGATTGCTGCACCAGGCCCCAGAGGTTACACGTTGAAGGTAGGTAGATTTTTAAAGTCTATTTGCTGTTTCTTCACGCTTTTTGAATCAGATCATTGGAAAATCACCCCATGTATGACGCGTTTGGCTGTTTCCTAAATACGCCATTTATCATAAGCGTTTTATACTTTTCTTGGCATAAGACTGCCCTATTTTTGGTTAAATTGAAATTTGGTCACATTTTACCTATAAACAATACTATTGTTTGCGGAAATTGCAACACTCGGAAAGAATGTCCCGAATGAATCCAAACTCGGAGGAAGTTTAGAATAGTGTACGAGCAATAAGTGATTACGATCGCAGAGATGGCATACACGTAGGCCCAGCAGCGTCCTCTCTTGTGTGACTGGAAAGGTCAGTGTTACACCAAGCTCAGACAGTGAAGAGCCGTCAAACGAAGTGAAATCAAGTGCCAGTATGCCTCGTCGACGTCAAAGGACGCCATATCAGCACGTGAGTGAGTTCGAACGGGGTAGAATGATCGGTCTCCGGGAAACGGGTTTGTCATATCGTGACATTTCGGCTTGTACAGGGCATGCTGCTACGACAGTGATGCGAGTGTGGAACCAGTGGAGAGAATAGGATCGTACGCTGCGACGAGCGACCACGCAATGTGACCGCAGTACGGGATGACCGCCATCTTGTCCGCATGGCCGTAACAGACCGTACAGCCTTGTCCACAGTGTTGGCTCGACACTGGAGTACTTCAACGGGCTGGACTGGTAGCACGCATACCATGGCATCGGCGTCGCTGGCGTGTTAAGTGGCAAAAGGTAGTGTTTTCGGACGAGACTCGCTTCAACCTATCCGGCATTGATGGCCGCATACGTGTTAGACGATACCATGGTGACCATAATCTGGCAGCCTGCACTGTGGAGCGGCATAGCGGACAAACGCCAAGTGTGGTGGTTTGGGGCGCCATTGGATACTACATGCGATCTCGACTCCTACGTATTAAGGGCAATCTGAACAGCAACCGCTACGTCAGGGAGCTTTTAGAGCCCGAGGTACTATCCCTATTTCAGGCGACTCCACGTGCCATATTTCAGCTCGTCTGACACGTCTGGGATATGGTTGGCAGACGACTTCCCCCACACCGTACCGAATTCTCAAGGGCACAGATCATGAACGTGCAGTTCTGTAATCCTAATAAATTGTGTATTGTCATGCACTTAATCTGTCGTATAAAATAAATTTCACTCACATGTATCCATCTTCGTGTTGCATTTTTTCAAAAATGTTAGTGCATTTCATTGATAAATAATATGACTAAAAACAGTGAGAACATAGGTGTGTTGGCAATGCCTAGTAATATATAGTTCTTATGCAAAATACTTTTGAACCGAGTGCGCACGACTGCGGTGCATTGTCCCTTTGGTGTAATTTTATAGACTCGGCCAAGTATTGTTTGCATGAGGCGGAGGAATATCCTAGAAGTAGAACTTTAGCAGGGCTTAAGAAAAGTTGGAAGTAACCGGGAATGGACTATAGATAGGGCGTGACGTCTTGTCGGCAGCGATGTCATGAGAGACGTAGCAAGTTGCGGAGAGAGGCAAGAGCGGGCAAGAATTCTGCTGAGGCCTGTAGAAAGGAGCCATCTCAGCATTCATCTTGAGTGATTTCGAGAAACCATGGGAAACCGAAATCAAGATGGCCGGGCCGGCAATCGAACCCGGGTTCTAACGAATGCGAGTCCGAATTTTTAAAAGTTGTTCAGGATAAAGTGAGTACTTTCGAAAACAATCTTAGAAAAAAGTCACTGCTCCTACCTGCATATATTTTAACGGGCGTCCTGAGTGACACGCGCCCAGTTAAATTGGTAACGATGGATAGGAAATTAGTTCCGTATCTTAATGTTTAATAAAAACTATTAGGTAACCATTTCTGATTACTTAAATGATTTATTTCGCTTTCTGTTTTTTTTATGCATCGTAGTGTAAAAATAAGCCAAATTGTATAATATTGACTTTTCGAATAATTTCACAGTTTCGCTCGACCGATGCATGAATTAAGTTATGAGACCCATAGCAATGTTAAGTTTACATAAGTCAGAGAAAAGCACGACGTATTTACAAGTAGATCTTAAGTAAGGCTTTCAAAAGTTCTCATTTTATCGTGAACAGCCTATACCACAGCAACACCACGTTCGGTACACGGTGAAATTAACGTTCATATAACGAAAGCTGCATGCTGTCAACCATCAGTTAATTTTTATTACAAATCATGGATTCGCTGTTTTCGTAAGATACGAATTTTTTGGGTCAATAGATTATTCGAATTCATTAGGTTATTAAAGAATGCAAGGACTCTGTGGGAACACAGATATAAAGGCTGTTCACGATAAAGTGAGCACTTTTGAAATCAATTTTAGAAAAATGTCACTGCACCTATCTGCAAATATTTTAACGGGCGCACGGAGTGACATGAGCTCAGTAAAGTTTTTAACGATGGATGCAATCTAGTTTCATGTCTTAAATCAACGAAAACGTGTTAGGTAAACATTTGTCATAACTTAAATTATTTATTTAGCTTACTTTTTTTTTTAATGCATTCAAGTGTAAAAACGAGAGCAGATTTGTAAAATATTTACTTTTTAAATAATTTCACAGTTTCACTTGACCGACGCATAAATAAAGTTATGAGGCCCATTGCAATGTTAATTCAACACAAGGTAGAAGAATACAGAACGTGTGTACAGGTAGATCTTACGCAGGTCTTTCAAAAGTGCTAATTTTACCGTGAACAGCCTATATTCGAAAGTTCAGAGGGGTCCCGAACCACCACGTCTTCCATTTTGCAGCGACCTGCCGTGTTTTAACTAAGTTATTTAGTAACTTAAGGTATTACAATTTTAAGGGGTCGAATCCGAACGATACTGAGCAAAGCTCCTAGTGTCCAGTTTGGGAACTGCGTTACTGAATGTTTCGACGTGTCTTAGTAACTTGGGTGATAAAAGAAAATGCATTATGTAAACTGTAAGTAGTTTTACTGAGAAAATTATAACACAGTTTTATGTACAAAAATAAAACAAAACACGAAGTTATACTATTTTGTTTTACAAAAACTGTTTCAAAAATTACCTCCCACGTTACAAAAAATGTAGAAAATAACCAAATACATATTTTTGATTCAACGTTAAGTTATCCTTCTTTGTTCTTGCTTCAAATTGGCCTAACTTCCTTGGGCAAATACGTGAAAACAAACGTTAAAAACAGTAGACTCTTTTGCGAAGGTACCTGCGTATTAAACGTAGGTTTCCAGTTCATAAAATGTGCTTTCTAAATCCCCAAGTATTTGTATTTAGAATCTTAAACTTGGTAACTTAAGGTGAACATTCTCCCGGCACATTGGATTCTTGGTTTTTCTAGTTTGTTTATGTTTAAAAAAAAAAAAAAAAAAAAAAAAAAAAAAAGGAAAATTCTGGAAGTACCGTTATACCTGACTAACTATCGACCTTGTACAGCAGTACAGACATGTAGACAGAAATAAGAACTTGTATTTATGTCACAATATTGATTATGCCAAGTTCTGTCAGATTTAAAATTCCCATATAGCACTCTTCGACATTCAGGATATCCAAGGACATCCATGATTAGCAAATTTATATTCAAAAGACTATAAGCTATTCACAGTAAAATGAGCATTTTTAAAAAACCCTGCTTGGGATCTACTTTTATGCTCGTCGTGCATCCTTCCGCGTTATGTAAGACCAACATTGTCATGGGCCTCATCACTTTATTCATGCGTCGGTCAAGCGAAACTGAAATTGTTTATAGAAGTAAATATTTTACAAATCTGCTCATTTATACACTTTGTTGCATTTAAAAACAAAGCATAACGGAAGAGACAATTTAAGTTTTCAGAAATGTTTACCTAGCACTTTTTATTCGAAGTTAAGATACGGAACTACTTCCCATCCATTGTTATCAACTTTACTGGGCACATGCCACTCATTGTGCCCGTGAAAATATATGCAGATAGGGGCTGTGACTTTTTCCTAAGGTTGATTTCAAAAGTGCTCACTTTATCGTGAACACCCTTTAATGAAGCATAAGGTCAATTGCTAGTTGAGTATATGGGTAGTTTCGGGATTTTAATAAAAAAAAAAACATAAACAAGCTAGATAAACTAGGAATACAATGTGGCCAAGGTAGGTCTCCCTTATGGTGTTTTAGAACTCGGCAGAAATAACTAGGCGCGCTTTCTCGTGAGGGACTTTCACCTGCTTGCAGAGTCCGGGAGTCGAGTCAGAGATCTGGGAAGTCGGAGGCCAGTGACTAAGCACTGAACCGAACGTGAAATCAGCTAATAACACGCGGCCTCGGCGCAAGAAATATTGTGACTCTTATGAATTACGCCGAACAATTGTGTCACGTCGAGGCGTCGAACACAGAGAAGGCACACAATTACGATGATCGTGTACTAGCAGCACCGCAGATGATTCTGTTGCATGACTATTCGTACTCCGTTTTTAGGACTAGTGAGTGTGAGAACGTATACTAGGAAGTAAATAGTGACGAGTCGTTTTTAACTGCCACTTTTCATTACGCAAATAATCGCACACCCAAGTTCTTAGTACCCGAAGGACGTGTGAGAAAACAGCTTACATATTAACAGCTAATAAAATCGTTCCTCATGCCACCTCGTTGGAGGTATTTTGCATACTTGATGCCTCAAAATTGTGGAGACACTAATGTCCGGTTGCACCACCGTGTTTAGAAACTCGGTCCTAGATCGGATCTAAGATCGAAACAGAAAACTGTTGCACCATTTGAGATGAAGTTCATTTCGAACCGCCAATTTCGACAAATGTAGTTTGAAAATACGCCAACAGATAGAACTACGTTCGATTGTTTTCTTGGGAATTTAAAACAACATTATACGCACTTGAATATTATTCAGTAAAATTCGCACAATAATTATCTTAAAACAGATAAAACATCGCACATAAAGTTCAATCTATAGTGAAAAATACGTCTACTTCCATGGCGTAATATATTACGAAACAATAGAAAAATTTGTCTCATACAAATTATCGATCTCTCACTTTGAAACCAAGATAGACGAATCGAAGATCCAGGATCATGAAATTTCGTTGGGGCAACACTTTTACATTGAAAAGAAGATTAAACTGGATCCTGGTTTGGAACTAGAATCATACGATCTCGGATCGGAGATGTTGGTGCAACCGGGCATAAGGAAGACACATGCACGAATATTATGTGCTGTGTCGCCTACACGCACAAGTCGAGTAGTATTTTTGTTTGAGACACTCCTGTGTGGGACTTACAGCGATGACTATAATTTTGTGTCCCAATACTAGATATGAAGGTGTACCGCACATGTTACTACATTTCCTTGAAGAATTTATATTAGAGTTGTTGAACTTAAAAAAAAAAATTATTAATCTCCTGGTTTCTTCCATTTTCACGGTCGAGAAAATGGCATTTATAAACATAGGAGTAACATTTATCCAAACGCACTTTGGAAGCAAATTTCACTTCATAATAATGAACTGTTCTTAGATAAACATTTTTTACTGAAGCCTTGCGCATCGTTTGGCGACCCAGGCAGCACACGCTACTTCAACAACAAACCAAGCTTTACGACAGGGTGTTTAACATATGCATTTCTGATGACGGCAGAACACCGCGGCTGGTACGTTAACCAGCTCCGCTCGAAAAAAAAAAAAAAAAAAAAAACAAGAATTTTTAAACTATGAATGAAATGGTTAGCGCCGCGACGACGGCTAGCATCTGGCACTCCGCCGCGCTCGTAGGCGACCAGGGCGACTGGCGCGCCGGGAGATGAGTGGGTGCGGCCGGCATTTCGTGGAAGCAGCGACCGACGGGAATAACACACGCGCCTCTCGTGGCTCGTTTGTTCCCACTGCGCATGCGCGCCGCTCACAATACCGCCGCCCACTGCAAGGACGCCCGCCGAGGTACACCTGCGCACATGGAACGCGAGCGCGTCGTATACGGCCAGACAAAAATCTTGAGCGCGACTCACTTAGAAAAAAAATTATCGATAGTGACAGGGACATTTCGCCAATTGATCCGAGGTCAAGAATTTATACTCGTGTATATAGTCTGTTTGCAGTATCTTCACTATTTTTGAACGAAACCTTCGAAAAATCACCCTCTGCGTGACGTGTTTGTTTCCTAAACGTGTAATGTATCAGAAGAGTTTTATACTTCTGTCAACATAAAATTATCATAATTTTGTTTATTGTTTAGAACTGGATATACATTTGTTCTAGAAAATATAATATTTCATGTAGTCTATAATTAATATGAATTAAAACAGAGAGAAAATAAGTGTGTTGGTAACACGTAGTAAGAAATAGTTCTTATGTAAAGTATTATTATAGCATATTCACGGTAAATTGAGCACTTTTGGAAGCTCTCTCATTTGTAATAATAGTCAATAAATATATTTTATTGTAGCCTTAGACGTTAACTTTTGATTCCGGTAAAATATATACAGTATGTATATTACTTATCGGCAATATTTATTTTAACAAGTGGCAGAAGTATAAAAAATGGTTGATAGGAAAAAGTAACTAGGGCCTTAAAAATGCTCACTATACCGTGAACAGCCTATAAACTGAGTGTTCACAAATGCGGTACATTGTTCTTTTGGTGTAATGTTTTACACTTGGTTAGGCCTTGTTTGCACGAGGTGGAGGAATATCCTGAAAATAGAACTTTAGCAGGGCTTCAGAAAATTTGGAAGTAACCATGAATGGAGTAGGCCTATTTCCCAGCTATTTGTGAAATCGAATAACAGTTTGTTGTATTCGCCCCGGATGAACCTGAGCCAATAACACAGTTGCAAGATAATAAAAACCTAATCGCGTGCAACCTGGTCAAGACTGAAATGGCCGTTCACTGAATATGTAACCAATGACTCGAGCATGTTTAATGTAGTGTCTATACTATAAGCAATTGAAGTCGCGAAATTATCCTGTATGTGGTCACCGAGTTTAACTTCGCACGATTATGTACCGAAAAGCTAAAGATGACGGGATATTTAAATTCAGAATGGGCTCCGAACCACTAGGTTATTGACGCGGTACTCACAAACTGAGTAAAACCGCTCGCCAACACGATTTCGCACGGCCTCTGAGGACTCCAGAACTCTTTACAGCATTCTACAAATCCCGAGTGATATTCGCAAAACGAACGCTCAATAGGCGGTCATATATTTAACATTTTTTGATTCATTTATGTAATAATCATTTGAAATTTTTTTCTCAAAATAAAATATTGTTACTTGCACTTTAATTACAGGAAAATATTGCACCTAACTTGAAAAATATACTGGTAGTAGTGCTCCAAGTGAAGTATCACACTGAACTTGAGCAATTGGAATATTGGATGGACGTCAGAATATGGTAGTCTGTCGGTTGTCTTTCGGTCTCTAGACCACAACTAAGCTAATAGCTTATTGTTAAAAATAAATCTTAATTAAATTACAGTGCTACATCATTTTTTTAAATGCAAATATCATATAATGTGCTGAAGGCGAACTGGTTAGGTTGCTACGAAATATAAATAAAATACTTCGTATCTTATATTAGTGTTTGATTTGACCTCTTTAATGTGATGAATAACGAAATCACAGTTTTAAATTAAATTCAGCAAAGGCGTATTTAAGGAGAGTTATGGGGCATTGCCCCCTCCCAAAACAAAGTAGGGAAACATGTTTGTATTGTAAAGGGCTTTTTAACGTCCCCCAGTTTTATGCATGAAAGCTTAGCAGGGACGGTTTACAGATTAATTTATAATCTAACTTAAATTAACACCCATAACTTATACATGATTCGAACCCAGAGCCTCCAGCACCCCAGCTCGGTGGGGCACCAACCGACTGCGCCACGGGAATTCGGCACTAGGGCAAAAAATTACACAAAGAAAAACTATATAAGAAGTGGATGGTTCAGAATCTTAACACATATGGAAACATTTTTTAGTGCGGGAAGTTGCACTGCGTACACAACAATGCTTCAATTTCTAGAGAATTGAAAGCAACATGTCACATAAAATGTTTTTGACAGATTAATTTTCTTAGTTCCCTAGTAAGACACGGAAACAAATTTGTTAGTTTCGTGGCAGTTCTGACACCACTTCCTACATGTTAACACCAGCAAAAATAGTGTTTTTGGGTGTTGCAACTGCGACTGCAAGAGACACACACACAAACTGCGTGTTTGCTGTTTAGACAGGAGTTCTTGTACTTCTACAACACGTATCATCGTAGCTTTGCGAGTGAAAAGTTTGAAATGTAATCGTATGAAGTAAAGTGACGATAATCATTACAGTATCGGTGACGATAGACCAGAAAAATGAAGCACTCTACACAGCAGAACTAGATTCATCAATTATTTTTACCAAGAAAACATGTAAGCCTACAGATGTTAAAAGCGAATCAACATAAACATAATCGTGCAGCAGTTTGCATTCTACATCAAGTGTAGGTGGATCAGTAAGTGTACGTATGTGGTGAAAATACAGCATAATTCCTCTTTGTAAATAATGAAATGGGTCTCATAATTCATGCGAAACAACTCATAATGTATAATATTATAACTGGGATTACTCTGGTAATCGCAACTCAGTCAAATCGCTTAACAATGCAGAAGTGGTTGCTCGTTTGAACAATATAGGTATATGGATTCCTATCAATAATTACATACTTCCCAAGCAAACCATGTCAGCTCAAATCCACTCCAGGTCTTCGCAGCTTAGTTGGATAGATGAGTTTAAATTGTTACCATATTCAGAAATGAAAGCAGGCTACTTCTGTAAATATTGTATTTTGTTTCTTGATAACAATGCTGTATGCGAAGGAAATCATCAAACAGTGGGGGCTTCGTTAACAAAACATTTCACTAACTTGAAAAAAGCAAGAGAAATGTTTAAACAGCATGAGAATTCCAGATACCACAAAGATGCCATGTTGACAGCTGATAATATTAAATCAACTATCAGTAAAAAAGCTGACGGTGTGATTAATCAGCTTGATGTAGGAAGGAAAAAAAATACGTAACTGAAAACAGAAGGAAACATCTACCAATCATACAATTAGTTCGATTATGTAGCAGACAGCAAATATCACTAAGAGGCAAACATGATGCTGGGCGAATAAATCTTCATGAACTAATAAACAATGATGGCAATTTTTGTTCCTCACTTAGGTACAGAACTAACAGCGTATCACTAAGAGGCAAACATGATGCTCGGCGAATAAATCCTCATGAACTAATAAACAATGATGGCAATTTTTGTTCCTCACTTAGGTACAGAACTAACAGCGGTGATCTGGGACTAAGGGAGCATTTAGAATCTATAGGATGTAAAAATTTATACACTAGTTCTGTCATTCAAAATGAACTAATACTTAAACATTTTTGGGGATTTGGTTTAATCCAAAATCGTTACCGGTATTAGAGAAACCAAACTCCAGTCAGTATTTACTGATGAAACTAGACACTAGTCAAGTAGGATAGTTTTCTCTCTGTATAAGTTACGTCGATGAAGAGCCAATAAAACTAAGAGAAGATTTTCTTGGTTTTGTGCACATTTACGACGTAATTGGTTGTACTTCAGCCCACACTTTGATGGAGAGCCTAAGAAAATGGGTCTCGACGTAAATAAAATGAGAGGCCAGGGATATGACGGTACTGATAGCATGCCTGAAGGAGAGTTCCGAGGAGTACAAGCCTATGTTAAAGAGAAAGTCCATTCAGCACTACATACACATTATTGTTCTGCACATTCGTTAAATATTATGCTAGCAAAGTTCCCCTTATTAGAAACTGTATGGGTGTAATTGCAAGAGTGGGTACATTTTTTCATACTTCAGCTAAAAATATACGTGTTTTAAAAGCTGCAATAAATGCATGTTGCCCTGACTAAGAGAACAAAACTGGTCCCCTTGTGTGAAACTCGCTGGATTCAGCGCCATAATGCAGTGCTGATGTTTATAGAAACTCTTGGAACTATTATAACCGCTTTAGGGCACCATTGAACTGAAGTCAAACGACTCTTCAGTTAAGACCCTCAGGAATGGTCAACTCAATATGCCAGTTTCAGTTCATCGTAAGTACATTCGTTTTGAGTAGTATGCTGTCCACTACATACAATCTGTCGAAAGCGCTTCAGAACAAACAACTACATTTGTCTCAAGCCATTCAATTTGTTGCGGCACCTTATGGGCAACCACACAAAATATCAATCGGGGATGCGTAGCTCAGAGGTAGAACACAATATTGTTTCACTGCCTCGATATATTTGAAACCGTAATTGAACCTGTTACATTATAAACATAAAACGTTTTACAATGTACTTGGATACTTTAAATTGCGCCGGGGGAGCGTGTTACGTTAATCTACTCTATCTCTGCAAGTTATTACGTATTATCTGTTACGTTACGGCCACGCATATAGCTACTGGAAGTCCATCAGTCATCTCTGCTGGAACGGCATTATCTTAGCGTTGCCGAAGGCTGATTGCTAATGCGACTACGGCGGCTGAAACCCCATCTGCTGGCCCATCTTATTCCGTCGTCTGCTTGAAGTATTAAGACCAATAACACCAAGCTCGACTCTTCTCCGGCGTTAAATATCAGGGCCATTTACGTTTTACTATGTTTGTTTACAAATTGCTCCTGCGGCTCGTGTTCTGTTTGTCGCGGCGGCGCTCCGCTTCTGTGACCTCGCTCTCTATAGATGAGTGCTGGTGTGTTCACGCAAGCGCCAAAGCAATGGCTTGCCCACACTGCAACAAGTTGACATTTTATGTAATAGATAACTTATTTGTAAGACGTAACTAGGCAAATGCACACGTCCGATCTATGAAGAAATTAAAGAATTGGCAGAAAAAGTACGTATGACAGAAGAAGTTCCTTGTACTTACAAATTGCAAACAGCTCGCCTTAATATACTATACACTTACCACGAAGAATATTATCGCCAAGCTGTGAACGTTCCTTACCTTGATGACTTTTCCAGTGCACTTAAGGATCGTTTCCAATCTCACAAAGAAACAATTGTGTCGTTACAATGTGTTCTTCCAGAACTATGCGTCAGGAATGATTTTTCGTAACTGGAGCCAGCTGTCACATTTTATGAGAAACTTGTGTTACAAAGAGGTAGTTCACAGTGAATAAGTGATTTGGAAGGAAAATTGGGCTCGTGAAAGTGAAAGAAATGCCCTAAAAACTACTATTTATGTCATGACAGCATGTGACAGAATGAGTTTCTTAAATATTATTATTCTTTTAAAATATTAGTTCTTCTTCCGTTTTCAAAAGCCACTGCAGAAATAAGTTTTACTACGATAAGATGACTAAAATTATATTTTAGGAATACGTCTTAGGAATAGCTATTAAATGGGCTTGTTTTAATAGCCATTCATCACAGAACATTCATGTAAGTAATGAAGAAATCCTGGATACATTTGCTAGTGTACCAAGGAAACGTAACTTTGTTTTGTGAAAAGAATAATTTCATGAACATAATTTGGCATCTGTGTTCGGTAGACCTACTAGAGCTAACTCTAAATTACAATATTCGCTAGAGTATCATGAGAACTTGTTATCCTATATAATAAGTAAACGATCTCTGTCTGTCTGTACGTCTTTAATACCACTGAGTCCCTTGAAACTAAACAGAAGTTATTCAAATTTTGCAGAGCGAATCCTCAAGAAAAATACAGTTCAAGTTCGAATTCCAGCAAGATCAGATTACACAATCACTACCGTTTACCCTAAAAACACATTTTTAATTACTTTTTCCTTTTGAAAAATTTTATATTAATGCATAAAGAATATTGCATAGAGATATAAAGGTAATGGAATATAACTATTGTTTACTTTAAATGTTTCGCTTTAATGTTGAGTTAATTAAGTGGTGCCACAGTGGCTCAGTGGATAGAGCGATTCCAAGTGGGGCCTTATTGGCTCAGTGGATAATACTATGTTAAGTGGGGCCGTAGTGGCTCAGTGGATAGTACTGTGTTAAGTGGGGCCTTAGTGGCTTAGTGGATAGTACTATGTTAAGTGGGGCAGCAGTGGCTTAGTGGATAGTACTATGTTAAGTGGGGCAGCAGTGGCTTAGTGGATAGTACTATGTTAAGTGGGGCAGCAGTGGCTCAGTGGATAGTACTATGTTAAGTGGGGCAGCAGTGGCTTAGTGGATAGTACTATGTTAAGTGGGGCAGCAGTGGCTTAGTGGATAGTACTATGTTAAGCGGGGCCTTAGTGGCTTAGTGGATAGTACTATGTTAAGTGGGGCCTTAGTGGCTTAATGGATAGTACTATGTTAAGTGGGGCAGCAGTGGCTTAGTGGATAGTACTATGTTAAGTGGGGCAGCAGTGGCTTAGTGGATAGTACTATGTTAAGTGGGGCAGCAGTGGCTTAGTGGATAGTACTATGTTAAGCGGGGTAGCAGTGGCTTAGTGGATAGTACTATGTTAAGTGGGGCAGCAGTGGCTCAGTGGATAGTACTATGTTAAGTGGGGCAGCAGTGGCTTAGTGGATAGTACTATGTTAAGCGGGGCAGCAGTGGCTTAGTGGATAGAACTATATAAAGTAGAGCCGCAGTGGCTAAGTGTGTGTGTATTACATATATATATATACATATATATCTCAAATGGGGCCTTAGTAGCTCACTGGATAGACAGATTCCAAGTGAGGCCGCAGTGGCTCAGTGGATAGATCGATTCCAAGTGGGGCCTTAGTGGCTCAGTGGATAGAACTATGTTAAGTGGGGCCGTAGTGGCCAAGTGGATAGAGAAATATTAAATGGGACCGCAGTCACTTCAATGTTCAGTTAATTTCACATATTTTCATTATTACCTACATATATCTATGCAATATTTTTTTCAGGTTTTGTTTGATAACTAAATTTTGTAACATGATAACTGTTCTAGCCCCTTGAAATTACGTAAAAAAGGTCACGGGCTGGGTCCACTAATTTTTATAAAAACATTCTTCATGTGCAATAGTGTACGGTGCGAATTTCTCTTTCCATTCATTTTTGATTTGTTACCTGTTTCGTGAAAACTTGGTTTTGTTATGTTTAAAAAATAATTTTATCTAATATAGTAAACTCTCATCTTGTATTAACTATTTCCTTTTTTGTAACATGTCTCAAGAATGCAGAAAATTAAAAAAAAAACTGCATACTTTATAAACTAATTTAATTGAACTATGTAATGCGAAAATATAATTTACTTTAATATTATAATTGGAATTATATTCAAATTAGCTTAGAAAAGTACAACGATGTATTGCAACGAAAAATGTTGGTGGGATTACATTTTTAACTTCGTGTCGTCTTCGATCATCTTGCCCTTTCCTCCACTAATACCCCTCCCCTTTTCAAAAAATGAAAATTCTATATAAACCCCTGGAATACAGTAATAATAACTTAACAGCTCTACTGCACTTTCTTTACGCACTATTTTATCCATTGTAAGGAATGGAGTGGAATGGTTTGGGCGTCTCTTAACAGGTCTTGAGATCCGATGAGGGCAGAGTGAGGCGAGTATGGAGAAGGGCCGGAATGCAAGGGAAAAGTAAGTGGGAGATCCCAGAGAAAACCCGCCGACCAGCAGCATTGCCCGGCACGATTCCCAGGTGTGAAGATGCGAGAGCGGTCCCGCCAGGATTCGAAACCCGGTTCGCCTTGGCATGAGGCGAGTAGTCTGACAACTGCCACATCGTGCTCCCCCCACCCTCATCATTATAAGAAGTTTGCGGCAAACGGTACACTTTGGAAAACCCTTATTACTTTTCCTTCAACATACTGCGTATCCGTCTGCCACACACACAAATTAACACTGTCTCGAACCCAGAGACTTGCATTCATTCGTTTATCAAGTGGCGCTGAGAAACTGTCTGTATGTTGGTATAACGTCAATTCTTTATACGCTAAAGTGCCTAAAACGAAAAGAATTCCCTGTCGACGTATACGTTCGTTTTCGCGAAACTTAAAGTGTCCTGTAAAACGCATTTGTATATTCTAAATTACAAATAACCTGAAACACTGAAAACAACTTGAACGGTCGTGATGAGAACATGAACAGAGCTTTACATTTTGGTAGCGCAACGAAGTACCTACATAGTATCTGCCGTTTTTGTTTTTGTCGTGTGTGTTTTGTTCATCGTACTACCACAATCATCCAAAGTATGTATTTTTGTTTCATTTTTGGGTTCTGAATATTTAAAACTGTGTTATGTGATGTACCATTGCTTTTCATAATTTATAATTTTGCTATAAACTGTTTATATCTAGTGTTCGTTTGTCAAAAAGCAATAATTTCAAAATGGCTACTACACACATCAATCCGCTGGTGTTGGCTTGCGCTAAACTAATAAACAGATTTTCTTTTACTAATTAACTATTTTTACCAACAGAGAAAAACTTACATTCATACAATGGAATTCTACTATTTATGCTTTTGGCTGTCAAAATGTTAGTAGTTCATGTGCATATGAATGCGTGAACTTGATACTTACACTTGCTTACAGATAAAAAAAATTGTAACCTAATTTATTATTTCATTTTTACATTTATTTAAATGCAAGAATCAGAAGATCTAATAAAACCAGGATAAAATTGTCAAGTACTATTTTTATGTAAATAAATTCCAAGAAATATAATATTTCTATTTTATTAATTTTTTTTACTGTAGGATTTGTAACTTTAGATGTACCGATGGCAATATCCAATATTTAAATGTGTTAGTTAGCTTGGTTCTATTTTTGTATCTATATTTATTAATATTCAATTTTTGGTCTCACTTTTTGTTAATGCTTCAGGGATTATTTATGTATATATCGCCGTTTCGAGACCCCCTATGCTATGATTTTATTAGTTTAGGCCATTGAAATGGATCGTTTTTAGTTAGTTAGACTGAAATATTTCCGATCGGCTGGCAGGTTCTAACCCTGAGCGAGGATCGGCTGAAGAGATGGTTAAGGGTTAGCTAGCGCCAGTCAGTTACGAGGACCTCTCTCTCCGCCATCACCACTTGAAGAGACCTAAGACAGTACGCTTGTCCGAAGTGGACTTAGCATAGGAATTAAACTAACTTTTTAGGGTGTCCGATACTCCCCAAGTGTGCCTTTTGTAAGATTCGAGTGTATCAGTGATCAAGATGCGTGCCTTTAACCCCCTTTCGCGTTGCAGATGTAGGAGTTAGGTCGTATTGGTTTCGACGCTGGCCAGTGGACGGTTGGTTCACTTAACTTAAACGCCCTACACTTGCTACATTCCTGTAGTGGGAGAAGCCCACATCCTTATCATGATCCTACAAATTAATTCGAATTCCTACGAGAGCACCATCCAACTACCAAGGAAAAGTATTAATATCCCCTATTTCGGTAATGGTGAACCCTATAACATCTGTTTGTTCTAGAAGGACTGTAACGACGCCATTTTGGAAATGTGTCATGAACAGTGTTCCAGCAGCTTTAACTACATAAGCCCTAAGGAAGAGTTGAGTGTCTCACTGAGTTTAACTTACACCGTTAATGCAAAATTTTACAGTTTTAATCCAGAAACAGTTTAATTTTTGCTAATTTCATATTTGAACTATCCAACGGCAGTAGAATGTTTCTTTTAAACTTCATAGCCAATGTTGCTACCCAGGATATTCAGTTTTAAATTAATTTTAGTATTTTAAGTTGAATTTCTGAGAAAAGAAATTACAATAAAATTTTTCATGTTGAAATTAACTGTTGTGGGTTACGTTTTTGTATATGCAGACGTTTCGCCTTCTTTCTCTCAATTTAAAGGCAATGATATATTTTTCACAAAATTGACTAGTGTTAAGTTGTCAATTCAGCACTCACACAAACTGTATGTGCACCAGCAGAGAAATCATAAGGTTCGTAATTCATAGTGTTTCAGCTGTTTCTAGCCTCTGGATGACCGGGCTAATGTTACCACACAGGTTAAGTATTAGTTCGTTGCTGTGTGTTCATTTGTTCCAAAAATTGTTTACACTTTTAAATCGCCTCTCAAACTATTAAGTGAAACATAATGTAGATAAATGTGACAATATAGTTGGTTCCTGAGCAAACACTGAGACTCATGCAAATTGATTATTTTCTGGATGGTGTTAATACACATACAAATCCTATCATTTCCACAAGTGTGGTTAAGATGTACACGTACCTGTTTATTGTCTCTAAGGAAACCCGGTACTTACGTATAAACTCACATACGTCCTATTATTACCTAAGTGAACTGCAGATATATGCAAATTATTACCACATCACGCTACACATCATCTGTTACAGCTATGCTTCATCGCATAAGTTTCTGGGCTTACCCAACGTGGTAGTTAATAATAAAACTATATGAACACAACTGCTTCGGTATCTCATCAAAAAAGTATACATTACACATTCATGTTTCATAACTTATTTAGCACCCTTACGAGGGGTCGTATATAAATCCCGTATAAGTATATGCTTCAATTGTTGGTAAACATTTTGATTCAACTTAACTCTTTACTACATTTTGGTCGGAATGAAAGAAATTAGCCCAGCACGCAGAATACTTTGCATGCCTCAGAAACAGGCGAGATGTGACGAACTTAACTTGCACCAAATGCCAGACTGCCTATCAGTTGTAAATTGTTATGATTGCTTTTATAAATGTTTCTGTCAGCACTTTAAGAACGTATCGACATCCATCAGATTGTGTGTTATTTCTTCTCCGCTGCTACATCCATGGGGGCGACGGAGAGTAGCAGAAGTGAGGTATTCGTGTCAGGCTGGGCTACACAGTTTTATACCACTCTCTTAAAATAAAAAATAAAAAAATCGTCGAGAAATCAATAAGAAACACTGCCACTAGGGGCAGACTGTTTACGATAAAGCGAGCACATTAGAAATGAACCATAGAAAAATGTCTCTGCCCCTTCATGAATATATTTTAATGGGTGCACTGAGTGATATTCGCCCAGTAAAGTTGGTAATGGTTGATGGAAATATTTTAACGTCCATATTTTAAGTCGAATAAAAAGTGCTGGGTAACCATTTGTAATAGCTTAAAATTATTTATTTCAATTTCTGTATTTCTAATGCATCGAAATGCAAAAATGAGCAGATTTGTAAAGTATTTACTTTCTTAGTGATTTCACAATTTCATTTGACCGGCGTACGAATGAGGTGATGAGGCCGATAGCAATGTTATTGTTACATAAGGCGGAGGAACACACAACGTGTTTACAAGTAGATCTGAAGCCCGGCTTTCAAAAGTTCTCCTTTTACCGTGAACAACATATAGTTAGAAAGGTAGGGCTTATTGTCTCGTAGACAGCAAGGTCATGGGAGACACAGCAAGTTGCTCAGCGAAACGGTAACGTGGACCGGGATTCGAACCTAGGTCCTCCAGAATGCGTTCGGTAAAAAAAAAAAAAAACAATCATGTTCAGGGAATAAAGTAATATGCGTGTGTGTGTGTATATATATATATATATATATATATATATATATATATATATATATATATATATATATATATATATATATATATATAAGTCTATTCACTGTTCCTTCAGCCTTTTTTAATCAAACCTTTAAAAATTTCCCCGTGTATGACGTGTAGTGTTGAGTTATTTCCTAAATGTGCCATGTATCACAAGCGTTTTATACTCGGGTTCATAAAAGTTACTTTTTTTTTCTGTGAAATTGAAAAGTTATTCATATTTTATCCATACATTATAAAGCTTAGTTAATAAATAATTTGAATAAAATATAGCGAGAAAACATGTGTGTTGGTAGCACCTAGTAAAAAATGATTCTTATACAAAATACTGATACACTGAGTGCGCACGAATATCCTGGAAATAGAACCTTAGCAGGGCTTCAGAAATGTCTAAAGTAATCGCTAATGGATTATACACATAAATATACAACAATAGAAAAACTGTGTAAGTTTTCTTTCAGTTTATTTTTAATTTTATGTAAATTTTTCTATGTATATTTCGTATTAGCTACTCTTCAATTTGACGGAAAACATCATGGTTTTTTGTTAGTTATTTTTCTCAGGAAATAAGTTAAAGTTTTATTTTTATGTAATGATGTTAAGTGTAAGAGAAGGTGAAAATACCTTAACTTCATCACAAAAATAAATACCTTTTATTATTATTATTATTACTAAAAACTGTGAACGTTCTTTGTAGACTGTAGACTATCACAAAATAAACAAGCTAAAGGATGTGGTCATATAGGCCTCGTGAAAATTTGCTAGTAAAAATTACTGGTATTGCGAAAACGTTAGTTAATTAAATCTTTAGTCAGAGATGTGTATAAAAGCTCACGCAATATATACAACGTGAGAAGAAGCTACATGCCTGGCATATTCAGATACCTTATCCCTACACGCCTTGAGCCGGCCACTCTAATTTTTAGATTGTGTTTGTATTTGAAGCTGTGTGAGCTGCAGAACAACCATGCAGTGGGGTTTCCAGCCTGCAGTGGCGTGCGAGATAGCCGAGTCACTCGGTTCCAACCACCCGGGCTTCCATTCCGAGAGCTCGAGTCTCACGAGGATAGACCCGAGTGGTTCCAGCATACCAAAACAGTCCCCCGTTCGGCAAAACACCACACGACTAGTTACTCGCATACGACTGAAAACTCCAGCATAATGCCACAGGGTGGGGGGGGGGGACCCCGCCGGGAATCGAACCCGGTTCGCCTGGGTGGGAGACGAGTAGTCTAGCTACTTCACCACGGCGGCCCCACCGAGTATACAACAGCCGACTGTGGACTGCGACTTGCCGGCTGCTCTTCCTGGACGAGAATTCCAACCGCGAGACGCTCTCCGCGGGGAAAGAAGCGCGAGATAATGAAAGGTTACGTGCCTGAGGCACAACCTGCTGCATTCTGGATCGCGGTGACTCACTGGCCACGGGGGTCGACCGGCGTGTGTTCGTCTACACGCCTCGAGGTGATCAGCAGACATTTAGCACTGCTGGCGGTAAAAAATACTCTAACAATGCTGTGAACATATTTCTACGAAAGGTCACGTAAATCTATAGACCTTTCTGAACGTATATAAATGTCGTTCATAGCCGATTCATGTTCTCTCCACACTTTTTGAAATAAACATTATAAAAATCCCAATAAGTGATACATGTTTATAGGTTTTTTTTACAACAAATCATATACCAAAAAAAAATCAGTTTTGTTGTTGACGTTAAACTATTATATTTTCGTTAAAAATAACTTAAACTTGTATATCACATATAAAATGAAGCCTAGCTATATTAAGGGCACATAACGAAAAATGTCACTACGCACAAAACGTGGTTAAATATTTCGCTGTTATTTGGTTAAGTTCATACTTGTCACACGAGAATCATAGAGATGAACAATAAATAGCCTATTATTTATCTTAAACAAGAAATGGCATTGCGGCCGAACACTGAACATTAACACAACCCCTTGCAAACATTGAACCATAGAGACTAGAGATGCAGTACTAAGGTTGAGGTTAGGGACAAAACGAGATTCCTTATGGGAGTGTTTGTCATAGGGAAATTTTCCGTCACATGGTGTTCCAAAGAGGTCGATTTTAAGCTGGTGGTAAATGGAGACATTCTATATATTTTTGTGTAATCGTTAGTGCTTTGCTAAAAATGGTGGTGTACATTTTCCCCAGCCAAAATTTTATGCATTAAGGGTCCTATGTACCTGCGAGTTCAAGGTCAAGAAGCGAGGGAGCGATATGGGCGACACTAACACGCATGCCTAGCACCTCATCACTCCTACGCGCAAGGCGTGCAGTGTTTCCGTCCTAACGCTTTACTGTGTAAACTATATCTGTAACTGTGGTGTTTTATTACTCGCGATGAAAGTACGCAGATCAAAATACCTGCGCATAGTCGTACTTTTCTCTTACAGCTTAAAGAAACTTCATAGGTAAGCTTTAAAAATGCGATATTTGACCACTTTCATAATTTTTTTCTCCATTAATACACTTAATATGATAAAAGTAAAAATATAGTGATATAGGCAATAGTTTTTTTTATCCTTTATGGCAAAACTTCGTATTTCCAGAACATTTATTTACCGAGACACGTGTTTAGGAGCAAACAACGATTTCACAGGAAATGTTTCAGTACATAGGACCCTTAACTTTATTTCGCAACTCTTAATCAAACCCTCATATGGTGTTTACATGAGCAAACAGTGAAAATACGATTGGTTTTGGCATTGAGCGTTTATAAACTAGCTAAATTCAACGGGCAAACGTTACGAATTTAAGTGCGAAAAAAATAGCAAATTGTGTTGCTGAATTTGTCGTTTATTAATTGAACTGAATACCCGTTTGTTTTATTTATTACTCTGGTTAAGGCCACCCTTCAACCCAAATAACCTAACTCACTCAATAACGAGAGATTAAAGACAGTATTAATAGTCGTTTCTCACGTGTCGTCTTGAGATCGTATCAGGTAATGAACTCTATAGGTGAGTTTCTAGTCTTGAGACTCGGGCGTATTAATAGCCAGTACTCGAGTCGTGCACAGCTGAAATTAGTTTCGGGTTCCTCGTCTCAAGTGATATTAGATTGTGAGATATATAGCTACGCAAAGAGCTCTTCGAAGCAGAAATTAATGCTTAATTCTGTCGATGCGCGCTTGTCTGCAGCTACGCTCAACTATTTCTTCTGTTTAGTTACTTTTTTTTCTTTTTTCGTTTCTTGTGCCGAAATGCATTTCACAGATAATTAAAATTACACAGTGTTGAAAAAATATTAATATTTCTCCATTTAAAATACAAATACATGATTAAAAGTAATGCGAGTTTCGCACAAATACCGAAAAGCCGCAACGAAAAGCTAGAACAGATTCATTTTTAAAAATTTTGACATGAAAAGAATATATTTCGTTTATACTTCAATGAGTTCTGCTGTTTGACATGTTTTATAATAATAGTTAGGGTGGAATATCGCCGTGCAAACACGTTATAGTCTTCAGAGATTAAATTTATCTATTTGAAATGATTTGTTCGTAATACAAACGTAGCTTGTAAATTTATCGTTAGAATTTTCACCCACATTACAAATCAAATCCACTTTCGTATTTAACTGTAAACAAATAACTAATCTAACGTAAAACAATGGCAAATTCGAGCCTCAAGTGCCAGAGGACTTCAGTTATATATGTATACACATATGAAGCCAGAGTTTTCTGGTTCTCATAATTAGTTTCATTTATAGTCTCAAGCGTTCACTATTGAATCGTTAAAACTAGTCTCAAGATACGAAGTCGTGAAAACACTCTCAGCTGAGAATTACTTCTTCGCGATCTCAAACATAATCTCAAAATATGCTTATTAAAAATAATATGTTCTCAAAACTAGATTCGATACAAGACTATTAACACGGACCTGAAACCTCCTGTACAGTGCAAACCCCGCCCCTTAGTTAACAGTCAGTGTTAGAAAAATATTAATGTGTAGTATGAGTAACGTACTGTATCGTGAATTACACAATATTTCAATGATCTGAAAACAATAACCAGTATTACATTAAATACAGACCCTATTAAAAGTCATAAAGTAGACCTAGTTATAGTCAAAAATTGCTTTTTGTAATACGCTAGCATTATTTGGGCAGCTGAATAATATTTATAAAAAAGTCTTTAGCAGTTGAAATTTAGACGTCACAAGGTAATGATTTGATTACATATATTTAGCGAAAGGGTGTAGTCAGTACCTGAAAACAATATTTCATCAGTGCTGCAGGGATTAATATGGTACATTATATATTATTTTTAAATGCAATATTGCTTTCAGTTTCATACATAGTCATTTATATCACACTAAAAATATCTACCATGTAAAACATACATAAATATATTTTATATAACATATGTAATGTGAAAAAGATGCGAAGCGAAGACAATAGAGAAAATGACGATTTGCGCTATACGTAAGACAGTTATTTTCCGAATGGAATCATCTCCTGATGTCATACTTTATTTACAGTTACCAAAGTTACAACAGTATTTGAAATAATTAAATCTGAAGTTCCTGGTTTCATCAGTTTCAGCATTGGCAACTGTCGCTCAAAATAATCTATTGATACCAAACTTACTACGATTTAAAACATGGCTGTGGGTGTATCTATCGAAAAACAAATACCGTTACTAGTCCAGTAGTCCGCGTTAGAATGATGGATGCGCGCCCTGCAATGCCTGGAATTCCCGACTCGCTTTGCCCGCGGGCTGAAAATTATAGTGGCCGGCTCTAGGCGTGTAGGAATGAAGTTTCTGAATGTGTCAAGTGTGTAGTTTCTTCTCACGTTGGATATATTACTTGGGCTTTCACACATCTCTGACTAAACGTTTAATTAACTAACGTTTTCTCTATGCCAGTAATTTTTACTAGCAAATTTTCACGAGACTTTTAAGACCACACATTTAGCTTGTTTCTTTCATGATAGCATACAAACAGGTCACAAAGCAGGATCACAGTTTTAATAATAGTAATAATAATAACGCGTCTTTATTTTTGTGGCGAAGTTAAGGTTTTATCACCTTCTCTTACACTTAACCTTGTTATACTTGTGACTCTCACTTGACTTGTTGCACGTTGGTATGTGCCACTTAAGTAATTTCTTACTTTCGTGCATCGTGAAGGATATTTTATTGTGTGTGTGATAATATTATTACTGGATAGTCAGTCAGGACGCCACGGTAAGATACATGCTCTGGTGTACTTACACACTGTGTAGGTAAGACTAGGAAAACAAACAAATATACTCTTATGCTGGGAAATATCTTTGGAATACCTGTGTTTCAATACCTTAATACACTTACACTCCTGTTGTGTACCTTTAGTTACTGGATCTCTGGAAATTGCATACACAACACTGGCACTCATATGACACTGAATGCTTACTTAAAGAATGAAAAACTTCATTTAAATTATACCATTTAATGAAATGAAAATCTGCATAATTCACAATTGAAATAAAAGAAATTAATCTCACCAAAATATTTTAATTGGAATCAAAAAGGAATATAAATTGGATGAACCTTGTAGGTTATGTCCAGTAAGTTGAATGAAATTGTATTCTGCAAGTAGGTTGGAAAATAAAATAACTACCACAGGCATGATTTACAGAAACCAATAAAACGAAAATATAATTGGAAAATAAAATATATTTAAATGCTGCTGACTACAATTTAAATAAAAATTAAGTGCAAATTAAACTGTTCTAAACTTAATGCATTTCTGTCACGTGCCTCTTATTTATACTGTATGCAACGAGCTCTATTACTAAAAGTATTGCCAAAGTTCAGGTCACTTTCCCGCATATTAAGTACTTCTGTAATTCCTTTAGAAAAATAACAAGTGTTCTCCACAAAAATAACAAAAATTTTCACCATAATAAAAAGTAATTTTCGCTTCAATAAATTTAATCAAAGTCCATTATGCTCCTGTCACTAGCTCAACAGGGACAAGTTGGACCTCTGGGCTACTTAGCTATTTAACTATTTAAATCTGCAACTAAGCCTTTAGCTGGAGTGACATCCTTAATCCAAATACTCTGGATCATCTGAATACGGTTGAAAACGATAACTGGCTCAAGAAAAATTGTGAAGAGCAGTCGTACACGAATACCTCATTCCTGCTACCTTACGTCGCCCCCCCCCCCCCCACACTGGTTGTAGCAGCGGATAATAAAGAACACACAATCCGATGTTGATACGTACTTAAGTGCTAACAGAAACTTTTATAAAAGCAGTTATAGCAATTTAAAACTGACAGGGAGTCCGCATTTGGTACAAGTTTAGTTCGTCACAGCTCGCCGATTTCTGAGGCATGCAAAGTATTCTGCGTGTTGGGCTAATTAATTTTATTCCGACCAAAATGTAGCAAAGAATTATGTTAAAATTACAATTTTTGCCAACAATTTAGTCATTATTTTTATTTTTATTCAACTGAAATTTCGCATTTCTGATAATAACGGGAAAGCTGTATTTCATAAACTAGAACAAAATAAATTTATTCCTGGTTATATTTTTATCTTCTTACATGTAAATAAATGTAAAATTAAAATAATAAATTAGGATACAAATTTTTGTTGAAATTTTGATGGCTAGTGTTACAGAGTACTGCATATAAGTTTTTCTGTTTGGTAAAAATATTCAGCTATTAAAAGAAAACCTGCTTATTAGTTTAGCACAAGTCACAACCAGTGGATTGATGCGTGTAGCAATTTTGAAATGATTGATTTTTGACAAACGAGCACTAGATATAAACAATATATAGCAAAGGTATAAATTATAAAAAGCAACGATACATCACATAAAACAGTTTTAAAAATTCGCACCCTAACAATGAAATGACAATACATACTTTGGATCCTTGCGGTAGCACGATGAACAAAACACCCAGGACAAAAAAATAACCCAGTAGATACTAAATAGATACTTCGTTACGCTACCAAAAAGTAAAGTTTTGTTCATGTTATCATAGCGACCGTTCAAGTTGTTTTCAGTGTTTCAGGTTATTTGTAATTTAGTTGTAACATCTGAGAATTTGTTTGTGCTTTATTTGCTTGTATCAATAATTTGAGGCATGTTAATAAATTTTTAATGGTATTTCTGGCCAATTAGTTTATTGAGATTAATATTGCAGTGCATGTGTTACTAGCAGAATTGCACCAATTATGTGAAAATTTCATTTTAGTTAATTTTCTCTTTGTCCGTGAAACTATCTTTCGTTAAGTTATATGGTAATTATTAGAGACATTTTATCCTAAGTATCAATATTTAAATAAATATGTCAGTCTCTGGTTTATGTTATGTTCCGAAACTTCTTGTTTATTTGTCTCTCTGTAATGTCAAAATTTATACCAATATTTAAGCGAAATATGCTATTTACACAAGGTTGAAGCATAAATAAATGTTTTTAAAATTTTTGTCTATCTGTTGTTTATCTGGATGTTTGTCTAGAATAGGCTTCAATTTTGATATAACTTTCAGAGATCATTATTTATATTTATAATGTGCTCTTTTTTCATCTCTATATCTTAAAAGATTCCTAAGATAGTTAATTTGTTTATGTACAACCTTTTTGTTTCATTAGTTTTTCTCCACCATAGAATTATTGTTAAAAACGTTTTTTTTTATGGATACTATCTTTGGTCGTAGTTTGTTGTATATAAATAAAACACTTTTGATTTCAACATGAATGTTCCGAAAGGTCTCTGTTGTTCTTCTGGAAAATTGCGTCTGTGTTCAATTACACAACCGCCTGAACCACTGAAATCATTCATATCTGGAGAACATGTACACTTTGACATTTATTAAACAATACAAGAGCCTATAAGTCAGCTATCCAAATTACGTAATTTGGCATAAAATAAATAAAGAAGGAAGTTTTATGTCCACTTTCAAAGTACAGGGTCAAGTGTATAATTTAATAAGCTCCTTTTTTCTGTGGAAAATGCAAGAGAACCCTTCCTCAAATATACTTAATAAGTGATTACATGCGACAAACATACGAAAGGTTGTAATTGTTCCTAATTCTAAACACCTCTTTAGTAAGCGAACTACAACAAACGCTTAAGGAAAAATCCCTGTATAAAAGATTTAAAACTGCTTTTGGAATAATTTCCACAAGATTCTAATCAAAATAACTACAAAATAGTTATTAATGCTGATCGACGACAACCAACAGAACATCGAGGTCGCCATAACGAACAAACAACAAATTAAGTATCTGTGCTGTTAGTTGATCAGCAATGTGATAAAAAATATATTGTAATACACAGAAAAAACAGCCAATTACAGAGAATTTATGAAATACACAGAGCATATGATGCACTTCAGTATTAATTATTCTTTATTACTACATATAGCAGGTTAGACTATTTTTACTATTATATTCTATAATAAAAAGACATTTTATTATAGAAATTATGTATAAATTTCGATTGACACTATTCACGCCTTATTTCAATTTTCTATTTCTATTTTAAACATACGTAAATAAATACTAAAATCCATGCGAACGAAGTCGTGGGCACAGCGGGAATAGTCCATTCACGGTTTCTTCAACCTTTTTGAATCAAACCTTTGAAAAATCTCCCCATGTATGACGTGCTTGGTTGTTTCCAACATACGCCATGTGTCACATGCGTTTTATACTTGTCTTCACCAAAGTTACTTTTTTTTTTTCTGTTAAATATATATGTTATTCATATTTTATCTATAAATTATATTGCTTAATTTATAAATAATTTGAATAAAAACAGTGTGATAACATGTGTGTTGGTAGCGCCTAGTAAGAAATAGTTCTTATACAAAATACTGTTACAACAGAGTGCGCACTAATCCGGCGCGTTTCCCCTCTAGTGTAATCTTCCTAATTTAGTTAAATTTAGTTTGTACGAGGCGGATGAATATCCTGGAATTAGAACTTTAACAGGACTTCAGAAAAGGCCGAAAATACCGTGAATCTACTACAATGTAAGATACTTTGTTTTAATACATAATATTGTTTTAAATGCTGAAGTTGTAGGACCGTAGAAACTCGACTTCAAGCGGACTTCGGATACCTTTGATAAGGTTTCTGTTTTCCTTATTCGTGTTAGGGGGGAGGGGAGGGAGCTGGCGTCCACCTGCAGGCAGTGGCGAAAAGCGCGTGCCCCAGAAACAGCTGGTCGTGTGGGCGGGCCAGGTGAGGAATGCGATAGACTGCCCCCTGGAATGAGACGGCATGTTAATGAGGCGGCCCGCTCGAGGCGCCAGGAATGCTGCCTTGCCTGCCGTGGGAATCTCGCACCGACAATCGCGAGTCTGCTGCAGCAACATCCGCGTCGAGAAACGTGCATCATCCTCGTTAGGACACGCCCACCTTCTTTCTATGACCTGTCTTCGCTTCAGCATCCTCTCGGTGGATTCACATCCCATTACGGCATAAACAATTCGACGTAGTTTCGCATCTGCCGCTAGATGCCACTGTAGTCTACAACTGCAGACTTTAAACGTTTTGCACTGTAATTAACTTTTGTTTCCTACCGGGTTTCTAGGTAACGAGATGTCAAGGGCGACGTAGATTTGTCCATTAAGGTAGCCGTTCACCAAAAATTTGTGGACATTACTTACAGCTTACAAGTTGTATTCCTTCGCATAAAATAATTTTCTTTTATGTGATGGCATATTAAAATCACTTTCGTAGTGTTTTTGGAATGTATATTTAATAAGAACGAGGCAATTCTCATTGAAGTAAGATATCATGAGTTAATTCAAGAACTTTTTAAAATCACGCTATGAAATATTTTTGCAAATTTTGAAAAATTGCTTAAAATAAGCAAATTTTTGCATGGTTTTGTAGCTGTCTGTAGTACTTCAAAAAAAATTTTGATCAGAGTACATTAAAATGAATTAAAACATGATTTTTAATCGTCTGTGTTATTTTCTGTAAATGTTTTCGTTTATTTTAATAGTATGTCCCAAAATGCTAAAATCTTATCATGCCGCGATAAAAACTGATGCGATCTAAAATTTATGCTAGGGAAGATTATTTCAAGTAATGTCAACAAGTAGAACGGCATTTCATACAATTATAAAATAACGAATATCCCCTTGACCAGCGTCATTTTATGTGTCATGTTACTTCCACGCTCAGGGCGTTAAATTGTGCTGTATGGAACCACTTGAGTTAGGCAGGAAGATGCAATATTTTGAGACCCAATAATACACAATATGTTTATAATTTTAAGATCCAATAAAACTATACAGACTGTATCTAAATTTGACCGATAGACTTCTGCTGCAGGTTAATCACGAAATAGGGAGTTGGAAAAAATACATACGACCATAAAATCATTTTATGTCAATAATCACGATTACTGCCCTTATTTCGAACTAACCTCCATCACGCGGCATAATATTTGGGATTTAAATAATGGATTATTAACCCTCGTCTCACTATTAACGAGAAAACGTCTCCTTGTGTCAATATCCCATGCCTCATCGTTTTCGAGTAATTCGTATTTAATTTCAAGATATTACTTACCAACGCCTGGCAGGTGGCCAACTTACATAACACCCAATGGCACACTGTTACAGCTGTCAAAAGGAGGAGAAGACGCCAGAGAGTGGTATATAACAGTGATACTGTAATAAACTAATGCAATTGGTCCGTCTTCAAAAATGTTTAAGGCCCTTGGAAATCACTCTATATCATTTGTTGTACACATGTTTTCGACTTATTTTTTCGTGACTAACCTGTAGCCGAAGTCTGTCGAATTTACATACACTCTGTACATTAAGACAGTAGTTTTCACCTAATGTACACAGTATACAAAATTAAGTTTATATATCACACACCCTAAGAAATTATTCGGAAATTTACCATACCAGTGCATATGTTTAGTGAGAAAGCAGGAATAGTAATTTTTTCCCCCATAAATTCATTGTAGCGTTCCTAAATTTGCTCAGGAAACAGTCAAATGCATAGGGAAATTTCCAGCTTTGTATTGTAGCGCTGCTAAACATTCCTATAACTGCAGCTTGATGTGTGATATTATTACCATACAGTGTAAAGGTTAAAAACTCCAATAAAATTTTAAGAAGTTTACCAGAAAATATTTTACAGTGCATATCATTGCTATAACATTATATCTGTTTTCAAACTTCACATCAAAGACTTTGCTCTCTTGAAATACCTTCAAACATTTGGTTTGAAGAATTCCTGATTTTAATGAAAGGAGAATGTGTTGAAGTTTAAGGTACGCAGGCCTACTTGTTTCGTGTAAAATTAGCGAGTGCATGTTTTCTCTTTTAAAAAAACGGCTTGTTTCGTTCTACAACAGCGTTGGGGCGAGTGCCAAGAAAGCGATTCTTAATGGTATATTAAACGTGTCCTTTAAAACTATCGAGTTGAATGAGAACTAAGTTATTAAAAATTGTAGTGTTAGGAACGGAATGGTGAAACGGAAAGGAAGAACAGGAAAAATATTGACGAATTTTTTTTATTGTTTAAAATCAACGTTAATGATAAAAGTGTTTAGAAAGTACAATTTATCCATATAAAATTACAGGGTAAAACAATAATTTCAAAAAGTATATGTAGAAGACTTACTTAACTTAAAAATTGGTATGAATAATCAAACAAACTATTTTTGGTAGCTATCATTTTATCATCTTCCATGGTATTTCTGCAATTTAAAAAGCTTAATGTGTGATCTTTTCAATAAATATTTGATCACACAGTGGTAGAGAAACAGCACAAGAGAATGGTAAGAATAAGGAACAGTATTAACAAAGTGATGTTATCAGGTCTAGCTAACTTACCTAATGTTAACTAAATTTTGCAGCCATCACAGATGATGAGAGCTGAACTATTTCCTTCAACATATGGTAAAAAATATTTCTGAAAAATAGTTTTAAAACATTATATTCACCCAGCCATTACATGTTGATGCGCAGGTACGAGGTTTGGTCATATGAAAAGGCCACGAGAGTCCCTGGCATCAGAATACATGCACCAGTTATAAATAATTTCTGTGGGACTCAAAACAGAGATCTCATTGTGTCGCAAGAAAACGTATGCCTTTCTCAATGAATACTTTGAGTCATGAGAACAACAAGTCCTTCACAGTGTTCTTCACCTCAGTATCCGAGCCAGAACTCCCCTTTTCAGATAATTTTTGAGGAGGCCAAACACGTGAAAGTCACAGGGTCCGGGCTGTGGCGTGGATGTTCCAATATTTCCCATCGAAATTCTGAGACAAAAGTTGTTCTTCCTAGGACACACGTGGGTATGCATTATCGCGCAACAACTCAACACCCATGCTCAACATCCCAGGAGTTATTTTTATGACACGATGCAGACGTTTCAGTGCCTCGCCGTACACCTGAACGGTGGCCTCGTGTTTAAATAACTTAATCAGCAGTGGACTTGGTCGTTGAGGAAGGTGGTTGACATGGCCTTCCCTGCTTTTGGTCCAGCTTTGAACTTCTTTGGAGAAGGGTGTGAAACCTTGGCGGATGAAAAACTACCTGGACAATAAAACATTGTCATCACTCCCGACCTCATTGAACAGGCGGAAACACTTATGAAAAATGATCGTATGGCATGCCAGTTCTATGGACGTTTCTGAATTCTTAAAAACTGCATACTTGTGCCTACTTGTCCCCAGAAGTGACATCACCATGTGTATACTAGCGCTGTTCAAATTCCCAGTATAGTACTCACAAGATGTATACTTGGTAAGTATTTGAAATTGTATACTTGATGGACACACTTGCGTACTTACGGACAGTCGCCTTATTGCATTTCAGGTGTTAAAATTAACGTGTACGTTTTGTGGTTATAACGATAGAAAGTTTTAAAAGTTAATAAGTAGTATTTACAAAATGCCATTCTGTTATATGTGCAAATAATTGTCAGCTTAATAAATGTGCTTCCAATTATGAATACAATTCTGGGTGTTATTTAGACGTCTGCAGCATGTTTCCCAGGTGTGTGCTTGCAAATAATATTACATTTTCAATCCGAATTTCCATGTTATTACAAACCCCATTGGATTGTATTTATCTTTATTTTGTTATCAATGTGTGTATTTCCGTGAATGGGATGTGTAAATAATTGTCAGGTTAATAAATGTGCATAGAAATATGGATAACATTCTGAGCGTTTTATAGACTTCTGCAGCATATTTTCGACGTGTTTGGATGCAAATAATATTAAAATGGCATTCTGCGTTTCCAATTTAGTACAAACCTCGTTGAATTGTACTTATACTTCTTTTGGTATCAAACACATGATAGGTAACTTAGGTATCGGGGAAAGAGGAAAGGATGCCACTGTCTGTGTAATGCCCCTTTACATACGATAAAGAAATTTAAAAAAATCCCATAACAACTGCTCTAATTTGTTTACAATCTTTTAATGACGCGATAAAGTAATATCTCAAGACTATTGGTGTGGTATGAATATTTGTGAAATAAACAGAAGCTGAACAGATAAACATAACCTCAGGATATCGAGGTGCAAGAATGTCTATATTCCTGGTATTGGGTTGTAAATTTATAACAAACAACATCTGTAACGTCGTGTATGACCAACATAAGCCTAATGCTGCCAGGTTATTGATTGTTTTCACTCTAGGTGATCCCTTGCAGTGTCTCTTGGCCCTATGTGGTTGTGTGTGTATGTGTGTGTGCGCGTGTGTGTATATATATGTATCTAGATATATATATATAAACACACACATATTTCCTCACAACAGATGGTACACTTGTCCTAAAAGTTAGAATATTAGTGGTAACCGTATGTAAATAAAAACAAAGTAATTTGTAATGACCAGCATTCGTGAGTGCAATGTTCAAATAAACTTTGTGTGTTGTGCAAAATTTTGGAATTGGAGGGGGGTGGGGGTTAAGACATTGTAGAGAAAAAGAATTTCATGTTAAATTGAGTTCAACAGATCATTGATATACGTTATGATTGAAACAATACAGAATGTCCATCCTGAGAAAAACCAGGGAATTACATGTGACGGGAAAAAACCAGAGATATATCGAGAAATTGTCACTTAAGCCAGGGAAAATGTAAATAGCTGCTATTCTGCAAAACGTCTTAGTTGTCTGAATACACGATAATGTAATAATGAGCATACACATTGTAAAATTTCAATTTTCCAGTGCGTGTGATCAATAAATAATGCATAGGCCCTATTTGCCATGTGTTTTCCCTTCGCCAAGCCTTCGGGTACATCAGGGAATGGGATCTTTCAAAGCCCGCCGAACTCACCTTACCTTTGAACAGTGTGTTATGAGAGTAATTCTTTCAATCATGCAATAAGTCAGTAGTTCAGTATCAGGTGTGGGGAGTCGGCCTTTAATAGGCCCACCATTTAGTAAACACTGCAGTTAGTAAATGTGAGGGGTGATCGGCCCGCTGTTCCTGTGAACGTCAAGAGTCTCCAACTCTGGAACAACCTCTACACTGCCACATGTGGTGTCAGGCGCCTAGTACGGTAACAAATACCTCAATGATACTTCTCCCAACCTTAACCTCACCGCCCCTCAAAACATCTTGCACCCCCAACCGAGCCACCACACGGCATCAGCATACATACATACAAAGTAATATATTGGTGTGATTGTAATGGGCACTCATGTGAAGTCAGTATCACGTATCGCAAGAAATAGCGATGGGCCGAATCAAATGTCAGTCCTGCTTGCTTGGTCTGTTGCAGTGTAATTTAATGCAAGTTCACTGATGGCATTTTGTTCTGTCAACGATGACAAAATCCAGAATCGTGTTTCAGTATCCCCAAATATATGATTCAGGGAAAATTGTAAGATACTGCCTGGTAAACAAGGAAAGGTAAGGGAATTCCAAAATTTAAATTCATCGGACAACCTGCAATACTTTCACGTACATATAAATTCACAGTGAATTAGGTGTAACATGGCAAAATGCTGTTGGTGGGTTTTCGCAGGGCGCTCCCATTGTCTTTGCCCTTGTGTTTCATCATAGTTCCAGGCCTCTCATCTCAACATACTAATCCTTAAGGCTGGCTGACAATGAGATGTTTGGTCCTCCTGTAGGGCAGCGTGCTCCACTTGGCACTATCCCTCTCCCCTCATCGCATCCATTAACCCTGCCTGAGGTGGGAACGAAATTGGATCATTATTATTGTAATTCACAATTACATTTTCCCACAGATGAGCTGCATTACGTAAAGTGATCTACCATTTTCTATATGAACTGCAGAACGTTGTTAAACTGGAGAAATGTTAAGTGTACAGTAACATATTCATGGGCTCAGACCATTATACAGCATGGCATCTTGATGACAAATTGTGGTAAAATGCTTGAGACGTGGCATTGGGGGTTAAAGCAAAAGTCTGTAGAATGTGTGTTGTTAATCTCTCTGTTCTCATTGCAGCAGTAAACTTCTGAATATGAGCAATTAGAGAGTTTGGTGCGCATGCAATAATACACAGGATTTTATTTCACATTAACCTATAACAAGCACTGTAAGCTATATAAAAATGGGCATCCAGAAAACCACCGAAGGGTTTTGTGTGACGTTTTGAGAGTTAACGTGTTAGTTCCTGAAGGAACGAAATCCTGGTGCACCTTTTTGACAGCTCAGCCTCAGTTCTGCAGCAACGCCCTTTTATTAGGGCTCATTAGTGTGATACCAAACTGGCAACTTGACAGTCATATAAGTAACGCAGTTATGCTGACAGAATAGTAATACAATATAATTATGTTTCTTGTATAAGAAGTTAGAGTACAGTAACAAGCCTTTACAAAACATTCCCCTACTACAAATTTGTGACATTCCTAATTGGCATCAAAAATTATGTTTGCAGAAAAGAAACATTGCATTATCAGTATGGAGAAATAAAACAACATAATAAACCCAATACCTGTAGCAGTACCCTGGTGAAGTAAAATAATTCAAGTTATAGGTATGAATATTAATGTGGGACTTTTGCAGTTTTCTGTGTTGTGTACATGAAGCAATAATTAATTTATTTCCAAGAGCCTATTATTCAACTAACACTTAAAAGTGTTACTGCAAAGGTGTTCATTTCATTATCAACAGACTGCTTATATTTGAGATATACTAGCTACAAGATTTGTTCTATAACATGAAAGCAAAGCAAAAATATGTTTCCTGAATGGAAAAAATGTTTGAATGTATGTAAGTAATAATATGGGTGTCTATAACGCATCTGCAGCACAAACGTGACAAATAACATAGCAGTGTGTGGCGAGTGATAATGTGATACCCAGTTACAAACAAGCGAGTGAAACATAACTTCATTATAAGTGACATGTAAATGATATGCGATGCGCCCACTATTGCACCTATTATTATTGTTCATTTAAAGCCATGTTTCTGTGCTTGCCCTTGTGGTTATTTGTTTATTTTATCAAAAAGTTGGCAGAATTGGCGAGTGGCGACATAATGTGATCTACTGTTGCTCAATGAAGCATTAATTTTCTTCAAATTATCGCATCAAATCTGTACACGTTGTAATTTTTAGTACCTAGGCAAGTTACAATGTTGTAATAAATCTGTGTTTCTACAGCAGTAATAAATATACTCTAATGTGTGTTGTAATCGCTGCATGTGAATAGGTGTAGCTGCGTCCTAGCCATTAAGTTGAACCAATGTGTATGCAATTGCAAATATTGGATGTGCAAAATATATGAACTGTTTTTATGATAAAACTAATTATTTTTAAGTCACATATATTTATCACAATGTTGTACTTTTACCCTAGGTGTTTGAAACACAATTGTGTAACATGCTGACGTAGCTGTGATGTGAAGGTTTGCCACAGTCCCAACAAATTACTAAGCCCAGTAAGACAATTTGGGATAAATAATTAAATAAACCTAGTACAAAGTAAGTACAATGAAAATACATATTAACTGAATAAAAGTTATGGTATGCCTATTTGTGTGCATGTTCACCTCTATCTGTTAAATTTTTCGCAGCTATGTACAAAATATAAGCGACACAAGTGGTATGTTTGCATTTACTGTCTTTTTCGTTGGCAGGGTTCTCCTTTGGTTTAATATTTATTCCAACCAAGGCCAGCATTTTAGCTAAATAACCCAAAACACATCAATTACAAGAGGTTAAATGCTACTGTTCTTTCCGCCACTGTTGTAACAGGGTTAAACACAGTCGCGGAAAAATATTAATGTGTATTATGTGTAAAGTGCTATGTCGTGTGTAACAAATATATTAACAATAGGTAAAATAAAAATCTTAAGCACTATCGTCAATACAGATATTTTTAAAAAGTCATGAAGTTGATCTAAATATAAATAAAACAAATGTAAAATTTAATAAACCAATTTATGTTGGCATGTCAATTTTACACATAATGCAAGAATTCACATATGATTTTCATTATAACGTAATAAAACCAAGATATGGTGATAAAATTAAATGATGTTATCAATATACCTATTCATACATTTATAGCATAAAACCTGAAGATTTTCCTGAAGATATGAAGTCGATGTTAGATAAATTTGATATAAGTGATTATCCCAATGAGAATATTTATAACATGCCTCAAATAAATAAGAAAGTTTTACAAAAAATGAAAGATAAATGTAATGGTAAAATAATTAAAGAATTTGTTGGTTTTCGATTTAAAAAAATGTATGCTTATAAGGTTGACGATAAAGAAAATAAAAATCGAAGAAGAAGAATGCATTGTTAGCAAGCGTAATACATTTGAGCACTGTGAGAATTATTTGTTTAATGAGAAAATACAATATAGAACAGTGAATCTAATGAGGAGCAAGAAGCATTAAATATATAAAATCGAGTTAATATAATTGCATTGCATTAAGTCCTTATGATAACAAAGTATTTGTATTAGAAAATAAACTAGATATATTACCATATGGCTATCAAAATGAATAGTTTTTAATTAATATTTATATAATTATATTTCGAATATATTAAAGATGTCCAAAGGATACCTTTAAACTTCTTTAGTTTTTAAAACAATTTCAATATCGGCACTGTAAAAATCAATTAGTTTATCATTTTCATCTCTAATTGGATACGTAGGCTCATAAGTAATATGATCTCTAAAACAATACATTGGTTTTTGGTGGAAAACTAGCAATTATATGTGTTTATAAATGATTTTATTCATCATATATGATAAACATACCATATGCCTAATTACAGTGACCATTTATTGTTTTAAAAAGGTCAGAATTTGATATTTAGTACCTACAACAATTTGTTTTTTTTTCTTTCAATAATGATATTATGGCTTTATTACAATAGATGTGAGTCGAAAAATGAATAAATGAAAATACACAAATAAGATCAAAGACTTTATTAAAATTAAAAATTATTGAAAACAGGTTTAAATTAAAATGAACATTAAAACAAACATCAAAACAAATGTTAAAATAAATGTTAAATTTAATGTTAAAACAAGCAATAAAATGAATGTTAAAAAAAAATGTTTAAATTAACTACAAACCGATTTTAAAACAAATATTAAAATAATATTAAAACAAACATTAAAACAAATGTTAAAATGAACATAAAAACTAATTTTAAAACAAACATTAAAATGAATGTTAAAAGAATGTCAAAGCAGCCATTAAAACAATGTGCATTATGTTTTTGCATTTGAATGAGATAATTATAAAAAATATTTAAAATGTACAAAACATCTGTTTTATTAATCCATGAGTTACGTAAGCTATAAAAACCTAACCATTTGGGGTAAATTTGTGTAGCTACGTTAGCACATTTTGTTTTTAAAACTTTTTCAACCAAATATTCATTTGGATAGTATTTCTTCATTATTTCATGTTCATAAAATTATCCTTTATTTCTTCTCCATTAATATCTTTCAGTTTGTAAGTTGGTACATTATAATTTAAAACTTTAAAAATAGTAAACATTTCTGTTGACCAATTTGCAGTATATCCCTTTTCTAAAATTAATTTAATTTTGCTAATGTGAACATCATGAACTTTGTATTTTGGTTTAGTATATACTTGAATATTACATGGTTTTCTTTTAATTAATATAGATTCTAAAGCAATTGCTACATTTTAAGCTGTTATATCTTTAATAGGTACAGCAAATGCAAGTTTTGAAAAAAAAAAAACATAAATAATTGTCATAATATATTTGTATCCATTGTTTACATGTGGTATTCCTTTCAAATTGTGAGTATTCATCTCTACAAGATCAATTTGCCATAAATAATCAATACCATACAAAATCACTTTTATTCTTGTAAAATTTCTTCTTGCATGCTTATATAATTAATTGATTACGCCCTCTCTCGCAGTAGACAATTTTTTTAAATGTTGATTTATTAGAATTATGTATTGAACATTTACTTTTCTGAACTAATCGTCCATTTTTAGTATTTTCAGTTTTTAAATCATTATTTTTAGTGACTTTCTTACACTTAAAGCACCAAGTTTTCTATATTTAATAGTAAAAAAATTAAATAGCTAATCTTTATATTTTATGAATATGCCTATAGTAGTCATCAATCCATCATATTTATATACTTTATTATTTTTATTTTTAAAATTATAATACTGTCTCCCTTAACATCAAAAGGTTTACTACAATCAATTTTTGTAGATTCTTTAATAATAGTTAGAGCATCATCAGGTAAATTAGATTTGCAGTAATTATTTTATAAGCACTACAATCCATCACTAACCAAAGAAAATGTGATTATTACCTAGTGAAAAACATTAGTGTTTTTATTCCACTTTACAGGTAAACAAAATACATAAGACTTTATTTCCTTGCATTTTTCAACTTTTAGATTAACAAGCATTTCACAGTTATTCAAAACTGATTGGTTTAAATTTTGTAATTTATCATCTAGTTCTTTATTTAAAAACTTCTTTGCTTTTTTTAACTTTTAAGTTAGGAAGTTTATTACAATAATTCGTAACTGATTTGTTTAAATTTTGTAATTTATTAGCTATTTCTTTATCGAAATATCTTTTATTAATTCCATTTACAGGATCATCTATATTAAAAACTTTGTGCCCTAAAAAAGAAACATAAGATTTTGTATAATCAAAATAAGTGCTTAGTTTTCTTTGTATAGCAGAAACACTTGAATTGCATTGTGAATCTACCTATGTTTTAAAATCAGAAACAAAGGAACTACATCTGTTTTTAATGCATGTACTGCTATTTTTTAAATCAAAAAGTCTTTTATTGACTGCATCTTTTCCATCTACAGAATCAGCCACATTATTTATTTTACTATTATGAAGAGAAACATAATCTTTTGTGTAAACAAAATTTTTACTAAGTTGATCATGTAAAGCGGAAAAAAAAAATTATATTTTGAATCTACATATGTTTTTAAAGCATAGTCAGAAATAATAGTTTTATATTTTGAATGTAGATAATTTTTAAAGCATAATCAGACTCGATAGTTTTATATTTTAAAACTACATCTTTTTAAAATCACAAATAATATTTTCACATTTTGAATTAACATAATTTTTAAAAGCAAAAGCATTAGTATCGAAAATTTTATTTAAAGATTTGATTATTGGTTTCCCGAATATATCTGCCATTTAATAATATAGAAATTATATCGTTAAACTTAAATCCTCTCGAAAAAAGATGTAATAAAATAAAACATAGATGTTCACATATAACTGAATTAAAATTCTGAATTCTATCATCATTGTTATAAACATTCCTGTCTTTTGATATAATTAGTTAAATTAGTAGGAATATTGCCTCCAAATGAATCAAAATAGTAAAAATTATTATTTTCTTTAAAATAACAAACCCAATGAGTCCCCAGATTTGCTGAAATGTCCAAATTTAGTGCAGCGCATTCATTTTTGAGCATACTTTTTGATAATTAGTCAATCATATAAAGATTTCTGAAATTATTAATATTCAATATTTTTGCATATTTTTCGATATCGGTATTAGATAGTGGCCATATATTCAATTTTTTTTTTTTTTTTTTGCTTTTCTCTTTTTACACCTAATCCATTTCCAGCCTTGTTTTCCATTGCTAAATTATGTATTTTTTATCCTTCTGGTTCTTCTTTATTTTTCTAGTTTGTGCCACAGAATTATAAATTACAGCTAAACCACCAAGTGCAACTAAATCAGCAAGTACGAGGGGAATAATTCCTCCACGATGTAAACCACTTCCAGTTTTTTCTTTGCTCATCTTTTTAACTGTTGGCATTGATAAAGTTAATTTTAAACTTTTGCCTTTTTTCAATTTTTTATTTTTGCTCACAATTTCATCTTTGTTAAAAATTTATCTATACCCAAATCTTTTAATTCCTCTAAGGGAATATCGAAAGTTATATTTGTTATCTTCATAATAAGTGTGTGTGTGTGTGTGTGTGTGTATGTGTGTATATATATATATATATATATATATATATATATATATATATATATATATATATATATATATATATATATATATATATATATAACATTCAATAAAACATTAAAATTCCCCAACCAAGTTTTATTTTTTACACATAGTTCAGAGCCAACAGCAATAGAAGTAATTTCTTAACCAATTTGTGTGTTTTTATCTAACATAGTTTATTTTACTTCTTTTTGTAAAATTTTATCAGCTCCATGTCTAGATTCTAAATCTTTATGATCTCTATAAGCAATATTGTGATATTTGCATGTTTCCTCTAGTTTATTTACTCCCGTGTCACCTCTTTCTAATATTTTATTTAATTTTGTAAATGGGCCACAACAATTATAGCCTGGCAAATGCATTTCAGGCAGATTTAAATTGTTTAGTGCCCAATTTATTATACCTTTGCCATGATGTTCAGAACTCCAAAATGACTGCAGAATTACATTCATAACTCGTATTTGATATGGAATTCCTTCCGGATTGTTTATAATAAAATCAGAAAAATTAATTTTTAACATATTCATAATATTCATTTTTTCATTGTAATAATGGTTATTTCCAGCATTTTCTTCGTCATGAATAATTAATAATATATCAACCAATTTTCTAACATCATCCATCCAAATATATTCTTTTCACAAACTATTGTATTTTTTTTATGCCATCACCAGTTCTAGGAGAATATATACAACTTGTTTTTTCTGGTGTGTTTGGTGCTGTTCTTGAATGTGATACTTTTATATGGTTATCATAAATTGGTTTAATTATATTGTTTTATTTCCAACTTCCATTATAGGTTTTTTTATTTATTATATTCTTGGAATGCAACATTGGTATCTAGAACAATTTACGTGTAGTTTTCATAGTCATTAACAGTGAAATTGTCCTTAAGATCTTCTTTCTCTTTTGTTAATAAATTAGAAAGTCCTTCTGTTAATTTATATTATTTACCTTTAACAGTTATTTTATCATTTTCTATCTTTACTCGTGTATTACCTATGTAAAAAATGTGTCCCTCTTCATGTAAACCATATTGAGTATCAATAACATTTATTCTTTCTGAAATTTCTTATCTGCGATCTATAGTAGAAACACCTGCTATAGGTGGCAAATCTTTTACTGGAATAATACCCATTTGCTCTTCAAAATTAGGAGATTCTTGTTCTGCAGATAATTCTCTTTCAAAAGATGTTTCTTTTGGTGTTGTTGGATAATCTAAATTTTTTTCTGGTACTGGAAATAATGTTGTTATAAAATTTTAGTTTTCTTCACTTACTTTTTCTACTTTTTTACCAATATTTCGTAATTCGTCGATTAATGGTTGCTCTTTCTTCTTGTTTTTCGTATTCTTTTTCATGATTTTTTTACATTTTTTATATCATTCAGTGAGTAATTTCAAACTCCCTTTTATTCTGCCATTTGTATACTTTTTTTTTACTTATAAATGAATTATAAAAGAATTGAGATCTTCGAGAGGCAAATTTTTCCTCCGACAGATAAAACTAAGAGGCATTTAAATGTTTACAATAACAGAATCGAGTTTGATATTCTAATATGAGATGGCTTTTCTTTCCCAAATGATGCTTATGTTTATGAACAATTTAGTTTACTAAAGAGAGATAAGGTTGGAGATGAGGCAAAATATGGCGAAGAAGACAATATTGATGTTTGTTCTAACTTTTTTCCTTTCTAATTTTCTAGAGTAGAAATCTAAAAACATGGAAATATTATTGAAACTGTTGATAATACAGGTATAACACCAACAATTATGAATTCTTTATTAAGATCACCAATTGAACAAAATAATTTAGAATTTACTGGTGTTGATAATCTATATCGAGAAAATCTGTTTCTAGCAATATAACAAAAGAGGTTAAAACTGTTTCTATTAATAAAACAAATGAAATAATCTATCCTCTTATATATCTGTTTGGTTTTATTCGTGATAACAATGAAGTTTATTGGAAAAGTGGCTATAAAATTACTTTTTTTCGTTATTCATCTGATAATAACTGTTTATTTATTTACGAAACTTTAGATAAAGTTGATAAAGTTAACGAAACATCGTCCTGATCCTGGTAAAATTGCTATTGAAAAATTAGAAATTATGTGGCCTATTGTTGAATATGAATTGAACACGGCTGTTGCAATTAAATAAAAAAAATTATAAAGAACCTAATCCACCTATTAGTTTTGATTATTGGCAATTTTTAGAAAAATGTTCCTAAAGGAACAAATGTTTTTAACTTTGATATAAAAGATCAGTTCAATAATTTACAATTTGACATGTCCGATTTTGTAATTGTAGGCTTTCAATCAAAAAAAAAATCGTGCTGAATAGCATAATAGTGGTACTATGTTTGATCATTGTAAAGTGAGAAACATTTATGTTAAAAATGGTAGAAATGAAATTTTCCTAAAGAAAACTGGAATTTAGACACTAAAAACTGTGTTTATCTTAAACAATTTCTTGCTTATAGTGATTTTTGAAATTGATAAACCAAACTAGATACCAACTTTAGAAAGAATGAACTCTATTATAAACCAACTGTAAACTTTGATGGTGATATTAATTACTATTAATTTTGGGACAAAGACCTTGATATGTTATTGATTGTTCACACAAAAAAACAATTGTAGCTAAGAAAAAACAAACATAACAATTTGTGTTGTTTTTAATAAAACTCCCGAAGAAGCAGGTACCATTTGTAATGTTGTTTTAATTAGTAAATGAAATCTTACTTATGATTATTTGAAAGATTACTGATTACTGAAGATTTATACATTTTTAATATTATTAAATGGAGGAATCAACAAATTGTTCCGATAGTTTAAAACAATTTTTTGAGCTTATAGTTGAGTGGTTACATTTAAAAGTTTAACATTTTTTTGATTAAATAAAAGATTATTTTAGTAATTCTTAATAAATTTCTTTTCCTTGTGAATAAAAAATGCCTGTGTTGCCTTGCAGTTTGACAAACATTTTAAAAGGCTAAAGAGGGTCAAAAATTCCTTCCTATAGATTAAATAATGCAACTGAATATCTTGAAAACATGGTTCGCAAATTTCATTAAAATTTTCAAAGCTTACAATTATCAATATTAGATAACATTGACGACACGTTTGTACTTCGAGAAATAGGTGATGATTTTTAGAAGATAAAAGATGTTTTAAAAAAAATAGTAGAACTTCGATAATGATGATTTCATTGTATTTCAGATTTCGAGTTTTGAATTTTTTCTTTCACTTTCATTACAAATAGCAAGAAGTTGTTAGTGCTATTTTTTCTTATATTTTTGGTGTAAATTGCTTGTGTTTAGATCATCAAAATTTCTGCACGGCCCTTTGGTGAACTATTGTAAAAATTTGTGTGATTTTGAGCTGAAACTGCTTGTTTTTTTTTTAAACAAAAATTATGTTGGTTCTAGCAATGTGAAAAAGCAGCTTGAAAACGATAAATTTTTTGTTTTTATCTTAAATTTGTTTGATTTTTAGCGGTTTTTTCCACTAAATTCCAGATTTTGAGTTTTAAATTTTTTCCTGTACTTTCGTTACAAATAGCAAGTAAAAGTTCATGCTATTTTTTGTTGTATTTTCGGGTTAAATTACCGCAAAAAGTGGTGTGCGCCAGTATCCCCAAAACACATCTACTTCTCCTGTAACCTGGAGTAACACTAGCATAATTAAGTTATGGGTAAAACCTCTCCATCATAACTGAAGCTCCGATGTATGGTTCATTCTTTTATAGTTAGAGTTTCTTCCAGTGCGGGAACATATTAATTGTTTAAAGACATATTGGTAAATCGAATTTACTGCCAAAAGCGTTGCTCTGCCAAACTTCGAAATCCCACATTCCACAAGGCGACATTTTAATTTGGTCACTATTTCTCATTTGCGCGATGTGTTGCTTGTTATTACATGTTTCAGTCCACAAGACAGGACTTAGTGAACTCTCGGCTTAATTTATATTTAATTAGTTTAAGCCCTGGTTCCTTAGTTATTTCTTCACTCACAGTTTTTAAACATAGATCCCAGAAGAACAGGGCAGTTCACTGTCGGGTCACATGTTAAATACCGAGCAGCCATCTTGTCCATAACACAATACTCGTTCTTTATAGGTATTTCCTGACAAACTTTGTGAAAAGTTCCAGTGTTCATATCCGTTACACATCTGTAATTGGAATTATATGTTGTCTCTAGACTTAAACCACACTCTCTTGTAACCTTGAGTATCACTCTCGTACATCTGCTCTGAGTTGAATGTCTCCATTTCAAAGTTTAGGCAGCTATAAACCTGTAACAAACAATTTTTCTAAATTATTATCTTCACGCGTAGGTAGGGTGCTGATTCAAATACGTTCTTAAAGCTTCACTTTTGCATTGTGAACCAAACATTTGTTTCTCACAGTGATTAATGTTATAGAATTTTACTATCGAATTAATGCTTGGACAGTCTTTATATCTTCTGATGTTTACGACTTCTACATTAATTAAACTTTTTAAAATTTCCTTCTGCATTTTTCCAAGTATGTATACGGGATAGTCTTCGAGGAGCGCATCATTCACGTACTGGAAACGTTCTTCGTAAGCTATATCACCAGAGTCCCATTTTAAATCGCGTATTTCGTAAGTTTGATGGCGAAACATAATTTTGATTTCTGGATTTAAAACAAACCAAGGCATGGGAGATTTAAAACTTAATACTTTGCTATTATTATCATCATTCGTATATAAAATGGCAAGTTTTTTAATAACAAAAACTTGTCTTGATAACTTTCGAATCCTTGCGCGTAGCACATCATTATTACGTTATTTATTTTTTACACTCGCAAGTTATATACTATGTACAGAAAATCTCCAAACATTTTTACAAGATCTCAGTGGTCGCTTCGGAATTAACTTCGTCAACCCGGAATCGTCCATTGGTAAATTGGGAATGGTCTTAGCTTCTATTTGCTGTTTCAACCTTCGCGACATACAATCCCTCCGCATATGTTGTTGATTGCTATCATTAACGAAAGCGGGCATGCCGTATGGACAGTCTTCACACGGAAGATAAGACACGATATCCTCGTCTGCTCTTAAATGTTCAGGAAGGAATGAATATACAATTTTTATTACGTGGGACGCAAATGTCTACGAGAGTTCAAGGGATTTCAACTACCATTGTGTTACCAAGTGCGTTGAATTTCCGAAGGTGGTCTGGGGATTTACGGAATTTGTATTAAAATAATTAATTTTTCAGCAAGTATTCTCATGCTTCGAAAGTGTGTTATTTATTTGGAAAAAAACATTTTTTTTTCCAGGGAATTGAAATTGTGTATTAATAATTCAAAACGTGGCATTGGGTTAAGTTTTTTGTTATCTATGTTCGTTTACGTTTTTAAAATTTCATTCCAATCATTCCCTTTTATATTTGAGATCCGAGGTGGACGTGGCTGACGTGCGTGTATGTCTAGTACGCTACTGAGTTTGGTTAAAATTTTATTATTTTGTATCACTTCGTTAATAAGTTTGAACGTGTAAGTACTGCGATAGATTTTCGATGGTAGTTTTGTTAAGATTATTCGGACCGATAAACTGAGTTTGTAGATACATCGTTTTTGAGTTAATGATTTCATACTTGGAATGCGGTAAATCTCTGTCCATGTTAAAATTTTTGATTTGAAACATCTCGTTTTAAGTGGAGCTGTTTAAGTGGTAGATCTTTAGTTATTTAATTTCTTTGTACGTAGTTGAAAAAAAAGTCTCGTGCGTTAGGATTATATTATGCTTAAACGTAACTTAGTATTTATTTTAAATAATTTTATAGTTTTTTTCTTCGAGGAAGTTTAATTAAAATCTTTCAGTTACATCGTGATCATGTGATTTCCCCCTCTTAAGTTACGTCATAATTATAACGAGACTCGCGGTAGGGAAATTTATTTGCGTCGGTAAACTACGTTACACAATGCAAGTGAAAATTTTGTATTAAGAATTTAAAATTTGGCATTGGAGCAAGTTTTTTAAAATTTCATTTCAAACATTTAACGTTAACTTTGTTGTAGGTATAATTCAGAATGCGACTTTCTCTTCAGCGTGGAAATCTTAATTTTTACCGTCTCTAGTATTGGAATCAGCTCCCAGTCGAAATATAAAACGGTGAATTTGTAAACAGGAAATTTTTAGTGACTTTAATGTCAACAGCCGCCTGAATCAGACATACATAGTCTCTCTCGTTGTTCCCGACACGCAGCTTAAAGTCGCAGCAAATGCTAGACTAGACTCATTCCTTCAACAACCTCCCAGCTGTGCGGACGTGTTTTACATTCATTTAACGTACGCTATTGAGCCTAGTATGGTTTAATTTATATATTGCTACGTGTTTTAAATTCCTTATAACCCCAGGATAGTCACGTAGTTGTGTTCGTTTATTCTGCTGTTTGAAATATATTTCGGTAATATAAATTTTATGCTCCATTCGCGACGTATTACGTTTAATTCATTTGTCTCTGGTTTTGCGACTTGTCATGTGTAGCGTCATCCAAGTAGTGTAATTTATATATTGGTACGTGTTTTGAATTAGATTAACTCGTTGCATTCTTTGTAACATCAGGATAGCTGGGCTCTGTAGGAAAATAGTTCGTTACTTTATTTCTTTATGACAACAGGATATGTTCGTTTTGATTGAATTTTTAAACAGTCGTGTATTTGACCATCAATCGTTTATAATATCTTCTGTTTGTCCACGAATCTCTCTTGTTTGACATTACTAATATACAGGACGGGTTAAGAAACTGACGTTAATCCAATCAATCAATTCGATATCAAATTGATTAGGTCAATAAAAAAAGGCGGTATACCTTTGTATATAGGATCCCCCTACCCTACTAGTCGCAACATAACATAGCATCGACAAATACAGAAGAAACACATATCTTGCAGGATAATCAACAATCAAATTCATTCAGCACTGCCTAAATTGGATTAATTCCTAAGACTCTTGACACGTTTAGAGGTTGTCGCAGTGTCTCGGGGAGAGCGTTAAATGTCCGGACGGCGCCAGTTAACCAGTTTCAAGGATCAGCTCCGGTTAGCACAAGACTCTTGGGGTGGGCCGTGGTCGTAAAGCTCGTTCTTAAAGACCCTGCACCCTGTCCCTTACTAAAATTACGTGAGCAATTTAAGGCCAGAGGCTGAATGTATGGAGATAAATTGTTATTGTGGCTCCCCAGCATGCCATCCCAACACTCCTATACACATTTCAAAATAACACAACAAACACTGTCACTTACGTGATCGTAGAACACGTGACAGGTAATGAACAATTCCAAAGAACGGTTCTGGAGAGAGGAATTGGAACTATAGATCCGAGCAAGCCAAATGAAGGGTTCTGTCGGAACGCCATAATATTTGACCATTTCCGTACAGAAAATACATAAAATTATAAATTGCGCCTTGGATTTTTTTTTGCGAGTAAAATTTTTGTACACTGAGTAGATGATTCCAGCGATCGGAAGGAACTTCTGTTTCGTATCTGTTACATACTCGTTAATGGTTCCGGTGAATGAACAGTCCCGGAGAAGGAATCGATCTCCTTCTCGAACTGTTGTGAATGCGCGAACTGTTCTGGTGAATTAACAGTTCCAGAGACAGAATCCCTCTTTGTTCCGAACTGTTGTAAACTCGTGAATGGTTCCGGCGAATGAAATGATCCACCTACAGTATCGGAACTGTTGTGAACTGTTCAAAACACATGAAATATAATACCAAACCCATAGTGGAACAGAAATGTGAATAACTTTTCAATAAATTGTTTTATTGACACACGAACACCACAAGAGGACTATTTTTTAAATTCGAAATGTTTCTCTCAGTATTACCAGCAAGGATAAAATATGCTAGAATATATGTAAGTTTTGACGTGTGTCACGTTCTCGCGCCCTCTAAGTCCGTTTGACAGCCGCACTGCAACACATTGGTGCAACGAACACGTGAGCTCTACTCGTAAGAGCAGTGCTACGCAAATGGAAAAAGAGCAAAGCAGTCCAAAGTGGCACAAGTGCTGTGCGACGTCTGAGCGCTGCACGCTGTAGTGCGTGCATGGATATATGTTTTGCAAATATACCTGCTAAATAAAGGTAAATATGTTATAAGGGATTTGTGTGTTAATTGGAATCACATATATCCACATGTGTGGAAATTACAAGCAAGGGAATTGCCCGGAATATCAGCAATGCAGTAAAAAAGTGTTTTCTAGTATTTTTGCAAGTATCATTATTACGTGTGCCATCCCTATCTCATTCATACAATTGTAGCAAGGTAAGAGTATTCAGTGTTAAATATAGAATATTTAGATGTATGTTACACCGCAAGGCAAGCAGTGCAGAGTTGTTTTGTTTGTAGCACCTGTGTGAAAGTAGGACCAGCAGTTAGACAGCGTCGAGCTTCTCGGGAGTGTGGTTGCGTGTTACCGCAGCTCGGATGGCCATAAACATTTGTTTCTCAATCGTGTTCATTGCAATAGGCTAATCTTTCCGGAACCGTTTTTCAACTAGCCACTCGAGACACCACCTCCCTCTTCCCCAAGGCTTGCATCGCCTAGGGAAGCGTAAACTGCAGTTTTAATCCATTTCTTGGCTTCTTGCCAATTTTGACTGTGTAACCTTACAGACAGGTCAACACCTGAAGTATTTATGTAAGGTGTTGGGCTGAGAGTCATGGTAGCAGACGACTAAATGCCACATTGAGAACATTTCGTGTGTGCTTTATTTCGTGGTCTTCGTGCTCTTCAGGGCATGGGCCCTTATTATTATAAGGGCCCATGCCTGAAGAGCACGAAGACCCCTATTCCAAGTGTTTCATAGATGTATTTTCACTAGGGTATATGTATGTTCATGCGAGTGCAGTAACGTGAGGCGTGTTGCTAGCCTAAATAATTCACGGTGCAATACACAACAGTAAATATTCGGTGAGCTTTTGTTTGCAACATAAATTACAAAGGGTGTGTGTGCTGACCCAAACAGGCCACAGCAGAGTATGCAAATGGAAAAACCTCTACAGAATATTCTACGAATAGCTGCAGTCCAGGATTACGCTTTGGTTGTCGTCCGATTTACCATGTAAGAGTCTGCTCTACAGACAACACACGGCATTGTCCAGCAATGCCTGGAACCCCGTGTAAACCATTGTAAATTAACCTATTCTACCTTCCAAATTCTTTTAACCGCTCCTCCAACTCCGCCTCTAGTCACATTAAACCACATTAGAATGGCGCCCAACTTAGTTGTCTAATCCTGGAAACCTGCCAAAATATCAAATTGTACTTTACCATCATTCTCAAAATTTTTCCTGCCAACAAAAGTTTTCTTTTGAATACCTGCAACAACGGAGGAATAACAGAGCAACAACAGCACCACCATGCCTTGGGAGACACCAACAGCAGCACAGAGTGGTCGGCGGAAGGGAAAGTGCGCCAAATCAACAGGGCAGTCGCAATTGCTTCTGCAAGGGCGAGGCAGAGCAGTGAGTCGGCCATATTGGGGCGGCAGGCTTATGCTGACATGTGAACAGTCTCAAACCAGTTTTCATCACTAATGTTTTAGCGAGGTCGAAGCAAGCACCATGTCGGGGATGCAGGTTGTTTGTAATAGCCGCAATACAATTTTAGGACCTAAACCTACAGCATACTATTGGGACGGATTTGTAGTGGAACTGAAATACAGTGTACTAGAACAGCCACACGGGAAAGCAAACGAGGAGGCAAGTAACCAAAACACCAGTAGCATGGAAGAATGGGAACGGCGTTCAGCACATAGTGGAGATGGGACAAGACAGGGAGGGCGAGAGTACAAGGGCTGCGATGGCAAGGAAGGAGGTAGCAGCGGCACGTCACATGTCACACAAACGCACATGGCTGCCAATAGCGCAACGAGTATGCATTCCAACCTGCCAGCACCAACCCTGATCACAGTCCCACTACCAGTACAACCTTTCACGCCATATTTACAACCCTTTACTCACCTACTACCCACAGAAAATCTTCCCACCGGCAATGTCCGCCATGTTACCTGCACCTTTTCCAACAGCAATTGCTATGAAGTTTCCAATGCATAGCAGTGAACCAACAACAAATCCGAATTCGCCGCAAGAAGCAGAAATAAAACCCGACCCAGTCATTAAGCAGGAACCAACCTAGGAAAATCAACATTTCCGAATGTCAACAAAGTACCACATGTTCCAAAAAGTTCCACATTTTCAGGAACAGCAAGTGAAGATCCATTAGATTTTGTGGAGAAATGTACCGTAAGGTTAATGAGGTACGGTGTTTTCGAGGAAGAGTGGGTGAGCTGCGTCGAAAACCAGTTGACTTGTGAAGCTGGCAAATGGTACACTTCCATAAATCCCTTACAGCCTAGTTTGGAGCGAATTTGTACGCATGTTCCAGTGCCTGTATGGCAGCATGTTTACATCGCTACAAGCACAGACCAAACTGCTGTGGCAGCAACAGCAGCTACCTACCTTTATCATGCAAAAAGTTCAGCACATACACAGATTCCAGTTGTAACTACCAGAAGGAGAGGTATTGGAGATCGTAGCCGAAACTGCTTCCCAAGTACCGAGCAGCATTATTACCATTCCTGAATAGCAGTGTGGAGGAGGTATTTAAGGCAGCAGTGATATTGGAAAGAAACATGCATTAACCATGCCACAGTATCTGTGCTACACGAGGGCGACACGAGTTCGCAAACAATGACCACATTCAACTGTGAGAGCTGTATGCACAACAAGTGAAACCGAGTGTGGAACCACGATGAGAGAGGGCTGTAGGAACTGACAACCACTGAGAAAATGCACGCTGCGTTGATTACCCCAGTAGTTGAGGAAATAATGCAAGACTTGGTGAGGGAAGAGCTTAAGCAAAGAGGGAGGGGGTTACCAACCCCAAACATCCTGCCGTTATTGCAGATCGGCTGAAGAATACCACTGGCATAGTCGCTGCTCAAATAACCCGCATCTGGATGGTTTTTAAGAACCAGTGCCAAGCAACCAGGGAAATGGCAAGCGGGGGTAAGGAGGCCATATGCCGCCTACGCCCCCCCAGTACCAACAAAACAGAACACCCAGAGAAAACACCTACTACAAATTATAATCCAGTAAGTCAGCAGCAACATGGAGGAATCCATGTACATCCTTGTCCATCTGAATAGGAGGCCATGCAATGCACGCATTGACATGGTTGCTTCCCATAATTTCGTCAAGCAGCACTATATAAACATAAGTGACATTATGTCCACCAATCACGTCATACGCCTAGCAACAGTACAGCATTGTAGCAGTGTAGAAGGGCAAGCTATGGTGGTAGTGCATGTACGTGACTTGGAAACCATAACAGTAGTAAAGGTATCAGACAAATTCTGGGAAGATGCGATATTGTGTGTGCTATGGGTGCAGAAGAAAACACCATAGTGGAGCTGGGCGCAGGTAGGATACACTTTGGCGTGAAAGAGCGATGGACAGTATACAACATAGATCAGAAGAACCTATCAAATTTGCCACAAGTCCCGCTAAGCGACTTCGATCACGAGATCCTGCCACAACACCAGGCTGCATTCCAGCGGCTGCTGGATGAAAGGTGCGAAGTTTTCGCACAGCACGATGTGCTTAGATGGACAACAGTTGAAGAACACGAGATCCAGCTGATGCCAGAGGAGCCGATCTATGTTGCAACATGAAGTTACTTACTGAAACAAGCAAAGATAATACGAGAACAGGTGAAAGAAATGCTTGTGAACTGTGTCATTGAACCAACAAGAAGCCGATACAACTCTGTGATAACCCTCGCACTCAATAAAGATGACAGCTGGATGTTCTGTGTGGACTTCTGCCCTATTAATCAGGTGACCCGCAGCGCATTATGGCCATATATGAGTGTGCGAGACACGTTGAGTTCGTTGGGGAATGCAAAAGTCATGATGTCGCTGGACCTGCATAGTGGGTACTGGCAGGTACCAGTTAAGAAGGAGGACCGGGTAAAGATGTCATTTACCACACTCGAGGGAAGGCTGGACCAGTTTTGTGCGATGCCGTTTGGACTGAAATGTGCGCCCCACACATTTCAGTCCATGATGGTTAAATTCCTGGATGGTCTGATTGGCAAGTACATACTACCTTACTGGGACAGTGTCGTGGTCTGGTCCAACAACTGGGAAGACAATTTGTACCACTTGCCCATGGTACTATAACACTTCGCCATGAATGGACTCACCTGTGCTGTAAACAAATGCCACCTATGAAAGAGCAGCCTGGAGTTTCTGGGACACGTAGTGCAAGAGGACAGAAACAAGCCTAACAGCGAGCAACTACAGGTTATTGAGATCTACCCTGCACCAAAAACCCACTAACAACTATGCACGTTCTTTGGGCTAGTAAATTAGTTGAGAGAGTTTATTGAGGGTTTCCCATAGTAACTGTACCTCTAACGGATCTCCTTTCACAGCAGCACAGATCTGTGTGGGGAGAGAAGGAAGAGAAGGCATTCCAGGAAATCAAGGACCATTTCCACGTGTGTCCCATGCTAGCAAGGTATGATGTGAGCTGTCAATTTTACCTGCAGACGGATGCCAGTCAGGAGGGCATGGAGCTGTGCTTTACCAATATGCAGATGACAGCATGTGGCAAGTAATTGACTTACAAGCGCCAAGCTGCGAGGAACAGAAAATAAGTATGATGTAAATAAATGTGAGTGCCTAATGGTAGTTTGGGCAGTAAAGAAATACAGAGACTACCTGGAGTACCGGCAGTTTGTATTACACACAGATAATCGGTGTCTAGTCTGGCTTCATAGCACGAAGGAAGCAAGAAGTATACTTACACGGTGGGTGCTGCTCCTCCAATCGTATGACTTAGTGGTTGAGCATGTCCCCAGTAAAGAAAATCAGGACGATCGTAATGGACGATGCAGAGTAAGAGACGTCCTGTCTCCCGACGCCATAGATCTCTTACACGAGATACATGTAAAGCAATTGAGTGCAGTTTATCAGGATGTTCTTGTGAGTGATGTTTGGCAGGAGGCCGTGGAGGCGCAAGCCAGTTGTTTATTTACCACCAGGCAAAGGGCAAAGTGTGCGACACTGCCTGTAGTGCAGTAGCACATAATGGACGGTCGGTCAGAAATGTGCTCTGCGAACGATCCAGCAAAGTGGAGGTTATTTGTGCCAGAAAATGAACAAAGAGCAGTGCTAACACACACAAATGGGAGTCAAACTGCGGGACAACCGGGCACGGAGAAGACCGTTCACAATATCAGGGAGAATTTATATTGGCCATGTGTGACGAGGGATGCACGAGAGTTTATATGCAGATGTGAGACGTGATAGCGATTTAAAGAAAGAAGAGTAGACGGAATACAACAAAAGCCACGCCTACCCAAACGACCCTTCGAGACTGTCAGTTTGGATTTAATAAGGCCATATCCACACACATCTGGAGGAAAGAAATTCATTCTCATAGACACAGATAATTATTCATGCTGGGTAGATGAGTACGCAATCAGTGGCGTGTGCATGAATAACATCACGAAGGTGCTGGAACGGGAGTATTTTGTTTGCTGGGGCTACATAAAGTAAGTCTTACCGGACAACGGCACCCAGTTTACAGTAAGGAAATGGCAAAAAGTGCACCTGGTGGGAGTGTACCATTTGAAGATGGTGGTGTACCCCCCCCCCCAAATGGACTCAGTGAGAAGGGGGCGTTTCATGTGTGCCACATCCTCGCACCCTCTAAGTCCATTTGACAGCTGCACCACAACACAACAGCGCAGCACACACATGCACTCTACGCATAATTGCAGTACAGTGCAGTGCTATGCAAATTGAAAGAGAGCAGAACAGTGTATGTTACAGTGCAAGTCAAGCAGCACAGAGTTGTTTTGTTTATAGCATGTGTGTAAAAGTAGGTCCACATGACCTGCCGGCCCGCCAATGCCCTCTGACGTGCCATGCCGAGCAGATAGTCAGCATCGAGCATCTCGGGAGTGTGGTTGCGTGTTACTGCAGCTGAGGTTTCGTGCGCTCGGGAGGTCATCAACTTTTGTTTCTAAATCATGTTCATTGCAATAGTCTAATCTTTCCGGAACCGTTTTTCAACTAGCCGCCCAAGACACCACTCTGTAATCCCCATTGCTTGCATTGCCTGGGGAAGCATAAACTACACTTTTATACATTCTTGGCTTCATGCCAATTTTGACTGTGAAACCTTACGAGCAGGTTAAGCTCAGAAGTGTTTATGTACAGTTTTGGCCTGAGAGCCATGTTAGCAGATGAGTAACTAACACATTGAGAACATTACATGTCAGAATTATTTTGTAACCTTTGGGCTCTTCAGGACATTGGCCCTTATAATAACAGCCCCTACTTCAAGTTTTTCATTAATGTATTTTTACAAGGGTATAAGTCACAGCACAGTACACAACAGTAAATAATCGGAGAGCTTTTGTTTGCATCATAAGTTATAAAGGATGTGTGCGCTGACACAATCAGGCCACAGCACTGTACGCAAATGGAATAACTTCTACATAATATTCTACGAAGAGCTGCAGTCCAGGATTATGCTTTAATCGCCGGTAGAATCATCCTGTAAGAGACTGCTCTACCAACAACACACAGCATTGACCAGCAATGCCTGACTCCCCGGTTAAAACCATCCTATATAAAAGTTTTCTTCCATCCAAATTTGTTTAACAGTTCCCCAAATTCCGCCTCTACCCACTGAGGCACCACATAACCGTTACCATTTCTGTAGTCGATTCCCCACTGGAAGAAACTTTCTCGGAGCCCTGCTAAATATTTGTTTGCAGACCTGTTTCATATCCTTCTGCCAAATGTAAACAAACAATGCCATGTGACTGCCATGTAGCATCTGTCAAAATCAATGTTTACATTCCATTGTGTGTGTACATGTGTTTGTATACTTTCGCTACACCTAAACATAAACATTGGATTGTGACTTCTACTTTTATACCTGTCAAATGTGTTGTTTACTGTTTACAGTTTTTCAAAGAATTCTGTCATATTATAAAAACCATTCCTTACGAATAATCACAGTTTAGGCCTCTAACATTATTTAGGCCAGTTTTATGACACTTGAAAAATTCCTGAATTGAAGATAGGTCTTATGGTTATTTTACATTAACATATTTGTTTTCCATGACAGCACATTACATGTAATGATTGTTAATATTGTGCCGTGGATGTGTTTAACACTGTTACAATTGTGGAGTAATGAAATGTAGTATTTATCCTTTTGTTATTGATATGTGTTAGGTTATTTCTTTAAAAGGACGGCCTCAGTTGGAATAAATATTAAAACGAAGGAACAACCAACAATGAAAACGAAACATTAAATTCAAGCATACAATTTGTGTTGCTTACTTTTTGTCATACAAACATTAAAGATAATGGTGAACATGTACACAAACAAGCTTACTGTAATTTTTATTCTGTTAATATTTCTATGTATTGCTGCTTACTGTTTATTAAGTTTATTGAAATTTATTGGGGCTGGGCTTAGTATTTTGTTGGGATTGTGGCATAACACGTTTCACTACTGTGTTTCAAACACCTAGGGATAAGGTACAATGTTGTGATAAATAAACAGACATGAATGTAAACAATAAGTTCGTCATAAAAATGGTTCGCAGTTAAAACGTATAAATAGTGTACATCAAATATTCTAAATCACGCACACACATAGATCCAGCATAAAGATCACCACACAGCCATGCCATGCCATTTCACATGCGGCGGTTAATGAAACACACATAACAGTATATTTATTACTGCTGTGGAATCACAGATTCATCACTACATCGTAGCTTACCTATCTAGGTTTTAAAAAACATGTCTACAAATGTGATGTAATATGAAGTATTTTTCGAAGTAAATATAATTTATGTTTTGATGCCATCCGCTTTCCCACAAGCTCATTTGCCTGCCATCGCAAGCGGCCTCTGCAGCAACAAGCACTCTACTGTGCGCTCGTGCACACTGGTAAGGTAGTGCGATGCATCGGTCCAGCCAGATATGTCAGTCCATGAGTGCGGCCATGGTGCCGATTATAGCACTCGTGTCGTGAGCTAATGCTACAAGGTGTAAGTGCAAAGTGCAGAGAAAACCACGTGCGCCTGCATGCACATCTTTTGAAAGTAGGCTCTGTTAATCGAGGCGTAAGTCAAATAAGCTTACATTACTAAAAGCTCAAGGATGCCCTTCCATGTGACAGCAAATCATGAAGCCCTATAATATTTAAGTGCCCCACGGGCACTTTCATTTTCTGTTATTTCCCATTCTCACGTGTTTCATCCTCACCTCATTTCATTTAGTGATTTTTGCTTATTAAACGGTGGCCATGTCTAGTGCATTTGTATATGTCAAAATTGCAGGCAGTAACACAAAGTGCATATTTTCAATGAATATTTTGTGTGTAAAAAAGTAGTCCACATGGCTTGCCTGCCGCCAACACCGGCCGACATGTCGCTCCAGAGGAGTTAGTCATACTTGTGTGTCTTGGAGGCGGACTTGCGAACCGATGGGGTAGTGTTTTTGTGCGCTCGGGTGGCACATCAACTTTTTCACCATGTGGCCACATACCATTTGTAAAGCGTTACCCTTCTGCTGGGTTAAGCCCAGCGAATGTTGTAAAGTTGTTTCCTAGAGAAACGTGCAATAAAAACCCAGTGAACTTACATGAGTATGTATCTTCACTCGGGTTCTACTGGTTATAGGGACACGAGCCCCCACCTTTCCTGCCAATTCATAAGTGTGCTATGCAAAGTGTTTTACATGTCTTTTTCAGTGTTTTTGTATGTGTTTAACTAATTTCTGGGTGTGTGAGTCACCCTGAGACATCACTGAATAACAAGTAAATAATTGGTAAAGTATTTTATTTATTCGACGTCTGGAGCAACAAAGGAAGGATATCGTCATGGTCGTCGGCACACAACCCAGAGGAAGGAGTCTGCTCTACCTACAACAACTTGTCATTGCACCCTGGCAATGTCTGGTGCCCAAGAATCACATCAGAGGTTTGGTGAGAAACTCTGGTAAAATCCTACCCGACTGCCAACCTCCAAGAGGACCACGTTTGCTATGCCATCCTACCATCAATTGTCGCCCAACTTAGTGATGATGTCTTACCGCCAACTTTTCCTAGCATTGGCCCAAACTGCAATTTTTTCCACATTTTTTCAATATTTCGCAAATTTTCCAAACTCCTGTTAACAACTTTCCCACTTTTCCTGATCAACGCCAACGCCAAGGAGGCGTGCAGAAGAACTACTGTGCACAACCGGAGCCGTGGGACACCGTAGAGACGCCTCAGGATGCTGGAAAGCCAACACACGTGGTCAGTGTGAAAAAAAGGGCGGGATCTGAAGGGATGCTGCCATTGCGGCCACCACGAGGGAGAACGCAGAGGTACAGTGGATAGCAACCATCATGGTTTGCTGTGACGTCAGCTACTCTGCATCACTCAGGCGTCGAGCGGGCCAAGGGGGTTGCAAAAGCCCCCCCCCCCCACGCCCTTCTGATCTCGTCGCACGTTCTCGAGGAGGATGAGGAGGAAAATAATGGTGGGAAGGCAAATAAGAAAATCGCCCCCTTCTCACACTACCCCTGCAACATGCCGGCGGTTAGCTGTTAGCGGCCACTGACTGTTGACCCCTGTCTTGTGCCACTACGTGATGTCAACTGCGCCGCGCCGAGCACCACCCGCTCCTGCATGTCGTGCACCCACTTCAACTCTTCCACAAGAACCTGGACTTGTTTACTAACACCATGGCTGGCAGGATACTTAGTGACGCAACAGCGTTACTGTGCCTGCATTGCCTGCTCCTACTTCCGCAATACTTAATTGCAAAGTACAAGCGAGGCACGAGATATTGCAAGTGCGAACGTCAGTCCAGCCTGGCAAACAACCGCATCGGTAACACCCGTGAAAGTGATGACAGGCAAAACACAAACTCAGAAATTCCGGAACAAAAATTCAGTACAATTTTCTCATACAATCAGGCAGTAAACTGGCGCCACGAACTACTTTGCCCACTTATTTTAAAATATAAACATTGCAATAACCGGTACCATACCGAATGCCTAGATGGAAATGAACTTCAAACTATCAACAGGTTAATGTTTCAATGCAACACTGCACTGTACAACTGAGACCACCCAGAAATTTTATGTACAATTGGGACACTTTCTTTGGTAAACTGCAGTGGATGGATACGTGTGACCATATAGAATGCCCGGGAAATTCGGACAGAGGAGTACACAACTGCAGCAAATGTAACATTGGCATACATAAAAAATGTCAGACCGAGATGGAACAGCAGACAACAGCCCACACAGCACAGAATATGCCAGTGATATCCTATTTACATTCCTAATGTCATATGGATATGCCTGGAAACTCAGGGGCTTGCGAATATTCTCAATATCCCTATTGTATTCCTGGGATATTTGGGAGTAAACAGGAATATTCCCATTTTCCTCTTTGTATTCCTGGGATATTTGAGAGTAAAAAGAAATATCCCCTTTTTACTCTTTGTATTCCTGGAATATTTAGGAGTAGATGGAACTATTCTCAATTTCCTATTGGTATTCTTGGAATATTTTGGAGTAATCAGGAATATTCTTATTTTCCTTTTAGTATTCTTGGTATATTTGAGTGTAATCAGGAATATTATCATTTTCCTCTTAATATTCCTGGAGTATTATGGAGTAAATGGGAATATTCTAATTTTCCTCTTTGTATTACAGGGATATTAGAGAGTTAATGGGAATATTCTTATTTTCCTCTATTGGTACATTTTGGAATCAACAGGAATATTTTAATTTTCCTATTTGTATTCTTGGAGTATTTGGAAGTAAACAAGAATATAATCATTCTTCTATTTGTATTCCTGGGATATTTAGGAGTAGAAAAAATCCCCATTATCCTTTTTGTATCCTAAGGATATTAGGGAGTATATAGGAATATTCTCATGTTCCACTTTATTATACGTAAATAATGATCGAAAAAGTGCGAATAATTAACATTCATAATATAAAACACTTGGCATATATTTTCTAAAATGATATTTATATATGCATATAAAAATCTAACATGGTTCTTGTCATAGTGATGACGACATATTCTTATCTGCCTGACAAATACGAATCTGTAGACTAGACATGGGCACTGAGTGAGTGATTCGAAACACTGAGTCGACTCACCAACATGAAAGACTGATTCGAAACATTCGTCTGGCGGTGACTCGTTACTTTCGCCAAGGCTCCGAGTTGCGATTTGCGATACATGCGTGATCTGTTCAGTACGTTTTGAAACGAGGAGCAAACTTTTAAAACTAGACATGTCCACAAACATTCGAAAATGAGTTAAACATTGTTTCTATATGAGCTTGGTGAGTTATACACGAATATGTATTCATATTCAGTCCAAAAAATACATGTGCCATTCAGAAAGCAGGCGAAAGTTCGTGTTTTCATTCAAACCAGGAAATGTCCACTCAACTGTGACTTTGCAATCATAACTAGACATGTCCACTGCCCTGTGTTGAAGATGTAGTTAAACCAGTCGCCCCCAGATAGCAGAGGTTTCTTGGGGCGGTCAAGCTTAGTTGTCAGTTACTGACATTTGTAGTTCTACGCTCCCCACTAGATAGCAGCCGTTGTGCCCTTTAATCGAGAAATTGAAACCAAGATGTTTCAATTAACGCGAGTAAACCAATACAGTTTATCATTATCATGCATTTAAGAAGTGTAAGCATGATAATGTTTTATGTCTATTTTGTTTGTAAACATGTATAACAATAATACAACTGTTTTGAAAACAGTTCTTTATGCATTAAATTTCGTTTCTTTGCCATAATACCCTGCAAACATTCTGTGCATCAGATATTGCAATGTTATAGCAGATGGCTATATTCTACATTTTGCGACTACTTTTCTGTTGGCACGCCTGATATTTCTACACCTGATTCAAAGAGGAATTAAAGTGATGGGGTTGGTATTCTGTAAACTGATGCACCTTGAAGTGTTTTGTATTGTATTTGATGAAAACCATCTTATCACTGTTTTGATTTTCGTTAGTCCTAGACGTGATCAATGGATATCTTAGTAGCAGACACATCATCTGGTGCACGGAAGAGAAGAAAGCTAAAGCTTACAAAGGAAGAAACTAAGAAAATTGAAAGGTATGAATGCATAAACTTTACAATGTGACCTAACTTGGCATAATAACCTGCTTGATTTCCATGTATATATCCAGTATGTTACACAGTATCAAACTATGCAATTGTTAAAAACATTCAATGTCTATTTTTTAATCATATTCAGTTGACAAAGAAGCACATCATACTACAATAAAAATGGCTATTCTTTGCAGTTTATACTTGCATATTATTTGTTGCACTTGATTATTAATGCATAATAGTTTCATGCACATCAGTAGTTTAAAATTATTTTTAAAATAAATAGTTGCATTAGCGATACAAATTACTAGTGCAGAACCTAACAGTCACATATTCTAAGACAAGTGTACTTTGTTAACAAAACTAATATTTATAAATTTTTTTAGGACATTATCAGTTATATATTCTTGCAGATGTAAAGACAAGGATCCAATTATGAAAACATTCAAGAGACCTTCACATCAAGCAGTTTTCATGCAAAAGAGTGACAATGTTTGATATGGTAAAAGAACGATCACAACTGTATCAAACTCCCATCAAAGCAGTACAAAACCAGCAGTTGGGGAACCGAAAAGGAAGCGTCCCCGAACAGGTAATCCCACTGCCAAACCTCGAAATATTCATGTAACATGCTTAATGAAAACAGCGAAAGGACCTGTGTAGGTTTGCCAAACGTGTATTACTTCTGCATTAGGGTTTTCCAAAACCAGACTAAATACTGTTGCAAACATTTTTGGTAAGGGTGATATACCAAAAGAATGCAGGTAAGGGGACAGAAAATCAGCAAGTTCAGCTAAAAAGAAATGTCACGTGAATAATTTCATTGGTAGTCTGACAGGATGTAAAAGTTACTATAGTAGGTCTACAGCTAAACACATTTATCTAGCAAATGATTTAAACATTTCTAGATTGCACAAAATGTACAATGGAAGCGTGGCTCATGATACATCATTAAAAGTTACTTTTTCTATGTTCAGGCAGATTCTTGTGCACGATTTTAATGTAGGATTCAGATCACCTTTCTCAGATTGCTGCACATCATTTATTCGTTTACAACTCCAATTTCACTCTGCAAAAGACAACACAAGTAAAATTAATTTACTTATTGAACTTAATGAGTACACAAGCTCAGGGAAGATGCATTTTATGATCATGCAAAGCAGTCACCACCCAGTTCATATTCTATGTGATTTGATCTCCAACAAGTTCAGCCACTTCCCCGGACACCTATACAGGAGGCATTTTATAGCAGACAGGTAGGTTTTTATTCATTGTGCTGTGTGCCAATGGACAGTAAGACACCAGAGTTTTATGTTTGGACAGAAGATCAAGCAGGAAGGGGTTCGACTGAAATGTCATCTACATCGTTGCACTGTCTCAGCCACAGTTTACCTGACAACATATCCAGTATCCACTTGTTTTGTGATGGCTGTGGAGGCCAAAACAAAAATAATCATGTTGTACTTACATTGACACATTGGCTTCGACAGTCTGCACCCAAGAGTATTCAGAATATACTTATTGTTTTCCCAGTTAGAGGTCATAAGTTTCTTACCTGCTGGCTGTGTATTTGGTAGAGTGGAGAATCTATTTCGGGAACAACCACTTATAACAACTAAAAGACAGTACGAAATAATATATTCACAAGTAGGAAATGTGCATGCATTAGGAAAAGACTGGAAAATGCACAATGAAAAATCGTTATCAAAGGTTTTCCATAATGTTCAGAGTATCAGTGGATGTAAACGAATTTTTATTGAAAAACATTAAACCAAACGATCCAGTGTAGTAATGCGTGTCCGAGCCATGACGCATTACAGATTTGATCCGGACACAGAGCCTGCCATGCCCATTTTAAAGCGTAGAAAGGTTATTCCAGATGTGATACCAGAAGTATCTACAGTGCATAACATAACTGAACAAAAGAAACATGGTGTACAGTCACTACTTTGTAAACAGTTTGGTGAAGATTGGCTTGACGAAGAGGATTTGCATTGGTACAAAGGAATTTTGGATTCAGGAGGTGAAAGGTCTGAAGAACAAAATGTGTCTGATGATGAGCTGTTGTGTAGCTGTATAGGAGAAGATGAACCATACATACATGTATAAACTGTAATTAACTGTTAATTGATCACAACTATTAAGATCACGTTAACCACTGTTCTTTAAATGTTTTGTTAATCATTATTAAAAGACACATGTCATGATGAGTCATGTTCCATTATTCAAGCCTCTTACCTTTGTTATTAAGTAAATCACTCCTTATGTTTTTACCTAATGTAATTTTATTACTATGTTTACATCTGGTCAAACAAAAGCAGACATGCCCTACAAGTGCACGTTCAAAACCAGACATATCCATGATATTCATTCAAAAGAAGACATGAACATTTGTTTTTGTTTAATAATGAAGAAAATATAACATTTACAAAATTTATATTCATAACAATAATTAGAGTACTGTAATAACATACAATAATAAACTAATCATAATTATTTTTCGTTAGTATCACAAAATATCAGTTTTTTTTTTTTTTTTTTTTTTTTTTTCACTTTTCTGTAAAATTGGATAAGGTGGACATGTCTGGTTTTTAAAGTAAGCTTCTCAACGAGCTAAAGATTTTCCGATTAATTCTCAATGGTTCGATGGCTCAAACTAGATGGTGATGATGTGCCAGAAACATCGTTGCAGCATTGCAGTGTTTGTTGGTTCAATTTACGCACTCATTTTTAAAGTAGGAGCATTGTTTTGAAAATACTTTTTGTTTATTTTTGTTAGTGTTATTGATGTTTTGTTATGCAAGAGTTTATTCTGGAGTATTTTTTATTGCATTGTCCATTGTTAAATACAGAAATTTGAATGAAAGCACCATGTACCTGTTATTTTATTTTATTATTATTATTTTTTTTTTAGATTTCTGCTAAAAATTCAAAAAAAATAAATAAAACATTAATCCAAATGGCAGCCATTATTTTAGAACGAGTGTATGTATATGTGACAAAATAAGCATTTTGAATCTCGTTAAATCTTGTATTATTATTTAATTTCCCACTATATTCGTATGTTTTGTCTCTCGCCTATCACATGTCACTGCAACACAGATTTTGGGCAGCGATCAACGATTCTCCGTGAGCCGAACCTACTGTTTCGAGTTGAAAATGCCATGCAAAGATGTGTGTGTTGTTGATTCAATACAGTTGAGATCCCTCGAGATGTCTCGAATCTAGAGCGTCGACTCATCTAGCCGAGTTGATCGTTTCGAAGCAATAAAATGACTCGTTTCGCCCACTACTAGAGACGTGTCACGCGATTCACTTTAAAGCTTAATAAAAAAAACTACTTAATAAAAAAAAAAAACTAGAATTTTTTAAATTAAATAAGAAATAAACAATTTAATGTTTATAATGAGAGCCAAGATATTATTTATTAGTCTTCAAGCTATATATTACTTATAAACTCTTGTCCCAGCTCATGTTGCGATAGCTGAATAGTTGAAGGCGTAAGTCTAGTGACCTGAGGTCAGGCAGTTCGAGCTTGGACTATTCAACATGGTATTTTAAATTCTTAACAAACAAAAGGGCCTATAGCGATCAATTCCAGAACCAATATGACTTCCGAGAGCATGAGACTTCGACTAATCGAACGAGAGAGACACCTGCACTCATTGTTACCAATGCCAGTAATTTTCTCCGAGATATTCTTATGCACATTAAAGAATATCCATGGCATATTTTGGGAGTGAAAACAGAACATTTATAGCATATTCCCCAGATATCTCTGAAAAGGAATAGGGGTAAGAGAGCATATTCAAGGAATACCCTAATATTCCTAGAAGAATATCCCTCGCATATCTTGGGAGTGTAAACAGGTGAGCAATACTACGGCATTAACTCTCCTAACCTATTTTCTGTTATTGCTTTTCTAGCAATACACTTTTTGCAAACCCCGTTTTATTTTATTCTTTCTTTATGATTTTTCCCTGTTTCAAGTCGGAACACCGCATTTGTGTTCATGTGAAAAGAAAAGTTTTTTTTTTATTATTTAATTGTGCAAACCAAAAAAAAAAAAAAACTAATATGTTTTAATGTTATTGGCATTTATAACCTTTATCGCTGACGATAAAAAAATTGTTTTCATTTCAGTCTTGTTTGCCAAGTAGCTAAAGCCATAATATACTATATTATGTATTTATGTATCTGCTGCTTCTCACTTCAGAGAGCAGCACCTGTAACACATAACGAATATTGTCGTAATGTCATATTAGCAATTAGTTCGTATCACTCATTTTAACGCTGTATTAAGTGTGTACACAGTATTTTGTTGTCTTTTCTTAATGTTATTTTGTGATGATTCTGAACCATTCTGTATAATAGGGTTGATTTTCATTTGCCATAAACAGAGCAATAATAAATAAAAAACGTCAGCATATTAATCCGTTGTTAATAAATAACTTTATCTTGTGTCTCTATGTATGTGTCTGTCCCCCGCTAGGATAGGTGGCAGCACTAGTATCGTAATAACATAAAATATATGTATCATCATTTTGATTGTTCTGGTTGTATTGTGTTACGCTTGTTTGCTACCTTTATTGTAATTTATTTATTGTCAATCCTTTTATTTGTATTGTCGTGACGTTAATTATGTTTAAATGCAATGTGTAATTTTCTATTCTATTTAACTCAGCGAAATGTCATTTCTATAATTATCGACTGATCGGGTCGTGAGTTTGGAACATCTAACAGTCACTATCGTACGTGAAGGAATGTGCTGGCCCTGTCGTCTACGATTATTACTTCCACACGATGTAGTCGGTTTTGAAAATTTAGTACCTAACATTCAGCTTTTTTTATGGCGTAGGTGCCCCTCTTCACTGCCTGGGTGAGTGAGTTGTACTTACCTTTTGGTAAGTGGTTGCGGTAATTGTTTGTTGCATTATCAGTGCTCATTTACTGTTTTTCCTTTGTAATTTTGTTCAGTACGGTTCCCTGGTTACACGACCTAGCCTTTTTGATGATGTGATCTCAGCTTGGTGCTTTTCAAGTGATAAGATCGTAACCCAGGCTATGATTTAAGCAACAGTGGTGTGTCGACTCCTTGGTCACCGCCTTTTCATCCTTGGTCAGAGATAATTTAATATCGCTTGTGATTTCTTTGATTACTGCATGACACCACGACAGTGGTTGCCTTCAACTTGCTACACAATGTTTTTTATTCTTGACGCAAATATCCTTGTAAACACCATGGTAAAAATGTGATACATTGTTAGAGGTCTTGGCATGAAATGGTGTGGACAACCATAAGAATGTTCTATTAACAAGTTTTAAGTTTGTTGGTCCTAAAATAAAATAAAGGAGAAAGCGAGGAAGCTGTAGCTAAAATGGTAAATTTCGGGTGCACCCCAACGTGTTAAAAAAAATCAGAATATGAAACATAAAAAAAAAGGGATATGTTAATTGTAACTGGTTTGAAGCAACTGTAATACTCATAACACAAATTATTGTTTCGTTTAAATATCATGTATAGTTTATCTCTTCTCATTGCGTGTGTGGAAAAAAGGGTCAAACAAAAACCCAAACCAGACAAATTTTTTTTATCTGTTAAAAAAAAAGAAAATTAACTAATACGAACTACTTTTTTTGTAAGTGGACATTCATGTGTTAACTTATTTATTAACGAGCGTTCTAGTGTGTTGTTTTTTGATAGGTATTAAAAGAAACCCACAACAGTGTACCTGAATGGAGAACAAGGTAAGAGAATGGAGTTAGATGCTTAATAATTATTTTGGGCTGGACTTCCTTTCTCCATGATTATTTATTTATACACTGAAGGATAACATGTGGGAGTGGATATACTTTGATTCACGTCCTCCTTTGGGGCACCTTGGTGCTTATGTTGGGGGGCAGCAGCTGGGGTTTTCCTTTTGTTGGAAAGCACTGGGCTGTTTTTCTTGTCCCCTGATGTTGAGTGCCAAGGGTTGGCTCAACAGAACATATATAACATATTCCCGAGATATCCCTGGGAATGAATAGAGGTATGAGGAATATTCTAAAGCTATACTAATATTGCTTGGAGAATATCCCTGGAATATCTTGGGGGACGAAAAGGTCGGACACAACTGGAATATTCCAGTAATATGCTCAGAATATCTAGGAATTTCAAAGGATTATTATAATATTCCTGCAAATATATATTTGAGAAATTGTCAGGATATCCGTGTGCTGTGTGGGAGAGAAGGAAAAGTTCATGAGTGGAGACTGTGTGGCCACAAGGAAGGAAACGCCTTCTGCCCCAGATAGAATATGAACATGGTACCATCCAGGACTTCTGCCCCCGAGTCACAGCCACCGCCCGCAACTACTGTTTCATTTACCTCTCTGTCACCCATATCAATCACACCCTATGTTCCACCAATGCAGACCTCTAAGATTACACAATATTAATACTTATAAACTGTCATACTAAAATGGGTTAAGCCACATCACTTAGGCCTCCTCACTACAAATGGACTTTAATTATAACTATTACTACATATCGCTAGGTAGTTTACCTAACAATTAATTTACAACAATTACAAATTTATATGCAACTGTTATGTTTTAAGCAAATGGTGCAGTTATGGGAAAAACAGTATAACAGGGATTCACACGGCACAAAGAGTAACATACCTGAATATATCTCGTTTATCGCGAGGTAGGCAATGTTTAATACGCCTCATTAGAGTGCAATGTTTTAATGTGCCACATCAAAACATGTTAAAAATGTTCCATTTCTAAAGAGCTTGTTTACCAATTACATATGTCACCATAAGATGATGCAATAAGGCATGGTTGCTGACAGACATAATGGAAATTGTAGGTGGAGAAACAAGTGAACATTACTAGCAATCCATCTATTGGCTGCCAGGTAAAAACACCAACTGTGTATAAACAAAAATATGAGTATGTTGTGTTGGGGCGGATGTGAGGTTATCTTGTGGTCTGCTGTGGTGACGTAAATTAACTGGTCATAATACCATATGATTTTATTGAGTGAAACGAAGTGTGGTTAAATGTGCAATTTATGCAACAAAGGACACTAAAATATTTTATTGTTCCTGGATACAATGGAAACTACATTACGTTGGGTACTTTGCGAGATGGCAAAGTGGTACACCATTCGACTCGCATATGGAAATTCCAGAGTTTGATTCTCAGTCTGGCTATCATGATCTTGGTTTTCCAAAATCATTTCAAGCAATTGCTAGGATGGTTCCCTAAGTCAGGTCCTAGCAGATCCCTTGTTTATTTGTTTATTGTGTCAGTAAGATCTTTTTTCAATACACAGCTGTACAAAGATATTGCACATGTCAAATTACACCACTGCCAGAACTCAGTGATCCATTAAGAAAGACTTCTGTAACCAAAGGCTCAGGCCGTAGTGTAAAGAAATCACCGAAGTCGCCCATCTGGATGGGGCTTGAACTATGTCGCATGTGCTTGCAATTCACCTTTTTTTTATGAAACTATTAAACTCACACCCAATTTTCTGTTCCTCAAAAGGACATGTACTTTGATCAGACTTGTCGAGTGCTTTGAAGGCATCTAACACAGTATAAACAGCTTTTCGAAACACTCCAACCTAGACAAACCATTTTCTCACAACACTGTATCTCAAAATATACTGGTCAGCTATAATTTGTACGGCAACACTTGAGAGTCCTGCACTGAACCTTGCTTCTCATTATCCACCCACAAAATCATACCTTCACAGCTTTTTGTCCCACTGGTATATGCAGCACAATGTAAAAATTGCACAACAATTCAGTGCCATGCACATTAGGTGAGGTCACATTAAATGTGAGAGGTAGAGTTTCCCTTACACATCTTGGGGATGTAAAACGTTTAAATCAATACTCTGAATACATTGTATTCAAATGTTAAACACATTTTCCCCATAGACAGGAAAACGATGTCTTGTAGGTGTTCTATCGACACAGCCTGGCACACAACACTTCTTAATACGTCCCATCTGAGAGATTCAAAGTGTGATAACACGGAATAAGCCAAAAAGTAGCAAATACAAAATCTACTTCAGCACCACACAAATTACGCCTGACTATTAGGAACTATCCTGAAAACTTTAAAAAAATAAAACATATCAGCTCTTTCATAACCAAACAATTAGTTAAGCTACTGTAGCAGCCACCATATTTTCGAATTTACAAATTTACAAAAAAAACCTTGCATGCAATTGTTTTGTCGACCATAGTGCTTGTACGGGCGTACACCACACTAGAAAATGTTTCAGGTTCTACGTATATAGTTTACACCCCAATGCCACTATCATAATATAAATGTTTAGCTCATCCCTAGTACTGAGTGCGTGTTGATATCCTTGCAACATTTGTCACATATATCCGACTGGCAGAAACGTGATTGATATGTTATTATGTTAATTTTGTTGTTCGAGTACTATTATTTCTTTTGTAGCCTGGAGGAAACTAACTGGCGAAAATATGATGGGAAATAATGGGTTAAATTAGTTTCAAAATAATGTAACATTTAAAATATAACATATCTCGGTATATCACATAATAATTATGTTAAGATGTTTTACGTATTGAAAACAACATAATTTAAATGAAATAACTGTGCAATAATATTTCAGATTTCTTTTAAGTTTTTGCACTGTGCAGAGTATCACCTTGATATAAAAAAGAACATTTCTGTTTAAATTTCTAAACTATTATGCTTTTAAATAACAGAAAACATTAAAATTGATCTAAAGCAATGTTTGTACATAATTAAATTGTATTGTGTATATTGGTCGCAGCTATAATTCTGTGAAAAAAACAATAACAGTATTGTATTTTAATTAGTAGAAAATAAGCACTCTTCATATCTGCCTTTATGAATCTCTGAACTTGTAATTACTCCATATGGAAAAAATTTATAACACATTTTTTATAAAATAAACAGCCTGGTTTGCAGATACGAGGGACCTGATCTGATAAATAAAAACATATATAAATAAGAAAAAAAAATTTTTTCTTGTGTGATTGAAAGCTACTGGTTTGCTATTTTTTTTTTAATTTGGCTTGTTACTTAACACTGATGTGCTCGAGGAGTCACCTGTCAGCGCCACACTTACAGGCCTGCCTGTCACCGCTGCACTTAGTGCGGTTGATAACACTGCTCTGGTAGGAGCAGTTAACATCTCGCCTCGCTAACCACGGGCACGATGTACGTCACCGTGAGTCACCGTCACCGATAAATGTCACCGATACTGCATCGTCACTGTCACGAGTACGGCTGTGATAGCAAAGTCACTGATTTTCTCATCACTAAAACAAATGTTAAAAGTTTATAAGTTATTTGACGAAAATAAAAATGGATATAAATAAATATATAGGAAATAAACCTTATTAGCTAATCAGACAACTCATGTGTAGTTCAAATGGAGAAAAAAAAGTATTATTCACCATTGTAATAAAAATAATAAAAGTAACGAGACATATGATAAAAAAAAACTCAGAATATAGGCAATTAACAAGAATACTGCCAATAATTAAAATTTAGTTAATTATCAGAGCAAGAGACAATGATAAAACTCAGTAATGTAGTAACTGGTCAAACATTTAAAATTACTTGTTCAAAATGGTTAAATAGTGAGACATTAATACATTGATAGAGATGCATAAATTGCAAAAATCCTGGAGACGTACTCAAGACACAAAATTATGGTGACAATTAAAACATTAATATAGTCGCACAAAATAATTGTAGGACATAATTTCTTAATGTCGTAATTATAAACTCATTTAGAATGTAGTGTCGTATTTGAGACGGCACAACATGTGTGGCTAATTCCTACCACCTTTTTGACACCTGTCAAAATGCCGTCAAACTTAGTAGCATATTGTGCTAAACCCGCCAATCCAAAATTTCCGTTTCCAAATTTACCTCAAATTTGTCCAGAATTTAAATTCCTGAATTTACCGGCAACAAGGGAGCTGCACAGACAACTTGGCTACCTGTACAGAAAGGGGCGCAAGGGGCAGCATCGCGACGTCTTCCAGACACCTACACAATGCCAGGGAAGTTGCACATGGTCAGCGAGAAAAGCGTGCCAGAATTACAAAGACAGTGCCATTGCTCAGCAGAGGCGGACAAAGGCTGTACGGCAGCCATCGCGTGGCTGCAGACATGATGTCATTGGTGCGACACCCTGTCGCTGACCAGCGGGGACAAAGACCAGGGGAACATTCCCTTGCTACTCCTCCCCCACCTGATGTCACTGCCCACTCGTCGCCGTGCTTGAAGAAGGGGGAAAGGAAATAAACAAGGAGAATGTGAACGAAACAAGTTCCTCTTTCCTGTGCTATCCGCTCACAGCACACTGGCGGTCAGCTGAGTGCCCGCCATCCGTTAACCACTGCATCATGCTGCACTGCACAGAGCTGCTGCATTCGTGCTCAAATTCTGCACCGCACTTCCGTGCTCGAGTATAGGTTGACATTAACACACAATGGCTGACCAGTCATATATTAGCACACTGGCGCTACTCTGCCCGCATTGCTTACGAGTAATGCAAACGAATTTAATTGCCAAATACGAGCTAGACACCAGCTATTGCAGATGCAAAGGAAAGACCAGCCCATCGATCAACCGCGCCGCGATCAACCACAATGAAGTGCAAACAGTGGACAAATTAAATGAACATTCGGAACAACCTACCAAAATGAATGAACCTAGTCAAAATTTAGAACAAACTAGTTCGTGTGTGAATCTTTTATGCACAGGGTAAGGAACATTGTTACTCAAGTGTGAAAAGTGCCACACTAGCTTTCATCGATTAATGTCTTAGTGAAACTGCAGCATTCACAAGGTTGGAAATGCAATTTAAATGTGACTGTTGCAATCAGAATTTTGGTCCAAGACCACGTGCATATAATTGGAATAAGTTTGTAACAGATTTGCGATACAGTGTTTTGGAGTAACTGAATGAGGAAAGCACAGTACCAAACAGTAGCAAAGAGGAAACACTGGAAAGGCATCTAGCAACTAGCGGAGTTGTGGCAACACCGGGAGGGCAGCAGCACATGTACTGTGCGAGCAAGGAGGGAGTTAGGAGCGGTACGTCACTTGTCACATCAACACACGTGGCCGGCACTGACAGCAAAGCAACACGGGGATGCAGTCAGCTCTGCCTGTCTCAACACTGTCCACAGTTCCACTACCAATGCAACCTTTCACGCCATATTTACCCCCGTTACCCACCTACTACCAACAGCACCTATATCAACAACCCATGTTATCAACACCTTTTCCGACCGCAACTTCAATAACCTTCCCAATGTATAACAATGGACAGAACTCGACACAAAATTGGCCCTAGGCAACCAAAAGGAACCAGGAAGTAAAAATCAAGCAAGAACTGAGCCAGGAAAATCGACAGATGCGACGTCTACCAAATTCCAAAACCTGCCAACCTTTTCTGGCACCGCAAATGAGGACCCGAAAGAATTTGTGGACGAGTGTACTGCACGACTGAAACAGTATGGTGTTTGCGAGGATGAGTGGGCAAGCTGCATCGGGAACCAACTCAAGGAGCTGCAAAATGGTACCCTGCAATATATCACTACTGCCTCAGCTGGGGCGAATTCGTGCAGTCTTTTCAGTGCCGATATGGCAGCAGTTCCACGTCAGTGCAGGCCCAGACGAAATTGTTGTGGCAGGAACAACAGCCCGATCAACAACTGCAGACGATCATAACCCAAAATGTTCAGAAAGTGCGCCAGTTCCAACCATAATTACCAGAGAGGAAAATATTAGAAATTGTAAGAGAAACCATACTCCCAGAGTATCGCGCAGCTTTGCTGCTATTCATGAACAGCAACATCGAGAAAGTTCTAAAAGCCGCAATTATTTTAGAACGAAATTCACGTCAGTCACGCCGGGAATCAGGTGCTGCAAGAGAGAAGTACGAGTTTGGAGGCAACGACCATGTACAACCACGTGAACAGTTTAACAGGCAAGTGAGGATGGGAGTAGAACAGCAATGCTACAGAGAGAGAGAGAGAGAGAGAGAGAGAGAGAGAGAGATGTCGGACCGATGAACTACCAAGAAAATGCACGCCACCACGATAACCCCGGTAATCGGGTGAACAGCATGCAACCTGGCGAGGGAAGACCTAATGGTAGAGAGGGAGGAGACTACCAGCCCCGAACACACTGTCATTATTGCAGACTGGCCGAAGTGTACCACTGGCAGAGCCAATGTCCAAACAACCCGCACCTCGACAGTTATAGCAGCCCGGCAAGACACAACCAGGGAAATGGCCTGCGGGGATAAAGCGGCCAGACGCCACTGATGGCCCAGTAAGGAACGAACAGCTGGATAAAACTCCACAGCAAACATTTGTAAAACAGATCAGCGGCAACATGGCACAACTTATCCGAATTTAAATTCACCTGAATGGGCTGCCGTGTCATGCACTTATTGACACAGCTGCTTCTTATAGTTTCGCGAGGAAGGGATTTGTAAACACAAGAGACATCACTGCCACGAATCAAGTCATCAGACTAGCAACAAGGCAACACAGCAGCAGTGTGGAAGGGCAAGGTTATTGCGCTGTTGTAATGGATACAGGTTCGTTCTATCACACCCTCAGCCAACATTTCCGCTATTTGCACCTTGATGATTGCACATTGATGTAGCTGGTAGCTTTTGGGTCCAGAGTATATCGTCCGGTCGTGCTCCAGCGGAATACTATGCTCGGCGACTGTTGTTTGACAGAGTGGGTCTCCTGCAGCAAATTCATCATGTCGTTCGTCCAGTATACTCTGCACATTATCCCGGTATTCTGGATGAACCGCATGATCAAGTTCATCTAACTGTACTCTGGGCGCACAAATAGTGGGTTGGGATTCATTGTAGTACACGGTTCGCCGTTCTTTCTGGCCGAAATATATCCTATGGGCGGTTGGCTCAACAATAGCTTTATGTTCGTTGAGCCAGGGGATACCCATGATGGCATCCTCCCATAGGTCCATAGACACGAGGGCTGTGGTGATGGTGTCCACATCTCGAATTCGGATGGTTATCAGTGTCTTTCCCATTTATTCCTCCTTGTTCTGCTTCGTTGCAAAGTGTAGTACCTGTGTACTGGGTGTGATCCAGCCAGTGTCCGCGAATCTGATGCTCACCAAGTTGTGGCTAGCAGCTCTGTAAATTAATGTGTAGCATGGTTGTTGGTTGATGTGAACTGCTATTCTGATCATCCTGTTTTGCTGTCTATTGATTTGCTATACGATGGCTTGCCGATGTGTACTCTCTGCCTGCCCAACTTGTTGAGGAGCAGTGTTCCATGGGGCTGTTGGCCCTTGGGTAGTTAACGTCCGGCTCGCCTACCCCAACGGTCCATTTCCCATCGGTGAATTGTTGTTGTTTGGTAATGCGTTGTGTTTTGGGCATTGATTATGTAAATGAATCTTTCCCTCCTCTTTGCAGTCCCTGCATGCAAAAGGTGGTTCGCATTGCCCTCTCAGCATGCCCGAGGTTGCCCCTGTTCCTCCTGCTATCCTGGGTTCCGAATTTATTCGCGACCGGATTGAGCTTGCTCCTAATGCTTTTCTCCCTGTTTTGTTTGCACTTCTGTCTGCTCCCTTTGCTCTGCTTCCTTTCTACGGCACGAATAGTACCAGTCTCCCTCTCTAGCAGTGGTATTCTGCTCTAGGCTGGCTTGGTCCAATAATGTGGCAGGACACATGAAATCCACAGTGCTAATAATGGATAAGCGATGCCATTACTAGCCGGTTCTCCGCTCGTACTGTTGAAGTTACTACTTCGAGAATTTTACCCTCGCTCATTTTAGGATGAAAATTCTTAATCTGTCCGATTTTCCTCATTGCAAATGCCGTCAGGGTTTCTCCTTGTTTCTGCACCTCCAGCATGGGCATGCTCTGTGCTTGCAATGAGGAATATGGGCTGGCAAATCAACTCTGGAAACTTCTCAGAAATTTCACCCACTCAATACCGTAGTGACTGACCATTCGCCACCAATTACTCGCTTCGCCTGCCAGCTGGGTTCCTACGCAATTCGGCCACTCCTGTTGGCACACGCTGTACCTCTTCATACAGGCTGTGCAGTCATTCAGGAAGGCCTGTGGATCCTCACTCGGCAGTCCTGCAAATGTTGGTAACTGCTGAAGCCGTGCGGAAGTCGTGCCGGCTACGACGGCCCTTGTGATTGCTGTAAATAGTTCCGGATTATTGTCGGATGACTGGGGCATTGGTTGTGACTTCTCTTTCTGTTGCGGTTATGTTCTTCCGAGTAGTTGCGTTTAATGAGCTCCTACTACTGGCTTTGTAGCTTCTTACCGCGGCGATGGAAAAGTACATTGTCCGCAATGAAATCTCCCGGCTGCTTGGTTTGCCATGTATTGCCCGGTCAGGCATTGCCAGAGCATCTTGCACCCGCACGTCTCGCATCCGATAGTTTCTTGTAGTCCCGGCCTGCAAATATCCTGGTGAAAAATGCTGTGGTGTTTGAAAGTTTCCCGTTAACAAATCCTCTGATTTTTGCCCAGGTTTGAAAAGAATGCACTACATGTTTCGCATAAAAGCCACCTCGCTGGCCTGTTGTCGCCTTTTCTGTTCGGCTTAAACATTCTGGGTGATATTTCTGGGCATACTGTACACATATTACGGTGCCATTTCCCCTGCATGCTTACGAAATTTGTTTTGCACGCCTGCCATTCTACCAATTGGTTATAATGTTTACTGAGGTTTGCAAATTTATTAAATGTGTTGGATCACATGCACAAACAAATTGGTTGGGCAAACCCTGCTGATTTGGATTGGGCTGCAATTTGCCACCGTCTGAACACAAAAGTGCCGGTGTACCATGTGACGTGCAACTCCATGTTTTGCCCATGCGTGTCCTGTTTGCTTTTGTGATCCGTTCCCTACACATTTTTAACTTTTTTATTTCTCTGCACAGACATGTTACCTCTGTAAAAGGATTGGTTCCTAACATGGGTTGAACACACGGTAGCCACAAGGGCTTCGTTTTCCCTGCACTTGTGCACCAGTTCAGATTATCCCTGTCACTGTCTGTCTTTCACAGTCACATGTTGTGGAGCGCAGGCTTCAGGGTCAAACATTTTGATGACGCGGTACGCGACCGTCCCTCAGTACGACACTAACCGAGGGGGAGGGGGGAGACGGATTTTACAGTTCCATCTGACACTTTATTGTCCTGCCTGTTATCGCGTGATTCCAGCTGATCGCCTAGCACCTGCGTTTTCCCACACTAAGGCTGCGAATGTTCTGAAACAGCTTTTGAATGTTCCTGAAATGATGTAAAAGTTTTGAAAAAGTTTCTTGATAATTGCTACGCAAAGGTTTCGAAAATGTTTTGGAAAAACGCAGTAAAAGTTTATTATTTTATTTTGATAAAGTTTTGAAAAGTGAAAAAAAAAAAAAAAATGAAATTGGTTTTTGAAAAATTATATTAAGCAGACTGAATTAGCTTGCAATCACTGTCATTAACTTGGTAGCTATGCCTCATGGGCAATTACGGGCATATGTTATAATTGCTGGTTGCGCAACTCTTGAAAATAAGTACGTGTTCGTGTTTACGAAATAGTGTTGCACTTACATTGGCACATCTGGTTTGCTGCTTTACTTGTGATGTGCAGCACTGTATACATGTACACTCAAAATACATACATTGCCCTTTATACATTCTCAATGCCGAGTGATTGTGTCTGGTTCTGTTTAGATATAGTTGTAACAAGTTGCTGTTATGTGTTTCCATGCCTAACATGTGTGTTGTAGCAAATTTTATAATACAAGTTGACGTTGCAATAGAACACACCAACCCTGTGGGCTGTTTGTACAGATTTAAACCCACACGATACGTCTGATGACATGTTTCAACTTCTCCTCGGAACACTGTACGTAAGTTGACATTACACATATACAAAGCACTCTTGACTATAGTGTAAACGAAGCTAACAAGTTATGTTATTATTTAAAATATGTTGATATGAACAATGATACAGAAAACACAGTGTATTTTAATGGCTGAAATGTTTTGACAGCGTTCTGAGTATCTTGCGATGCGATTAAAATGTACTTTGCTGAAATGTGTTTCCTGATGTGGCTTTGTTGTGTAATAAGTGTATGTTGATCTCAGATTAGTCACCAATTGACATATCTGATTGCTGCTGTTTGCTGCGGTGCACTATTGGTTGCACTCTTACCCTTGTTGTCGTTTGTTGTGTAGCCTGTTGACCATGTGTTTTACCGAGCATGCCACCGACATGTAGTAGATGTTCTCCTCTGCACCTGGAAGTTCTTTTAGCCCCACGGTGGGAGCCACTTGACGCGGCGTGCCTCAGAGATGATGAACTGTGTTCATGCCCCACCTGCCATGGCACGGGTAGGGCAGGAACTGGTGATGTTGCCCGGCGCCACGTTCGGTAGAACGATGATGTGAAAGGTCGTACAGCCGACGACCTTCAGCAGTCTCTGAATCCGCAGTCTAATTGAGGAGAGTTTATTTTGATAATTAATTGTTTATGGTAATTAATTCTGTATAAAACGCACTTCTAAGGGACGAAGTTGTCAGCCACTTCGCATGCCGATGCTGACAGTGAAGTTACTTTGCTTGTGGGAGGCAGGCCACATAAAAGTAATACTTTTAACACTGAAAGTACACAGTGGATAAATCTGCGATAGGGCGCAGTGCCCGGTGATACTCAGGAGAGTATGGAATCAATAAAAGTCTCTTATTCAATATGTGACAGTTTTATTGGCTGAAAGGTACAAACCAATGTCACTGCAAAATAATGCATACCCTTGATAATGCGAGCATGGCACTCGTGACCTGCCGATGGTCGTAGCTGCGAAGTAAGGCAAGGGCCTTAAGAATAGTTACGTCAAGAACGTGTCACCGTACACGTGAAGTCCTGGAATATTATCTCAGGGTGCAAATCAGTGCTCCCCTCGGCTAAAGATAAGTTACAAGGTTCTTGAGTTACTTTATACTATTGAAATTGAATATACAGCCTAGACTGAATTCCCCGCGGGGGGGGGGGGGGGGGGGGTTAAGTGGGAGCTTACTGCCTGTCCCGCCGGGTCAGTCGAGTGCTGATGTCGGATTTATTAGCGGTTACTTCAGCCTTTTCTGAAGCCCTGCTAAATTCTACTTCCATGATATTCCTCCGCCTCGTACAAACTAAGATAACTAAGCCTGGATAACTACACCAAAGGTACAATGCCTCGCATTCGTGCGCACCAAGTGTAACAATATTTTGTATAAGAACAATTTCTTACTAAGTATTACGAACACACTTAGTTTCTCGCTGTTTTTAATTCAATTTATTTATCAATGAAGCACTATAATTTAGAGATAAAATATGAATATAATTTCAATTTCACCGAAAAATTTACTGTTATGAACAGAAGTATAAAACGCTTGTGATACATGGCATATGTTGGAAGTAACTAAACACGGCATACATGGGGAGATTTTTCAAAGGTTTGATTCAAAAGGCCGAAGAAACCGTGGATGGACTCTAACTAAGATGGCCGCAGCCTCACCGAAGCTCGGCGAGCCTGCTGCCAAATTCAAAACATGAAAAAACGCAACTACACAACTTACATGATTAAAATTAACACTCAACATAATTATTAATACTGACAAAATCACATTTTTGACATACGTGTGAACGTCGGAGCCCCTGGTATGGCTGAGAATGTGACTTCTTGAGTGTGTCACTGCATTTGAAGGATGATATTAAATGAAATTATGTCTTACATGGCTGATTCTCGATAAGTGAAGACATTTGCGCTCTTAAACCTAACATATGCATGTGTAATAGCGAATTATGGCGAATAACGGGATTTAGTGTTGGTTTTTAACTTCCTGTGACGTCAGGTGTATTTCACTATTGTGGGCGTAGTTTTGCCCTGTTTTCTATGGGTTTTCGTAACCCTCTATGGAAAAGCGGGCGGCTTCCCTAGTTAGCTATGGTGCAATACCTGGCGAAACTCACTGTATTTACTCTCATTAAATAATGCTGCTAGAGAGCCGCTCGTCACTTGACAATTTCTTCGGGAATATTATTCCCCGCCTTTTGAACCCTCTTAGGGTCACGTAGTACACCGGGTTAGGCCACAAGGCCCGCTGACATCGCGCACTTCGGTAAGGCATAGGATAAAGCGGCGTTGCTTACCTCCGTGTTCCCTCCAATGGCTGGGAAGGTCCTGACTTCATGGGAAACAACGTTTTAGGCCACATATTAATTTATCTCGAGAGTTACTTCTTGTGATAAATTAAAAATATGATGACATGCGGCCACAGGTTTCAGGGCGGCAAGAAAAATGTAAACACGCTGTTCTTGTCGACCTGCAATGATCGGGACGCCGTCCTAATGTCGATCGGTCGAGTGTTGCTGTTGTGGTTGATGCGCCTGTGGTGGTACAAATGGGCACAAGGGATACGTGGACCTCTGGAACACATCATAGTTACTGACTATCACAAACAAATGCTTCACCCTCGAACTTCGAGGTACACAACCTGCCTGTACGCCTGTCGAACCAAGACTAAAAAGGTGACATGGTGTCGATGACACCTTGGCATCGATGCCATGCCATAACAGAAAATCCATTGCAAAAATAATTGCGCGAATGATATGCAACACAATACAGGATGAAACATACATTGAACTTAAGTGCGTATTTTCCCTGTTAAATACAAAACATAAAACATAAAATTTACGTACCGATAAATTTGATAGGGATTATTATTTTCATTACAAATATTTTTGTTTCCTGTAAAGACAAAAGATATACTTAATAAACTGATACAATGAAAATAGAACATAATGTATTAATTTGTGCTCTTGCATATGAGTATTCATTTTATAAAAATGACGGCGACGTGTTTCTGGACAGGTTTTATGGACAGAAAAGTGGTGTTCGATGATTTACCAGATTAGGGCACCAGCTTGCGGTACAAGCACAAAGAAGAAGATGATGATGATGCTGATCTCAGGGTCGTATTGCCGACGGCCATGTGGCTGTTCTTCTAGTCTGCCGTTTCCAGCAATATTGCTGGTATTGATGATGTGTCACCAAAATTAGAGTATATCCTGAATTCCTAGCCTAGTGAGGGCTGTAGGTCTCCCTCAAATGCCAGCTCACTCCCGATTGGTTTTTATGGCCACTCAACACCATGATTCGACATGCATGGTTTAAGAGAAAACAATTATTTTATAGGTTATATAGCAGAGATATGGCTAATGTTATAAATAAATGCCGGTATTCCAGCCATGTCATTTATTAACATATTATTCCAACTGGGCCCTGAAATACAATATTCCACCATTAAAGCCAGGCAGGCTCTCAAACTGTAAAAATAGCCATGGGCCTACATTATGCTTAGATGTAAGTTACACCCTGGCCGTGTACAAAACGAACCAAGTCTGTGAGGTGACACACACTTTATGCTAGAATAAACAAAAGGTTCCAGTAAATTAACATTAAAGAACAGAATTACATGATGATTAAGTTTCAAAATATGATGTGCCCGGAGCACCACGACATGGTGGTCACCTCATAAGAGTCGAGACGCTACTACTTTCTTCTTTTCACAGAGCTTGCTCGTTGGCCAAGACTCCTGCTGACAAATCGCATGATGTAACTAATTACACAAGTGCTGATAAGAAATTAAATGGACAACTGCAATGCCGATGAGATGAAATCATATAAAAACCATTTCTTATAATGCACACATGCGTACAAGAAAAAAAATTACATCTCAACCACTTTCGATAGCCATGGCAATCTAACCTCACTTTCCATGTCTGTTTAAATGATGTAATAGCATTGTGGGATTCTTCCCGTGTTAAGTTTATTATTCCAACATGCATAAAAACTGTGGCAAATTAGGTGAGAACTGAACATAACCCATACAAACACTGATAAAAATGACTTAATATATTTATAGGTTAACCAGCCACATGATTAAGCGCATAGCTGTGCACCGGTTCATTCGAAATCTGAATGTTCAAAATACTAGCAAAGGTCAGTAACACAATACTGGACATATTGTATTTATATTTGTAATATTCTAAACATGTGTCCATTTCTTGTAAACGTTACGTAATAATTAATGAATAATATTTACACTCATCTTTTCCCATTGGTGTTGCGTGTGGCCATTCCTGTCTGATCGAGATGGTGCACCAAACGCATTGACCTTTGGAACACGTCAAAATGTAAACAACAACTCAAATATTACTAACATTAACTATTTACAACAAAACACTGCACTACGAAACCATTTTCCGAAACCATTTGCCTCTAGTACTTACGTGTGACAGGTAGAAGGAAACAGAACAAAAAAAATAACACACTGACATAAGCATTGGCATACACAAGACAACCCTAAATTGACATCATAAACAATAACATTGGCAAAGACACTTGATTGCGTGAACTGCTTCTGGTGCACTGGGGCACGTAAAGATGCTTTCGTTGCACATGGGATACGTAACAAAGAAATAATAATAACAATAACACCACAGAAATAAAATAAAATAAAAATAAACACAATACACACAACTCAACACTGCCCTAATAATTTAAGGAGGCCTTTGAAGAACACAATATACACTTATTTACACTACGTCCTGCACGAACACATGCACATGTTGACACTGGCTTCAGTATACTGGTGTCCTCTCGTGACGTTCTTGTGAGCTGTGATGTTTCTACAGGCATGGCGTGGTGAACGGCCTGGGACCAAGGCGCGGTCCACATCCAAAAATATCTCAAGTAAATTTTATATTGCGCGGTTTGAAGAGTCTGCACGAACTGCACGCATCAATAAAAAATGTAAGCAATTAATTATTTCATTGTTTCAAAAAGGCTCACAATGTGCTTTGTAACTCTTTTAATTACGTGTTTAAGAGACTGTAAACACTTTTGTGAAATATAAACAGATGGCTGAGATCTGGGTGTCCATGTGGTTGCTACTTTTCTCTATGATAGCAACGTGATTTCACTGGTGATTCCACTAAATCCATTTACAGGTGGTTAATTTATTAGGAGGCTATTTTTAAGGCATGTGGCATTGCGTAAAACTCTGAATAAAACAAATTACGCCCTGTAGTCTTAAAAGCCACTACACTGACTCACATGCTCTTCAATGTAGCTGTTGGTCTTCGCTAGAACATGGTAGCTCACACCGCTCCTACTAGATTACACACGGGTAGACAAGAGCTCATTGTGAGCCGCGGACGGTATCAAAACGTGAGGTTTTCATAATTCCATCCTGAGGCCAATGTAAACTGCACTGCAGTGAATGAATGCACTGTAGCTGGTAGGTGAGATTTTTTGTTGCATAGTTGTAGTTGCCCTGAGATCCCCAGAGGATTGTGATATTACTGACAGATGATTTATTAATGTTACATATTATTTCTAGTGCAAAGATCAAGAAATACATTTATTGTAGATCTTAACTCGAAAATTAAAATTTATCCATGTTAAACAATCTTTTCCAACAGAGTTATTATTACTAATTATTAATTTACATTATTTTTTATATTCTTATTGCATACAAAAATTAAAATTATCTACTAAAAAGTTTATCATCTCCTCTTTATTAAAAATTCTAGTGAAATCTTGTTTTATATCCAAATCCAATAAATAATAGTGTTCTTTTCTAAGTTCTTTTAAAATTTCTGGTAAATCTGTTAATAATGGTTCTAACTTTACATCTGCTAACTCTATTTATAAGGAACGGCAATTGGATTTTTATGTGTTTGTTTAATAATTTCTGTCACCTTTTATAATTTGCTTACTTTTAATTGTTTGCACATTGGAATCTAAAAAGTATGGAATTTTTGCTTTAATACGATGTCTTCCCAAATTAAATTTAGAAAATCTAAATTTAAAAAAACTGTTAAAACTTCCACAAGCTTGGTTTTTTTTTTATTTTATAAATTTCTTATTTTGTATTTCTCCTTCACAATCTCAAAAATCTGTTATTTTAAAAACCACAATGTTATCGCAAAAAGGTTCTGTTATTGGTTTAAATTCTTCAAATTTTTGTTATCCATCTATGTAGATAATATCTTCATTATTTGTAACAAGATTATTATTATTTAAGTTTTCTGTTAATAACCATAATACAAATCTTTCGTTGGTCGGCTTAATTTTTCTTCCAAGTAATTCGGCAATGGAATACTTTTTATTAGTGGTAGATATTTTAGTTTCGCCCTCCATTTAAGAGTACAAATTTTTATAAACATTAAAGAAAAGTAGTTGGAACATTACAGTAAAAATTTACGACAAAAGTGAACAAAATTAGTGTAAAATGCAGAAAAATGGTAAAAATTGCTTGATTTTGGTGTAAAAATCTTAGTTTTGAGAAATCGTTTTTAAAAAAAAATTTCGAGCTTAAATTTTGCTTCAAAAACCTTTATTTTGGAGCAAAAAACCACAATTTTTGGATGAAAAATTGAGGCGCGCCAGCTTCCGCATTATACATATACTAAGTGGCAATTACCCTCTGCTGTAATCAGTGTAACAGTGAATGTTAAAGCGAGACCGAAGTCACAACCGCAACGGGACTAACATTCACATGTTGACAATGCCGACCTAGTGAAAACATACAGAACACATATAACCAAGTGGAAGATTTTCTGACAGGATGCAATTAGCATGTGGACGCAGGTGATCAAACGGACTGTCGACAAGGTAAGGGCAGCAACAGCATGCAATGTCGTAAATGCGAGGTGAGAGCGAACGAGTGGTGCACGAATGTCGACGAGGAGGAATGATCCATGTTTCACGGCTACACAGAGGCGGTCAAAAAAACATACAACTGTCACCTGCCCTCTGCGCGCATGTGGTCAGTGTAAACAAACCGATTCCACCCACCCAGCCTACTCTAGTCCGTACTTTTCTTATGCATCTACCCAACACTCCTTACTTTCCACAGTTACTGATGCTATATCCAGCACCATTATTTCCATCAGTACTGCCAGCAGTTGCCACATCCTACCCTTCAATTCAGCCTGTGACACCATACACAGTAGATAGTTATGGAACACCACCTGTCAGTAGTCAGCTGCAAAGAGACGGAAGGGGAAGTGAAACTGTTGCATCCATTGCCTCTACAACACCATCAAGAAGACACAGAACGACAACAGGCGAAATTGCAAACTTTGCCGAGATTTGCTAGAACACACAGAAGATACAGCCACCTTCCTGAGCGATTGTACATCGTGACTGACCAGGTATGGTGTGTGCGAAGGGGAGTGGGCCAGTTGTGTCGGCGAGCAACTTCAAAACGAAGCACATTATTGGTGGCAATCCCTTAATTACTATGGACTGCTTTGGAGTGAATGTATCTGAACTTTTCAGTGTCGTTTTGGAGGAGCCTTCACGTCGCTACAAACATAGAGCAAACTCACCATAGAAGAACAACAACCACATGATTTACTGACCGTATTCCTCATTGCGAAATATCCACTTGGTCCACCGATTAAACCCACACCTGTCGGAACGGTAAGTTATGGTTGTTATAGCCGAAACTGCACGCCCAGAATTTTGAGCCGCACTTGTACCGCTGTTGAACGGGACATTGGAAGAGCTTATGCATGCCGCCATAGTTTTCGAATGCAACCTGTGACAAACACATTGCGACCCGTGTGCTGCAGGATGGCACTAAGAGCAAACAATTGGGACTTGAAGAGGACAAAGCGCTAACCAAAGTGAACATAAATCAAAATCTTTCTGACTACGATGGCACAAAAATTCACAAAGCAGTTTGGGAATCAATAACCAAACAACTGTGATAAAATTCTGCCAAAAGAAAAATGTGACATGAACAGTGCGGGAAGTGCAAGTGCAAAGTGCAGTAAATGCCAATCACTGACGACCATGCTGGTATTGTGAACGGCAATTTTTCCATTAGCACAGCCAATACCCCAACAACCTGCACCTGAAGCATTCAGAAAGCAACCACAGATCACAGCAGGAAAATGGGAAGCGAGAGTAAGAGGACTGGATCTGGATGCTCCTGACACCCCGGTCCTGCCCCAACAAAAACAACAATATTTGACACCACAGCAAACCCTCATAAAACCGATTCGTAGCAGCACGGCAAAATTCATCCGCATACTTGTTACTGTCAACAGTCGACATTTTCATGTGTAACTCAATACTGCGGCCTCCACAATTTCGTTCAGCAGTGTTTCATAAACAATTGTGACGTCACGCCTACTAACCATGTGATCAGGCTAGCAACTAGCTAGCTGACAATAGGATGGTGGAGCAAATGTGGTCAACTTTAAGGTTGGGAGTTCGGGTAGGATTTTACCTTGAATACTCTTCAAACCTTTGTTGTAGTTCTTGGGCGCCAGACATTGCATGGGTGCAATGCCAAGTTGTTGTAGAGCTGACTGCTGTAATAAGGGTCGTGTGCCGATGGCCAAAGGTGGCATCCTTCCGGTGTTGCTCCTTCCGTCGTGAATAATAAGAAAATATGCGCGCTACCCAGTAAGTTCTCAGGGCGACCCATACACCCAACAATTAACTAAATTAAGGCATAAAGACACTGAAAAATATACGTAGAAGCACTTTGCAAATACTCAATGAATGGTGGGAAAGGTGGGGGCCCGCGCCCCTATAGCCCGTAGGCAACCCGAATGAAGATGCATCTCACACGTAAGTTCAATAGGTTTTATAACGTTTCTTGCGAAAACAACTTGAAATACATCTACCGGGCTTGACCCGTCGGCAAGGTAGCACCGTATAAAAGGCGCTAAGGCCACACAACCTTAAGGTAAAATTATGCCTTTCCAGGCGATGCTAGCCATGGGAAGAACAGGGGTGGAAAGTCTCGGGCGGGTAAAACACAAACGTTCCGGTAGTTAATAAGTCTATTGCAATGAAGTGATAAGTGCAAAAGTTGTTGTGCCGCGCGAGCTTGCGAAACACGACTCCGTCGGTCAGCACGTCCACACCCTCGATATACTGAGATATGACTGTCTGCTCTTGCGCAGCATGCCGGCCAGGTTGGCGGGCAAGCAGACCACACGGACTATTTTCTTACACCAAACAAATTACACTACACACTCACACACACACATATTGCTTACATACCTGCAATCGTGGCATCATTTGATACACAAAACACAAAACACTTTAATACATAAGAATTACTGAATGAAATGAAGTGAGGATGAAACACATGTGGAATGAAAAGTACAGAAAATAATTAACAGATATGCTGAGGCCCACGGGGGCACATAATTACAGTAGGGCTTTATCAGCGGCCACCTCAAATAAACCTTTACTTGTTTATGCAGAAATTATACGTCAAAATGTGATGCAGTGATACGTATAATTGCAGCAGTGAATAACGGCGAGGCATCTCCTTCATATTCTTCCCTAGTTTTAGGCATAGGGGGCCTTGGTACACAGAACATACAGTCTTTAATGTACCACATGTTGATTCGCGGAGGCAAACTATATTAATATATTACTCAGGTTTGCAGACCGAACAGACCCTCTCCTTTTTTTCTAAGTCGTCCCGGGTATGCTCATTGATGGTCTGTTATACAATTGCGGCATTCTCGCCACCTTCACAAATACTGCAATAAAAAACCCTACCGGGCTCGTGACACGCGTAATGACGCGCCTGGTGGTAAGATAAGGCAATGGCCACACAAGTTTCAGCTATGGCTTAAGGTGATGGTTCAATTCGGCCAATCACTGAGCGGATTTTTCGTTAAATTGTTAAACTCCGTTGCACTTGGCAACTGGCTTTTAGCGTTCAATATCACGGTTATCTAAAACAATGGACATATATGGTATACTAGAAACAGTGATATTCATAAAACACAAAATAATTAGCTGTGACACATGAACAGTTGAATAAATATTCTGAACATGTGCAAATTAGTAAAATAAAAAAATAATAATAATAATAATTAGAACATATACCGAAGTAGATCAACTATCATATAACCTGTATATGAATTAGCATATTAACTCATCGAGTCTTTCTGCGCATAAATTAAGTGGCAAAATTCCAGCCGTAAAAAAAAAAAAAAAACTAGAATTTCCGTGTGTTACCTCTCGCCTATACTCATTCCACTATTTTGTACTATTTTTATACATTGCCGGAGGCCGCCATCTTGGTTTTTATGTCTATACATTGCTGGAGTTTGTCTCTCATCTTCGTTTGACTGCCATCTTGGTTTTTTAGTTTGTCATTTGTTTATACATTGCTGGAGTTTGTCTCTCGCTTTCGTTCGACTGCTAAATTGGATTACATCACTTCTGCAATCATTTATAACATATGATCTTGCCCATTAACCATCAAGATCTTCCTTTTAGTTCATCATTTGTGTTTACTAGAAAAATAACTGTGGTGTATTAGAGTAGGACCAGGCATGTAGACATTTACTTAGGATCTCTCTTCGCCATATACTGCACTGAGCATGTCTGGCCAGGCTCGACTCAGTCCCTCCTCTCCTCCCTCCATGTCTTAGAGTCAAATTTCTAACAATTCCACAGCTTACTTCCAAGCCTGCTACACCCAACCTGCTTAGAATGCATTACAGTATTAATATGTTTTTTATGAACTGAGACGCCTTCTGACTCCTAAAGGGGGGGGGGGGGTGGTTTGTAACAAAATGTGCCTCACTCAGACAAAAACAATCCCCAACTCCCGTCCCAGGATGTAGTTAGACGTACTCGATGTTAATACCCATCCGAGCCATGCCCCGTCATGATCTTATAAATAAATTACTGGTAAAATACACCCAACTGTAGTAGAGATTCATTTCAGTGGCCTACAAAGAATGTTTTTCCAACTCCAAACTTTTTTCGGCAAACAATTTATTTTGATGGTAAAATCCATTGATCAGTATGACTGCAAAATTCTCGAACCTTCATATTTAAAACACTGCATAAAAACATTGCTCTTACACAAGTTCCGACAGTTCATTTCCCACTCTACATAATATCGGGTGCCAATACATTTTAACGCAAATTCAACCAATTTATTATTGCAAGCCACCACAGAGAAGCCACTGAGTTCGTCCGCTGGCGAATTAAAAACAGCGTGACGTGTTGCACTCCGACACGAGGAAAATACCCATATACTAATCGCAGTACCTTGCAGCGGCCCTACCATGGGTCCGTTGATGTGTTGGGGGAACAACCCGACAATTCGGGCCACGACGCAATGCTGGGGTCGGGCCGTCTCCGCTCGCGAGGCCGTCGTGATGTACTTTTCCACTTCCGACAATCAGCCCAGCTGTTTTCTTCCCGCAGACGCGAACTTCGTTTCCATCGGCTCTACATGTTAAATACGCCGCTCTGTCGCGACACACTCGCACACACAGTCTGAGGACTGTCTTCGGCCACTCCAAGTACTCATCCGAGGACTTTCACATCTTCTTATCAAACAGAGGACTTAACAATTCGAGGACTCCAGGGACGAAACCGTTATGTGTAAAAGGTAGTTGAAATAATTTGTGCAAACAGAGGACTTAACAATTCGAGGACTTCGAAAACGAGACCTTTAAGTGTAAAAGGTAGTTGAAATAATTTGTGCAAACAGAGGACTTAACAATTCGAGGACTTCGGAAACTAGACCTTTAAGTGTAAAAGGTAGTTTACATCTGTTGTGCAAACAGAGGACTTAACAATTCGAGGACGTGAAAGACGAAACTGTTAAGTGTAAAGGATAGTTTTTGTTTAGATTTGTAACGAACACCACACAAATCACATTAGTCAACAGTTGGAGGATTTTGTGAGTAGAATTTTCCATTTAAATTCAAATAAATATATATAAAAGTCGTTTTATTTGTATCTTATTTTTTCCAAATGTATAGGAGATCAAGGTTTGTATTTATTTACTTCTCTTAAGAACGATACGCGCTATTATATTTAATAGCATTATTGCTAACTCTTTTATTAAGATTATATATTTTTTTCTTTGGTGCTTGTATTAAGCCTTTCCGAATAATTGTAGCGTACATTGTAAATAATTTTACCATCAGGGGTATATTTTTACACACGTTGAATATGCACCTACTAAATGTTTTTACATGATATTAACCTGTTTCAAATTGCTTTTAAAATGATATTTGGGATTCTGTTTTATAGCCTGCTACATAAAATATTTATTGTTAAGGGAAATAAATATTATTAAAAAATGTTGCCAAACCGAAAAAAAAATTTTAATTTAACAAGACAATATTGTTAGTTTAACAGCAACAACTCAAATAACTTACACTGAATTTTAATTTGTGCACTACAATTCCAAGAATAACTAAACCATTTTTTAGAAGCAGACATGGAAATGATTTCAATATGACAGTAAAATAAATTACTTGAGAAATCTACCACAAAAAAATATAAAACATAGGAGGCCAATGAAGTGCAAACTTTAAACTCAAACAAAATGTATGAAAAGTACGATCCGAGCACCTGTTCAGAAATACATTTACACGCAAAGTGAGGACTCATTCAAGTCAGAGCATTGAATGCAAAATAATAATGAAAGTGAGAAATGAGGGAACGTCCTAAGTCCTCAGTTTATACAGCAGGTCTGAAAGTCTTCGGATATGCATTTGGAGTGGATGAAGCCAGTCCTCGGATTGAAGTACTCAATGAGGCTGTTACACTCACAACAATATACAACAATTCGAAGACTTATGATCCACCAGCACAATACACACGGTTATAATGCAGTAAAGAATATTTGAAAGTAGGGCTTGGTACACTAATAAGGAAGTTAAGTACTTCTGAGAACGATGTTGCAGTCATTTCAGATTTAAGGGAACATCTTTGAAAGCCCTGTTTAATTTCTTCTTTCCACCCATTTTGTATTCTTCCCTAAGCCACCTAATTACTTGAATCCCTGCGTTCATCAGTTAACAATGTCAAACTGCTACATGAATAAATTTGTTCCTGTTATGTCAATAATTACTCCAAAGTGCATAAAATATAATAAAACAATTTTCACTATCACCACAAATGAGATTGTTAAGCAATTATTTAAAATGTAAGTTATATACTTAATTCGCCGCTAAGATTAGTTTAAGCAATGCGATTCTTGTTTATGGTAAAATGTACATATGCAGTTACGACAGTAAAATTTCCGCTGGTTTAAGAGGTGTTAAATTAACCACGAAATCGGAATAAATTCGTTCAACTTGAAGACGCGTTCTCTAATATTATACTTGTCAATACAGTGAGATCCGCTAAATACTCTATACGAAGAGTGCTATAAGATGCTTAACATATTCAATAAACCAAATAACTTAACAAATTTAACGGCAACTTGTGCTATCAAGAGAAGACAAATTTTTATGAGGGAAGCGACTAACGGAACACTTGGCGTACTGCAGCGTTTTAATTATATATTCGTGAGAGTCATAATATGTTGTTATTTATATACGTTGTGTTTTGTTGTACAAAAACAAAAAAAAAAAAAAAAAAAACATGAGTGTATACAGCCTAGAAAGAACGCAAGCGTCGGCTGCTCTGTTCTTACTCTCGTAGGAAGAAAATAAAACACGTGAGAAGAGACCAACTGTACGACACATCAGCTTTAAATGATTTATAAGTATAAGTTAGTAATAAATCATCCTAGTTGTCTTCCAGTTTCATCCATCATTACATTTTTACGTGCTGTATTCGCGTTCGGTAGGATACGGGTTCTATTTCCGGCGTGGCTATTGAGTTAACTGTTTTCCATGTAATTCCGAAATCACTCTAAGCGAATGCTGAGATGGTTCCTTAAAGTAGGCCACGGCCGATATCCTCCCAGTTCCTGCTTGTCCGAGCCACTTGTCCTGTATCCAATGTCCCTACACTGTACGAGACAAGTCCTTCTTTGAAAAAAAAAAACATAACAATTAATAGGGCGTGCGTTACTCGCATGGCAACCACTGCCTTGATACTTGCAGTATCACAAATTCCTGTCAGGTTCGATCTCTAAGTCTATTTTAATTACACATTTTGAGAAAATTTGAATACACGATATTTTTTACGAACAACTCCGGCAAGAGTACGAAATATAACACAAAGCGAGTGTGTTGTTACAACATGCCTTTAAATATTTTTAAATCTGCATATAACTACTTATATTGTAATCCTAATTTAATTTAGGCCTATGACTTATGCAGGTACAAACAGAAAATTATGCCCAAGGTTATAATTTAAGATTTACTCAATTTCAATTACGTGATCGTTGTCAATATTGTCGGTAGCTTTTATGCTGAAACCATTTTCATTAATCAAGTATTTACGTTGTACTCCAGCTCACATGCTAGATTTGTATCACATAGAAAATATTAGAGCACTGATCCAAGCACCATCTGTTTCGCAATAGTGTCCAAGTGACAAATTGAAACCACGAGTAGTTTTTTGTTTTCAAGATGTTGCGTACCCAAAAAATTAATGACATAACCTATTTTGTCAGTTTTACAGACAAATTACTTATTATATAGCCTTTTAGGCTATTAGTATCTAATGCAGAAATAAAGTTACTTTGAAGAATGTACTTTCTGTGCTGGATATAATCTACTTATTTTATCTAGTAGAAGCATTATTGTTAAAAGCAAATCAAAGACCCATTTGCTTACTTGGCATATTATTTTACCAGCAATACCAAACACAGCTATTGATTGTGTACATGGATGTTAAACTTGCAGTAATCGCTAACAATCAAAATTCCATGTGTAAAGTACATCAATTCAGTTGATGAAATCATAGCTTGTAGTTCCGCCCTCAAAATATAGGTAGTGCTAGTGAAATGTCCACAAGATATATCTGACTAGAAGTCAGAGAGGAATGGAAAAAAAATTAGGACTTACCTGGTGGCCAAAACCGGGACATCAAAATAACCTTAATACTTAAGGCTATTTCGGAAGATCGCCCTTCTCTTACCACAGTTTCTTTACGGTACCTCATTCCAGGGCACACATTTGTGCCGAACGATGCCAAGTTTAGTGGTATCGATCAGGCTTTGAAAAGGCAGCAATTCATGTACTTGCCAAAAGACTACATAAATGTTATGAGAACATTTAGGAAATTAAAACATTTTTTTGTAACACTGCTGGAGGCAACTGATTTTATTGGATGTTCGGACATTGTAAACTGGAGAGTTGCCACCAAAAGGGAAAAAATTATTTGGATGTACATTCGCGAAATAATGTTGAAAAAGGACGTCCAATTCAGTTGTACATAAAAAAAGATCATAATGATCAGACCTATGCCACTATGGACCTCAAGAAGAAACAGCGGATAAAACCATCAATATCAATCTTTTATGATCTCTTTGTTCCCCTGTGGCCTCAAGAGAAAGCCATAGCTAGACCGAAGCTTGGTGATCTGAAATCTATGTTGAGCTTGATTCCCAGTGATGCCAGATACTTTTATCATTCTCTTATTGCAGATGAACACATTGCCAATGACATCAAATGGTTTAATGGTGTAGTTGATTTTGAAGAAGACATCAATGATCGGAGAAAATGCCGATTATTGTGCATAACAGGACATTGGACTTAAGAAATTTTACATATTACGTCATCATTGAATTATAGTTAATGTTGTTATTGTTACTCCTAATATTATAATATACATTTCTCTCTGTATCGATAGATATCAATGATCAGCGAAAGTGGTAAATGGTGTGCTTATAACAGAACGTTTGGCTTAGGAAATTCAACAAATGTTTTATCTCTGTAGGCTATTGTATTTATGATATCAAATCAATATACAGTGGACTCAAATAATGTTACATAAGTGTCTGTCAATGTACTAACATACCATAATGTCCCAAAGTAATTACAGTATTCCATGGTGGTAAACCCAGAACATTAGTTTCCGCAGTAAGCAATAATGATCCAAGTGCCATTTTCTACAAAGAAAATGTATTATGGCTTTCATTTTGTGATAATTGACATATATAGTTAATAAATTGAACATAATTACTTCATTTTAGAGCACTTTTGTAAAATATAACTACTACGCATATTTTATGATGCAGAGGTTTGCAAATTGATCAATATCTCGGTTCGTGATTTTGGCACTTTTATCACTATTGCTAATTGCTGTCCAATTGTCATAATTTTTCATTGTAATGGGTACTTTCTTCTTAAGTAATTAAAAAAGTATATATATTTATATTTATAATTTTAGCAACTAACTCATTTTAATGTGCCATATTTACTTTTGTTCGTAGATTTGAGATATATACATGAGAATAAAAAAATACATATTTTATTATAAAAATGTTCCTGTATGTATAAAGTAGTCTAAAGGTTAAGTAATCCTTCTCTTTGTAAATCTCTAATAGCAAAAGGTTGATCAAAACATTTTTTTTTTCATTCTTTTACCGTTTCATGTGTTTTATAAGTATTATTTGGTAATCAGTTAAGATACTATTACTTTAAGATTTCCGGCGGGGTCGCTCCCGGATTTTCACACGTGGGAATCGTGTCTGACGATGCCACTGGTCCGCGGGATTTCTCGGTGATCTATAGTTTCCCACCCTTTCATTCCGGTGATGCTCCATACTCACCTCGCTTTACCCTCATTGGCTCTCAACGCCTCGATGTTAAGAGCCGCCAAAATCTCTCCACTCCACTATTACTTTACGATTATTATACATTACTTGAAAATTCTTAAATGAATAAAGGAATTAAAACTAAGCTTACACTACTTATAAATGTATCGTTTGACTTAAAAATAGGAATGGTATGCATGGCATAGCAATTTCAGATTATCAGTACCTTATTTTCCCCTTTATCTTTGTTATTTTTATGCTCTGTAATATTTTTGTTTGAACACTATTTTTATTCTCACAATATTTAAAGATAGGAACATTGATGTAATAGTCATTTTATAATGTTAATCTTTATAGGTCAAATACATATAAATATTTTTATAAGTTTTCATCATTTTTTAAACATGTTCAGTATAATTTCAATTTTCAATTTTACATTGTATATTATTTAATTAGAGATTATGTAAATTTATGATTTTACTCTAAAGTAAATGTTTAAAGTATAGGGTTTAATAAATTTTCATACAGAAGAGAAAATTAAAGAGTAATAATCCCTTAAGATTTTAAATCAATATTAATTTATTTAACACTGAAATATTATGAGTTCATGCTTATTTTGCACGAATAGACTTTCAGTGGTCCTTCGTAGTTGTCTGCACCAGCTATTTCATTTCATATTTACTAAGATGATTATAAGAACACTAACACATTTATGATTACCGAAAGCTAGTTTTGTCTTGTAAAAACCATGGACACTCGAAAGAATTATATACTAAAATACACTCTCCTTGAGAGTTTTCTAAGAACCTCAGGGGGCTTATTCTAAGTTATTTGTTTCGTTTCATGTTGAACAAATGTTCGTGATTATTCGAATTTTCGTTTACTAACAAATATATCTATTCTAAGCGCATTCTATTGTTCGTTTAACGTCAGTATGTTCGATAAGAAACTCGAAACGATAACGAATCCCTTCGGCGGGCTTTCGTTACTGAGTTTTATTTTAAAAACTTGGTGTGTGTGTGTGTAACAAATTGTTTTATGGGACTGTGGAAGAAGAGAATCTTGAATTGTGCCTTGATTGATTACAACAACATAAAAATATATTTCAGAAAAATATTTTAAAAGCATTAAGTAACCGTTTTGTTTTAATTTGTGAACTATGTAAGTAGCAGTGTAGGCTCGTTATTGTGAGGGTATTTATTATCTTATTACAGTTTGTTTGACTAATGTAGTTCGTAAATTAAATGACAGGCAGCGCTAAACTGTAAATATTTCTTGGTAGTTCACAACAAAATTACTTTCTCTTGAAAATAATTGAGTAAAAATTCATATATTATTTATATTAATACAATCGACTAGAAACACGACAGCGTCTAGTCGGTTGCCAATCGCTTATTTTAAATCTTGGTATTACAAATAACAGAGGAAACAGCTTGTTCGTAAATAGCTTGCAACCAAACAGCAAAATAGTAATTGAGAAAAATCTTCGTGCATTTAACAACCATATTTCTGTATGCTATCTCAGATCGACGTACATGCGAGTCTATTGAACTCACTATGCATACGAAACTATAGCATATTTTCCTAGAATACATTCTTTAATACTAATATTTAAAGCACGCCAAAAACAAATAAAATATTTTAAGGGCTTTACTGCTTTAGTTTATTAATTTTTCCAATTTTACGTATTCATAATTTATAAACAAACTCTCATAATACATTTGAAGCTCATGTGCATAGGTTGCCATCTTGCATTCGCCAACGAAAACCCGAACATTGCCGAAGGCTCGGAGGGCTGTAACGAATAATGACTTAGAATACGAAATTGCCTTTCTCAAAAATTGTATTCTTTTGTAGAGCTTTCTAAACATAACGAATACGAAAAATTAACAAATTTCTTAGAATAATCCCTCAGGTTCGTTCTTCATGCAGACGGATCTATTTCAGTACGGTATGCACGTGAATCGCCTACACAGGAAACTGTTCCCCTCCCCTACCCCTAGGCTACTCGGATCCTCCCTTTCTTAGTACCATAACTCGATCCGGGTTGAGAAAGATACCGGTCATAAATCCTATTTTCCTTCCACCCTGCATGTCTCTCTCCTCCCCCCCCCCCCCCCCCACTTTTGTCACGTTGTTGGCTTTATCACCGGTCAACAGGCCCGGCTGTCCACTATCCTATTTCTTTCCCTCATTTCTTCCACAAGGTCATCGACTGGTGGATAGTGTGTGGCACTGTACAACGACGTTATATAGCGTTGCAGACGTACGGTAAAAACGCTGTCTCAAAAAATTGTAAAGTTGTGACTATTATTTTTATCATTAAATTTAAAGACCAAGTTTCAATCTATACAACTCGGCGTTGTATAGATTGAATTAACATAAATATGTATATCTGTGTTAAAATTAAATGTCCAAACTGCACATTTCGGCATTTTTCACTGGCCAATTACATAGATAATAAATTTTATTACTGCCTATAGACATGTTTTCACACCCAAAATGATGTTCCGTTTATATTAGTTTCTTGTTAAAACGTTACTAGTCAGACACCTGCACAGCACTGAAGTCATAAGGTGGCCAACTTAAAATGGGCGCCTTAACGAAAAAAAGAATATCTAAGAGCCAAAAACAATTTTGCCCTGCAAAGCCGAAGTTATTTTGCAGATATCAAAATCCATATCAATATTATGCGACATTTTTTTTTTTTTCATGAATGAAGTCAGAGAAACATTTCTTGCGCAATTTCTGATTTCTATCATTTTTCACTGAATTACAGTGTGTTTATGCTTGGAAATAAAGGACACGATTTTGAGAACATAATTGTTTCTCTACATTAATTTGATACGCTGTGATATAAAGTTCAAATGGTCTAAGAACACAAAGCACAGGTTTTTAAGACCTATCTATAGGCCATTCCCGACTAGAACAGACTTATGAACCTTTCAAAAAACACCCTAGCCATTAGGTGCATGCATAGCTTGTAAAAAAGTAACAGGTTCTGCTGCGGGTACAGTACCTGCTACTTTTTCTTACTAGCTATGCATGCAGCTAATGGCTAGGGCGTTTTTCAAAGGTTCTTAAGTCGCTTCCAATCGGGAATGGACTAGTTTTATTCTCCATGATTACAAGGTAGAGTATTACTTACGTATGCTGCACGCAAACGTAACGAGATTTGTGATACAATTGCTACCATGTTTCTATAGAATTAAGAAGTCAAAATTCGCTATTTTTACCAAACAACTAAGTAAAAACTTTCGTCCAACGACTGAATAGGAATACAAGATTCCATTCCATTCAGTGTAGTTTGAAACTCCATGTTTTTCTTTTGTGCAGTTAATCAAATAGTTTCGAGTAATAATGTTTGGACCTTCCAAGGAATGAGCGAATTTATAAACACGCCCAAACATAAATCGGACATCATTGATTTGGTTTCTCGTAAGAAAATTTATTTTAAAATTTGCCTTACAATGAGCTAGGCTTGTGTAGCGAATCTGTGTACCAGACGTCCGCTTGGCAGGTTAGTGTATTACTCTATGAATATCCAGTTAAGTTTTTCAACCGGGTTCTTTTACTTAAATAAATCGTGTTTAGCAGCTTTCTGAGACGTTCAGGAGGAACCAGTAGTCCTACATCTGAAGTAATAAATTGTGAGCATCATGACAGCATTGAAATCGACAAAGTACGTTGCTTGTACAGAATCACAGTAGATGTCACATTACATTATTCCCACTCGCTAGGCTAAAGTGACTATATGGTTCCTCGAATTCGTGCCTTAAATGGCGCTGTCGGCTTTATCATTTTAAATGTCCTGCGTTATCACAAATTCTTCTCCTGATAATTTAATTGTGGAATTTCAACTAAACTCCTTGCTCCCTACATTGGATGCTCCAGGTGTTGAATGTCAAGGCGAACTAAACTTAGTCTCACTGAGAGAATTGCTTCACTAACCGGGCTTTATCCATTTACAGCAGCGGTAATTACTTTTGGGGAGATTTCTGCAACTCTATTGCAGCTTTTGCTCACCTATTCAAACAAAAATGAAATTTCTCTTCTGAAAAATTAGTTACAAATGGACACCGTTTTGAGATTACGTGCGTGATTTATTAAGCATTCACGAATGATAGGTGTCGTGTAAACGCTATATAATTGTCTAATTTTGCTCAAAAAAAAAATTGCCAAAATAATTAAATACAAGTATAATAATTTACGTGCTTCATTCTCACACTTTATTTAGCAAGGGGAGCAAGCAAAGTCAAAATAAAATCAAGCAAAGTCAAGTAAAAATCAAACCAATTTAATCTAAAACCAAACAAATTTAAGCTAAAATCTCATTTAGATTTAAGAGAATAATTTTTTATTATATAAAACAACTTAACTATACATTAAAAACTTTCTAAAAGTTTTAAAAGATTAAACAATTTAACTAAACGTTTTAAAATTTGCTTTAAACTTTCGAAACAATTTGCTTACTCCATTTATTATTTGAAAAAATTTATATTTCTTCAGTAATTCGTTCTTTCAAATAATCGTAAGTTAGATTCCTTTGGCAAATTAGAACAACACAGCAAATTGTTTTTGCTTCAATAGCTTTATTAAAATCCACGCAAATCATCATATTAGTTTTTTCTTTAACTACAGTTGTTTTTCTATACAAGCAATCAATAGCATATAATGGTCTCCGACACCAAAATGCATAATAATTGACATCACCAACAAGGTTTATAGTTGGTTTATAATTAAGTTCATTATTTTTATATAGTATCTATTTTCGATTTTTAATTTCTAAAATTATATAAAGAAGAAATTGTTTACGATAAAAGACCATTTTCAATAACTAGATTCCAATTTTCTTTTGGAAAAAATTTCATTTCTTTCATTTTTAACATAAATATTTCTTACATTACAGTGATAGAAGCGTGTTTATACTGTTCAGCATGATTTTTTCTATTAGTTTGAAAAACCCACAATTACAAAATCAGGCATATCAAATTGTAAATGACTAAACAGTTCTTTTATATCAAAGTTGAAAGCAGTTGATCCATCATAAACTTCTTTTTATAAAAATTGCCAATAATTAAAACTAATAGACAATTTATAATTTTTGTATATTTTGATTAAATTGCAATGGCTGTATTAGATTCGTATTTAATAATAGGACACAAAATTTCTAATTTATGAATAACAATTTTACCTGGATCAGGACGAAATTTCTGAAGTTGAACTGCATCCATAGTTTTATAAAGATATAAACAATTGTTATCAAATGAATTTCGCGAATAAAAGTAATTTTATAATAATCTTTCAAGTCAATTTTAACATTATCTCTAATAAAACCAATATCACAGTGGATAGATTATTTCGTTTGTTTTATCACTATGAATAGATTTCACTCGATATTTATCATCAACACCAACAGTTTCTAAATAATTTTGTTCACTTGGTGGCATTAATAAAATATTCATCATTTTTAAAGTTATTCCTGGATTATCAACAGCTTCAATAATATTTCTATTTTTTGAAACTTCTTCTCTAGAAAATCGAAAAGAAAAAAAGTTAGAACAAACATCAATATTATCTAGTTTATCATATTTTGCTTCATCTCCAACTTTACCTCTCTTTAGTAATCTATATTCTTCAAAAACATAAGCATCATTTGGAAAAGAAAAGCCATCACCTATAGGAACATCAAATTCAATTATATTATTGCAAACATTTAAATATCCTCTAGTTTGATCAGTTGGAGGAAATGTTTGTCTTTCAAAAATCTCAATACATTTATAACTCATTTATGAGAAAAAATATATTAATGAAAGATTTATCAAAAGAAGTTTCTCGAGGTAAATTACAAATTGAAAAATGCAGAAATTATAAAATGAATCATGAAGCTGAATATGAAAAAATAAGAAGAAAGAACTGCCTTTAATTGACGAATTACGAAATATTGATGAAAAAAAAGTAGAAGTAAGTGAAGAAAATAAAAATTTAATAGCGATGCAAGTTCCAGTAGTAGCAACAAATTTAAATTATCCACCAACACCAGAATAAATATGATTTAAAAGAGAATTATTTCGAGATTTGCGGCGTGTCCGGTAAGAAATGCACTTTTTTGTATTTCCTGTGTATTGTTCCATGGTGAGCCCTCGTAGAGTACCTAAGAAAGGTGTTGAAGACTTAGGACACTTAAAATATTATATTAAACGGCACTCTGAAAACAAAACACATATTGAAAATGTACTTAAGCTGGTTGATATTGGCAAGGTTAACATAGCAATTCAGCTTGATACCGCTTATTGTTTGTCAATACAAAAACATAACGTGCAAGCAGAAAAAGTCGTTATATTTTATCTCGCATTATTGACTGTGTACGATTTTGCGGTGATTTTGAACTGGCGCTTAGAGGTCATGACGAATCGGAGACATCAAATAACCCGGGAATATTTAGGGGTCTGATTGATTTAATTGGTAGCGTAGACTCTGCTATCAAGAATCATGTGGAAAGTAGTAACGTTTATAAAAGTACTTCAAAAACTATTCAAAATTAATTGCTGGATTGTATGAGGATGTCTGTCAGAGAGCAACTAAACGTGAAATTGATTCGGCTAAATACGTCGCTCTTATTGCCGATGATGCAACAGACATTTAAGATCGAACTCAAACTTTCTTAGTGTTAAGATATGAATATTGTGCAAAAATTTATGAAATATTTTAGTGTTTTTTGAATCCAGACGGGCAAGATACAAAAGCTGTTTCAGAATATGTCCTTAAATAAATATGTCTGTTAATCGGTGAAAATAAGGAGAAACTTATCGCACAGAGTTTCGATGGGGCTGCAGTCATTTGCGGAAAAATAAATAGCGTACAAGCTAAAATAAGAGATGTTTTTAGTAATGCCCGCTTCACACACTGCTACGCACATCAGTTGAATCTGGTAATTAATCAGAGTGCCTCACAAAATAAACCTGCCAGAGTATTTTTCTCTAGTATCGAGGGCATACCAGTTTTTTTTTTTTAATTCACCCAAACGACTGGCTGTATTAGAAAAGAAAGTGGCACGTAAGATCCCAAGGGCATCTCAAACAAGGTAGAATTTTAAATCTAGAATCATAAATATTGCCTATGAAAATAGGGATGTGTTAATTGTGTGTTTTGAAACACTAGAGAGTGACCACAGCAAAGAAACCGCATATAAGGCCAGAATCATGCCTCATGTTGACATTCTATTCCAGCAAGTACAGTCTCGTCAAGCGGATTCTTTAAGTATTAAAAACGGGGTGGCATGTTTTGTACAAGCTGTACAAATGTGCGAGATAGCGTTGAAACTATTTCCAGTGACATTAACGTTGACGAAATGACTGAAGGAGCACCTAAACGCTGTAGGCGTGAAGATTTAAGTACGGTTGCTGCAAGAGGTTTGTGACGTAATAATCACTCACGCAAAAGACAGGTTCGAAAACTCTGAGCATTATGATGCGGCTAAATTGATATATGGAAGAAACTTTGCTGCTTATTCATCTACATTTATTGATAGATTATTAGATATTTCTGTGACAACTCATCCTGTTTTAAACAAAAAAAGACTGAAGACCAAACTTTCTGTTTTATATGATAGACAGGATTTTCGGCAAATTCACGGTACCTTACTGTTGTTGAATTTCATTACAAACAACAACATAGAGGACACATTTCAGGAAATAACTATAAACTACTTCGTATATTACTTACCACACCAATGACAACTGCTGGAAGCAGAGCGTTGTTTTTCAGTTTTAAAAAGGGTAACGACATTTTTGAGGAACACTATGTTTCAAGATCACCTAAATGCATTGGCAATGCTATCAATAGAAAAATAAATGATAAAAAATATTTCCGGCTTCAACAACAGAGTGATTGAATAATTTGTAATTATGTAAAGTCTCCATATGGATTTTATTTTCAATAAGTAAAACTTATTTAAAACTAAATGGAATGACTTTTTACAGTGTAGCTCTGAACAGTTTCGCTTCTAGTATTCGTAACGTTAAGCAATTTGGGCACAGCAATAATAAATTCATTATTAAATAACTAAGCTTAAATTTACCTTTCTTCATTTACTTTGCTAATTTTTTTTAATTGATTTTTTTTTGGTCTATAAAATGCAATACTGTGAAAATTTTATCCAAATTCTAAGAAAAAAAAAATATTTTTTGTTCCATTATATAAATTATAGAAATGCAATAAAGATACTATACAAACATGAAGTCTTACGAAACAAAATATCCTCCGACTCTGCAACTTACTATACAAGCATAATTTCTTCTGAAACAAGACTATGGATATGAGGTAAGCTATAAGTAAATCTAACTTTTGAGTGTTTATGTGAATGCTGTAGAGAATGGGATGGACATAATAGGAGTGACACGGCTAAACACATTTTCCAGTCGCTATACAATCAAACCTTACAGACCATAACTTTTACATTTTTGATTAAATCTTTGGTTACATAAAAAAATTCTTAATTTTAAACATATTTTATTATAATTTTATGCAAGAAAATTTGCGTATTATATTTTTTATCTCTTGAGCTATTTTTTATACACTTTTGTGTGCATTTCACGACTTTCCGAGTGGTATTCATGACAGACATAAAAATGGTGAGTCTTGATTTCAGGAAATCTGTTTAGGAGTGAATTTTTGAGTAAATAATTCTTTTGCTCCAGTATTCGTGTTTAATAATACGGGGGCAGTGTTAATATTAATCTTACGTTGGAATTACTTTGTTTAATTCTATTGCAGCCAATGCTATTACTGGACCCGTTTAGTCCCACGAAAATTGGAAACTATTTTTGCTCTTTTGTAATAATATGTACTAGTGATTATTATTTTCTTTATGTAAGCTTATGCCACGTCATTTTGCAAATCACAAACAAATAGAAAGTATTAAGGCAAACCACACGATGGAAAATCCCAACAAAGTTCAGAATTTGTTGAAATGAATTTTGTTGGTTAAAATATTAAAAGGACCGGTAATGTGAAAATACTTTACTAAAAACATTGCAACTAAAATAAAGACATTTTTAGCTTCTTGAGCTAGAAAAAAGCAGCAGGTATGCTGCACTTTCCTTGGAAACAACAAAATTCCCAACTACTTTTCAACAAAATTTGTTCGTTATATGTACTTGAAATGAAGTTGGCTAAGTGTTTTGTGTAAACAGGTAATTAATAGTTTTAAGATTCACAAGTGAGTTGAACTGTGCGTAAATTGAATTTTAAAGGAGCAGCGATTTCGATTTTGTGTTTGTCAAGTTTGCATTTTCTTATAGCGATTGAGATCAAAAAACCTGCCCGTTGGATAACATTGAGTGTCCACTCTGTACTAGTACTTAATTTACTCTACGCTGTAGAGCTTATTTGAGCTGGAGGTGGTTGGTAAGTGTGTATTGTGACGTCATATCTGGACAATACATCTCCTAACTGCTGATGGCAAGTGGGAGTGCTGAATATGTGTGTCGAGAAGAAGCTAGTTTGTCCATGTTTAAATGAGTTATTTTGTACATTATTTTATATCAATACAAATATGAATAAGTTAATGATTTAAAATGTTTTAGGTCAAATTAATAACAGTGTACAGTCATCATACAATAAAACTACAATTATTAAAAATAAAACATTTTTTCTAAAACACATTAAAAATATCTCAGTTACTTTTTAAAAATGTCAAAGTTAACCGTGGACAGACTATTTAAATTTTCACGCTGAATCTTAATGTTCCATTGAAGGTTGAAATAGAAACAATACAACTATTTTTGTTGTCAATATAAGCGCACAAAAAAACCCGCACCATCTATCAAAGTTTCGCGAAAAATGAATTAATTTTGCACTGAGTCAGCTGGAGGTACCGGCCACTACTGACTGCAAACAATTCAGTTCTCTTAGGATTCCATGAAATATCGCCTATTACAAATATTTCAGTGGCAGATATCACCCCTTAGGTTCTGCGAAAGTAAAAACTCGCAAAATATAAATAAAACTAACTAACTATTTTTCTCTTTGCGATAATGTTAAAATATTTCGAATGACAGTCTTTTAAAAAAAAAAACTCCTCATAAGAATATGATTAGTTAATCATATAGTTATTCATTACTTGACAGTGTATTTACAGTGATTGGTTTCTTATATAGCTCATTAACTTATCAGAATTTACCATTAATATAATAAACAGCTTTATTTACCATATTACATACTCTAGGTATGCGGAAAAGTAATGAACGTTTAGACGTTCTTACTGTCTGCCCATTTTTGTAGGAAAAAATAGAGACAACTCTCACTGCATGCTACTACAGGCTGATTCCTAAGGTTTAAAAAAAAATATCGAGTAAAAGATGTCCAAAGAAAAATTAAAATATTAGAAAAATTCGAACATTACCTCTCAATACATGAGCACTACAACATTTTTCTTCAGTCACGCCACGGAAAGAAGGAAACCCACATTAGGTATTTTCCGTACCGGGACCAGTAGGGACAGTTCTTCCTATTTTAGAAGCATTCGTCTATTTTGAAAATATGCTAGATTTATTGTCTTGCCAACGAGGTTTCCTTTTTTGTCGCCTTGGGTAGCAGAGGTAGAAGAATCCAAACACAATCCAGCTTTCAAGAGAGAGAGAGAGAGAGAGAGAGAGAGAGAGAGAGAGAGAGAGAGAGAGAGAGTGTGTGTGTGCGTGTGTGTGCGCGCGTGTGCGCGTGTGTGCGCGCGCGTGTGCGCGTGTGTGCGCGCGCGTGTGTGCGCGCGTGTGCGTGTGCGCGTGTGTGTGCGTGTGTGTGTGTGCGTGTGTGTGTGTGTGTGTGTATACTAATCTCATCCTTAGGAGTGGCGAGTGTGAGGTTTTCGTACAAGTAGACGGGGTTTTCACAGAAAATTCTTGCAGACAAAACTTGATAGGGCTGTCTGCTGACGACTTACGTCAAAAGTAGTATGCAGTTGTTACTCGTCTTCGGGTACACCTGTTACAGACATTTAATATTCAGGACCACAATAGCCAAAAAATTGGAGTACAGTCAATACAACGCCGTTGCAGCATCGCGACCTAACCAATACACTGATATATATACTTGCGTACCCACACGTTAACACCAAGACTAATAATGATTTCTTTTAGTAAATTATCGTCACACATTTCAGTTTTTTACCGAGTAAATCTAAAATCATTAAAATGTAGACACATTTTAGAAATAAATCCTCCATTTAAAATAAAATTCCAATTTTCTTTAGAAGATATTTCATTTATATTATTTCTAATATAAATATTTCTTACACCACAATGATCAAAAATAGAAGCATAGGTATTTTGAACAGTATTATTTTTTCTACCACTTTGAAATTCTATAGTTGCAAACCCTGACATATTGAATAACAGATTATTGAATGATCTTTTGTATGAAAATTAAAATTTTTTGGACATTAAGAACCTTATTTTTTTATAACAATTGCCTATATTTATATTTAGTAGGAATTACAAGATTTATATATATATATATACATATATAGTTATTTTTTTAATTAATTATTTCAAGAGCAAAATCCCAGCTTCATGTTCAACAATAGACCACATGATTTCAAATTTTTCAAAGAAATTTTTACTACATATGCAGGAGGTTTATCAATATTAGTACCATCAGATTTTACAGTACAAATTATAACAAAATCTTATGAAGTAGAATACTATAGTAATGAAAAAATAAAGATTCATCTTCAAATGAAGAATTCCAAAATATTGGGGGAAAACAGTAACAGACGAAAATAATAATTTAATAGTAATTTTTGTTCCTTTTCCTGTTAAAATTTGTATTGTCCATCAACACCAGAAGAACCTACATTAAAAAAATATATATATTTCTTCAGATACCAATGATGAATATCCGTTACTGAAATAAAACTAATTACAAATACAAGAATAACTAATATTGATGAAAATTTTTATTTTTATATGAATAAAGGAAATTATAATATATTAGGCATTGATGGTGATCGTCATAAAAATTTAATTTGTTATTCAAATATATATTTCGATAATTAATGTATATTTAAAGAAAACATAAAATATAAAGTAACTAATGAAATGTTAAAATTCCTTACATGAAAAGAAATACATCAAAATATTCTAATCAAAATTATGAATTTAACAATGATAACTATTTTAAAATGTATGCAGAAATTTTAATAAAGCTTTCTAAAAAGCTTAGATCAAAGTACTAATCTATATAAAAATCCCAAATCATCAAATAGTGATAAATATAAATTTATAGTTTCAAGGATTTGGCAGAAGAATTGAACGCAGCCCAAAGGTTGCTTCATCTATGATTGGAAAGGAATAAAATTTTTTTAATAATATTCCTAAAGAAATTATTTGGATGTAATTTGTAGGAAAATAATTGATAGATTATTAATTCGTGGTGAAGAAAATACCGAAAATAAAATCATCATAATATAAAATTTAGGTATTGTGTATATGTCAAATATTGAATTTTAAGATTTGGTTTTTAATAGTCCTAAAGGGATTCGTCATTTAATTCGAGTTTTAAATTTTTTTTCCTCATTCATTCTGGAATTCTGAATATCATGGGAAATTAATAATTAATTGGGTTTTAAATAAATTAAAATTACCAGAAATGCATTTACCAGGATATAATTTGTGTGATCCACTTTTGAAAATAGAGGAAAGGTAGCCTCCTGGAGATCAAGGAGTAAATCAATTAGATAAAACTTGAAAAAATCATGATATTGCTTATACAGGTACTAATGTTTTAGAATTAAGACATGAAGCTGATAAGAGTTTACAAAAAAAGCTATATAAAGAATGTTCAATTAAAAACTCATATTAAAGAAAAGATATTTTCTGCAACTGTGACTGGAAATATGTTTACTAAATAAAATTAGTTCGGGAATTAAAATTAATTAGTTAATAGTCGATATAAAAATTATTTTCATATTTAGTAAATCTTAGTATTATTTTTAAATATTCAAATTTTTCTATGTATGAATGAAAATAGTATCTACAACTTCTGAAATATCAAAAAGTAAATTTAAAGATGGCGATATAAATCTAATTTTAACAAAAAATAAATTTAAATAAATACAAAAATTGCAAGAGGGTAGATCATTTAAAATATCATCGACATTACCAGCATTAAAAAAAATAGTTCTCTTAAAACTGGAAATTGACTAAAATATGGTGGATTTATACCATTAAAGGTATCACTAGCAGCTACTATTGGTGCTTAATTGGTAATGGAAAAGCTGTGTAGGATACAGTTCAAAATAATAGAAAAATAAAGAATTATTTGAAGAACAAAAAAATACATAATTTAGCAATCGAAAATAAATTAGTCACAGGACAAGCATACAAAATAGGAATAGGTTGAGCAAAAAAAATATAAAACTTTATCCCATATCAAATTTTAATTTAAAACACTATATAATACTTAAAATTTAGAAAAATGAAGTATAAATGTTTATATTATTGATGAATAACCTAACAATATTAATAAAATTGAATTTTCAAGTTTAAATTTAAACAGAGAATTTCATTAAATTGCTGTACACATTGGGTTTGTCAATTAAAAAATTGTTATGCATTGTTTTCATTAATTTGATGAAGATATTCTAAAATAACTCATAAACTAACAAATTGGAATATATTTTAGAATCTTTATCGAATAGACATTTGATTCAGTTATATGCAGACTTTATCTCAAATAGATTTAGATTTGTTGTTTAAAAAATTGAGTAGTCAGAAAAAGTTTTCTTATATTAATTGATAAATATACCAGGAAAATTATTAATTGGTATTGAGTTTATTTTTTGTATTAATAATGATTGAGGATGATATTATTAATAAATGTTAATACTGTTTTAAAAATGAAAACTTCTCTAGATTAGAAAACATTTCTTTGGTAATGATTAGAAATACCTTACTATAATAATTACCAATAAATAATTTTTCATGCAACTAATATTTACCATTTGCTGTTTAAATTCGGTATTATTTATAGTTTAAAATACACATTTAGGAAATTAAATATCTGTATGACAGTTTAATATCATCAGTATGGATATTCGTTAAATATAAAGTTATTTAAATATGAAATATAAATTTGATATTGTTGTCAAATTATTATTTTTAAAGTATTATCAAAATATTTAAATAACTTTTATACATAAAATATCGTATTGCTCCCAATGATGCAATTAATGACGAACATTTCTAACAGAATACAAATAATAAATTTAATTGGAGAACTAATGCAAGGAATATCTAGCCAACTTTTAAAATTACATAATGGATATACTTATTCTTAAATTCTTTCATTGCACATTTTTTTAGAAATAATGCAAACAATCTTGAATCCTCGATTTTAGGAATTGTTAAAAGGCATTATGTTTTTTTCACAACTGTTCTATAAAGTATAAAAAAATATTTTTATGTAATGTAATTGAAAGAAATATAATACATTGATAATATTTTAGATATTTAAAAAACTTATTTTTAATAAAATAATAATACAAAAGTTGAGAATATGACTAAAGGAAACAGAATTTAAAAATGTATTTGTTTTACATGTGGTTATAAAGAAACATCATTTCTATAAAACATTATAAATTGCCTATATACAAAGGTATAAATAATGAATTATATAAACTAATCAGAAAAAAGTTTCCTAGAAGGAAATTTATGTTATTTGTAATTAAATTATAGTAATCTGATTTAGAAACAATAAATTTTGGAAATTTAAAAGATAACATAAATTAATTAAAGTATAGCCTTATTTCAGTGATTATCATGGTTTTTTCTATATGGTTTTTCTATCACAATAAAGAAAATCTGGTGGAATATTATAAATGTCTTGATCAAAATTTTAAAATTAAATACAACACAAAAGTTAAACAGATAATAAAAAAGAATTTTACAGTAAAATTTTTAAAGAATTAATGGAAATATAAAATTAATCATTATTCAACTTTTTCTGAGCTTAATTGTGTGTTGTTAAAAGAAAATAATAAAATGTGGGAAAAATTACTTTATACAGAAATTATAAATGGGTTGATATTTCAGAAGATTTTATAAAATATTGTAATAATTCTAAGCACAGAACTATTAAAATTTAACCAATTGAAGCTATTAATTAGAATGACAATTATTAAAGAATACAGATGATATTTATCAGCTGAATCTAAAGTTAAAATAGGTGACACAGTAAGTATTGGTAAAAATAAAAAATGGAGTTTATACAACTTATTAGTCAATAGATACCTTGAGATGGAAAGTGTTAGAATTTTGATATTTCATCTGATATTTGAAAATATATGATTATTGATAAAATTTGTAGGAAATTTCTTGAATGTGGAATTATGAAAACTAAGTATCTAGATGTAAATATTGGCAGCAAAACTTTAAAAATGAAGTATCATAATTAATATTTAATTATTTGGGATTTGTTTATTCTCATAATGCTTGGATGAATAAAAAATGCTGTTTTATTACAAGTTTTTTTATATGCAAATGGAAGATATAACAGAAATATTATTTTATCTACATATATAATGATTTAAATTTGTTAGTTTCATTAAAAAAATTAATTTACTTTAGTATTACAATAACAGCGAATAAACATATTATGAAATCAAATATTTGGGGTGATATAACATTTTAATTAATTGGTTTAAACTCTTTTGATGGTTTTAGGCTTTCGAATGTTAAAAAATACTTGTAAATGAATATTATAATTTCAGTATGACTAACAATTTAAATTCTAAATAAGTAAAAACTATTTAATAAAATAATTAATAAAAAAAATGTTAAATGAAATGTATACATTTTAAATTATTTTTATATATATATAACGATTTTCATAAAAAAATATTTAATACCAGAAACACTTAAACTCATCAAATGCTTGTTTACGCTGTTATAAAAATCTTTAATTTTATTTCTGTTTATTTCATAATATTTTTTCTATTCATATCAATAATAATGCCATATTCTTTACCCCAATATTTTGAACAAATCTCTTTAAATTTTTGTAATATATCTCTTAATCAACAAAATCATTATAAATATGTTTTGAATAAGTATTATCTTGTCAAAAAATATATAAACTCAGTATTATTTCTTACTAACTGTTTTGGTAATTTTGAATAATTTTGTGCTGAATAACCAAATCGATTACAGTAATAATCACTTTTTAAAATTCTTTTGATAGAAATAAAATGTTCCATTTAACAAACATTTTCATATTGATTTAAACTTTATGAACAAATGTATAAAAGTTTTAATTGTTAACCAAGAACTTTTACATATAAATTAACCATTTAATTTGTTTTCCACTATTACTTTCACTTTTTAAGAAACCACAAATATCATCTTGAATTACTAAACAATTTTTTTTATATATTTCATCATTGATTATAATATTTTTTGGCAATTAGTTTCTTCATTTGTCATCTGGTATATTTATTAATATAATTTTTTCTTAGTAAATGATTAGACAATCTCTTGCCTTAAAATTATCAGATAATATATCCGTATTAAAGAGAAAGCAACTTTATGATATTGAATACAATGCAAATTATATCATTTAAATTAGATTTAAGACAATCTATTTATGATTAATTAAAATAATAATAAAATAGTTGTTTTTGATCAAGCAAAATAATTATAATTTTATAAGATCAATGTGATTAAGATTCACTACAAGTGGTAATAAACTTGTATGAAATTTTTACACCAGATAATTTAATTTTAGTATCAAACAATTGAACTAATGTGCAAAGCAAATATCTTTTTTAATTGGATCATCGATATTCAGATATCTTAGGATTTCAAAAAGATAAAATAGTTAAAATTGAATATTGAACTAATATTCCTAATGTTCATTCATTTGAAATGACAAATATTCATTGCAATATATAATACAGTAAGTTTATTAAACACGATACAAAGAATCCTTTAGAAATGAATATTACAGACAGTTCTTTTCAATTGTCCTTTATACTTTCTTTGGTGTGTAATTTTTTTTTTTTTTCATAGTCACCAATACATTTTTATATACATTAGAATTGTTATATTTTTTACATTTCTGAAAGCAAATTTAATATTTCTAATACAATTCATTTAATAATATTATTCTGTTTTCAAATAAGCATTTCGAATCTTGCTCTTTATTAACATATTTTCCTATTTATTATATATTTAATCTAGTTTATGATTTTATTCAATAACAAAGAATTTTTTCACTCCTTTATGCTTAACATAATTTCTTATAAAATCTTTACTACTTCTTATATAGGTTTTCATTTGGTACATCTTAAAATTTTCCAATAACTTTTTTATTTTTATCACTATTACAATCATGATTTTTAGTATAGTATCAAATATGATACATTAATAACTGTGATAAATTTAGAACTGGGAAACCAACATAAATGTTTTAAATAAATTTAACTTCTTGGTTTTAAAATTATATTGCTATACAATAACAATCAATACTTTAAATATTTTGAAGTTGGTTTTTATAGTTTGACCAGCATACATATATTTTTAAAGTTATTTACAATGATTCTATTTTGTAAATTTCCATTGTTATATCAAAAACAGCACTACTCAATAATTAATAAAAATCTTGACTCTTATACTTGTATTAAAATGTATGTAATATTTCATAAGATGATTTTGCTTGGATTCTATAACTTTATTTACATTTTTGGGAATAATTCCTTTTTCCATAGCAAAATGTAAATTTATAATATTAATTACATAACATAATTTTTTTAATCTAATAATGCTATTGTAATATTCTGGTGGTGCTAACAGTAAATCTTTATGATGATGGTTAACATTTTTTTGGATATTCCAAATCAACTTTTTCATTATTTTCATTACAATTGAAAAAAATTTTCCCAATATTTCAATCTTCTATATTTTTTATGAACCCGAAATATATATTTAAGGTAATTCTCGAGGTAATGATCAACCATATAAATTATTATCACCAAAATACTGTATAAAAGAGAGTTTTCTGGTTTAATTGATGCATATCTTTTTAGATATGTCTTACTAGACTTTGAATATATATTAATTAATTGAGAAATAACACCTCGAATTCCTTTTAAATCGTTAAATACATTTCGTAATCATTTATTAATTCTATTTCAGATTTTGTTAATTTTATCATTGTATCCCAAGCTAAAGAAGGTGTTGTTAAATAATGTACTGGATTTAATCGATATATTTTAAACAAACATCCCTAAAATATTTAAATATATCAGCTAGTAGAAGAAATCTTGATTATTATATTTATCTGAATAATATTCTAAAGTTTTCTGTATTAATTTATTCCTAACCAATTTATAATGTAGATATTATTTCCTGACATATATTTATAACTCACTTTACTAAAAAAATTGTCTGTTTATAATTATCATATTTCAATTTTTCTTTTCTGTCTATAAAATCCTAAGGGAAATTAACCTTACTTTTAAAAATAATAAATATTTCATATTCATAATATGGTTTTCTTTCTATATCATATTTAAAAAAATTTCCAGTTGCAATAAAATAATTAATAAGTCCATATTCTTTGTTTGTTACTATATCAGCTAACTTTTTTCTTAATGAAGTTAAACTAAATATATAACCTTAATTAAAATTTTATAAATTTTCTTCTATTGTTTTCTTTATTTAAGGATTTTTAAAAATATTTTTCGTCTGTATTTGAAAAAAAATTTTTTAGTATATTTTTACTACTTCCTTTATGTAAATATGTTTATCATGACCAGTTATATTATGTCCTAAAACTGTAATATTTGAAGGTATAATTTTAAATTGAAATTAAAATCTTGATGAGCAGCTCATTTATATTTTCCAAATAAATAACAATTGTCTCCAACTTCAATTTTTTTCATCTTTGAATTCCTAAAATTCTTATTACCAAATGTGACATATCTTACAATTTTTAAAACCAATATATTATTGCTTTGTAAATTTACTGATTGATATTTTCAGAATTATATATTTACTAATTTGTTAGAGATAGGTAGTTCGTTGAAGTAAATAAAAGCGGTGTGTATTGTTATATCATTATAAATAAATTAAAGGTTAGGTTTAGTTATTTTTTTCATATTAAGATCTCTGTCCTTCATGGATACACCACCTGGCATCTTGTAATACACAGGATGAAGGAAGCAGGAAATGGTTGTAATTAATTGTGTCGTGGGTGTCAACCCGCTTTTCTTTGTCAAGGGCTATGTTTTGTGACTTTCTTGGAGCAGAAAACGGTAAGCCTTTTCATTTAAGCGTGGGGAAGAGAATCTACACATCGGGAGGCGGGACAAACCAGGACCCCTGTAGCAAGATTGAAAATTAATATGGTAATTAATGATTTTATAATGAAACAGTTTAACATGTAAGGGAAAGTCGCCGAGAAAGTACCATTACTTAAATTTTATCTTCCTTGCAATGAAGTAACTTTTAAACCATTCAGTTGGCCCTACTGATAGTCAATAGCGCCAAAGACATGTTACACAGCGATCAGTGAGTTTCGGCCATTGTATACAGCAGGAACTTCTTTTCTAAGATTTGATAGTTTGTTTTATTACTTTACTGTGGCACTAAGACTGCTCGTCTTTACGTACATATAGTTGACTATGTATCTACATTCTGTTTCTCTGTTTGACCGAGATACAAAGATTACACAGTTTTGATGTTGTCACTCAAAGTCAAGCATCTCTACTATGCTTGTGATCAGCTTGTTACCAATCCAACCACGAATATTCGCCTATTGTTTTCTGTTCCACTCATGCTGACAACGACATCTACACAACACAAATTTTACTAACTATAAAAGTAAAACTGTTCTTGTTAGAATACAGAGCTGAAAGTGAAGGCAATGTAGTGATAAAAAAATCGTGCTACAATCATTAAATAATATATGTACAGCTTCACTTCCCATATTCTAGGGCATGTGGATCTGCGTTGTGTGTTTCTAAGTTGTCTGATTCTAACTTATGAATATTCTACACTGTGTGTTTCTACATTGTGTGATTCTAACTCATGTATATCAAACGTTGTGTGTTTCTAAGTTGTAATAGTTCTTAGTTATCAATTTCTATGTTATAGCAATTCTAAACTATGTGCGTTTGCTTTGTGTGTTACTAACCTATAGCAGTGCTAAGTTGTGTGCTTCTAAGTTGTGATATTTATAAGTTGTGATATTTCTAAGTTATGACTTTCTGAGTTGTGACTTTTCTAAATGATGTGGTTCTGCGGTGTTTCTAACTTATGACAGTTCTAATTTGTGTGTTTAATATTCATGGTACTACTAGGTTATGACTTTCAAAGCTGTGATTTTTGTGAGATTTGTAGTTATGTGTTGTGTGTTTTTAAGATATAAATATAGTTCTAAATTGTGGTAGTTCTTAGTTACGACTTTATAAGTTACGAGGATTTATGTGGTTCTGCGTTGTGTTTTTCTAAATTATGGCAGTTCTAAGTTGTGTGGTTCTAGGTTATGATATTTATAAGTTATGACTTACTAAGTTACGACAGTTCTAAGTTATGTGGTTCTGCATTGTGTGTTTCGACGTTATGTGATTAAAACTTACGACAGTTCTAAGTTGTGTGGTTCTAAGTTATGATAGTTATAAATCGTGTGTTTCAAAGATGTGATAGTTCTAAGTTGACTTTCTAAGTTACATCTGTTCTAAATTGTGATTATCTAACTTACGATAGTTCCAAGTTATAATTTTCTAAGTCATTGTAGTTCTAAGATATGATAGTTCTAACTTACATTGGTTTTTGAAGAATTCTAAGTTATGACTTTCCTAAGTAGTAATTTTCTAAGTTATGTGTAGTTCCCACCAGAGGGTGCTGTTGCCGTGGGAAGAGAATGGTTTGAACCTACACCACCGTGGCTTCATAAGCAGTGCTGTAGACCCAAATTTTTGACAGGCTTTGTCTGGGTGGAAGTATTTTGCGTGTCGGAGTTCTAGAAGCGTGAAAGCGCTAATGGCGACCTAAGTACGCGCATCCTATATCTTTTCGCCTTTATGCACATGGTACTAAACTCGGACCTCCAGTATTTCTCTCAACTCGCCTCATAGGACTTCCAGGGGTGGCCATATTACTTTATGGTGTAATTATAACGATAAAGGTGTGTTGACTGTCGCTATACTATATTAAATAGCGTGTATCCTAAGTTTCACCCTAAAGTGTTTGCGAAACACTCCTATAAGCCAAGTCTCACTTTTAAAAAATACACTTTGAATACGGAAACTAGCATTGGGAGACGAAACATTTTTTAAGTGCTATTCGTGAGTAGACACCGCTGGAAAATATTAAGCAGTTTTAAATTACAGCCATACGAATGAACCTCTGCGCTTTGTTTGGCCCAGGCTTGTGGCGAGCAGAGAAACATCCCTTAAGGCTGTTTAAGTATAAAAAGTTCGATTTTGAGGATGCTATATAGTTTTGTGACATTATTACGCTGATGACTTCATGATATCATCAAATTATTTTAAAGAATAATTATTATGTTTTTCTTAGCGCAAATATAAGGATATTATCATAAAATCTTGACTTGTACAAATTCCAGAAAGTTATTTTAACACAATGGCTGCTTTCAGCTAGTGTTTATTGAAGTTTCAAGAGTGGCATGTTGCAGTTACTTGATATCGGATACTCGGTTCACCTGTGGTAAGGGTATAATTTCTGCTTGTTTCGACTCTAAATATATGTCAAATATAACATTGAAATTCGGGCGAACCGCACAACAAATTCCCAAAAAATATTGTTCATCGCATTCTAATAACATTAACAGTTATTTATAGCAGTACCCTAACGTATAAATATTATTCTACTTTGTGATGTGGATGAAAAATATGTATATTTAAGGTTGCTTTAAAGTTTTCCATTTTTTAAAGTAATTTCCGTCCATTGCCATACATTTAATTCTATTACTCAAAATAACAATTGAAAAGAATATAATACGCTAAAAATTCAGAAAACAATTTTAGCCTATTGAAAATTTTTAAGTAAGGAAGGGCACAATAAATCCCGGGCGCCAGTTCACCACGGCCCATGGAATTTGTGGTATACGCCTCGCAGGGAACAAATTTACTATATGACATAAAGGAGGCAAACATAAGGCATTTTAACATGAAAAATTAGAATTCAAAATTTTAATGATTACATTCAAACACAAACGATACATTTACAAAAAATGTCATAAGTTTTAAAACCACACTGTTTCGATTACACAACACTCTTCTACAGGAATTGATTCCAAGTACCTTGTAGAAACGTGAAAAAATATCACTTTTGATGTGTCATCAAACTTCTCACTAGAAGTAACCCGTGTTCTGTAAATGATAACTTGCATTAGTGGTGAACTAGCTCTCTTCGTACATCTCGTAGTGAAGTGAAGACAACACAAACAAAAAAAACTTTCTATCAACAGTGATAGCAATTTTTTAGATTGACCCACAAAAAGGATCGATATGACGATGTTCTTTGATGTTATAATAATGTATTTTTTAAAAGTTATCCAAACATTTTTATTAAAATAAGTAACGAAACCAAACAGAAGTTATACTCAAAGTTCAATAGATATACTGTAATGAGCGAAATTAAGCAGAGGGAACATCGCGTATGCTCCCATAAGCCTTCTACTGCATCATTGTCCATAAGCCACGAGATGAAAATTTCTATACATACAGACTTAAAAACGACTCGTCGTCTGACCAGAAAGTTGCCTCGATTTGTTGCCTAGTTACTGACCGCCAGCTTATCAAAGCAGGGTGTAACATGACAACAATACGAGGGTGGCAGAGGAACCCTCGAGGGTAGGGTCGAAGCGGCATGTGGCGCGTCAAAGCTAGAGAGTAAGCCCTTGCATTTTCTTTAGCTCAGGAGGGACGTGTTGTAAAAGTGGGAAAAAAGTATTAATTCCTTCTAGACACCGCTTATAATGTCTTTACAGCAGTACACAAGTAAAGAGAACGGAAAGAAGGGGGTTAGACAGGGGAGGGGGTGCAAAGTTGCCAGGCCCACAGACCCAGTCTGGAAACTGCTGAAGTTCGGCCTAACTGACAGCTAACCTTGTCCTCCACAGTTATTTAGGCCATGTCCGAATTGACAAATTTCGTTATTTCCTTATTTTGTAAATTCGTGATTTGGTTGGTATCAATTCGGACGTTGCCTACAGTCACTTGTTTAGCACTTCTCGCGGAACCCATTATTAAATTAACAGTGCAAAATATTTTTATCTAAATTTAATGCTTAAAACAGACGTAATATTTCTGCAATCACCACTGGAATACTAAGAATACGTTAATAAATAAGGAAATAATAAATTATGCTATAATGACTTTAATTTTTTTTTTGCTGTGTGTGTGTATATATATATATGTATATAGCAGAACACTTCCTTGGTTTTTAAAACATGCCTAGTGTATTTTATGTATAGTTATTTGTTTTAAAAGTCATTTTATTTACGTATTCGCGCATGTGTTTTTAGAGTAAAAACAAACATGGCGCTGATTTTGTCATTTTGAATTTTTGCTGACATCCGCTAGATACGACATACGAAATACCAAATTACCAACTACGTCACCATTTTTGTAAGCAAAATCGGGTCACGTGATAATTTTGTCAACAAAATCTGCCAATTCGGATACGACCTTAGTAAATGCAACTAAATTTCTCACAGCACATGTCTTATATTCTTTTATATTTAAGTTTTACTTAGGTAGGAACTCCTTACTTAGCCTAAACGAAATTTCTCCTATAAATGCTACAGTACCTGCAAACTCATAGTTGACAGATTCCTACACTAGTATGGATTAGCTGCTTGGACTATATTAATTTACTTGTGATATAACATATGGATTTCGGATTGTATTCATTTCTTTTTCATTCATTAACACACTACTTTGGGCTTTTTTGTTAATCGTGGTCGGCTAGTGTAGCCTATATTTAGGCTAAGGAACCCTTCTCGCACTGAATAATTTGATAGAACTCACGGCAGTTTATGTCATAGCTTATTGTAATGAGCAGTTCGCATTCCACACATTTCACTTCCTGTTTGTTCCGCTAATCATCCCACAAGTTTTTCATTAGAGAAGACTTTTTATAAACATACTGCTTATAAGAATTTAAAACACAAATTTCACAATCTCCAGCAACTAGAATCATTCTTAACAGTATTCAGGATAAGTAACACACACGCAAAAAGAAAGTAACTACTGCGTTGTTCTCTGTAGCTGAAGGTGTGGAATATAATTATTAAGACCAAGAAGTGTATGGACACTAATGTTTTCCGTCAAAGTCGTGGCGGAAAACGGATGGCTGCAAACCCTACGTAAAAAGCCGTCATTTAAGTGTGTCCAAAATAATTTTAAGTCATTTGTATGAAATAAAACATCTAAAGATTCTTGAGAAAAATTAAGACGGTTAAATTTACCTACATTTACGATACTGTGTTGCAGTTCAGTGATCTACTATACTTGCTTATATTATTAGGTGACTGTTTATTAGCCAGTTTACCACGAGCCAATACCTACGTATATCACGCGTTACGTCACTTGTTTGAAAAATATTTCTCCAGTACTAATAACACTTTAACACGACTTTTTGTCTTTAAACTTATACGACCATGAAGAACAATATATCCTTGGCCTGACTAACCGTCAGTGGCGCCGACTTCAAGTAGGTAAGGGCGGAGGGGGAGGGGGAAGGCAATAATTAAAATGTATTTTTTTAATGAAACACCTATCACCACAATAAAGTCGGGGATTCAGGGGTTCTCCCCCTGGAAAATTTGGATTTCAAGTTGTGAAATGGTGCTATTTACGCATTTTTCGTACCTAAGTATTAAATATATCGCTAGAATATTCTGTATTATTTTTTAATATAAAATTGGTTTGGGTTAACAGTTTTACAAAGGTACCTCATTGATCCCGGGGAACTGCCCAATCGAAATCAGTGTTATTTTAGTATCATGACATGCATAACATGAATGTTGCATACTGCAGTTTAAATACTTATTTACATGTTTGGAAGTGATTTAACCGAAATACATTTATTTATAAAATTTATTCATACGTCTTATGATGTGCCTAATGGAAAAAGGGAAAGCATAGCAAAAAGTTGTGACCATTATTCTGCGTGTACTATGATAGAACTTACTTCAAATGTCACAAAAATACCTCTTCTGAAGTAATATCCTATTTCTTTGCTTAACCACCAAATGTAGCACATTGGCAGTGTTCATGTGGAAATGCACTTCGCTGAAGAAATATCGGCTCTCTTGTCTCATTTTCTGATATGAAGTCATCTGTTCCAGATCTAAAGCCTCAGTAGCCTCATTGTGGATATATAGAAGGCTCGCAGAATTTGATTTCAGCTGTCCCTTCGTTGAACGCAAGTACGTCTGAACCCTTTTAAAACCAGAGGAAGACCTCTCCGCTGTTATTGTGTGCAAACGAATTATCGCAGTTTTCAAAAACTTGAGTTCTGGTAGCAAAACATTAAGATGACCTTCTTGCTTGAAATTATTGATAATTTATTCTATGTTCTCAACAACTTTCGCTTCATTCTGCAGAATACCGCAAAACATCCCTCTGAGAAGCAAAAGACGATCAGTCAGCATCACCTGGGTACAGTAGCACAATTTCTTCATTGTTTGCATCACTCCCAAGCAGAAACTGCTTTACTTCCAGCAAGAATTTGTTACGTGCTTTTTATGTTCACTATACAATTTGCATTAAAACTATTTACCATCTTGTCTTATTACGATTAATATACACATGTATATTTGTCCTGTTGAATCAAACTGCTCTGTTGAGTATCTTGACCATTTCTTGCAAACTACTTCTGAAAATTGAATGCTTGCATTCAGGGTCATAATAAATCTATGAGCCACTTCTGTGACGAGATTTCTTTTCCAGAGCACACAATCTGCAGTGTCTTACCAAATAGTTTGACAAGAACAGTAAAACTAAAAAAAAAAATCAAAGGAATATGTTAGTATTTAAAGTGAGGCAGCTTTAGATCCGGTTTTGGTTGAATCATTATTTGAAATTACTGTAAAAATTTTATCAAAACCTTATAATTTGAAAGGATATATGAAGGTGACATATATTACTGTCCATCATATTGGACATAGTGGTAAGACTGAAGTTACACGAAAGACATCTGCAAGTTGCCTGGATCCAGTAGATGACCACTTGCAATTATAAAGAAAAACTTCCGTAAACTGTTTAAAATGGAATTTGTTATTAGACGAGGAAACGGTAGTGCTTTGCAATATTATTCGTCAACAAATTATTGCACACGAATAATGTTAAGAGACATGAGAATTTCGAAGGAGCAAAATGGACATCTGCCCCTCCTGGGTAAAATTTTGGTAGGCAAAAGTAGTCTTGCCCCCACCCCCACCTCCTCCCGCTTCAACACGACGGCGCCACTGCAAACCGTTATCATTAATCTGGCAACTAGTTTTATGGAAACCGGAGTTCTATATTAAATGTATGAATGCAGATTTATGAGATCGTTTGCGTTTACTGAGGCCTCGTATTCTTAGTTTTCTGGAGGAATTTTTTCAAAGCATGCGCAAACACTCAAATTTTTAAAAGCATAGTTAGTTTTTCGCAATAACTGCACTATGGAAGTTTTGCCTTCTAGGTACTTTAAAAAAAATGTGACCTGTGGGCAGATTTATACAATAAATTATAGAGTAGTATAAATTAACGTGGAAGGGTGCTGAAATAATGTGAAGCTATTTGGTAAAGCCATTGACTTTTTATCACAAGTATATTCATCATTGGAAATACAATTGCAGTGCAGTCATTTGTTTGTACGTTTTACATATTTTTGATACTTGACATTTTTATACATGAAGGTATACGCCATTTCAGAGAGCATTTTTATGTCTACAAATATTTTTACGATCGTAATGATACCAGTGGGAATATATATTTGATTATCTTCTACTAAAATAAAAACGGAAACCACTTAAATATTCGAAAATTTTGCGTTGATTAAACTCAGGAAATTTACTGGAAATAACTTAAGTTATCTATTACTTGATGATGCTTTACGAAATTTCTGGTTAATGAGGAGATAAATAGCAACTCCGTATTATCACGAGCACACCGTAGCCTATGTATATGGCTTACGACTGGTGAATACTCTAAACATGCACATATTTAAAGAGGATTCGTCAACACGGTGACGAATTGTGTATGGCGTGAAAGAAAACTTTTTGTAACTTTTATAACCAAAAAATAGTTCTTTCTTGGGACCTCGCAAAGGTAAGATGCAAATACAATATTAATAAATACATTTTAAAAATTAAATATTAGCCAATGTTCACAAAACTTACAACATTATTCAATTTTTTTTAAGCTTACGTGTTATAATTATTCACAAGAATACATTTATTTACTGAATGTTTAGAGTGGGCTTCTGAGTAGATTACAAATTACAAGTAATTGATTGTCGGAAGGCAATATATATTTTGAAATATGATGGAAGGATACACTACAGGCTGAAAGAAAAATCTATGCAGATATTTAAATAATAAAAATCGTGTAGTGAAAAATTTATCAATGAAAATGAATGGTTGTGGTCACTGCAGAAATAAGTTCATAGTAGCTATTTATAATTCTAAAGACACTTGACTCAAGGCTGGTCGATAGCCAGTTTGCAAAACAAGTTATCTTAATAAAATTACATTACCATTTGCTATTTTACCTTCACAGTTTGGAAGAACACTGTCTAGCCATAATAAGTAAATATTTTAAAAAATTGTGATAACTGGTGGTACAAATCTAGACGTAAATATGAGTTACAAAAATATGTTTTTTAATTTGAAGCAAAACGGATGCAAAGCCAAATAATTTCTTAATTATGGCATGCAATTTTGTTAAATTCATGACTTAATAGTGACTAGAGAAACACTCGCTATTGCTAGCGCCAACTAAGAATCGTTTGCGACACTTGTAGCACAGTATCGCCTGAATAATACTCTTAGTGATAGAGAAGTGAAGACGACTGCGAATACTCCTTACATTCAATAAAGTAATTAAATGAACATTTCGTGCACTATTTCGTGCAGGCATATTGAATGGAAGATACTCCCACTAAATAATTTGCAGTCTGGTCGCTTATATTGAAGATAGTATGGCAAATATTCCGCTGAAATCCCTTCTCAGTGTTCAGTGAGAAGTCTAAGACATAAGGTGAAATTGACACCAGCCTCCACAAGTTATGGGCTGTAAACCAGGTAAAGATAATTGCTCCTATCGAAACTGAATTTTTTCTTTCGCGTAAATTCAGCAAGGTGAAAATATTAGTTGCCTACTTAGCACTTTCAAGTGTTATTTTCTGGTATCATTCCTTCTCTTCACGTAGTAGTGCATTATTCATGCAGCGGATAATTAAAACAGTGTACTTGACTACGTGTTGACAAAACCTACATAGTATAATTGTTACAAGTTGAAAACAAAATAAACTGTACAATAATTAGAATACCTTACCTAAGTTCTAGATAAGTTACATATTTCATTCGAAATTTGTGGGTAATTGTGTATCATAATGTGTATGAGACGGTGGTGCAACGTCCAACACACCGCACTCACTTCACTACCGGAGTTCATCGAGAACACACAGTGACAGCACACGCACAGTGACAGCACACTGGACTTGCGCTAGGTTGGGCGAACCAAGTGAGGTGCAGGCGAACTGCTGGACTCGCATTCGGGAGGATATTACTTCAATTTCCAGTTGGGTTAGCAGCCTTATTTTTTCCCGTGGTTTCCCGAAATCACTCCAGGCGTATGTCGGAATGCTTCCGTGATGCAGTCAGTGGCTGGTTCTTTCCCACTTTCTTGCTTGCTCGAACAACTTGCTTCGTATCTAATGATCTCACTGATGACGCGACAAAGTAAAGAACTGCCTGAGTTCACAGACTCGAGACTGTGCTGCAGAATCGGTCCCAAAGTTGAGTGACGTTACTTTCATTTATTCTGAATTTAATATGTGCTGAGGTTTTAAATATGACAGAATATGTTTAGTAATATTTGAAATTAAAAACAACCTGTATGTGTCACGCATGGCAGACTGTTTGTTTATTTTTATTGTAAGATGCTGTCTACTCAAATTTACAGCATTACAACTACCTCATTTTGTTTGTTTTCTGAGATATATTAATTTTTTTCAGCAATCTACGGAAATTTGCCCCAATCTTAAAGAATGCACTGGCGTATATAAACGCGTTTGCAATTAAAATATAAAGATACTTCACTCCATTTTTCCTGCTTCACATGTGCGACGATCACGCCGAACAGCCAGAGCGGAAATCCGGAACAGGCAATCAGAACTCGTCCTCGGTTTCCGAGCTTGCAACGCCAAAAGTAGAGTTCGTGTAGATATTTCTGCATGCAGAAAGAGCAGACTACTGCGATGTCGCAGAGATCGACTGTTTCACAAAGTTTATGCCAATAGTTAAGTAGATACACGAAGTGTACTTAAAATAATTGGCTACAACGAATTTATATATTTATAATAAAATATGAGAATACCGATATTAGTTTTCTTCAGTGTAATTATACACGGACACTTGTTTTTAAATACACTGATAGATAGCTGAAAGTAATAAAATATTTTGGAAATATAAAGCATAAATATTACTCTGAAATAACGTGATAACATTTCTGTGCTATATTGAAATTATTGCTTATAATAAAACACCTGCAACGTCTAGTTTGTTGTCCATAAATTACTTCGGAATTTGGGTATTAAATAAGTAACTATCCATCTTGACCAAACACAGAGCTTACAAACGAACAAAAAAAAATGGAAACGCATAAAATGAGCTTACATGTGAACAACTAACTGCAAGTTCTGTCCTCTGTCTGTTCGGCGTGTTCGCTTGACGTGTGAACTAAGCATCACATTTCTCTTAATAATTAGTCGATGCGCAGACATAAATAAGAATCATATCATTAATTTAAAATGTCTCTCGGTTCTGTATCATCTGCTTTTAGCAACCTGAATAGAAAGTTGAATCCTGTGTTGCAAAAACTAATAAAACAACACTAAGTGCAAAATTGATAACTTGCATTTGCAATGCTCGGGATTCGTTCCAAGGTAAATTATTTTTATGGGTCTAATTTATATAAATAAGTTCAATAATTTTGTGTTCAATTTATTAATTCTGTAGTATTTATTTCTTTATTAAATGTTGAGGCCATGGTGTCTGTGTGGTTAGCCTGCTCGCCTCCCACCAAAGCGAACCAGGGTCATTCCCAGCCGGGTCACTGGATTTTCGCAAGTGGGAATCATGCCGGACGATGCCGTTGATTGGCGAGTTTTCTCGGGATCTCCCGTTTCCCCCGCCCCTACATTCCGGCGCCGCTCCATATTCACTTCAATCACCCTCAACGGCTCTCGAGAACTCGTTAAAAGCAGCCCAAATCTCTTCACTTATTTACTAAATGTTAACTGCACTCTCCACGAAAGACAGGTCTGGGCATTATTCTAAAAAGCTTACATCTTAATGAATATTTAGTTGTACAGAGACTTGCAGTCCTGCAAGCAATACGAGCAACTCCCTCCATGCCATATTAAATATCTGCCAATCCCTTCCTTCCATAACGAAGACAAAAGTAAATAAATAAAGTTTCGCATTTGTATTAATTGTGTCTCAAAATTTTCACCTCTTTTGTATTAATTGCATTCTTAACATTAATAAAACTGTATATAAAATTAATGACGTAATTTGCACTTTACATGTTTTCTTGTTTCACAAAATAGTTTTAGCGCTGTCTAGTGCTAACAGACATACCACAGGACTTATGAAAGATAAAAATTCGTGTATTTGTTATTATTCTGTGTTTGGTTTTGTAAATTTTCATTAATGCAGTTATAAATGGGACACGTGGCGCATGGCTATCGTGTGATCAATATGTTCTGTCTTCTTAGATAACGGTTAATGTTAAAAACTAATACCTTTATTTGTTTCAGATATTTACATTATCATAAGATCATAAAAGTGAAATTGTAACATTAACACTTGAATTTAAAAAATCACTAAGACTAAAATTCTGAAAATTTGACGTATATATAATAAAATAATTAATTATTTTTCATTGAAGTGTAAAAACGACTAATAAGTATTTACTCCTAGGAATGTTGTGAAATTCTTGAGAGTAGCTGTTGCATATAGCAGCAGAATATTTTTGGACAAAATAATTACTATTAACACGAATGCATTTACTTTGTGTGTCTGGTCTCTGTGTTTCCCGAAATCTTCCCAGGCGAATGCTATAATGGGTCCTTATCACCGGCCATTACTGATTTTTTTCCCATTCCTTCCCCAAACGCTCTTCCCTTAGCAACTTGTTCTGTTTCTAATTACCTCGCTGTCGACGAGACTTTGAACCCAACCTATCTACCTATGTGTCTGTAAAGTATTTGAAATGCATAAAATTTGCTTTTATGAGACATCTAAAAAGGACAACTTCTTTGATGACACAGTAATAAAATGCTAGCTTTATAATAAGTATGTAGCTATGAGTGTTGGTTTAAATAAATGTAAAGTTTTATCTGAACAGGAACAGCTTACGAATTTAAATTTTATATAAACTGCTTGCGCAGCTATTCATCGAAGGTGATTCATTCTTACAGGAGTTTGAGTCCTCAGAATGACCGCATATGTTGGTTGTAGCCCAGTGCTTCACAGTCCTCAAATCGAGTGAAACGTTCGAAAAAGGTGTATAATCCAAATTATCAAATGCCTTCACTTGAGTGGCTCCTAGCTGTGTATCAAGAGTGCTCATATCGTCTGTGAAATGTCAAGTCGTACACCAACTGTGTGACACTAATCGACGCTAACGCAACGTGGTGTTAACACACTCGAGCTAACAAGTCTGATAAACCGTCAATCTGAGGACGGTTTTTTTTGCTTCAAAGGTCGCCACTTTGCTGGAATCGTATTTATTAAGAGTTTTTAAAGGTTTTACGTTCCGAGGACCTAAAACAGGTCCTCGGTTTGTAGAAAATCCTCGGAGCGCTGGAAAAAATCCAAGTCGAGGTTCTCACATTATACGCTATGCAAACACGATGTTTATCACGGAAAGTTTTGACTAGCGGAACAGTCCAGATTTTATCCCCGGCCAGAATGATTTTCGCCATTCAGCCAGACAATTTTACCAGGGCGACTGTCCAGTAGCACGGGGCGTAACTTCTACCACGTCCGTCGTTCTCATACAGTCCGGATTCTCCTCAAGAAATTTCTACACCAAAATCCCGCAAATATTTCAATGACTTCCGTGGTGAATAATTTTATCTATGGGCATTTGGTGATCCTACTACCGTCAACATAATGCAGGCACACTCCAAATTTACGTGACACGACGATCATGGAAATATTGTCGCAGTCCGACGAACGAACGCACCGTCCACTATCAGCTGGCTAATAATCCACGTATTCGGGCCTCCCGTGCGAATGCACCAGCGCCAACCAACACCCATTTATCCGGCCGCGCGATTATTATTAAGTTCTGCAACATTTCACAGCAATAGAACACAGCTGCCTAATTTGCCCGCCGAAGTAAGACTTCCCCGACATACGGGTTACAACTCTTGCCACTGTCCGAACTCATACTCGGCTTACGCACTGCTGACGACAGTTTCTCGCCAAAGTCACGTACTTCGCGCCCGTATGGGTTACGACTGTTTCTCGCCGAACACACGTACTCCGTCCACGTATGGCTTTACAGCCCTCTCGGATCGCAACTCAGCGACTACTCCTCGACGACCCGGCCTAGCACACAGGCGCCACCGACGACGCCCCCTTCCCCCCGCGACGTCACGCGGAACGCGCCAGGGGCTATACCCATCAGCTACTCTTTACATTAGAGCGGCGGCAAAAAGAACTGCAATAACCATAATCGATTAATAGTCTCTATTACACCGATACCCAGCAACAACACTACGATAATTCTCACACAATGAATATTAGTGCTTACGAGTAAATATTATATAAAATATTTACACAGTATAAATGAACAAATGATAAATTGTAGAATTAAATATAGGTAAATAACTGATTAAATGGTAAGATTAAATATATATGATAGGTCACAAAACAATTAATCCAATACATACTAAAAACTACCAACGCGGTAATACCAGCCGCCAATAAAAATACACCCTAAAAATAAATATTAAAAATATATACTAACAATACATACTAAAAAGTGGCGATTTCCCAAATCGTCACAGTACACTGCAGCATATACGTTCGCTACATTATCAATGATTATGCACATTCAGTGATGTGTTTAAACAACAAATATTGAAGTATTAACTTTCAAATCATTATAATTTGACATATCATTTCATCTGTTTTTATTATCGTGCTCCTTAACAATACCAACACGTAGTGACATATCTGAAATCCAAGGCTACCATATTCCCTATACCAGGGGAAAAAAGGCATGCTAGGATAAGGTACATCAACACTAGCGAGAAATAAATCACTTTAGTTTATTCATTTAAAACATATATTTTTATATACACCAGACAACAAACATAAAAACTGAATCTCTACAGTTTAAATGCATTCATGTAATGTATTTACAGCAACATGCTCACTTTTACTGTAGTGGATATAATCTGCTTATTCGCAGCTCAAGACAGTCTACGCTAGCAATCATCCACCCAGAACCCTCGGATATATGTTATTCTTCATGACAAAGATTTTCTTTCAAGGCTTCTGCAGCCTCTTGAATGTTTTCAACATTTTACAATGCTATGTTCGCATTCTTGAATGCTCGCCAACTAATGGCTTCATCTAAAGGTTGTGGCTTTTCATTGGTAAACTCCAGCCAAACGTTATACTACAAAGGACCTTATTCAATGTCTTCTGTTAATTGATTGATAATTCTTTGCTTAATATGCTCAAGGTATGTACATATGCGTTTCGTGCAAACAAAGTTATTTCCAATTACATATTCTTTTTAAATGGTCTTGAAAGCTATTTTTTTTTTTTAGGTAGAAACCATTCGATGTGGTATCGCCAATAGTAGCTAGTACAGGACGTTTCTTAGCTGCAGAAACTCTACCTTTATAGTTATTCTTGTGTTTCTTTAGGTTATCACTATGTTTAAACAGACGCTTGTACTTAACACATTGTTGCATAGCACAGGAAAGACCCTTCACACAAGTCGTTTTTTCATGCGCCCTCGCACTTTGGCTGTAGAAAAATGTCTTGTCACAGTAAGAGCAACGAAACCTTGGCGTAGTCATCGATGGTTGCCATCGACTGCTGTAGGAAGCACATTTTATGAAGTCGATCGCACTGTCGACGTCATTCCGGAAGATGTTGATGGCTGCACTTCTGTAGGCATCCCATCCAAAGAAGTATATGGCAATGCTACTATAGAAATGTTGCTCGAAGAAGTCGATGGCACTGCTGGTACCACTCCCGAAGAATTCAATGGCAGTGCATGTGGTGTTGATTGTGGTGTGTGTGGGGCATGTGGTGCTGATTGTGGTGTGTGTGGGGCATGTGGTGCTGGTTGTGGTGCAAATGGAGATGATTGTGGTGAGTGTGGTGCTAATTGTGGTGTGTGTGGTGCATGTGGTGCTGATTGTGGTGGTTGTGGTGATGATTGTGGTGCATGTGGGGCTGATTCTGGTTCATACAGTGTTGATTGTGGTGCATGTCGTGTCAAGTATGGCGTGGGTGGTTCTAAGTGTGGTACTAAGTGTGCTGCATGTGGGCCACAAGTTAAAATTAATTCCCCCGATTTTAAAATAAAATTATATAGTACTACCTCCAAAGCTGAAATGTGGACATAGAAGTCATTAGTGAGTTTGTAAATATGATAATTCGCTGTGTAGACAAGAAAATTGACAGTGTCGTTAAAATAATGGACAGTGTGAATGAAATAGTGAACAGTCTAAACGTCAGGATGGACAGTGTTGAGAATTCAATTAAACAAACACTAGGTGCATTGAAGAAGGAACTGAGTTCCACTACCATCACATATGCAATCGAGAAAAGTGGGGAAGCAGTGCAAATCGTAAATCAGTGCAGCAAACCTCAGAGGACAACCAGCAGCTCTGCGATATTGGTGTCGCACAGCCAGGAGTGGGGAAGGAGATCGCAATTAAGCTCACTCCTTACGATGTTCGGACTCATTGGAGGGAGTACAAACACCAGTTGGCAAAAGTGGCTATACTAAATGGTTGATCAGACGACCAGCGATCTTATCTCACCACTGTACATAGAGGTCCTGCACAAAGCATACTGCAATCTCTACCAGAGCTACAGCGACTTGAGTACTCCACACTTGTGTTGTGAGCCACTGAAGGAGCTGTGGCAAGACACCGTGCGGCTTTCCCAACTATCTCTGGAAGGGTGCCCTGAGGATGCGCACGACATCAATGCAGCCGGCTTCTTCATCGCTGTTATAGCCAATACAAAGGTATGTTTAAGCAGTACATCTGACTGCCCCCCTCCCTGTCATGCCCACACCCTGGCCCGAGCACTGGAGGTTGAGTCACAAAGACAGGGATCTGCACGATGACGACAGTATGGGTAGGGACTCTGAACGAATATGACGAAGGTAGCTTGAAAAAGTCACTGAAAGAGTTGCAGATGGCTGTGAGGGACATCGCTTCCAGGGTATATACTGCAGAGTTTCACCGCCCCCCCCCCCCCCTAGGTCAAACGGCCGGGTGTTGGTCATGTTGACACCTGAGAGCCCACTGCCCACAACAAAAGCAGCAGCACATAAGAGAGAACGGTAGCAAGGCAGCGGGAGCCACATGAGTGTATAACACATTCGGTTATTGGGGGTGGATGGGGGAGAAGGTCAGTGACTGCTGGATAGAAGGCAACAACGTTCTTACAGATATGTTCGATAAAAAAAAGTATTTGGACGCAATACTGATTAAGGGAAGTTTGAATGAAGTTTCTTGCCAGATGGTCGTAGACACAGAGGTGACCATTACAGTAGCGAGACCAAACATCCTCGGAGCTCCCCCCCCCCCCCCCACCCGCGATCACCGAATAACAATGGAACATTGCCATTCAACCACATCAGTTAGAGGTGGAAGTAAGTAAACATAAAACTTGGTGACGTCCTAAAGCACGATGTATACATAGCAGAAATAGAGGATAAATATTTTTTTGCAGGCGATGAACTACATTAGCTGGTGTGCTTTATCGATACTCGATGTGGTGTGCTATGGGTAGGCAGTACCATGTTGGTTGTGTCAACTCAACAACATTTGTCCTCGCCAATGAATGGTCCAAACATATGTTGTCAATCCACTATGCTACAAGCATCTGGTTAAATTACTAATACAGGCAGATGTCAAATGAAATTTATAAGACATTTGGGTTCAATTGAGCTAGCCGAGAAAGTTAGCATCCGGCCAGGCATTGTTGCTGTAGGAAGAACTTTAGTCAACTCAAATTCTGACAGTTTGCCAGTTAGAAAAAGTAATCTCTGCTAGTGCTATACATAGGGATAAGGTGGCCCTGATAAGAGTTTGCAAGCAGGTCACACATGTAATTACAAATGGTACAGAAGCTAATAGAGTAAAACAAGACGAATGGACTTTACCAGAATTATTGGAGGAACTGTCAGTTGCAACAAGAGAAAACCTCAACAGGCGACTGGAGAAAGCTGTCCTCAATTACTGCAGAAAAATAGGGATGCTTTCCGGTGAAAACCAAATCACCTGGGAAGGACTAGTGTGACCTGCCGCAACATTGATACATGAGATGACAGGCCCATAAAGCAAACCCCAAGACAACTACCACTTGCTTCCCATAAGAGTGTTGAGAGAATTCTAAAGGAAATGAAGAAATTAGGTGTGTTAGAAATGTCAGTTAGTCCTTGGTCTTCCCCCATTGTACTTGTTAAGAAGAAAGATTGTTCTCTGAGGATTTGTGTAGATTATCGCCAGTTAAATAATGCGACAAGGAAAAACTGTTATCAACTTCCAAGTATAGATGACACACTGAATCAGCCTAGCAGGTTCGCAATGGTTTTATACTTTGGACATTAATAGCGGGTGCTGGCAGTGTGAAGTGGCCTGAGAGGATCAAGAGAAGACTACATTTTGTGCCCAAGGGAAAGGAATTGGCCAAATCAAAGTTATGCCTTTGGGGTTTTTAATGCCACAGCTAAGTACGAATTAAATTTACTGGCTATGGGGTTTGTAGCACTTTAAATGACTTCAGGATTTATTACCCTATTGTTTCACTGTACTCTAGGTCACGTAGCACACTTTCTCCGGCAAGTAGGCGACCGATGTCACGTCACTGGGGAAGACGTCGGCCATTGCAGCTCGAGCTGCCCCAATTGTTCCCTACAATGGGTGGTGTGCCTGACAGCTATGGCATTGGGAGGGGGGGTGGACACCGTGATGGACTGGTTCTTATTTGTCCACAAGAGTTACCTCTTGAGGTAAATAAAGCAAAATGGTCACTTGAGTCAAGTATGTTCCATTCTCGCTGGCACATTCTATTGCGCTCGCGCGCCGTATGTTCGCCTCGGCCTGGTTTCGGATAGGTGGTGTAAGTAACAGCAGAGATGCAAGTGGTCACACGAGCACTCATGGACGCCTGGTTAGTGTCAAAGGCCTCCATCTTTGGTAACTACCTATCCCCGCATTCCTTAAGGTGTCCCATATAGTCATCAGGGGCAAAAGGTGTTCGGTGGCTGCAAACATTGATACGGCCTGAGCTGGTAAGTCTCATGTGAGTGCGGCATGGCGTTCGCTAGAGCTGGCTCAGGGTCAAGTCCCCGGCAGTGTTGATTTATTGCGGCATGTGTGTGTGGGAGAATGGTAACCCTCCACAGGCCATAGATGCCAGACGATGTTGATGGCATGGCAGCCTGGAGTGGTGGAGAGGGGTGGTGTCCACCCCCTCTGCCATCTCATCACGACTGCTACTGCTGCAGGTTCTTGTACGCCAACATGACTGCGCTGAGTGCAAGGGGGAGGAGGATAACCAGCAATTGGGCTGTCTAGGCCTCTTATACTCCCCCGTCCCAATGTAAGTTGTCCCATTATGTAGTGTCGGCTGCTGAGTGGTGCCTCGAAGCTGCCGCGGTGTGGTTGTATGGGAAGCTTATCTGTGGGGAGAACCTGTAGGGGCATCTTTTAGTGTTCCCATGATTATGGATCATTAGCTTTAGCACTTCAGCCCTTTGTTTAATAAATGTTATTGTGTTTATGAATTCTCTGGAGTTGTTAGTGAACTGGTAGAATTACATCACCCTATTAAGTATTTTTTCCCCTTCATTAGCCTTGACAGTAGTGAACAGAGAAAGTAAGTAGACAAGTGGTAGAAATAGGAAGAGGAAAGGGGGAAATGGTACATTGGTGGAGCACCTAACATCCCACCTCGCGCTTAGGCGAATTAGCTCACTTTAATAACAATTCTCACCTGCGCTTTGCGTAGTAATTGTACGCAGCGAGAAAGAGACATGGCTGTGCCTCACACTATCCACACTACGCGAAAAGCATCAGTACTTGCTGTTGTCTAATGTGTATTTTTATCACTATAGTACTGTGTGTTATTCATGTCAAAATATACTTATATTCACGATAAACCAACTTCATTGTTTTGATATAAAGATTATTTGGTAATTGTTTCTATTCGTGCCAGTAAGCGTGACACCTTTTCATCACCGCAAGCCAAAGGCATGCGCTATAAGCGACAGTGTGTGGTAGGTCAGTCTGCCACGTGTGCGTCAGCATTTCACATAGGCAGCCTTGCGAGACTAGCATTTACATCATGTCATGCTCCCCGCCACCACCCATTAAAGCTGCTTGTATTTCTGTAGAGTAGTTGAATGCATGTTAATTGATTTTAATGCATGCGGAACATGCTGTTCCTTTAGTTGCGTGAAATAATCCACTCATTTTTGTGTGCTTAGGAGTACCTTCCAAACTATTGTTTTCTTTGTAGTTTGAATGAATTATAAGTTAATTAGAGTGTGTGGCACCAATTACACTAAAATAAACATTTTTCTCTTAACATGTCGACATGAGCATGCTACAAAAATCTACCACAAACAACATAAGAAAATTAGTTCAAACCCTCTTGATTGATTTAGGCGATGCTAAATGTGCAGTTGAGATACACAAAGAATTGAGAACCCAGTTAACCAGTGAAAACTCATTACACATTACACATTACACCTCTTGAACACACTTCTCAACACCAACACCTATCAATATTTAACGAACCTGACACAAGCGGTTATCTCAGACCACACCCACTTCACACACTAAAGACAACAAATCCACATGTAATTTACATTCCTAGCCCGAATACTGACATTCCACGACACGAGTACACAACAATAATTTACACAACAGTACAACAGTCTGTAAATGCTACTGACAACACTGTAAATACACCCAACATTCCACACTCTACTCAAGTCATATTACAATAGCCACAAAATATCCCCACTTTTTCAGGGGAAAGTAACGAAAACATAGAGGAATTTTTAGACAATCAACACCGCAAGCGAAGTTAATGGTTGGTCTGAACTTGACAAACCATGCCATCTAAAGTTTTATCTGGTAGGAGATGGAAAGAAAACTTACGAGAACCTATACTACGGCAGTGCAGCTGAACTCACTTGGCAACAAATCGAGGACAAACTCTTACAGACATGTACAAAACTCGACACTCAAGATAAATATAAACACCTTTTACAATCTACACGATAAAAACACGGTGAAAGTGCTCAGATTCGCATTGAAAACTTAACGTTTTACAAAAATAAGTGTGTACCACAATTGCCTGACCCTGAATTCGTTAATATAATTTGGGATTCCCTCCTACCACCTCTTGCCGACAAACTGGTGCCCTTGGAAAACAAAACATTAACCCAGTTGCTACGCAATATTAAAATCATTGAGCTTGGCATGTACAAATACATGCAAAACAGTGAACAGAATTCACCCCCCCCCCCCCAAACACGATAAACTACATGAAGAGATTGCTACTTTAAAACGACAGCTGGACAAGAAAACTCACAAAAAACTCAAGAAAGCTTACAAACACCCACAGAAACATGTACTAACACATACATTTCAACCCCCATCAACCACCCAGATCAACACGTGCGTACAGCCCAGGTACCGCCGCCCCATGGACTTCGAGTGGTCATAGAATAGGGAACAAAGCAAACATCAATCACACCCAGAACCCTATAAACACGGCACACACTACCAGACAGGCCCCTTTAGGGTACAACTGAAACAAAACAACAATGCATAGGGGTACATTTATGGGGGAAATTACCAGGAAACACATCTCTCCCCCACCCAGGAAAGCAACATCCGAGTTCGAGACCAGTGTCGTGCAATTTTTAACAAGGTCGTCCCTACAAGATCGTACATGGACATTACAAAATTCAACGCCCACAGTAACCTGCCTGTGATACAGAATCATAACCCAGTTCAAATACATGCCTGTGCACCTACAGAAAAAAGGGTCCAACATGACATTTCACGAATAAATTTTGCGCCACTGGCGAAGCCAGTTTCCGCAGACAGGTCAGGCAGGGTTTCGCCACGAGCAACACACGCCCACACAGATAGATCATATAAACCTCCATCTCAGCGCATTGCCCGCACGTCGCTAGCCCCGCGCATCACTTGAAACAACCCCACACCCATCCCCCATCCAAAGCATGTCAGAGTTGCCGAATCACCACCACGCGCTGCAGATCGCTGCGTTGCCAAGCCTCAGCAAATTTCCACCACACAGCAGAAAGTAGTAGGAACCCACAGCCTGGCGCAGGATACATGTGCACTCTGTTTTTATGTAGGCCATACAAGTCAGCAATGCAGTCTCTTCCCCAATTACACATTCGATTTCTCCACAGACATTGGCAAGCATTTCAAAAGTTTTAAAAACAAATTCAGGTGAATGAGAAAAACCTTTTTTGTAGAGCACCCTAAGAGCAGCGTAGACATGTCTGTTTTTTTTTTTTCTCATAATACGAGTCTATGTTGCAAGACATACTGAGGGTGCTAACGCCTCGAAGTAAGTTATGCAAACAAGTGCACCCCACATTCACTGTCGATTATCAGCACATAGGCATCCAAACTTCGACACCATGCATTTGTGTATCTATTAGAGGCAAAGCGTACTTTGCATTGCTTGACAAAAGCTGTTCTCGAAGTAGTATAGCTACCACCTTGGTTACCAATCAACCTACTTACTCCTTGCAAGAATTAAATAACCTTGGTTGCGACTACTTCTGTATTAGCACCCCCTAAATTTGAAACAGTTATTAATCTAGGAATTTCAGGGCGCACTTACCCTCGGAACGTTTAATGATTGACAACCTACAACAATACATTATCTTAAGTGTGGATTTTATCACTAAATGCGACATCATTCCGATATTAAAATATGACATTATGGTCCTACATGGCCATGATTCTAACAAGCTACTACAAGTGACATTACACTCTGTGAACCTTTGCCACCAGATACTACACTGACAGTCTAACAAACATTGAACATGTTGGATACTTTTGATTCACAACACACTAAGTCGCCTCATATTAACCCTAAACTTACTACCAAGCACATATATGCTATTACCAATATTATTAGTTCTCACAAATATAGATTCTCCGGCTCTATTTTAGAGTTAACCAAGGCCCACAATTTTTTAATAAGATTAGAAATAACCACTGACAAGCCCATTTCAACCAGGCCGTATAGAATTACTCCTAAAGTCATAGATGAGCTTCTAGTCCAAATTAATGATATGGTACATGCTAACATTACTGAACCTGTGGACTCCCCCTATTCTGCACCGAGTCTAGTCGTGACTAAGAAAACTGGTAGATTACGATTTTTGACCGACTATCGTAAATAAATCAGTACCTCACTAGAGTACAAAACCCTTTACCTCGCACTGAGGCAATTTTGAATGCTCTTCAGAATTCCCAATCTATTGCTAGCCTAGATATTTTTTCAGGGTTTTATAGCATACCTGTTAGGCAACAAGACCGCCATAAGCTCGCCTTTACAATTGATGGGGTTGGTTTATTCCAGTATAAAAGAATGCCAATGGCCCTCTTCACCTCCTCCCAATATTTTCAGATGTTCATAAACACCCTCTTAGGGCTGCTTAGATGGACAACAGCCATAGCGTGTATATATGATATATTCATTCTGGGCGCCTCCTTTGAGGAACATTTAGATAATATTAACAAAGTTTTGGAGAGATTAAGATTATTTAATGTCAAATTCATCATTAGCAAATGCACTTTCGCCGAACAGACCGTCAAGGTTTTAGGCCACATCATTGCCCCTGATGGCATTTCCACTGACCCTGATAAAGTCGTAGCCATAAAACACATGGCACCCCCAATCAATTTGAAACAACTGCATACTTTCCTTGGCATGACATCATACCTCCGGCAATACATGTAGGACTATGCAACAATAGCGCAGCCGCTTATCGAGCTAACGAAGCATTCTGTTCCCTTCAAATGGCAGGAAGTTCAGGAGAAAGCATTTATTAACTTTAAATAGGCTGTATTACGAGCCCCAGTATTAATAATATAATAATAAAATGTCTTTAGTTTTTGTGGCGAAGTTAAGGTATTATTATATCATTTTCTTACACTTAACCACTTTGCATAATAAAACATAACACATGATTTTTTTTAAGAAAAGGAAATAAAACAATGACACAAAACTTATTGTTTACTATAAACTTAGAAAGAAGCTTATATGAATTATATAAAAGCAACTTACATAAAATAAAATAAACCTTAATAGTGAACTTACATGATTAACACATGCATGCATACACAAAACCATATACACACCTGACATATATATACATACATATATAATTGTACTATTTATAAAACTAAACTACAAGTTAATATTGACTAGCAAAAGTTATAAGATTGAAATTTGTTTTAAGGATTACTGAAGGACAGAAAATCACAGCATATAACTATTTAAACACGGGGAAAAAGACAAAAAAAAAATTAATGTAAGACATTAAAAATTATAATATAAAACATCTGAAATTATCAGCTACCTAGAAATATACATAAAATAAGATACTAATATGTATACTCGCACATGCTCATTCACACATCTACATACATAAAAAATGCATTTAATTAATTAAACAATATCATAAGCATCAGAAACATCACTAGTCGCATGAAGCAGAAAGCAAATAAGTTACAGGTATTATAAATGAGGAACCTCCACAACAAATATTTTGTTTGTTTATATCAAACCTATATATCAAGTTGATTTAAATATTTATAGCATAACCAAGCTGTTATCACATAATTGTTTTAATTTAGTGATTGAAATTGTATCTCTGGCTTCCTGAGGTAAGTAATTCTAATGTTTGGGTGCGGTGACAATGAAAGATGAAGTGAAAAATGAATTGTGTTTTGGTACTAGAAGCTTTTGTTGACCGAAATAACGAGTATTTGATGCATTGGGCAGTAAGAAACTAGACAAATGGTATCGAGGACATCCTGTTAAAAATAAGTTCTTTAACAAGCAAATATTGTGCAATGATCGTCGATATTTTAAATCAAGCCATGAGAGAGTATGCCTGTATTTGGTGATATGGTCTTTCTTTATAAGATTAAAAATAAGTCTTACACAGTTGTTTTGTATTCGCTGAAGTCTCTGAGCTAGATCTTCATGCAGGTCACTGAAGACTACATCAGCATAATCAAGGCATGAAATTATTAATGATTTTGTTAAGGTTTTCATCAATTTCGCAGGTAAACATTTTTTAAGACTTCTTAATGAATGTATAGTGTCATTTGTTTGTCTACAGATGTAAGCGACATGCTCTCTCCATGTTGAAGTTTCACTTAATATTACTTCTAGGTTTTTTTACGGACTTTGATATAGGAATCGGCTCGCCATCAAGTATGATATTAGGAGTGCTAGTGATGTTTGGTGATGTGAGTAGTTTCTTGGATCCAATTATAATGCTCTGGGATGTCTTAGGGTTTAATAGTAACCCGTGCTTTATTGACCATTCTAATATGTTTGACAATTCATGGTTAATTGTGTCAAATGACATTATTTTACCGGGGTGAGCTGGCAGGTACATTTGGAAGTTGTCTGCATAAAGATTGTATTTACAATGTTTAAGTATCTGAGGGAGGTCATTAATGAAAATAGAAAATAGAAGGGGTCCCAGAACAGAGCCCTGGGGAACTCCAGTTTTAACTGTGCCCCAAGCAAATTGTTGTTCTCCGCAGACAACTCTTTGATAGCGGCCACATAAGTATCTTTTAATCCATTCTAACGATATTTCGGAGGAATTAAAATATGATTTTAGCTTGGCAAATAATAACTCATGGTCAATGGAATAGAATGCTACGCTGAAATCTAATAATATCAAAATTGTTAGCAAGCAGTTATTCATGTTATGTTTTATGTCATCAGTGACCTAAAGAAGAGCCGTACATGTACTGAAGCCTTTTCTGAAACCATACTGATTGTCAATCATCAGGTTATTTTCATTAATGTACCTTGTTATCCTTTGGTGTGCAATATATTCAAGGGCTTTGGAAATTGTGGGAAAAATACTTATGGGTCTATAGTGACTGGCACATTGAGGTCTATTTTTGTTCGAGATCGGTATAACTAAAGCAGATTTCCACTGAGTTGGAAAGCTGCCTGTGACCAGCTAGTAATTAAATATTTTAGTTATTGCTTCTAAGATAAACAGCAAGGCTAGGTTTATCATGTCAATTGGAATTCTGTCATTGCCCTCGGTCTTACTTTTAATTCGTCTGATAGCTTTCAGAACGTCAACAGGCATGACGACATTAAAGTAAAACGATTCTTCTACACAGCAAGTGTAGGCTTTAATAAGAGACAATGTTTCATTTTTGGTTTCAGGAGTAATGCTGGTACATGGAGTTGTGAAATGAGCATTAAGTTCGTCAGCACTTCGATTGAATTTTTGGCAATAGTTTTTAGTGTCTTTAAACTTTACACCCATATTTGTAACACTTCTCCATAAATGCTGTGGGATGAGTTTGGTTGTATCAAGTGGCGAGCGTACGCAATTTTAGCCATTTTAATGGTTTGGGTACACTGGTTTCTGAGTAAATGGTATTCCTCGAAACTCACAGATACAAGGATATCATTTTTTCTCTTATAAGATTTATATTTACGAAAAGCATTATCCCGATCAGCCATAAAAGCTTTAATTTCCTGGGTCATCCATGGTGCTGGTGGACGAGAAACTAGCTTAGATTGTTTCGGAATGTGCATATCAATAAGTTTGTATAATAAAGTGTTTACATCATGACGTTTGTCATCAACTGTATGCAAATAATCTACGTCACTACACTGTATTTCAGAAGCAACGTTGATAAAATGTGGCATGTCAATCCTTTTTAAATCTCTGTAGACAATAATTTTCGGTAAAATTTTTGGAGTACGAAGTGAATAGGTTACATGTATGAGGTCGTGGTGAGATAAACCTGGCTCACTGATTTATCCACAGTGTGACTTTGTCAGCTTTTGACGTGAATATAAGGTCAAAGGTCAAGCAAAGTGTCCGCGTTATTAGTATGGTGGGTGGCTTCAAGTTGACAGTATAGGGGAGAGTTGCCTATATCGTACCAATTTTTACATTTGCAATTTTATCTGTCTAAAATGAAAATAATACAAGGTTTTACGAATTTGTATCAAAAGTATGACTATTTATAGGTACATATGTGTGGGTTACATAAAAAAATGTAGCATCGGGGAAGACATAAAGAATTTTTCGTAACAGGCTGCAACTGGTACAATATAAGAAACTGCTGTCCTAAATCGTACGCCCTATGCCCTAAACCGTACCACAATGTTATAATTTAAACCAAATGAGGGAACAAACAAGACAGCATGTAATCGCACACAGGATTATTGTAGTATTTAAATACTAATAAAGTTTGCTTATTTTTCTATGGTAAATGCAAGAATATTCAACTATTTACAGGTTACACAAACAACTCTCATGAACCCAGGATGCGCACACAAATGTTTCTTCATACAGAACAATGCCAGTCGTCACGTTGTGGGCCTACTTCTATGTCGATTGGAATATTATGCTGTGTTGGAGTGGCTGACTGGTGTAAATTGTGATCTAGGCCTTAGTTTCTTCCTGCGGATGAAGGATGTTCCTTCATTGTAGGCCTAGGTCCATTGGTCTTACACTTTTTAATACTGGGCTGTGATAATTGTAGGTCATATGGCATGTCCTGTGCGATTTTCATTTTTAATCTTTTACTTTTGTCTGTGCCACTTGCAATGCCTTCACAAACTCCAAATCGTTTTTGTATGGACTGCTTGTCAAAACATGTGCCCGTTGGGCCTTTGCCAACCTACATATTTTGTTGGGCTAGGAATCGGTGAAAGTGATTCAATAAACTTGCTGAGATCACAAGAAGTGGTTTTGTTACATTAGGGCTACTTGTATCACTTGGCTTTCAATCAAAAGGACATTGTTTTCGTCTGAGTTAGGTGACTTGTTACTGGCATCTTCAATGGGCCTTGAAGATGCACACAGATCACAATCTTCATTGAATGGTGTAGGATCATCTGTTTGCTGTAGGTACTTGGCTGAACGTTTGATCCTGACACACTTGTGTAGCACACCACTGTCATGTTTACACCTCATTCTCCACTAGAGACTGAACCCACCTGGCATTTTGCTTTCTTAGCTAAAACCTTTTGGCATTTGTTTTGAACAATACTAACGCCTGTTTCATCCACATCAAATAGACGGGTTCCATCGATCTCGTTTTCATCAATGGCTTTCTTTAATATGTGGAAAAATTCGCCAACATGTTCCCTATTGAACCCTCTCGCTCGAGCCTTGGATGTTGCTTCTGGTTCACATAATGTCAACTCTTCATGACGAGCTCGGAAAGCATAAAACCACATTTTACCCACCATTTGAGTATCTCGATTAAAGTTATGTAGAATGTGTTGTGCTCCGCTATCTGATATGCCGGATAGCGCACATCGTTAATCGTGACTCCAAAAAGTGGTTATTATAATTTTAAAATATGTTCTACAAGTTGATTTTAAATTTCAAATGGCAAGGTAGTAGTCCATCCAAGCACCATCGTACCGCCGTTAGCAATTACGTTTTTATAATCCAAGTAGCACTTTAGCATTGGTTTTGTAATGCCGTATTGGCGGCAGCACTCGTTGAACCCCATGTCCCCATGTCTGTACGCTGCCAGAGCACTTTCCATGTCTGATTCAATCCAGGCACCATATTTCCTTTTCGCCATTCTGTAACATACAATTAACATGTGTGTTACTTGTGTTTATTTAAAATTCATTTCATTGGTGTAAATAAATTGCAAATATAGAGCTTCAAATAATATAATGTCCCAATTCGTACCGGTACGAATTAGGAACCCCACCCATAGTATGATTTAGGTAATTGTGCACAACTTCACTCTTTATGTCATTTCTAACCTAGAACAGATGCCTTGCTACAAAGTGACCAGCCGTTGCATTGAATATTATTTTCACAACAATGATAACTGCATGAAATCCATTAACACTTACCTTGAAGTGCTGTATTATCTTACATATGGAGTAGAAAAACTACATCAGCAAACACTCATAACTGCAATATAAACACAACATGTGCTTACACTGACTAGCTATTTTCACGGACTGCTCAATACATTTAGTAGTTCAAGTATTCACTGTGAGAGCACTCCAATAGTCCTGCTTTATAGAAAACCAGTGGTGGTACGATTTAGGTGATGGTACGATTTCGGTGACTTTCCCCTACTAGATTACATGAGGAGAAGAGATTAGTAAGGAGCAATGTTTGATGTGATGCTGTTAAGATGTCGGTGTTAAAATCACCCATAATCAATACATTATGATAACTAGGAAGTATCGCAAATAGGTCGTTTTCTAAGTCATCCATGGTCCATATCTTAGGGGGTCTGTAAACAACAGCAATCAGTAATTTTTGTGTAGAAGTGTTTCATTCAAGAAATAAATACTCAGATTTTGCGCAGTAAGGGCTAGGAGAGCTGTAGCTAGTTTTAACTATAATATAATTATGCACATAAACTGCGATGCCCCCGCCTTGTTTACCTTGTAGATAAACTCTGTATAAATGATAACCCGGCAAGTCAACAAGCGAAGATGGGATACTCTCCTTAAGCCATGTTTCCAACACTAATAATACATGAAAATTTAGAGGACTAAAAATTGCTCTAAACTCATCAATGTGGCCGAGTAGTGACTGGCTGTTGACATGTGCCACATGGAAAGTTCTAGGATTGCGAGCTATCCTCTGAGAGAGTATAGGACTGGTGGTTTCTGGGCCAGAAGAGGTAACATGCTGACTGTTAGTAATGCGACTGTTAGCGGGGGAGGTCCAGAGGAAGTACCGTTAACTGCGGGAAGTGTGACTGGCGAGTCGAACTGGGGGGGGGGGGGGGGAAATGTGGGGTATGGGGGAGACGAGCAGCTGAAAGGGAGGGTCGCGGGTAGAGAGCACAATTCTCGAAAAAACTTTGTAGTGGGGCTCAGTGTTACCAACTTGCTTTTACTATTGTTGATTATGGACTCGAAAAATTAACTAAATTGTTATAAAACAGTGAGGAAGACTTACCATTGTATTCCATATAACAAAGATGCAGGGCGACTGTAGTGATGTAGATACAAGGGCTTGAGGTCACACACACGCATACGAATGCACACAAGCTTACGCACATAATTTAAGATAATGAAATTCTAGCACAGGGCTAGCGCTGGTAGATGGATTTACTGAAAGTTAACAAGTTCCCGCATAGATGATAATTAGAAACAGCTGCATGTACCAAATTTTTCTTTTGCGGATCTATCCACCGTCAGCGATTCGGTAATGACGAAGGGCGTGTTCTTCAGGGCTCTTTTAGCATGGAATACCATGGAACGAAACTGGTAACTCACAAATTTCACTATGATCGGTCTTTTGCCTTCTTTGACGGCCTGGGCAGCCGATCTATTTGTCTTCCCTATTCTGTGTACATTGTTGATGGCACTTTGTTCGATGTTGATGTCCAGCATTTCTTTCATTATTTCGAGAACCGCATCGGTCACATTTTCGTCTGGTTTTTCGGCAATGCCATGGAAAAGAAGACAGATCTGTCTTGTACTTTTCGAGCTCGTCAATTCGTTCATCCTGGTGCAAAACACTGTCAGAGACGGCTTGCAGTTCTTTACGTACGGTATCAAGTTGCTTCTGGAAGTTGACAGAGAAGGTGGCGACTTCTTCTTGCATTCTGGGAATATCTTCACTGTTTGTGGAATTAGGTCACTCCTGCGCAACAGAAGTGAGGCGATCTTGTAGCTCCCTCACCTGTTGGCACACCTGCTGCTCGAACTCTTCCAGCTGCTTCGAAACTTCCTCGAGCATCATAGAGTGCTCAAAATAACCTTACAGTTTTTTTTGACTGAAGTGCTCACAACACGAAACCAGTTCCAGTAATTTGTTTAATGGCAGCAGAAGTTATTCACTGGCCTCAACAAGAACTTTTAATATTAAATTGCTATGACTGAAAGGCCAGAATTATATTTCTTACTGGAGCTACCCGAGTGCATGCCATATGATGATGATAAAACAATCATATTAGTTTGTGATGCGAGTAATGATACAATCGGCAGATACCTCCTACAAGAAGAGCCGAATTCCAAACAACGCACAATCTTTGCATTTACATTCAAAAAACTGTCCGTTCAGGAGTCACGTTGGAATACCACAGAGAGAGGGCTTGGAGCTATTAGATACTTGTGTGGCCATTTCCATCAGTATTTATACGGTGGACACTTCAAAATTGAGACTGATCGCACTAGGTTGCGATACCTATGCTCTATGGTGGAGCACAATATCCATATTCACAAAATGGTGATAGCTACCATAGTACAAGGTAAATTAAACACTCTCCCCGATGCCGTGAGTCTCATTACAACTGCCCCTCAAGTACCAACAAATAAGATTATGGTTAACAACACTTCTTATGATGTCAACGAAAACTTGCTCACTTGCACCTCCCTATTCACAGCACTCGCAGAAGCTATCTTACAGGACACATGTAAAACTGACGAAATTATAAATACATTTGCTAAATACACCAAAAGTCATTGGGAGGATATTGAACCTTACCTCATGCCGCAATACCAGGAGCAAGATCGTGATCGCATAGTGAAGGCACTTGCTTATGAAGATATCTTTCCTATGTATGCGACCTGTAAAGTCATTACAACCTTGTAACAGATGAATGTTCAGATAGTCAAACAAGATAGTAGTCCCCCATTAGAAACCACATGTCTTGGCCCTGTGTTAAAATGTAAAATCCTTATTGTTATCAAATCCGACAATCTCCACTTTTTGCCTGTTTACATGCATACCCAAGAGAGTATAAAAATCGACGACTATTAGATTTTTCAATTATGTCTGCTTGTTATGAATACCTCTCTTTTTGTAGGCAAATATGACGACCCTCATATAAAACAATTGAAACAAGCTATATTCAATCCGGATCAAGCAGATACCAAATATCACAGGTTGCATAGATGGTATGCTATAGCAGCGAATGGTGAAACTTTTTTTAAACTAAATACGCCACAAGTCATGTCTAAGCTTACTATTGTCCGAAAACTGATGTTAATGAAATCATGACCTATGGTAAACACAAACACCCACTAAATCAAAGTGTCTTGTAGGCCGGCAGGAAGCAAGGTGCCGTCTACCTTGGCTGGAGGAGAAGTGCTCGAGGAAGGGCGGACACAAGCCTGGCTCAGTAGGAGAAAGGAGCACATGACAGTAGTTCATCTTCACAGTTTCACCATTTCCAACAATATTCGACGAAACAGGGAGTCCCCGGAAACTACAGGTCCGGCCAACCAGGCCAAGGAAGAGAAGTGGATTCTTCACGGGTTCTTGGAAATAAATATACTTCAGGTCCATAGTCGACACAGGAGAGAGAAGATATTGATGAGCGACTTGGTCACCATCATCTTCAACATCACACGAGGTAGCAGCCGAAAAGCATCACTACCAGCGCACAGTCAACTCAGGACAGCTCGGTGGAACAGATGGAAAGGTATCAAGAAACAAGAAACAGTAGATGAGGAAAGGGAAAGGATAACAGACAATTAAAGTAAAAAAAAAAAACTAAAAATTCCGACAACAGAACAAATAAGAAACAAAATCTAAATGGCAGACAAAAAAAGGGGGTACAATTACTGCCTCGTTAATTAGGGCTTCAGGCGGCTAATGTAGGATCTTTCTGAAAATCTTACCAGAATTTATGACAGTCAGCAAAACACAATTAAGGTTAAGAAATTTTTCCAGGCGAAACGGACCCCGAAACTTCGGAATCAGTTTCCCTGTATCATTCTGAGTTAAATCAGCTAAATAAAATTTTTTTGATAATACCAGGTCTCCCACATTGAAATTTGCCACGCCTCTGCCACGCTCTAACTTAGCAAGAATTTGTTGCTTAGCAGAACTGAGTTTACTTGTCACCTCCTCCAATAAGCGATCCCGCTCGATGTCACTCAAGGAGGCAGGAATGGGAAGAAGGTTCCAGATGTTAAGTAAGAGATGAGTAAGGATAAAGAAGGGTAAAGAAGGGGGACAACCGGTTGAGTCATGTAAAACACTTTTGAAACCTACATTTATGAAATCTAAATCGCGATCCCAAAGCTGATGATCATGGTCATAAAAAATAGTCAAACAAGCTTTTAGATTCTTACTGAATATCTCGACCTGATTGCCTTCTGGATAGTAAGGGGTAGACATGAAATGTTTAATGACCCACCGGAAGCACATGTCTTTGAAGACCTTAGAGGTGAACTATCTAGCATTATCAGTTACAATTTTCAAAGGAGCACTAAAGTACTTCCAAACTTGGTCGGTCAAGGCTTTGACTATGGGCGATGCTTTCATATTGCGCAATGGAATGGGAAAAATAAATTTAGAAAAGATATCCATCAAAATCAATATGTATAAATTACCCTTTTTTGACCTTATCATGAAACCAAAGATGTCTAAATGAGCTGTGGACCAAGGAGCCGTATGAATTTGAAAAATAGAATGTCCCACATTCATACCCTGCCCTTGCTTACACCTCTGACAGGCGTCGCAGGAACAGACATACTCTGACACATCCTTTCTCAATGACGGCCAAGCAAAATTTAAAGAAATTTTGTTGAAGGTTTTGTGAATTCCCAGGTTACCCCCAAACACTGAGTTATGAAAATAGATTAAAAGAACAATCGGTCGTAACGTCAACGGCACTGCTATCTTGCTCCCTCGTCCATTCTTAGCCGTAAAATACAAGACGTCTTTGCCCAAGATATACAAAGCAGAAGGGATCGACTTTCTGTGCCTGGCTCACTGTCAAAAAGAATTCCGGGGAAACCCTTGCAAAACTGACAACATGGCGCAGGACGACACTTGTTCTACCACTTCGAAATCCTGCGGGTCGAACATTCGGGATAGGGCGTCAACGACCTGATTGTCGGCCGCCTTTACATGATGGACCCTGAACCTAAAACGCGATAATCTTATTACCCAACGACCAAGCTTGCCCAACTGTTGGGGATGATTTATCACCCAGCTGAGCGCCTGGTTGTCTGAATAAGTCGCATTCTGCGTGTTCGATATACGACGCAAATTATTCAAGTCTAAAAATGCAAGCTAACGTTTCTTTCTCATAAACCTCGAGTTTTTGTTCGCTCTCCGAAAAAAGTCTACTGGCAAAGGCGACAGGAGCCAGTCCAGAACCGAATGTTGACTTAAAACCACCCCCAAGGCACTTGAAGAGGCATCAACCTGTAGTAAAGAATGTTTATTAAAGTTACGCAATCACCGCTAGAATTACCTAAAAAATGCTATTAATTAATGCGGCTAGGGAGCAGCTCGCTACTTTACACTTCATGTGGGAATGTCATTCCCCGTCTTTTGACATTACTTGGAGCCACGTCGTACTCCGGATTCCGTCACGGGGCCCGTCGACATCGCGCACATCGGAAAGCTGTGGGAATAAGCGGCGCCGCTTATCCCAGTGTTCCCTCCAATGGCTGTTGCGTTTAACGGTCGTGACTTCTAGGGACACACTCATTTAGGCCACATATCCATTCATCACGAGAGTTACCTCTTGTGGTGAATGTAAAATATTATGACCCGCGGCCACGAGTTAAAGGACGGTAAGAGAAGTGTAAACGCTGTTCTTGTCGACATGCGCTGATCGAGACCGCGACATAATGTCGATCGGTCGAGTGTTGCTGTGTGGTTGATGCGTCTACGATGGAACAAACGAGCACAAGGGATACGTGGACGTCAGGAACACGTCAACTTTGTACTGTTCACATTTAAGATGCACTCATGTGGATTCACCAAAGTTCAGCAGTGTTAACAGTTCGCACGCAGGCAGAGCTTTGAGTCCGATTACCTGTTTGCACTTGTAATAACAGTGTCTGTAGTTAATCACATTCAGAGAACACACAACTGTTTGTAGTGCTAGATGCACCTATGAATACTTAAGGTAAAAAGACTGAATTGGTGTCAACAGTGACATTTTATAACATAGATATTCGTGAGGGCTCGAATTTGAAATATAGAGCAATATACTTACTAATAAATGCCTGGTATGTTCAATACAAATATAAAACAATCGTATTACGATAATTCGTAGCACCTGAAATTGTAATAGTTTACATTCATTTCCTATATGTATTTTGTTTTGCAAAACATTTTATTGAACATATTTACATACAACATAGTTTGTTGAAGATATATACAAATAACTGCAGGTGGGAGGTAAGGAAAAGCAATAAAATAAAAGATTCGTACACTTAACTAATAAAATACTTAGAGCCTACGGAGAGATAACATGTTGAATATCTTAGTAATAAACATTAAGTAAGGACCACTGTTGGTGGCCTTAATCCATAATAAGATACAGTTCAATGATGCTCAACTGCACGTTAGTGCGGGTTACTCATTAGACCCACTGGAATTGAATCAATTATTTTACTGTAAGCATTGAAATGCACTTAAAACTGGAAACAGTTATGAATGCCAGGAGGCATTGGCTCTTAATGTAAAAAAGTTGGTAATGTATGTAGATAATTATATACATACAGACAAATAGGCCTGACTTCGATGTAAAGGCATTGAAGTGCTGTTGTTCACATAACCAGGAGATAGCATTACTTGTAGCAATTTGTTTATTTTATATTCGACTCACATTTATGGAAAATATACACCTTACCAATGTCGGGTAAACACCACATTTAAACACCAATAACAAATATATTTACTTTGCAGCTTTGGTATATTCACGAATGTTGCAACGCCATCTTTGTGAGAAAGTAAATACATGGTTGTAGCGCTTATGGGGGTGCGTTAGTAAGGGACAAAAGTAAGGACATGTGCACTAGTTTCATATATAATGTAATGATGGCAAAATCAAGTAAAAGAATAAAGGCCATGGAGGCGTAATCAAAGTGGTTTGGCTCTAAGATGTAGAACAGCCTGTTGTGTAACAAAACGTTGTGGTGAGGTGTATCAACAGTTGGTAACACTGGTAAATCAGTTAGATTTAAATATCAACCAGTATCAAGTACAGAAGTAACATTGGAAAATTGAATTCCAGTAGGTGGAACGATTGTTCGTTCAGCCAATGGACGGGTACCACAGTCTGATGTAGTGTAATAGTTGGCGCACGAACGTCACATAAACGTGTGACTTCAATGAAAGTCTGGGTGGAGTGGCAACACAACAACCGCATGGCACATGCAGTTCCACGCTCCCCAAATTGTGGTTGGTAACCTTGATATTGAGAGAGATTCATTTAAACATAATACTGCAGTATCGGAAGGGGGGTTTGTTATAACATACTGGTGAGGCATTACACGTTTGACAGACAATGACGTATCAGGGAAACACTGAAACTTGCAAGATGTAAACAAAAGATCAGCATCATCAAGTAAAATTGCAGCTTTCATGCATTTGGCATTAGTGCCGGTAATTGATTCCTTAGGGATGATGAGAACACCCGCGGGGGTGTCGGAAGAGCGGGAAATGGATTTTACCATGTCCGTGGCAGGATCAATGGCGAGTGTAGGTGACGGGGCATGAATGATACATGAGGGTTCTGGAAACGATAAGGGACTGAAATGAGGTCGTATATTTGCCATGCGAAGTCTGCACTTTTAACGGAGACTGGCAACTTAATGACGACTTGTGAAGTTGTGAGGGACATTCTACTAGATCATGGGAATAATACTTTATAATGCCAGTAAGATCAATACTTAGAGTAAGATCTAGTTTTAAATAACTTTAATTTTAGTCTTGTTAGGTAGTCCGTTAGTTGGCTTTTGCTTACTGCGTTGAGAGGCAACCTATTTAACTGGCACGCATGGATACATGACTGAAGTAAGTGTTCGATAACTACGTTGTTGATTAACTCTAAAATACTTGTAGAGAGCAAGTGATTTTGCGCTTCAACATTGTCGAGCTTACTGAGAGTTAAAAGTTGGGAGCACAGGACATTAGAAATGCTGTCCACAGTTTGAGCAAAGCGGTTTACCTTATTTTCCATTTTATGCTCTAGTTCGTAAATGACTTTGAATGATATGTTGAGGGCATTATTTGTATTATGTATATTATCAGCGAGTGCAGTGACTTGGGTATCGAGCAGAGCGTCATTGTCCAGCAATGCGCGTAAGTATTAGGTAGTTAACACATACTTGAACATCCATTCTTGTGCCTATGAACTACTATGTTTTTTTTTTTCTGTTAAACTCTCAGAACAAGCATACAATTTACTAACATTACGACATAATTTTTATAGATAAAATTATCAACCATTTTCCTACAATTAACTGAAATAACACTAATTATTCGAAGTTTATCAAGCAATAATTTACCTTTTTTGCATTTATTAATCTTTCTTTGGAATTAAAATGCAAAAACCAAATAAATTTTTACTATGGTATGTTTACATTTTTTAAATAACAGATTGGTGTTTTCTTAAAAACCTTAAAAACCAAATATTTCTTCGTTTTATTCAGAACTTGGGGTTAGCCCGTGAACTTTTTTTACTGTCATGGGGCTAGAACAGTTACCAAGTTAAAAAATTTGGTTATCATACAAAGGCTGAAAGAAATATTGCATACGTATATGCAGGTAATAATGAAATTATGTGAAATTAACTCAACATTGAAGAGACTGCGGTCCCATTTGATATTTCTCTATCCACTTTGCCACTGCGGCCCCACTTAACAAAGTTCTATCCACTGCCATTAAGGCCCCACTTGGAATCTCTCTATCCACTGAAACACTAAGACCCCACTTGGAATCTCTCTATCCACTGAGCTACTAAGGCCCAATTGATATATATTTATCCACTTGGTCACTGCGGCTCCACTAGATGTAGTTCTATCTACTAAGTCACTGCGGCCCCACTTAACATAGTTCTATCCACTGAGCCACTAAGGCCCCACTTGGAATCGCTCTATCGAGTGAGCCACTGACTTAATTAACTCAACACTGAAGCGAGACATTTAAAGTAAACAAAAATGGTATTCCATTACTTTCATATCTCTATGCATTAATACAAAACTTTTAAAGTAAGAAAATAATTAAAAAATTAATTTTTAAGGTAAAAGGTAATGATTGCGTCGTCTGATCTTGCTGAAATTCGAATTTGGCCAGTATTTTACCCTGAGGATTCGCTCTGCAAAATTTGAAGAACTTCTGTTGAGTTTCAAGGGACTTAATGGTATTAAAGACGGACGGACAGACAGACAGACAGAGATTTCTACTTATATAGTAGGATGATTATTCAATATTTTATTTAGATTTCATGTAATATTTTAAACTCCTATTATAAATAAAAATTTGACTCTGCTAATAAATAAATAAAGTAGAATTTGATGTACTTGTAACATTAAATTAGATAAACTATTTTCTGAGAGTTTAGGGTTTGAGATGTATGTTGTTTTTAATTATAAAGAAAATGGCCAGAATTACCTTTTTTCTTATTAATTTGTTTGTGTTACATATATGTATTTTAATTTTTAAAACTAAATTTATATTCAGTATAATGAATCAGTAATTGTAAAAGAAATAATTTGCAATTTTTTAAGCAAAAACCACATTCGGATTTCAAGATTCAACAGTACATGCGATCCGTTATTCTTTAATTTTCCAATTGATAATCGTCTACTTTGCCTTATATTTAACAAATGCGGACAGTTGTAATTCGAATGATTTAGATGGTAGTGATTTTGAAATAATTTTAGAAACTACCTAGGTGTAAAATATTTGTGATTGCTTAGTTAATTCTTTACGTAAAAATAGTTAGTAAGTTGTGCGTGACATGTGTACTAGGGCCTACTCGAAATGCAAACATTTTGTTTAAAGCAAAAATATGAAAAATGGATATAAGAAGGTTTCTGGTGATTACTTTAAAGATTACAGAAGATAAAAGTAACTAAGAAAATCAGAATAATATAAAAAATAAACACTTATATAATAGTTTGAAGTATGTCTACAAATATTATTTTGTTATATATTCACTTTACCCTAATATAATTTGTTTATCTACAAGCGAATCATATTTAAGCGTTTGGTGATCGCTCCTCACTGCGAAATTAGAGTACGTATTATTATTAACCAACTAAAGTGGGTTAAAAGCTGTTCACAGTAAAGTGAGCACTTACTATAACAACCTTAGAAAAATGTAATTGTCTATACCTGCATACATTTTAACGGTCGCATTGAGTGGAATGCGCCCAGTACAGTTGGTAGCGATGGATAGAGAATAGTTCCATATCTTAACGTCGAATAAAAAGTTTTAGGTATAAGCTGTTCACGGTAAAATTAGCACTTTTTAAAGCCCTGCATAGGATCTACTTGTATGAACGTTGTGCATTTTCCGCCTTATGTACAGTTAACATTGCCATGTACCTCACCACTTTATTAATTCGTCGATCAGTAGAAACTGAAATTATTAGAAAAGAAATATTTAAAAAATCTGGTCATTTTAATACTTCGATGCATAAATATAACAGAAAGCGAAAGGAATAATTTAATTTATCACAAATGGTCACCTAACCTTTTTTATTCGTCTTTAAGTTAATGGAACTATTTTTTATCCATCGTTACCAACTTTACTGGGCGCATGTCACTCAGTGCGCCCGTTTGAATATTTGGAGCTAGGAGCAGTGACATTTTTCTGAGGTTGATTTCAAAAGTGCTCACTTTATTGTGAACAGTCTTTAACCATTCGTGATAACATAAATTATTTATTTAGCTCTCGTTTTGTTTTTAATGCATTGAAGTATAAATATTATCAGATTTATAACATATTTACTTTTCTAATAATTTTACACTTTCACTTGACCAACGCATGAATAAGGTTATGATGCCCATAGCAACGTTAAATTTACATAAGGCGGAAGAATACACAACATGCATACAAGTATATCATATGCAGGGCTATGAAAAGTGCTCATTTTACCGTGAACAGCGTATAGCTATGACATCAAATCAAACTAGCAATATTCACGAATTTGTTGTTCGATCTTATGTCGTTTATGTCATTTTGTAAATATCTAATTTTAATCCCCAATCTTCAAGTGTGGCACTCTCCTGCAATCGTCACTTTACGTGAAATGTCTCACGTAGTTTGTACCTGGAGTTGAGGGTACCCTATGCAGTGCAGATTTCTGCAAAAGAAATGCTTGTGCATTTTTTATTTTATTTTACATTTCCGCAAAATTAATGCAGGCGCAGCTTATTTAAAATACTTTAAGTCACATCACTTTCTTCATAACTTAACATGTTGCGTCAAATGAAATTGCGTAGCAGACTTATAGCTGCAGCTGTCCTATAATTCTAAATCAGTTACCATATTACGTTAGTTCGAAACAGCTAATTTAGATAGGTACTGCAGCATGTTAAAAGCACTGAATATTTTGTATTGAACCTAAGAAGCTGAAAATTTATTTCGTGGAAGCGTTTCAATTTATTAAACTAAACTCTCCCAGGGGAAAATAATAAATGATTTAATCGGTTTCCTTTATGCAGTCGTAAATTATATGAGCGTTTACTTCAGCTACTTTCCAAAAATAGAGGGAAATTTATTTAAAGTAAATGGTGTTTTTCGGCGTTTGGAAGTTAATTAATCTCGAAATAGCTACAAAGCTGTAATGGAGAATTCACACTGCCACTTAGCAAATTTGCCTTATTCAAGTTACTTCATCTTAGTAATCTGCAGACAGCAGATTATTTCTGTGTTTATCCAATGGCCCTTAACTAGCAGCAATGCGTTATGTAGCGGAGCACCCGACATTCACCAAGAGAGTTCTACGCAGCCCAGAATGCAGTATTCCGCCTTTACACCTGCAGTTTACTTTTGGTAATTGGTCGCGTATCTTTGTGAGAAGACCTTGTTGTATCTCACTGGTCAACTTTAAACTTTATCTCACTTTAATATGAGAGTCATGTGAATTTTAGCATGTGTAGTATAAAATCAAGTAATTAAGGCAAATGAAACAACCATATACTATCGAAGAAAATATTAAACATGTATGTATATTTATTTTTATTTATTAATTCCAGCATATGTTAATGGTTTTCTTGGTTTTATAAATACCCTTCTATTGCTCACAATAAGTGTTGAAATTTGCTTATGGCTGGTTTTAACTTGTTAACCATGCTTTTTAATGCAGGGTCTGACTGGAAAGTTGTTTATAGGTCTATATTTCTTACAAGTTGTCGTATTTATCCTGAAAGACCACGGATTTATTGAACAACCCATTTTGTAACTAGTTTTCCGGTCGTCTTTTGCGGACTGATGTTGGAGTTGTTAACTTTCCTGTGTTGTTTTATGATGCCAGCATGGTAACAAACAACCAGAAATTTATTCCAAGGTGGTGTTGGTTATAGGCTATCGATTTCTTTATCAAGACATATTTTCTCAGCTCGATTAGCTTAAGTACAGATTATGCCAGTTTGTGTACTTGCTGAGTGGATATAATTAAAGTGGACATATTTACTAATCCTCCCACCAAGGCGATGCGGGTTCAATCCCCGGCCGGATCAATCCGGATTTTCGCATGTGGGAATCGTGCCGGACGATGCCATTGGTCGGTGGGTTTTCTAGGGGATCTCCCATTTCCCCCGCCTTTTCATTATGGAGCTACGCCATACTCACCTCAATCACCCTCATTGGCTCCCAAGACCACGTTAAGAGCAGCCCAAATCTCTTCACTCGTATATTTACTAGTGTGTGTTTATTTTCTGGGCATTTAATGGTAATTTTGTCATTTTATTTGGATATAAGAGAATCTTTGATATTGAGGCTACCGTTGGTTCCTATTTCATACCTGAACTACATTTATGACTGGCGTGAATTGCGAAACCATGAAAATTTGTTCCGTTTTGCCGATTTATGTTGTCATACTAGAAAAAGTGTCATGGATATAACAGCCAGAGTCTAGGTAGTATGCTGGTTTTGTTGAGTGGTTCTTGCTCGAAATTGCCCCATTGAAATACTGCGTATGAAAGGTGAAAGTAACCAAAGTGAATAACTCACTGCCATTCCATCATTTTTCTTGCAGAATTTATCTTGGAATTTAAAATTATTCGCCTTGAGTGTCTTCATTATGACACCCAATTTTGTTGGTGTATATCTATCTGTCTTCACCCAAGTGTTCGCATGGGTGGACTTTGTTCTTTCGTCCAGAATTATTTGCATGTGCCTTTATAGACATATAGACAGTGTTTTCTGTTTGGTTGCTCGTTCTGTTGTTTTTGCCTCGTTAGCATTGTTAAATGCTCTCCTAATACCTTCTGCGGGATTACATTATATTATTATTTACACAGCTATTGAGAATAATTACTCTTGGCTTAATTTCGGTGTATTTCCTACTTTATATTCTGAGTTTTCTGCAACTTACAGGGGTATTTGAAATGAATTTAAAAGTGTGTGTTTACAATTAAGTAGTTTTACTTGAAATAAGTTTTAAAACAATTGAATAAACTCAATGTAACTAGCACACGATTGTACTGAACACACACACACTCATTGACTCGCGCTTGACGAAGGAAAACATACATATAACAATAAAAATCTGCATAAAAATAGGTAATTATGCTATGTCTCGATTGTTGATTTTTTTTCAATCGATGTCCAGCTTCCTAAAAGATCCTTCTACCCCGAAGAGTGTGTCTTTGACTGTGGACTGGCCCACTCTCTTGGACTCGTCCGACTTCAGCTCCTCGCCCTGGATCAGCCAATCAGCGTACTCAGTCTCCAGTGCGCGTCTCTGCTCGTCTGCAAACATAACAAGCCACACAAGTATCGAAAACATTGTGTAAGTACAACCAACTGTTAGCTGTAGATAAAATCTAATCCACCTTACCAACCGACTGCATGTTTAAAAAAAAACTTTTTTTAATCCAAGTATGTAAAAGAATATGTATGTCTTATTTAAAAAAAAAAAAAAAAAAAGTATATTACATCTTAGGTACTGAAATACAGTTCTCCTGAATTATTTTGAAGAACCCCGAGGAGTTCGGGAATCTCTAAATGGAAAGTGGAGTTAAATTTTTCAGTAAAAGTGTTAAGTACAGATGATACATTACACAAGAAACGGTTAAATGTTCGAATTTACACTACTTTAAACCAGCGCCCAATGAAATACACACTTTACATTTGAGAAAAACCATTTCCTATTATGGGCGTTCAAGATGTTAAAAATATTTTTAAAATTTATAGCATCCCAAGTAGCAAACAACAAGCATATAACAGTTGGCCAACTGTTGGCACAGGTGGTACATATTCGCCCAAACAATAAGGCAACGTGAAAAATAGCGACTGTATTTACTCGGGAAGTATTTTTGATGTGGGCCATTAAAAAAAATTATTGACAGCATTTAATTATAGCCCACAAGCAAACATCAGTGAACCATCCACTGGCATCTTAGAACACGTGGAAAACATGTGGCTGATGTATGCCAAAGAGTATGGTTATAAGATAATGTTTGCGCATGAAGCCTTCGCGCGGTAGAATGGTTCATTTCTGATAGTTGGATTCATGTGGGAAGTTGTGGGCCATTTAACACGAAATGATTGACGGAATTTCATATATGGCGCACAAGCAATGTCTGTGAAACACCCACAGGCATCCTATATGTAGAGAATGTGTGGGTGATGTTTGCCAAAGAGTACATGCCACCTTTTGTGGTATGCCAACTGTTCCTTATTACTGAGGAAACATAATCAGCAGGCTTATGTTCCATTTATGGCATACCGACTATATGTTATTGTGCAGTAGCAAATAGCATATTATGCGTATTCAACAAATTTTCTTATTTCATGTATATAAGAAGTAAAATTATCACGTGGAATTGCTAGTAATAGTAAAAAAAAAATAGTTTTCAGACCAGAAAACTGCGAAGCATAATACGCAAAAAAAATAATTATTTTGCATTTTTTTTATTCTACCTGAAAGTAGTCCGAAACTAAAATACTAGTCTTTTAAACAAAACATATAAATCCCAGTATTGACTCGTGATACTAACATTGTCTATACAGCAAAGCTAATAATGCATTGTGTATGCGAAGTACGTATACAGAGTTACTTAAAAGGGTCGTACATGAATACATAATAGAGTATTTGATAGCATACTTAACTGTAGACGAAAGGTTTGTGAGTTCGATTCCAGTTTTCTCCAAGGAATTTCACTAATTGTGAAATAAAGCTGAAGATAACACATTTTAATATGGTAAATAGATCAATAATATTTGGGTTAGAAACAATTCATTTTTGGTTTTGAAAATGCATGGCAATCGGGGTCAATGTAGGCCACAAGTGACCAATAGTAGGGCCACAAGTGGCTTACCAACAGTTGGCTAACTACATGTGGTTTACTTACGGCAGGCCAGATGCAGAAAGCCGGAAATGGCCCGCTTGTAGTTAACGTACGGGAAACTCTTGTTTTCCCAGGCATCAGCCAACAGTTCATCAAGAAGTGGCCCGCTTGTGGTTGAATTATGGGCAACTCTTGTTTTGCCAGACATCAGCTGACAGTTCATCAAGAAGTGGCCCGCCTGTGGTTAATTTACGGGGAACTCTGGTTTTGCCAGACATCTGCTGACAGTTACATATCCGTATATGGCCCACGCGTAAACACATCATACCACAGTCGTCATTCATCATGTGTGTCACATGCATCTGCGGGTGCATTCCGCTTCTTGAATGCCTGTGGATGCCGCATATAGGCTGCTTGTTCACATCAGATCTGCACATATGGGCCAGCTATATTTTGCTATTTGGGATATTAAATTATTTTTCGTTGTGAAGGAATACTGGCTGACAAACAGAATGATGGGAACGCAAAGGGCATACCGGAGGGAATATGTGTTCGCAAACCCCCAGAAAGGAACACGATACTGGCACTAGTACGCAAATTGGAAACAACTGGATCTCTGGCTAGTGAAAGAGGCAAATATAGTCCATCTCGCCTGCCCACGGTTGCCGTGGACGTCCGGGCATGATTGGAGCAGTCACCCCCCGTAAGCTATTAAGGAGTTTGTCGCAGGAGACCGGGTAAATCTACGCACTGCATCAGACAGCTGCGAAATGTGCTCACATAAGGTCCTATAATGTTACGGCTGTCCAGACGTTGCAGGAAACGGATAACGATAAACGAGGGACTTATTATCGTTGGTTTCAGGCGTTCAATGTACTTAATCCAGGCATATTGTCCATCACATTGTTCACGAATGAAGCATTGTTCATCTATGTAGCTGTATGAAATCACAGAATTCACGCTATTTTGCCGCCGCACCTCCACATGTGGCTCATGACGCTCCTATGCACCCAGTTAAAGTCGGGGTGTGGCGCGCAATCTCCGTACAGAGAATAGTGGGGCCAATTTCTTTCGACCAGACTGTAACAATGCCGTGTACGGACGGATTCTCACAGAGTTTGTTGAGCAACTGGACGATGTCAAGCTGTGTAAAGATTATTTCCAAAATGATGGCGCCACATGCAATGCGTACAACGCCTTCATGGCGCTCACTGCCAGCTTCTTTGACGACCGGATAATTTCCAAGGACCTTTGGCCACCGAGAACGCCGAATTTAGCAACACCGGACTTCTTCCTATGGGGTTACTTAAAAGAGAGAGAGTTTATGCCCCACGCCCCAGACAGTGAACGATTTGAAGCTCATCATTACACACGAAATCAACGGTAATGACACCAGCGTTCTCCAACGAGCGGCCAGTAACATGGGACGACGCGTCGTGTTGAGTTGTGCCTCATGCAGGAGGGAGGACATTTCCAACTTTTACTATATAGGATATAATCTCCCAAAGATACTCTCAATGTGAGAAGTAACAAATTGTGGTTCGCAATTTTTCGTTTGTAAATAATTAAATAGAAATGTGTTAGTTCTATACACATCATCCTGTATAAAAAATTAGTCTGAAAAAAAAAAATTAAAAAGGAAGAAAACAACTTTCCAAAAAAGAACTAAACGAGCGATAGAAATTTTAAATCTATGCAATTTGTCTCAAAAATCTGAAAATGTAACAAAATTAATTCGTTATACTGCAGCTCAGAATAATTGTTCACGTTACAATATCATGAAGAATAATTCTTAAAAATTTGTTGCACATCACGTCCGTATTTCAGTTTAAACATTTACAGAATAACTTGGAGGCAAAATATCCAGAAGCAGGGACGTAGGAACCGGGGGGCAGAGGGGGCATATCCCCCTCACTTCTGCACAAGGAGGGGCAGTGCCCCCTCCAGCTTGTAGTCTGAAATACATGTTCCATTTTAAATAGTGTCTAACGATTCATTTCACATATAAGTCTTTGTATAAAGAAATTTTCACTAAAATCTTCGTCACTGCGTACACTATAAATAAGAACTCCATTATAAATAATTAGTAAAGGAGACGTGAGTTTGTAACATTGTATGCATTTTGTCTTAAGGAAAAACAACCCGCAAGATTATGCAGCAAGTAGCCCTACACTCACAACTGTGATAAAATTCATGCTACTCAGAATGACAATAAGCATTGACAAACTTCGAGGTCATTGTTTTGATGGCCCGGCCAATATGTCGGGTCAGTGGAATGGTGAACAGAAACACCTCACTGAAGAATTTCCTAAAAAATAACTGTTTTGTACATTGTTCAAACCGTGCTCTTGATCTAGCTTTGCAATTAATTGCAAGAAAACAGGAAGGAATGTGAGATGATTTGATGATAATTAAGTATACCTCAAATTAAATATTAGAGAGTGCAAAAAGGAGATCGATTTATGCACACGTGGTTTTACCACCATGCACACAATAATCTGATGCGTGAAGAACGTACAAAACTATGGATGTGTACAACAAACTCTGAAAGAAATCGTGAATAGAAATGCATCCAACAAGAGAAAAACTGCTCTACGGGGATATACACTATCTGCCAAAAAGTAATTGGGCATCTGTCCACAATGTTTGCTCGGTGGTTTTCACTCCGTTAGAATCTCGTAGGGCCACCTCTTGCGGCTATAACAGCAGCCACCCTGTCTGGCATGCTCTCTACCAGTGTTTGCAGGATATCCACGGGGATTCGCAGCCATTCCTCTTGCAACCATTCCATGAGTTAAGCAATGGATTTTGGCAGCGCCTGACGAGCCCTCACCCGACGATTCAATTCGTCCCAAAGATGTTCTATAGGGTTGAGGTCGAGGCTCTGGGCTGGCCAGGCAATCGGCGAACATTGTTGTCGGCGTACCACTGCATAGTAGCCCTGGAAACATGGTACCTGGCACTGTCATCCTAGAGGTAACATGGGCCAATTCCGTAAAAACGCAACAATGTTGAGAGCATTTCCTTATCCAGAATGTTATAATAGGCATCTGTGTTCATGCTACCACGGACAGCGGTCCTACACCGAAGGCCGTGAAACACAAGTCAACTTGCGTACTGAATGGTCTATCTTCACGGATGCCCAATTACTTTTTGGTAGATAGTGTATTAAAAGGCTTCAGAAAATGGAAACAATGTTTTTCATCACAGCTGCAATAAACATTTTTTGCCCCTGTGAAATGTTAGCAAAGGTATTGTAAGGTACGTATTTCTGTGCAGGAGGTGCTAATAAGGCTGTTGATTTACTTGTGCAGACTCTTTTAAAAATTAGATCTGAGACAGGATTTTCTAAAACTTATGAAGAAGCAGAAGAATTTCCCAAAAATTTAATCTGAAAGAACCAGTTGAGAAGAGAATTGTCACAGTACCACGTAAGTTAGAGAATAGCCTCAACCCAAGTCCCTCAGTTAGTTTCACACCTAAAGAAAAATTAAGGAAAGGATTTTATGAAATTGTGGACCACCTCGTAAATGAACTTAAAAGAAGATTTGATCACGCTGGAATGAAGAAACTGATCAAATTAGAAAATGCCATTCTGTATTCCATGGGACAAGGCTCTCCGTATCCAGACTTACTGCATACACAACTGCTCATGCTGAAGACTGTCATTCCTGAAGAAAATATCATTGGAATCAGCAATGGTACAAACATTGCTTGGAGAAGTTTAAAAAATGATAATGATTATCCTTACCGTACCAACCTCAGGAGCTTCTTCAGAGAGATCTTTTGGTGATTTAAGACGTTTGAAGAAAATATTTGAGCGCAAATATGTCACAAGTAAGACTTAATAACTTATTGGTTGCTCAGATCCATGCCTCAAGATTATCTTCTCTTCAACTGCATGACATATTAAAAGAGTTTGTTTCTAGGACATTAGAGAGAAAGTCAACATTCGACAATTGGTAGGTTTATAAATGATAAAAATTTTACTACGATAATTTGAACATTTTTACAATATAAATGAGTGGTATATTTTACTCAATTATTGAATACTTTTATGCTTACTGATTTATTTTGTTTGAGACTGTACAGTAGTTTTTAGGTAAATTACGTCTTGTGTATAGTCCATCATGAAGAATTATGCTAGTGTTTCAATGTGTAGGTGATATAATCGTTCATGAAGAATGTAAATTATTTCAATATTATATGCAAATTTAATTTAGGTTTTGAATTTTGTGTACATGAAAGATAATTTTTTTATTATATGCCTATGTAATATAATTTAGACTTTTACTTACATTATGCATTTATGTCTTTACATCTGTGTATTACAATAAAATAATTACACAAAGTTTTCGAATTTTGATGTTATGAAAGTTTGTTCATTTAAGAGCAGACGTTTATTCTTATGGTATAGGCCTGTGTAGTCCTATTGCTTGTACATGTAGATACTCATTCTAACAACAGTAGCATTGCGCTTAATTAAAAGAACCCGAGGAGAATGTAACATATATGTTTTATTTTACACGGAATCAATGACACCATTACAGTCGTGTGCCCCCCCCCCCCCCCCCCAAGAAAATATTGGTTCCTACGCCCCTGTTCAGGAATTAAACAAACCTTACCAAGCACGTGAATCAAATGTCGCCTTCCAAATAAATTGCAACATACCACTGCTGTGACTTCAACAAATAGTTAAGCGAAAACGAACTTTGATTTAAAATTACTTTTAGAAAGTTGTACTAATAGAGGTTTATAGTCGTCATACCAAGAATTACACTAGAATAATTATTAATATTAATTTTCAAACAACTCTATATTCGTATCAAATTATAGTCTAGTCACATTTACATCCAACTTTTCTGAAACCCTGCTAAAGTTCTACTTCCAGGAAATTCTTCCGCTTCATTCAAACAAAGACTAACCAAGTCAAGAAGATTACACTGAAGGTACTATGCATCGCATTCGTGCACACTAAGTGTAATAATATTCTGCATAAGTGAAGATTATTACTGGGCATTACCAACACACCTATTTTCTCCCTATCTTCGTTCAAACTAATTATAAATGAAATATAATTTATAGAAGAAATACAAGTGTAAGTTAAATTTAACCTAAAATAAGGTATTATTATCTTAACACAAGTATCAATCGCTTGTGATACTTGACAAATTTAGGTAACAGCCAAGCACATAATACACGGAGTGATTTTTTAAAGTATTGATTCAAAAAGTTTTAAGAAACCACGAATAGTCTATTTCATCGATATCACGTCACAAAACAATGAAATTTTCTCATAATCTTGAAAACTTTGCTCATTCAACCGTTTTAAGGGCACCGTCTGACTGGGGGAATTTCGCGTGTCTGAGGCCTGGAAGCGTGAGAGCCCTAAGGACGACCTAGGTACACGCATCGGATGTCTGGTCGCCCTTGGGCGCAAGGCACTGACTAGTGCGCAGTCTTTGCACCGTCGATTCGCCTCACAGGAATTTCAGTGTCAACCCTGTACTTTTTATACTGTAACAATAAAGACAAATGTGTACTGCTTGTCCCCATGCTATGTTAACTAGCCTCTATCGGTGGTTTCGTGTCTAAAAATGTTTTTGAAGCACTCGTATTAGCGCTTTATTTACTTTGTAAAAAATACACGTTAAGGACGAAAAAGAAAAGGGGGAACTTAGTATTCGGACATGAAAAATGTCTTAATTGTTATTCGTAAGCAGACACCGCTCAAAAATATTGAACAGTTTTTCAATGACAACTATATGATTGTACATTTGCGTTATGTTCGAGGGCCTAAGCAGAAGGCACCCTTAAGGCCGTTGTTTTTGCTTATTGTCGAGCAAAGCACACATGCTGCTTAACGATGCTGAGGTCTAAACAAGAATTTAGAAAGAAGTTCAGATTCAGATATCAATTTTTTTTTATGGTATTATAATGTCACTTGTTACTAACAAGTTAAATATCACCGCGGGTTCATCTACATAGTCCAGAATTAAAATGCTTCTGTCTTTCGTTTCCTTCCGCACTTTGAATTTCTCTTATTTGACATTCCATGGAAGACTCCGAAGTAGTTGAATGCCAGTAAGAAAAGGAAGGCCGTATCAAGATAGGAATAAAATTATTGGCGCTTTCTTTTGGCAGCAGACAATGAATTGATGGCAGTCTCCTGTATATACAAACGACTGCGCAATAAAGCTTACATGTGAAAACCAATCATTCAAAAATTGAAAAGTTTTACGTCTATGTAAATCTTAAATAAAATTTAGTGAGAAGTTGCTTGCCATTTTGGTATGCTAAAGGCCAATATTTCCATCCCAGCGCAAAATATACAAGCAATATAAAAAATGATAACACTCCATATAAGATTACAGTTTTCGAAAATTATTTGAACGAAAGATTTGAGCATAAAGGTTTTATTTCGAGTGCATCTCACAAAACCAAATTTTCTCATGGAATTCATATGCTGTTTTTTGTAGTGTTTGCTCATTTTATCTCGTCTCGGCATGTGTTTCATCATACATGTACATAAATGTTTCATTGTGCGCATGGTTCATAAAATACACACACGTATACACAAACACATATGTGATGCGTTCACAGAACAGGTACCTTAGGATGAAAAACCATTTTTGGGTTTTGGGCTGTTTGTGTAGGCAAGTCAACGAGGAATTCTATGAAACACGTAGCGCCCTTGTTGCGTTTATACTCTCAAAATGTTCCGTTCATAACTCTAAAACGATAATGATCGTATTTTCAACCCTTTTTGAGCCTCCTCAAAAACTTACATTTTCGCCCTAAGGTATCTTTTCTGAGAACGTGTCACATATAATTCCTAATAATATCAACAATATGAACCATATGAGCTTTCTTCATCGTAGATGACTTTTGAAATGAGCTGGAGAATTATGAAGTTTTCTGAGAATTCTAGTACAATTTTTGTAATATTTCGATGAGCTACCAAGATTGTCAGGAAAATATTTCCACCAAAAAGTACTATTGGAAAGAGAAAATATGAAGCACGCATAGACAGTAATAAAGAACGGACAACGACGCCTAGCTGCGCGTGAGGCCTAATGGAAACTCGTAATTGCGAAGGCAGTAGCATGTCCAGATTCTGGAGGCCGCAGAAGAGATACAACACACAACAGGCATTGTTGAGTGAGTGTGTGCCCCACAGGTACAACGAAGAGGGTAGTACCGCATTAAGCATTTCTAGAGGACAAGGAGCAACGCCGAAAAAAGAAACAACAACAGGAACCGCAAACCAGTGCAAAAAGAATTTTAAAACTGGAAACATTTCTTTGCTGGAATATAAATTCGTTTTAGTGATGCCCTTTGACTCAGCAGGAGCGGGATATTTCTAAACTTTATTTGATTTGGTTTTACTCGTGGTTCCAGACATGGATCCCTTTCTGAAACATTATCACATCAGTCATCTTTACATGCTGTAAGAGTTTGTAATAGGAATATCGGAGCTGCTTACTCTGTCTTCACATTTCAGAACTATTTAATAAAAACGATTTTAATTTCCACACTCTTTGAACATGAATGATAGAAAAACTACTAAAGATAACCTTATGGGACTGCATGTATCTGACGCTATTAGGAAACTGTTGGGAGTGTGAATGTCAATAACAGTTGCAAATAGTCACAATACCTGCTTTCAGCAGTAAGAAACCGTCTAAAAATCTGTATAACAAAGCGACAAATGGTAGCTACGTTTTTTCATGGGAGTGGATTCACAGGTGGTGACAGTCGCGTCTCATGGCATCCAGCATCCGTGACTTTGTGATGTACACAGTGATATTCAGAGCTTCCCACAGATAAAAATTTAACAGTGTTAAATCTGGAGATCTGGGTAGATACTCAACACTTCCTAGTAGACTAGGTATCTACCTACAAATGTTTCATCAGGGGCAACCGTAGGTCCCGATAATAATGTGGCGGCGCATCGTCCTTCTGGAATAAATATCATCATCTCGGTAGATAGAGCTCGTGACCAACTGGCACAAAGTTTTCCTGGAACATGGTATGGTAAATTTCACCTGTCACCATGACATCAAAGATGAATGGTTGCACACCGTTAACACAGAATGATTAACTGCTACCTCTACCACAATGTCGGGATTCCCATCAGCCCATTGCACGCAGTAGTGGCGGTTGACAGTTATATTCAATATAACGGTTGCTTCACAGGGCCAAACAATAAAGCCAGTGAAATGATCGTTGTCGTTTCACATGTCCACAGCCCACTCACAAAATTTGACATGCCTATCTGGGTCGTCTTCATTCATAGCGTGAAGTAACGTGGAAATGTAGGGCCTTCACTTTAATTGCTTTAAAATGAGATATACATTTGATTTACTGGCATCAGGCTCACGCGCAGTTTGCCGCACGGACTTCAAACTCCCAAGCGAATGTGTGAATGTGTGCAACACATCCCCCACATTTCCTTCATCTGTTGTCGTTTTCTTCATGCCGCATTGTCTTTTCTTCACATCAGACATAGTTCCGTCCCTCTCAGACTTTTCACGTAATTGTGTCATTATATGTGACAGTGGCGCAGTATCGAATTGTCTTCCATCGCCTCGGCTCTTCAATCATGAGTAGAAGAAAAATATGAGTTGGTGCTATCAGCGTCTGGCGTGGAGAGTCGGAGCTGTTCATGCTCTGTCGTTCCGTTTGGCCGGAGGCCATATTGCCCGCCATGTTAAATGTGAGTAACTTTGACCATTGACTTTGACCCCATTACCATGACCTTGGATGACCTTGAACACAAAAATTTCCTGAATTGTTTTAAAAATTTCCCCAGAAAAATTTAAAAACATTAAGAATAGTTTAAAAAATAAAAAATTTATTAATAATTTATTTTAAGTAAGTGATAAAAATTTAAGTTTCTAACATTTTGGCTTAGAGGGGACGAGGGTCTGGAACCAACCAACCACCCCCTGGTATGATGTCACCCAACCACCATGTTGGATCAGGTAACCTTGACATTGGTCATTGACCTTGAACCTATAACTGTGACCTTGGATGAACTTGAAAACAAAAGCTCGAGAAAAATGGTAAAAATAGAATAATTCATACAATTCAGCTAGCATATTACATTACTGACTACTAACACCATCTTGGATCCAGGTGACATTGACCTTTGATTTTAACCTGGTGACCATTGATCTTGAACAAAAAAAAATCGTTAATATCCCAAAACATTACTTGGAATTTTAAAAAAATTAATTTAAAAAAATTTAGTAGAAAATTATTTTAAAAAAATTTAGTAGAAAATTATTTTTATTATTTTTAAAAAATTACACTTTGGAGGTCACAAACAGCACCACATCCAGCAGACCCCTGGCCCCTCCTCCAATCAATCACATTGTTTTAACGTTCCCCTCTCCTACTAATGTTTGTCATTGGTTAATTAGTCGGCAGGCCTTCAATTCTCTTACCTTTGCTCATTCTGTCGAATGCAATCAACCCTCCATTTTGGTTTTTTTAGTTTATCATTTCTTTACATTTTCAACACATAGGTGGCAGTGATGACTCCGACAAACATGTTAGATTTGGATGACTTTCAGCTTGGCCTCACATATGTGACCTTAGCCCCGTGCATAAGACCTTGAAAACCCAAAAAATTCAAAAAAGGCCAAGAAATTATTAGAAATTAAAAAATTTGTTAAAGACTTCTGTTTTCAGCAATGTTTCCATCAAAGAGCACCGCAATCAACACCACAATTAGCCCCACATGCACCAATATTTCCATCAATATTTCAATGTTTCAATAAATTTTTCAATCTTCCCTATAATCTTTCGCAATCTTTCCAACCATCATCCGCAATCATTCCAACAAGATTTCGCAATAATTACCACAAACCACATCTTTTGCAATCTTTCCATCAATCTTTCGCAATCTTCCATCAATATTTCAATATTCCAATCAATGCTTCGAAATCCATTCATCAATATTTCGCAATCTTCCCGTCAATTTTACAATATTCCCATCAATCTTTCGCAATCTTTCGCAATCAACACAGCAATCAACATCAAAATCAGCACCACATGAAAAAAAATTTCCATCAACATTTCAAACTCTCAATTTTTTAATTTTTCCATCAATCTTTCGATAACTGTCCCGCAATATTTCGCAATAACCACCACAATAAGAACTACATGTACCAGAATCAGCACCATATGCACAGCACTCATCACTACATGCACCACAATCAGCACCACATGCACCACAGTCAGCACCACATGTACCACAATCAGCACCACATGCACCACAATATTTTAATCATTACATCAATGTTTCAATATTTTGCAATCTTTCTAAATTTTTCGCAGTCTTTCCAGTAATCTGACGCAATAAGCTACATGCACCACAATCAGCACCACACGCACCACGATTAGCACCACATGCATCACAATGATTACCACATGCACCGCAGTCACCACCATAATCATTTAATCTTTCCATTAATCTTTCCATCTTTCCATTAATCTTTCAAACTTTCCATCAACCCTTCACAATATTTCGCAATCTTTCAGTTTCCCCATTAACCCTTAAATATTTCCATCAATCTTTCTCAATCAGCACCACATGCATCACAATAAACACCACATGCACTACAATCAGCACCACAATCGGCACGAACAATCTTTCAATCTTTCTATCAATATTTCAATCTTTCCTCAAATCCTTCAATCTTCTCATCAATCTTTCTTAATCTTTCCATCAATCTTTGGCTTTCTTTCTATCAACCATCTATCCATATTCAGTCCATGGGTTTGTCGTCTGTCTCTATTTATACATATTTAAAAAACGATTCACCATCTGTCCAAAATTTGTACGTGTGACAGAATTAATGTTTGGTATGCAGTCAACTATTCGTGCATTTTTGTACTAAGTCTCTATTATCATTCTATATTCAAATATTTCAATTATTATTCGAGTGCTTGTAGAAACATTTTAAAATTGTGAGGTATACACGGATATAACACACAAAAATAATGCAAAAACAATTATTTTATAAAGATAATTTATCATTATTTTGTAACTGTAATTTCAGAAGAAAGCAGTTTATCACAACATGTGTTGCATTCCAGTTCCTTCAGTTTGTTAATGATTGAAGATATTTCAACAATGTGTGAGAGATCCTCGCGTTTTTGAAGGTCAATCAAATATCTGAGTCTGTCAAAAAGTTAATTCAGGTCTTCGGGAAATAGGCAGCCATTATACTCGGCGTCTTCTGCCTTCTTCATGAAGCTTGTTGCAGCAAATGTGTTGGAAGGGTGTGTCAGTGCATCGAGAAAAATGCCATCGTTGTCTTCAGCACTATCGCTGTCTTCATGTTCATTTTCATCAATGCTCTCTTCACGGTCAACTTCATCTCCTGTTTCGTATTCTATAATAAATTTGCTTTTCTTTGTAGCTGGAGTTGTATGCTCATCAGTATTTAGAGCCGACGACCGTTTATTTTGAAGTTCGTCGACATCACGTGAATTTCTTGCAAGTGTACATTCCACACAAACCGACTCTACTGCACTCATTCTGTCTTTAGCTTTAACTGTCTCATCATAATCGTCTGTCGGATAGGTACATATCAATGCAGTAAGATGTATTGCCAGAAACACTTGCTTACTCCCAGTAGACGAATCCTTGTAGATCTCGATATAATCTTTCAATATATCGTTTTGCACAAATTGCATGGGACCAATGTCGTAATGCTTCATCACGCGAAAAGTACTCTTCGTAAAGACCGTTCTCTCATGCCGACGAGCAATTTGACCATAGGTAAAAACTCGATCGCACGATCGGCACTGACGACGATGGATACTATGATGGGGATTTTCTCGATCTACCCTTCCAACGCATTTGCTGCAACGAGCGGCATACAGAAAGCAAAAGATTCCGGGAATACTGGCTATCTATTTCCTGAAGACCCAAACGAACTTATTGATACTCAGATATTTGAGTGATCTTTAAATATGTGGGGATCTCTCACGCATTGGTGTAATATATTCGATCATTAGTAAACTGAAAGAACGGGGATAAAGCTCATTGTGTGATGAAATACTGTCTTCTGGACTCATAGTTATAAAATAATAATAATTATAAATTATCATTATATAATTATTCTTTTATCTTTATTTCTTGTGTCTCGTATCCTTCACAACTAAAGTCGTACTGTGAGCACTCGATTATTAATATAAATATATATGTATATATATAATAGTAATAAAGTCTTTAGTACAGAAAAATTCATGAATAGTTAATTGCATACAGAACATTTATTCTGTCGACATGTACAAAGTTTTGGCGATAGTTGGTGAAGCGTTTTCTTTAATATGTATGGATATGACAGACGGCAAACATATGGACTGAATATGGATTGATGGTTGATTGAAAGATTGCGAATGATTGATGGAAGATTGATGGAAAGATTGTAAAAGATTGATGGAAGGATTTATGGAAAGATTGCGGAAAATTGATGGAAGATCGAAGGATCGATGGAAAGTTTAAAAGAAAGATTGAAAGACTGTGGTGCTAATAGTGCTGCATGTGGTGCTGATTGTGGTGTGTGGTGCTGATTGTGGTGTGTGGTGTTGATTGTGGTGTATGGTCCAGATTGTAGTGTATGTGGTGCTGATTACAAAATATTCATGGGAAGATTGAATAATTTTTGTGAAGATTGAACTATTGAAGGAAATATTGCAGAAGATTGTGAAATATTGCGAAATATTAATGGGAAGATTGATGGAAACATTGGTGTATGTAGTCCTGATTGTGGTGCTTATTGCAGTGCTAATTGTGGCGCTGATAAAAGTGCTGATTGCGGTGCTCGTCTATGGAAAGATTGCAAGATTCATCGACAGATTGATGAAAAAAAGTATTTAACTAATTTTGTATTTAATATTTTTTTGGAGAATTATTTTCATTTGTTGGGTTTTTAAGGTTATGGGCATGGGGTAAAAGTCACAGATGTGAAGTCAAGGTGGTCATCCAGATATAACATGTTGGTCGGAGTTATCAGTGCCGCTTGTATGTCAAAAATGTAAACAAATGATAAACGAAAAAAAAAACAAAATGGAGGGTGGATAGCATTCGACAGAATAAGCAAAGATGGGAGAATTGGAGGCCTGTCAACTAATTAACCAATGGAAACATTGGTAGGGGAGGGGACTATTAAAACAATGTGATTGATTGAATAAGGGGCCAGTCGTCTGGTGGACGAGGTGCTGTGTGTGACCTATGATTTTTTTTAAGTAAAAAAAAAATTCTACAAATTTTTTTTATTTAATTTTTATAAATTATTAAGAATATTTGGGGCTTTTTAACGATTTTTTTCGGTTCTAGGTCTAAGGTCACCAGGTTAAAATAAAAGGTCAGTACTGTAATATGCTCGCTGACTTCTATGAATTTATTCCATTTTTATCATTTCTTCTCGAGATTTTGTTTTCAAGGTCATGTAAGGTCACAGTTATAGGATCAAGGTCATTTATCAAAGTCAAGATTACCTGGGTACAACATGGTGGTTGGGTGACATCATAACATGGTGATTGGTTGGTTCCAGTCCCTCTTCCCCTCTAAACCAAAACAGTAGAAACAAGTTTTTATAAATTTTTAAAATAAATTTTTAGTAAAATATTTATATTTTAAAATAGTTTTTATAATTTTTTATGAATTTTTTAAAACAATTAATGGAATGTTTGTGTTCAAGGTCATCCAAAGACATGGCAATTGGGTCAAGGTTAAAGGTCAAGGTCTTTGGCATCCAACATGGCGGTTGGGTGGTGTTGCAACATGACAGCTGGTCGGCACTGGCTCCCAGTCCCCTCTGGCCCGAACTTTTAAATTTTATAATATTTTAAATAAAATTTTTAATACCCCTTTATTGTTTTTAAAAAAATTTTAATATCATTTTAATAGATTTTCATGATTTTTTAAATATTTTTTGGGATTTTTTTGGGTTTTCAAGATCTAAGGGCACTGGGTCAAGGTCAAGGTCACCGGCATCCAACATGGCGGACAATATGGCCGCCGGCCGATTGGAATGTCAGCATGAACAGCTCCGACGCTCCACGCCAGATGCCGATCTTTTTCTTTCTACTGTCATGTTCCCATATTCTTAATAACATTTTTTTAATCCACTTAGGTTGTTCGAAAAAAAACTTGTCACCTCCGCAATTTTCTCTATAAATGTAGCGCTGCCAATCGCGGCTGCAAACAGAACTGACAACAGAAGATTGGTTATACACTCTCGTACACGCCCAACGTTGACTTATAGCGTCACGGGGCCGCGATGACTGAACAGTTATCCTGTCCCAGTTTTATTCCCGGCCGGGCCATTCCCGGATTTTCCCAAGTATGAACCGTGCCGAAAGATGCCGCTGATCGACGGGTTTTCTCAGGGATATCCCGTTTCTCCCACTCTTACGTCCCGGCGCTGCTCCTTTCTCACCATATTTAATCCTCATCGGCTTTCAAGACATCGTAGTTAAAAGAAGCTCAAATCTCTCAACTCAACTTATAGCGTAAAATGCACACAGTCTCGTCATTTTGTCTTCAATAGTTTCTCGGTTATTAATGTACGACGAGTGTAAACATTAATTTGGAATACCCGGCAGTAGGTCTTCTAAATATTATGTTGATATTTACACGTGGTGGAAGAATACACTGATGGCAAAAATATGAACTTTATGAGAGATTAATAAACATGCTCACTTTATTTATTTTTCGACAGCATAATTATATGACTTTCACTAAGTTTCATAATTGATCCCAGCGTAACTAAAAATATACAAGCCATTCCAGTGACTTGGCGTTGAGGTAATGACGAATTTTATCCCTGTACCAGTTCCGTTTTCAAAGTTCCTCAGCTTCAAAATGCCTCAAACATGCAAACGATTTCCAGGTGTCGCGCAGGCCCGACCGGAAAAGGGATGGGGGATATGTGGATAACTTCTATCCCAAACTCCAGTTAATGAATGACCACGCGATGGGCAAATAAAAAAAAAATACTGCGACTTCTGTGATTATTTCAAGTACTTACTTACAATGTGCCGACTACATTACTTGTCAAGACACGTGATACTATCATGTATCTTCTTTTTTTTAACACGATGGTAGTTTATAATTACTTATTATAATATCTATAGGAAGTACTTGAATAAACAGTGGTAACGAGGACACAAATCCAGTTTTTTGCCGCGACCCCCGAGAAACTTCTAGGCGATTCCGAGAGTTCTGGCGGCATTAAGGGGTCTGTCTAGTTAAAATGTTTAAACGCCTCAAGGTCACGGAATCACTGGGATGGTGATGGAAAATAGCATAGCATAAACAAACTTAACGTGTGTCCTGTTTCCTCGCAATTTAAACTGTGACTAAAGGGCTTTAATAAGACAGCAATCTGCTCGGGAAAGATTCAGTATTGTCGCTATAGTTTAATACACTGTCTTACATAAGAATGAGAATCGTGAACAGAGGGCTACACCAACTTAGAGTGATTCTTGCTGACCATGGTACTTTGCAACGGCCACATTTATGTTTCTAGAACCAAACTTACGAACTGGCAACAAAGTATCGACTTTAATTTTTTTCTTGAATTAATGTTTAAATTTAAATATTCCGTAGGTTATCTAAATAGAATAGACACAAGTTCTTACAAAGAGACACATGACAATTTGGGAGTCGCCACTTGAATTGCATGACCTTAGTTACACCATCGAGCTTCCGCGCCGTCCGTGACGAATGTGAATAAAAATGATGGTAATTGTTTTAGTTCCTCTCCATGGCGCGTTGCTAACAAGGGCGCAGATGTGAAGGACAGAGAACTGGGTAGGCTCGTTCCAAGGAGCTGCAATGGAATCTGTTGAAACCGGGACAGAATATCACCAAGGAAAATCATTCGCGTGATCTTTGAATGAATAGTGCAAGGGGGGTGAATTACTAGATTGAGGTTTTTGGACATTTCCCATAGATTGAGATTTTTGGAAATTTGCCATTGCGATGCAGATGTCTGTCATGGAAAAACAGGGCTGAACACGAAAACTTTATTCCCTCTTGGATTTTTCAGTGTTGTATACATATATTTATCTTCTCGTCCATAGGTAACTTGTCTTATTTGAATATTTTTTCGTGTTCATTCATGTTTTTACATGATAGACATCTGCATTGCAATGGCAAATGTTCAAAAATCCCCATCTAGTTAAAATCATTCACCAGTGCGGCCTGCCAATAGAATAACTATAACCTTTCGAATACGATTCAAACACGTCACTGCACAACAAGGAAGTGCCTGTGTGTTTTTTTTATTGTGATTGAGACTATGTGAATTAGTCATTTCAATAATTGAACGAGTAAATTCCTTTAATCTCAAAAATAAAATAATATATTTCACAAGACTATCTGGTATATTTTTCTTGTAACAAACTCTTAAGATATATTTTATATTCTTATTTCCTGCCACGGAAAGGTACATAACTGATTTATTATTAAAATGCTGCTTTGCCATGAATGAAGAGGATATAGAAATGTGTTTCGAAAGAAGTACTGAGAGACAAATTCATGTCCTTTGAATGTAATTATGTGCCTGGAAACTATTTGGAACGGCCAAATAACTTAGTCCGCTGGACTTTTGACGCAGTCTTGTTTGGTGTGTGTTTGGTGTGTATTTGGTGTGTGTGTGTGTTTACTCATGGCAACATTAAGTATAACGTCATGTACGTTACAGATCGCTAGCTCGCGAACTTACCGTATAACGACGCCAAGGATCCCGCCTTCCCACCGTATTCCTCAGGTAGGATGTCCAAAGGAAGCTTCTCTCCCAGTGTATCAAGAGACGTGTGAACGTGGATCTGAAACACATGAAAACTTCAAAACTATTTCAAATTATGCGAACATAAATTTTTTCGACGCCAATTACTTGCAAATTAATTTATTTAATCGTTCCGACCGAAAATAACTTAAAATTTAAACGAAAATGCTGTACGCGTTAGAAATTCCGTCAGGTTAGTGCAATAAGCAATATAAAATGTGTGTTTGAGAGGGGAGGGGAGAGGGGTTTAGACAGACACATACTTCATGACGCGATTCTTAATGTAAAATCAAGTGAGAAATGTATGGGACACTTTCTACCTAAAATGAATACTAAGGAAGATATGAGCCTTTGAGATACGAGTTTCTAAACTATGTTATCGCGAAATATCGGGAACGAAGTGAAATTAAATTACAGTTCTTCGAACAATTTTTTTTAATGTTACCGGGATCTTCAGTCTGAGAGCCAACTTGCACTAGTAACTCTCACCGTAATGAAAACAACAAGGGTTACCACCCACTATTTGCAGAAAACATTTTTACCGTTCGGAATTACGAACGTTCGACGCTGGTTTATTGAGAAGTACGGTATAATTAACGAAAGTGGCGATCTTATTGCAACCAACGCACACAAATCTTTGGCTGCGGCGGTACAGTTGTTACGACGTAGGCAACACAGCCTGCATGCGTCTGTGGTACGATGCTGCGCCCACAGCACAGGCGATGGAGGACATTTCTAACACTTGCTGTAAACAACTATACATAAACAACATTGCAGTAATGAAGCTGCTTGTTTGTATCTGGCGAAAATCAGCGTGTGGTATTGACTACGCGCCTGGAAATGTATTTCCGCCGCAAAAGTTTAAAGTATTGTATGCGTTTTACACGAAAACTGTGGGTTATGGGCAATTGCTACGAGGAGGCAGTTTTTGTTAATTATACTGTTCAATAAGCCACCATCAAATGTTCATAACTCCCAACGGTACAAGTTGTGTGTATTTAAGACAGTGGTCATTCCTATCATTTTCTTTACTGTGGGAGGTGTTAATTAGTGTTTGCCCCTAAGTTGAAAGTCCCAATAACTTAAAAGTATGTTCTGAGAATTGTAATTTAATTTCACTTCTTTTCGGATATTTCACAAAAATACTGTTTCAACTATCAATTTTTAAGGTCTGATACCTCCTGCTCCATTCTCGATATGTTTATAACAATAAACGTTTTGAAACAAGCTGATTCTGGCTAGCGTCAAAACTGCTGACACCTCTCACTTTCGTTGACATAATTTATTCTGTGTACTCATGTTCAGATTACGTGCCATCGTGTTAATTTATGACAAAATCTTCCTTTACCGCCATCCCCAACACACTTTCCCAACCGCCATATTTCCAAACATGTCGTGGTCGCCAGCTAGGGAAGATATTTCATATTTCTTACAACGCGGAAGTAAAGCGCAGCTCTGCCAATCGACTGTGAGTGAAAGTAAAATGACTTTCTGCCTCATGTGATCTGCTTTTAAAGAAATGTCATTAAAATCATCAAAAATTCAGGGAGAAAAACACCGAAATCTGGTATTTGTAAATTTTAAAATAAGTAAGGATGTTTTGCAGCCCTATCACTGATTCCACGAATATGCGGAAAAATAACTTTATGGGAAAATAAACGTTGTTACACAGCTTTCGAACCTGTATAAACATTCTATAAATCTGATAAGTAACTTTGGAACGTTGTTTTAAATGTAGTCAAACTTTCTGTCACAAGGAGGTTATATTTGGTATATGCTATTACTTAAAAAATGTTTAGTTTTTATTCCGCTTATAAAGTTAAAAAGGGAACGGGAGGTTATTAGAGCACCTTAACCACTTAGCTACAGAACCCCCATAACAGAAGTATATTCTCATGTAGGTGACGCATAAAGATCTTCAGTGTATGAAGTGGTGCTGTCAACTGGAATTTTGTTGAAAACTAGCAGTATTTTAACTCTTACATGAGGAGTTAGTATCCAACTGCTACAGAAACCACCGTTTTATGAAAATAGTGACGGTAAAAAATTCGAGTTGTATTGGCAGTGTTAGTAAGCGAGTAAGAGAATTTCCGTGTTTTCTAAATACGCAGATAATTTCCTTGTTTTGGTATTACAAACTGGGTATTCCCTAAGTTACGCGCACTTTAATTGATGGACTTTATAGCAGCGCGTGAACAGCTTTGTTTATTAACAAGTTTTCATGTGCTTATTAATACTGCCGTTTTGTGACTTTCGACACCAACCAGGAGGAGCCTTCAAACTAAACTTGCATAAATCCATAAACTTGGGTAAATCTATAGCTCATCTGAAATTCAAAATTAGTAAACCTCGTCATTCGAATGTTTCACCTTTGTTTCCGCCACTGGGTCGGGGCTAGCCAATAAGAAACTTTCTCGTCTTTGCTTTTTTTTGTTAATGTTATATGATAAATTCGCTTATTTTTGTAACTGGTTTACACGCAGACTTGAGGCAAGTTTGAGTTTGGCGAAGTCACGAACTCCATAGTTAATATTTAATTGTATGTCACTGATTTCTCTTAAATTTCTTCAAGCGAGTTACGTCACATCAATGAGACAGACTGGGTAGAAGAATAAGATGGTATTGCCTGTTAAAATTGTTTTCCAGAATTATGTGCATGTAATGCATGCTGAACTAGTCCGAAAATGTACTCACGATAATGTAACAGAAAATTGCGACTATCTTAGTGTATTTACCTAGTTGAGGTTTCTTTGTGAAAAGTTTAAACTTAGAAACTTTAATAAGTTTACTTCATAACACAATTTTTTGGTCGCCAGTTAAATAACATTTCATTAGTAGCTACAGGGGTATCTGTGTGAAAAGTTTTAATTTAGAAACTTTAATGTGTTTGGTTCATAATAACAATTTTTTGTAGCCAGTTAAATAACATTTGATTAGTAGCTTTTAGCTATTCTTACTCAGACGTGTATTATTTGTATATTGCATGTGTGTTATTTGCATTTGTAGTTTGTTATTTGTATTCACGAAGTATTAAATAAACATTTATTCTACGATTCATTACTACTATTTGTAAACAACACTTATAGTTACCAGAGATGCCAGTTCGCTCTTCATAAATGGTTTTATCATTGCCAGAATTTTTTCCACCACAGGAACTGTATTGACAATGTGAACAGCCTTCAGTCTTATAGGCAAGCAGTCCTGAAAATAAATAAACGGAAAGCAATTTAAAAGTTGCATATGAATGTCACACATACATAATGTTATAATAGGGAATAATTAAAATTGTGTTCGTAAATATTACTAGGCTCATAACTAATATAAATTTATTGTAACGCGTATATTTAATCCTGAACATAAAACAATAAGTAACCAATATAACTAATAAGCCTACTGCCGTATACATATGTATGCGAGTAAATTTGATGAAGTTAGTCCTCTCTAAGACTTTGATAAAAGGAACATGTATTTTAAAATAAAATATTTATATTTCCATCATATTGAAAATAAACATCTGGCCCAGTTATTGAAGCACATCAATTTACATGGCCTACCATAGTAATACATGTTTGTCAAATTTGGTGGGAACTGCTTACTTCCCGAGAACTGACATAAAAGTGACGCCATCTCATAAAATGGCGGACGAAATACAGACATTGTCTATTACCAGCGTACAAAGTTTCGATTAAATTAGTTACATGGTTTCGTATATGTAGCATATCAACGTTTAGAAGGTCGCCATTTTCAAAATAAGAGTCTCGCCCGTTTAAAACATATATGTTTACATTGCGAGCCGTAGGATTTCTTGTTAGCCAAATTTGTTACGAAAGCATTTATAGTTTCCCGAGATATGTCACAAAACTTAATTTATTTCAAGTAGCACTGTCATACAAAATGGCAAACTAAAGAGTCTATGTATCAGCATGTTTGATGCTCGCTGTTGATTCTTCCACCAAACAAAGTATGGTCGAAGGTTATGGTAATAAACAAAGTTATGGTAATAAACAAAGTTAATCTAAAGTAATTGTATGACTGCATTGTTCGAAATAAGTGCCGTATTAATTCAAATCGCATATATTAGCATAGCCTACCATAGTATTTGCTACCCGCCAAATTTGGAGGGAATATATTGATTAGTTTACGAGATACGACGGAAAGGTTTTATTTTATCATGTAGTGCTCTCTTCCGAAATTGAAGGCCAATAACAATGCACCTTTTGAAATTAATTATTTATATAATAAACTGTCAGAATGTTAAATTTATTTTAAATTTGTGTAATTGTTCCCGAGATATGAAATTATGTTTTAAACAGTCGGATGTCCTTAATGTGTATTACGTGAGTACCGAGTTCGGTGAACTTTGGTTCGACTGGTTCAAAAGTTTTTAGTGGGGATACACACACATATGCACAGAAAGGAAAGTGATTTCACAAGGCTATCTTCCATTTTGGAAATCAGACAAAAAATTTAACACGTAAAAATCTGCTGAAAAATGACAATCCGATTTTCTACCACGCGTCAACAATACCTGAAATTATTTTATCTAACACACTTTAACAACCTTGGCAAAATAGGAAAAACTTAAGTGCGTGAATAACGCCTTTTCCCGTATCAAAAATATAACAAATTCTTTTGTGTTTTTGATGTGGAACTACCCATGGTTAAGAAACGTAGTTGAATTTTTCAAGGCGTTAACAGTTGGATATTGCGATACATTTAGTGGCGGATGCTCAATGGCTTCAGAGAGATGCAATGTACAGGATGACTACAAAGTCTAGAAGAACCAAAGGCGGCATTGCTTTCAGAATGTGAGCTATAATACTGACGGAAGATGGCTGAATGGAAATAATTCTTATTTTTGGACGACAGGGATGTACGTAAAGGTAAGTGGTGGCCAGGTTAAGTTATAAATATTCAAATAAGCCACAGTGCAGATGGGAAAATTCTTAAAACATTTCACGAAACAGGTTCGCGATAATTCTGTGATAGACCACTGGTAGTAAAAGGGAATATAAATGAAGCCCTGGCAAAGTTTCAGGCAAGTCCTACGAAATCAGTGAGATGCATGAACACTGAAATCAGTGTGTATCCCCAATACAGATAAGAAGATTAATAAATATTAGTCAAACACATACTCCCACTGCTTCGCTGGCAGTAAGCTTCAAAGTCCTCTGAAAAGATCGTTGCTTATGGAACACGGACATTTTAGGTCAATTACTTTTCAAACTGATAGTCCGAGGACAAAATATCCGAGGAAATAACGTCTGTTCTGTACGTTAGATAACCGAATGGTAGCAGAGCCCGCACAGATAAAAGTCTAATATTGTGCAAGCAGCATTCATGTTACAAGTACAGTAATTTTTCGTTATCTGAGAGCCCGTCAGCAACCAATGTTGTTGTTGTTAGTGTAGTTTACAGTTGTGCTATTAACATAACTGTAATATATACTACTCTTGTAACGATGTTACCTATTACTGTACTGTCAACATTAAGTGACTTTTATGTTGCGCCAAAACAAATTTGGTGTTGAAGTGATGTTAACACACTCTAAATATGATTCAGTGAGAATTTCACTGTTTCAATCAGTCAAGAGTACCTAACTGATTCAACAGTCACTTACTTCACTGAATTTATCTGATGAATCCGTGAAAAAATGCCAGATTTCCTTCACTTATTAATTCAGTGGCATTTCTCACTGATTCATCAGTCATTTTTTCACTGTTTTTCAGTGGTTTGTTTTTTGACTGATGGATCAGTAAAACAGCGTGTGAACATGGTCGTCCAACGAAGTTAAAACATGACCGTTAAAAAACGCGTATGAAGTATCATCGTGTAAACTAACAAAACCAATACAAAATACTTTTTAAAATGTGTTTCGTCTTTCAAAACCCATTTTACGAGGTAATATGAACATTCAGCCTTTCATTCCACTTTTACGTCTTTCATTTGGTTTTTATTTAATCAAACACAACACTCTGTTTGAAGGTTTCTACTGTATATAATGTCGTGAAGAGAGTGCACTTATATATACTATTCGTTTTAAAAATCCTAATGGTACCAATTTAACCAAAATAAAAAAACAAGTTCATCCAATTTGAATCTTCATGATTTCGTTACGAGTATAAGGCATATATTTTCCTGCAATTCTGAAACTTGACTTGGTGGCGGAGATGGCAAGATAACAGGCTGAAAGTGAAATTTAAACGGGGTGTGAATTCAATCCGCGGTTTTTTTTTTTTTGCTTCTTTAAAATACGGCAAATTTCGCAATATAAATAGCAAACTGTCGTAAATATGTTTATTTCAAGTAATTATTTGGTTAAATTCATTAAAACCAATATTTAATTCGCCACTGCAGTCAGCCGTCACTTATTCAATCAGTGAATTTGTTTCAAAACACTAATTCAATCAGTGAATTTTTTTCACTGAAGCAATCAGTAATTTTCCACTAATTCTAAGTGGAGCAATTTTCACTGATTCGAGTTGTTGAATTTAACTGCGAATCAGTGGTTTTCCACTAATTTGAATTTAGAGTGCACTTGTATTGAAATGTTTCTTGTATTTCCTTTGATTTAAAACAACATTCAGGTGTAAAATAAATTTAGTACAATTATTCCGCCAGAAAAATAAATATGATCTACTAAGAAAAAAAAAAACAATGCTTGTGTGAGCATCGTGCACACGCCTTGTGTGCATGACGATCGACACTTCACAGTACTCAACGTCCTACCAATCGCTATTTTTTAATGTCTCATTTTGCTTCTAATAATAGATATCCTATAACATGTAACGATGAACTGCTTTATACTCTGTTGTTTGTGGTAATACTTCATTGTCTACAAAAATATAGACATTTGGCACATGTCAAGTGATTTGCAACGTTTGTGTTTTAGTAAAGTGATGAATATTATGGTGGATGAGAGGAAGGGGGTGTCGGGAGCAGCTGAGGTCCGTTCTGGTCATAGGTCAGTGGAGGAATGAGTTCGGGGGGTGGGTGAGGGGAAAGGAGGTGATGGGAGCACCAAAACTCCTCCATCCCCTTTGAAGTGTAATGAGTAAATGAGCTCCGTGGTTGGAATTGTGCAATTAGAGAATCGTAATAATGCAGTGTTTGGAAAATAAATAGACAAAGAAATATAGCGTTTAAATTGAATATTTACCAAATGAAAAAATACAACAACCGAAACATGAAATTTAATCTCAGAAATGAATTACCACTAAAAAACAAAGCAATCAAAAACAGTTACTAACCACATGCAACAAGATGAATTACTAAAGAAATACAATATTTCACAAACACCAAGTAATTTAAAACAAATTATTCGCAAACACTGACCAACTTACTAATTAAGCGCAATGAAACATTAAATAATTCCGAAATATGCAACATTAAATAATGGCGAAATACGCACACCGAAAAAAACCATTTACCAATGAAACATTAAATATAAAATATTTCACAAACATTGGCTCAATTACTAACCACAAGCAACGGAAAGAAAATTACAAATGAAACTTAAATACAAAACAATTCACGAACACTGACACAAATACTAATTATGTACAACAAAAAAAATTACTTAACAATTAAATTTATTCACAAGCACATGAAAAGTACTAAGTAACGAGATGAACAAACAAATACAAAATATTAAATATACTATAATGTCACTAGACATTACTTTCAGAATATTAAAAGTAATTACGTAAAAGTGTATGTCCGAACCCTGTCACTCCCGACTAGAGATTACAGTTAACATTCCGTTGTTATTTTATATTACAGTAAATGGTACTCATGTTAGAACTAATTTCAATTTAATGAGAGTAATATACATACTTTAAAAAAATGATGTGTGTAACATATTAAAACCCACAAATAAAGACACGTTTATTAAATTAAAAATGGATCCAAATTGGATCAATGATTTATTATTACATTAAGTAACACTTTACAAACATGCTTCTACAATCTCTTAAGACATTGATTTTTCACCCATGAACTTTTATGAAACCTTTTCAATGAACAGTGACCTATCTTTTTCCCTCCTAATAACATTATCAAATAAATATGCATATTGAAAATTATTTTTCTATAATTCTAATTCATAAAACCCACCATTTATTGGTTCGCCATCATAGCTTTCAAGGTAATACTTATACTCTAGGGAATAGTGTCTAACTGGAATAGTTTGAAATATTACATACGACCAATTAACAATATATATTTATTCTCGAAAACACCTTTGACCTTGGAAATACATACATATTCTACAACTTTAAACACCTGTTATCACTCATCGATTAGTTTAGGATTATTATATATGGTTTTCAAGAATCTATTGTCTATAAACTTTTTGGGTGCCATTTTGATAGGTCTGTGGTATCTTGAATTATAAAATTTCACTATTCCTGGCCAGACATCTACCAACTTGTAAGTTCCTGCGAAGTGAAATGTTCATATACTAACGTGCTTTAAACTTATGTTGATATGTTCGACTACAGTATCTTTTATTTCAGATTATGTTACATAATAATCAATCCCATACCCTGTTATTAGTTTCTTGAAATTCCATTCCTTTGTTGGTTTGGAGATGTTTAGGGTTCTTTCTTCTAAAATGGTTTTCATTGCAGTGGTAACTTGTTTTCCAGCCTTGTTCTTCACAGGTACACCCCATGCATACTTTGAATAAACATCTATTATGGTTAAAATATACTTGTATCCATTAGTGTATTTTGAAAACAATGTCATGTCACACAACTCATCTTCAAACAAGTGGTTTATTCCCAGAATAATAACCTTTCTTTTAGGAAACTTTAATCTTGCAGGAGTATGCAATTCTTGAGAAATCTTAATAAACTTCATAACGAATATAACCTTCTTTAGTCACTTCTTCAATAATAGACACCATTTCATTTGTATGTGATGAGAAGTTTTAATCTTTGTTACCAACTCACTGGGATTGTTCCAATAAGCAGGAGAAAACCAATCACCCACTTCATATTTATATAATCTACTTCTAACAATATTGCCTAATAAATGTCATTTTGGATGATCTTTGTTTCCTAAATGATTATTTGCATTTGTACATTTTACAAGATCCTTTATTTTCCAAATCAGTGTCAGAATATCCATTACGAAATGTTTGAAGTAATAATTTAAACAATCCTTCGCTCGCATCAGTTACATACTCACATAATTTGATTCTATTTTCAGGTAATAATGTAATTACTGAATTTCCAAGGAATAATACATTACCATGTCTATATACACCAAAAGTTGTATTGTATGAAGGTGAAGAATGTTTTAAAGTCAAGTACCTGCATGTTAATTGAGAAAGGACTGGATTGTTCGACTTTTTTTAAATGTTGTTCTGATTTAATTTCCACTGTTTTATCAATAAATATAGTTAATGCTGTATATATTGTATCCATTCTACTTGTTACAGGTTTAAATATTTCTTCATTTAAAACACCCCATTCTATTCATGTTCGTTTAGCTTGCAGTTATTTCTCCTTTGCAGCAGATATAACATTATGTAATTCCGAAGTAGAGTCAGAAATTTTTTGATTAGTTCACATTAACATTCCAGCATTTACATAAGCTAATGTATTGGTTTTTTAGCTGCAACAGTAGATCGACTACTCTGTACCTTTTTAATCTTATCGAATTTACTTAAAACTACATCTAATTTAACTCCAATTCGACTTCTCAAGTCATTAATAACAAGAATTATTCATGTTTGCAAGTCATAATTTTCTTTTTCATTTCTGTTTGCGTAGCTAAAACCAATGTTTTATTAATCATATTAACACTTATATATTGAGACATCTCTTCCAGTCGTGTTTCAAGTTTTTCTGCAATACTAGCAGTTACCAATTAATTAATTTCTCTTTTTAAACATTATAAATGTTCAGGTGTTCTGATTTCCATATTCTGCAGTGGAGTCATCACATTGGTTAAAATTTCGGAAATATAACTATTATTTGTAATCACTTTTGTAAAACTATCATTTAACTTTATTAATTTCTCTTATATGTTTGTCGATTGTGATTTAAATACATTTATTGTAATAGTATTTAAGTCTTCCACATAGCATATATTTACCACATTACTATATTTCACTGCCATACCTACGTTGTGTAATATATGCCCATTCAAATCACAATTCCCATCGCAATTTTTGGTGAAACAGGTATTGTAATGACTATATCTCATACCACTATGTCCAAAATTTTAAAACCTCATTATTCTTTCTCTGGATGTATAAAATTATCAAATCCATAATTATATCTGCCTTTATATATGGAAGTGCAGGCATAATTACCAGAAAATCATACTTGTCTTTCAAATAGTAAAAAACACACATATTTAAACTTTGTAAAGTGCATTGCATATAATATGATCATTGTTAATGTGTTGTAGATTCAAACTATCCATTTTAAACACAATTGAAATTTTTGCATTATCACGCAAATTATGTTTTGGAACATGAGCATAACTTTGTGACACATAAAACCAATCAATGTTTGAATGTATACAAAAACTAAAATATTGCTGAATTTCACTTTGCAGTTAACTTCAAACATCATCGAAAATAAATATGAAATTGGGAAATGCTTTATTCGGAGGAACAATTTCGTGTTTATTAGAAAAAATAGAAATATTGCATTCCTTCAATTGATGACAAAATACCTGTTAATCATTGATATATCTCTTGTATTGTTTTATAAAACATATACATTTTCAAACTTTAAACCATTTGGATTTTTCAACAATGTCATAATAGCACATGTATTTCCACATGAAGAAGACCACTTTTAATATATCATATATTTGGTGGTAAAGAATTTCAGGTTTCTGTACAATTATTTTTTCTATCATATACACAATTACCAGAAAATGCACTCCTTGTTTTACAACCATCATTTTACACAATTACACAAGGTGTAACAACATACTGAGGTAAAACTAAAATGAGAGCATATATATATGGAAATGACTTCAGTTGAAAACAATGACTCATACTAAAGACATCAAAAATGTCGCTGAGAATTGAGCATATTGATTAAATTGATTAATAAATTGCCATTTGAATTGCATTTGCCAAAATACAATTACTGTGACCCAGGAACGAAACTTGCAACATTCCTGACTTGTAACAATCAAGGAATAAACACTTGGGATGATGCATCTGAAGAGCATTGCATAGTTCACGCTCAAACAAACAATTTGAAACAGAGATATATAGCAGACACATTTCTAGCCGATAAAGCAGTAAATATAAAGAGGAATACATCCACATCCACAGGTGAAAAGCTTGGTGTTTGGGTCGTAGATGAAGTAATGTGAGCAAAAGTGAAAAAGGTACAGGAGTAAAACACATGACAAAGCAAAATAAAAAGAAAGGTGGGATATTGACATGCATATCTCCAGCATTATCAGCCCTTTGAGCTCTAAAGGGTGGAGTTTCAGCTCTTACTAGATCAGTTAAATCAAGTGGGAAAGGAATATATCTTAAACCATATAAAGTTGGACAAGGATGAAAAACTCCAAATGTGGAAAGAAGCACAGAAAGGCTTAAATAAACTTCCAAAACACACACTCACAAACAAGGACATTATTGTATTTGTAAAGGAATGGGATATTCCATATTTCCTAGGTGTGTATGTGAGAGATGATTTACTGAAGAAACCAAACCTTCATGAATGTATGATTGTAAACTTAGATTCGAAACAAAATGAAGGAACACATTGGCTTGCATTAATTAAGAACATAAATCAATCATTATATTATGAAAGTTTAGAAGATTTATGTCCCCAATTTAAATATGCGACTATTTATAAAAAAAAACACAAATTAAATACACCTACAAAAGAGAACAATTACAAAATATGATCAATTGTCGGCATTTATGTTTAAGGGTTTTGAGAATAAATAGGATAGTAAAGTATGCATATGTGTAGTAGTAAAACCTGTTAGTAATATGACAATTACATTTTTACTATGTGGAAACTTGTTGCAATTATATTTAGTTTATTTCACAGCTTTGAAGTTAGAGTGTGCGTGGCAAATAAGCTTAATCGAATTCGTCCCTTACAACAGCACACCCAATATTGATATGCGCAATCAATCATTCAAATTCAACATTGGTGAACAAAAATTCAGGATTGTGATACCAGTGAATTCATATGAACTGGAAGATTTGGAAACATGTGTTAAGGCCACATTGCCTGAATATGTATATTTACGATTTAGTGGAAATACAAATTTCACAAAAAAACAATTCATATGCAAATTTTAGTTTACAAACAGAAAGTGTATCCTGCTAATCGCACAAATCATCAAAACAAGTTAATATTTTGTCAGTTAACATATGTCGTATAAAAGTAAATATTGTAGGTGGTTCATATTTGAATGGAAAACCAACAAATACAACACATGAATGCACTTGTGCATTGGCTCCAAGATACAAAATAATTGAAATGCCAAGTACTTTAATCTATCTTCCAGCAATAGTTAATTGTAATGATGAAATAGTTTTTACAATTGCCAATCAAACAAAATGATAAACTTATTAATTTTAGAGACAAATAATTACAGTGTGATTGCATTTAAAGGTAAGTATATAAACACTCACAATCTGTGCACATTACAATCAAAATGGGTATTGTGTATCATAGTAAATGCATATGGATAGTAAGTAGCTCAGTTGCGAAGTTGGATGGTTCAGTTAAACAAACAGCTAAAAAATCGCAAAGCACTCACTTCGATTATGAACCCTGTGAGGTTAACATGGGGTAACTAATAGTTTTTAAGATGACTATGAAATAAAGTCAATAGAAATGGAAGACAACTTAATGTTGAGCAACCCATAAGTTATGAAGATGCAATCACTAATACTGAAATACATGTGTATGAACCATTTTGAGCAGGTCTTATCCAGAATCATAACATTTATATGTTGCCATCGAAATCAAGTTTGAGGTTAAGACGAGCAATTAAAAATACAGCCAATGCAACTAATCCAGTAACTACAGGAATAGTGAGAAACAGAATACTTCTTTTGTTTGAAAGATGTGCATATTTGCTTAATGGTGTTGAAATGGACCAAACTTAAGATCTTGGAATTACTTCCATGATAAAAAACTCTCTCTCAAACTGTAAGCTATCTTTATACAGGACTTATAGCTAAGTAGACCCATGCTGACAATTACACACTACAAATAAACCCAGGTGGAAAATACAAAGTTGTAATACCGTTGAGTAAGGTACTTGGTTCCGCTGAAGACTATAGACATATTATAGTAAATGCCAAACAAGAATTAGTTATTATATCTGGTAACACACTCTTGAATGCTATATACAACATGGCTATTAACAAGGAAGGTGTAAGATTTGAATTAAACTGTGTAGAATGGTTGATGCCACATATTAAAATTAACACTTGTGAAAATGTAAAGTTTCTCAAATACATTTATAAAGGGAAGAACATAGATATTTCATTTACAAGTTGGAGTCTGGAGACTTTTTCTTCACTACCAGCATCAGACAAAATTGTATAGAATGTGAAATGAAGTTTCTCAAATGAATAATCAAGATATGGCATTATATGTTTTCAAACAAACTGACAAAACCATTTAAGAGCAGACAGATCACTGTTTGACCATTGCAATATGAAAAATATTAAACTTTATCTAAACAGTCAAGTATATCCCTATGCAGATTTCAATATAAACTTTGGAAAAGGCAAATACCTTATTTGCTACAATATGTATGCAAGGTTCCAGGAAACATATTACAATAAAGACAGTGCACCAATCTTGGAACCCGAAAGATTTAAGAGCAGAGGACCTTTATTCGTATTTGATGTCGGCAAACAAAATGACACTATTTGAAATAATGTTATTGATTCTCTAATTTGAAATAATTGTAAAAACACCCATTCCACCAAATACTCAAACATGTGCATTAATAATGCATGATAGATTAGTATTCCATAATGTCCGAGATAAGTTGGTTAAGGTACTTACGTGAATCAGTAGATGACAAACCAACATTGTGTCACGATGTTCTGCAATGTTCCAGAATTTCAGATTCCTAACACATTCATTATTAAATAATTGGCTATTATAGTCATGGGGGACCATACAACCATCTTAAGCTTCAAATCACCATTTGACTGGGAATATTTAAGTCCAAAATATAAGGATATCAATACATATATCACCAAAAAACAACATGCTCTAATATGGGAGAGTGGGTATATGGACTATGAGAGAGGGTATTTACATGCACTACCTTAAAAACTGGAAGTTATTTGTGTGTAAACTTGATAAAAAAAAAAGGATTTAAGAGAGAGTACGTGGAAGGAAAATTAACAGAAATAAGAAAGACTACACCTATCAATCACTTAAAAAGCTACATCAAAAGTATGGCTATAAATAACAGTTTGTCTCAACAGGAAAAAATTCTAAACTAATGTTGAAATGTTCATTGACGATTGACTGGGGTGAAGTAAAAGGCGAGACTCCACCAGAGACTCCAATCGACAATATTCGACTTTTACTACAGTGGTTAGCACAACCTGTAGTGAGAGAACCTGAGGTTTAAATAAAGAAGTGTCGCGTGATTGTAGTCTAACAAGTGAAATTTAATATATAAGTAATTAGTTTGTGCAAACTTATACAGTTTAAAAATGAAAGAAGAAGATAATGAAGTCACTTGCTCATATATACAAAATCCCCAGTGTAAATTGAATATTAGCAAATTATTTACATGTTGGAGTAAACCGTTTAGAGCTTGTCTGGGAAATAAGTAGTATTAATCTTTCCACACAGCTGCAAGGAAATCTGTATAAAGCGAGTTGGCCAACAGCCTATAATGTATACTGAGTTGGTCAACAACCTGTACTGTCATAAGAATTGTTTACTGATTTCTCACCCACCCTATAGTGTCAAAATGTGTGAATCCATTGTATAATTTTACATCCTGTGCGTTCTGTGGAAATGTACTCTCAATGTAAATAAGTTGTTTACTATATATTTTTAATTGGTAGTGTGTATGTACAATGATTGATAGTGAAGAATATTCTGAATATACCTTTAGTATTTCGATGTGTACTTGAACTGTCAAGAAAAAATGATATCTTGTTTTACTATGTCAATATACAGCCAGTCAAGCAGAATGGAGCCGGTGTATGGAGATACCTGCGATGAGCAAGTTATTAGCCAGTTTGGGTTCATAGTAACAAATTTATACACGAACTGAGTTTGGGCGGAGTTACGATCTCCACGCGTGCACAATGGTATACCCAAGTGTCTCATAATATACTGCTTGGGGTTTATTGGTGGGAAATATAGTGAATTTAAACTAACACATAAATATAATGTTTTATATAATTAACTACTGCAAAATGTTGTTTATTAGTGTATCGATGAGTATGGAGCAGTGTCAGAATGCAGGAGGAAACGAGAGATCCCCGGCGACTTACAGAACATCGTAAAAATACGTCACTTCATAACATGAAATGAGCTTTATCACTAATCAGTTTCATATTAATAACACATCATAGTAATACAGGTTTATTGACATGCATCACGAATCGCTAATATTTGAGGCAGTAGACTATTACTATCATAGAATATTGTTTATGAAGTAACATAAAAAAAAACAGTGTAATATAAATTTATCACGTGTCTGTCAAAAAGGGATTCAAATTTATTCATTAAATTATATATTTATATATTTAGTTTTGTGAGATGTGAAATGTATAAAGGATAATTTATGATACATTAAAAAATATAAATGTAATTTACTACGTTCATATATCATGAGGGGGGGGGGGGCTATGTAAACATTTAGTGGTACATTTAATATTCTATCAACTAACACCTGATGTTTGAGTGACACACAATTCACGAGGGACATATTTGATTCCAAGCTGGAACAAAACATATTGAAACTAAGACAAGAGATTCAAGCTAGAAGCCTGTAGCCAGCCCTAGGCTCTTGGCTGCTACCGAGAGTTGACCGGAGGGCGAGCATAGGACCACACCCAGTTCCGTTTGCTCACGCTCCCCGCAGGCAGAGAGTTTTCGACTCGCCAAACAGTCAACACTCCCAACCATGACCACTCACACTCCATCAGTGCTGTCGTAATGGTTGTTCATGAAGTCGTTAAAAAATCTATTTAAATTTATTTCACCCAATCGCCGTTACTTACATATACATTTTTCACTACAATTCAGGTTCTCCAATACGTTTGAATAAAGAAAAATTTATAATGTTATCATATCTAAACCTGTGATATGAGATGTAGCATTTCAAATTGTAATGTGACACGAGAGAGATACTATCAATAATATCCACAATGTAAAGGTGTTAATATTGGATTATACGTGCTAAGCATCACATGGCACATACGTTACACTTACAGGTGATGTCAACACTTGAGAAAATGAAATATTGCTCTGTTCTATAGGTAAATAAATAACCTTGCAGCCCCTGAAACTCTCCTAATTTGTTTTTTGGTAGAGTGTACATCCTAGCTGTGCAGTAGTACTGGGTTAAGTTGTGTTTAACTCACAGTATTTGCTAGAAAGCAAGTATTTTGTACATTTTTACACAAATTTACATTATGAATAGTATAGTTGAAATAAGCAGAAGACAGCTGGCCTACTCAGAGACGAATACCTCCTTGTTGGAACATTGGTGCAACACGCTAACTTAACACATAGCATGAACATGTTGCTAGACTCTACTCGGGAATACACATTAACTTGGAGAAAGGGTAGCATATAATTTTATGTTTTCTACAAAAAGACAAGAATGGATAAACTAATTTTGAAAAATAGGTATTTTACCTTGAAAAGGACTGATTTCATCTTGAAGCTTAGTAATATTAATACAGCTGGCAAATAGAATTGGACTTATGTATGTTCGTTTAAGGTAATGTTCATTACTATACTTAAACCCTTGCAAATGTTTAAAAATGGTTCAGATACAAGCAGTAAGCTGTTTGTTTCGAATAATTATTTAAATTTAAAACTGTTTCAAGTTAGTTCATGACAGATCAAAAGTTTCTTATGAGTAAATCTTAAAGGGTTGAAAACAACATGGTGGGTATCGCATGCTTCCGTTTATAAGGAAAATGGCGAAACTTTATAGAACTTATTTGGCTTATTAATTTTTTTATTGTTACTCTAAACGAACGAGATGTGGCGATGAAGTGTGGATGTAATGTATGCTTACGGTGACATCATGGCAGCATCACAAGTAACGAGTTTAAAATCTACCTGTGAGAAACCCTTTGGAGCGAATATAGGCTGTCTCTCTGACAAACACAAGGTTTGCGTTAAAAATGTATTTAAAACAATTTTACTAACGTAATACTGAAAACATGAAAGTCATATGAATATGTGGTCTGTAATAATATGCAAAACATTAGAAATATCCTGTGTAAATTAATTTGTAAAAGTCTGTAGACTCATGTGTTACAGCATGTGTGTTTGTCTGTTTGTAAATATATCTGTTGAACAGTAGCTGATTTTAGTTATAATAACAACATGTTTTTATAAGTGTGTAGGGATTATATTTTTTATATACCTCCACAATGCGTGTATATTTTATAAATGATTATAGAAACATTTATAATGTGAAGAGTATAAAAAAGTCTCTTTTTACCAAGTAAAATTACTTGTGTACACTATTCATTCAAAAACAGTTTATATCACATTAAAAAGTTACTAACACTACTTCTAATTAAAGGGTTGGTTTAATATTGTGACGATAGTAAAGGTGTGATGGAAGTATTAAAACAGTTTTATTAAGTATCTGTACGGAAATCCAATATTCGTTTCAGTATATTTTATAAATCACTCAGCCATAGCAGTTCTGATGCAAACAAAGTAAGTGTTAGCTTACTTACCAAATATTGCAGTTTATGATAGAATGATATATATTATTTGTACAGATTTGCATAACTAAAAGATTGGTTATTTAATGAGCCAATGCGTGTAGAGCGGGAGATCCCGAGAAAACCTGATGGAGTGACACGATCGGTGATTGAGCAGTCGAGCTGCTCAGCCCCTAGTTTTTGACAAAGGAGTGAATGTAACAGTGTTATATGATGTTCTACCACAAACATAGAGCAATTTAATACTTATATTTTGCTCCTTACACATTAAGCGGGCTTACCATAACAATACCAAACACTCACTACACTGAAAACATTGTCTTCACAATAAATAAACATAGAAATGACAATCACTAAAAAACAAACGTTGACTGCCAATAACGTAGAAAATAGTAGAGAATACCACACAAACATTAATTAATTAAATAAAAGGGGTAAACAATTGTTATACAAACACTGTTATTAACAGAATTGCACATGTCTTATAGATACATGTGAACTATGTTTTATAAATATATTTACATACTGAATGAATTTAAAAGACAGAATTGAGTGACGAGATTTTTGAAGAGCTAATGCAATGAGTGTGTAGCTGGACATCCCTGAGAAAACCCAACCTGGGGAATAGAGTAGCATACCAAAATCCCGACAATGAAGTGAATGTAAAAATTTAAAACTATGCCGCTACAGGTCTACATGCACTGATCGCGCTCTGTTTATGCACATCGTAGTTAATAAAGATGATTTCACATAAAACATTACTGGTGCAGTTGCAGTTTTAACCTTAGTATATTTTAATGCTCTACATGACAATTGCAATTAACGAAACAGTTTACCATATATAACACCCGTGAATGTAACTTTTAAATAATTAAATATTATTTACTTGTAAAGTATTGTTGGAATATTTCAATCTTGAATGATACTCAAAAACACTTTCACGGGATATTATCATTCAATGCTATATAAAAGTTGCGCAACATGAAATATATCGCGAGATATTTTAACACAGAACATTGCTTTCAAGGATACTAATCTTTATTGTTATGTGAAAAAAATGTTCTGCTCTCATGTAGTACCGCCCGGGATGTGAATGACACGTAATTTAATCGGGACGTATTTGAAATCAAGTTGAAATAAAACCTTATTTTTACATACAAAAACTATTAAATGAAAGGTTATAGTAATGGTGAACGTCTTGAAGCCATGCTTCAAGTCTGACACACGCGTCAATTAGCAAACTCAAGTAATTTTATGTGAGTGCTCCTGTCCTGCCAAAGACTGTCCTGCCCGAACGATTTATTTTTCGTCCCGCCAGCTGGTAAAATGTGTGATGCCTACAAATTTCTGGAGTACGATTAAACGCTGCTATTATGGGGTTGGTGTGTTTACAGAACTACATAATGTTAATGAAATTGGTTAGCAATTCTACTTGATTATTAGCCACGACTGTATTTGGTAGCCCAGATTAATAAACTGTTATTTTGTTTGAAGAGGGGTTACTATTTGAAGAGGCAATATTTTTGCTGCAGAAAACGGTACTTTGTTTTTTTTTTCCCCTCTCCCCCCCCCCCCCTGATAGGGTGGTATATGTCTGAACGCTTCCAAGCAATGAGCTATACTGAAAGAGGCGCGGCCGAGCGCTCCCTGGTGACTACTACTGGCAACGAGTTCAGCCTCGCACACTCTGGCACCTTCCATACACCTCTCCGCTATTCCCGCCGTCTCCTTAACCTTCCCGAGCCGCGTTTTAGCGTATAAATGTTTGTCCCCAGCCCGAGCAATTGTGCAGTATTCCTTTTCGAGTTGTGCGGGCTGGCCGACGATATATCATGTCTACACCACTTCGTACTTCGGGGCTTCACTATGCTAGACGGTTTTTCGCATAATATGGGTACACAAGTAAAGTATTGCAATGAACGTAGTTGTTGTTATACTGGGGGTTTAATTGTGTGACTTTTCAATGTGGTATTTTATGGGAATGTTTGTAAGAGGTGGATTCTTCCTTTTTTTTGTTCTTTTTTTTTTTTTGGCGTAATGTAGAAATGGTCTACTGGACTACGATTCGCCGAAAGAACTTTAATGCCAAGGAGTTTAGTGGATATTTTACCGCGTGCCTTTATGCTCATGGTTAAGTGTAATGAGGGTTTTTGCTCCTTCCCAATGGTATTCTTGAAATTAGTATTCCATGTTGTACTTTTTAGTAAATCATTAGGCGTACTTTACTTTTAAAGTTGTAATGGTGCTTGCTTTACTCAGCGGGTCATTTTACCTTTTTTAATGGGATTTCACAAGTGTTTATTCAGGTTGGGTGATTTCTCAGAATATATTAATATTGTTGATTTTCTGTTTGTTCCAGTGTATGTATGTTCTCTCCTTCTCCTAGTTCACCGATTGGTAGCAAACAACAGAAATTTACAGATGCAGTTTATATTTGTGAAGTTGTTATTGGTGATAATGTATAGATGGGCTTCAATATATTTGTATTGATTCTGGAATTTTTGTGTCCATGCTTTCTTGGTGTGCGTCCACTCCTTGCCTTCCTTTATCTCTGCTACGCCTTAAAGGGGCGTAACAATGTTACATTTATATCAAGTCCCCATCACAAATTAGCTATAATATATTGTAAGAACATATCATAGAATTTTTTTAATAGGCTTGTGGATTCAAAAAGTCAACAGTTTAGAGGCTAGAATCAGCATGGAACATCTCGCAGGTTGCAGGCTTCATATATGCCCTCTGCAGGCCACGCGTTTCCGCTGGTCGAGCGTGTTCTCATTTCATGTGCCCTGGGAGAGGCTGCCTCCTAGCGGACTCCAGCGATCACACCCTGACATGTTCCAACGGCTCTCGTTGGAGACGGTCGTTTTCGTGGACAAAGCCATTTGGTCATCGCAGAGTGAAGACGTGTTCGCGCTCCACACTCACAGTCTGATCGGTTGTGTTGGCGATAGTATTTTTTTTCTTTACTCGCCCCATTTTGGTTAACTGAGTTCATCAGCAACTACTTCAAAAACAACACCAACTAGATTCGTCGACTACTGCAAAAACATCACTAGCTGGCTTCATCAATAGCTGATACGAAGACGCAGCATTATAGCAGAAATGTCAGTCACAAGAATCGAACCGAGAACTGTCTCCGTCCGAGACCATCTCTCTACCTGCTGGCCCGGCCGATGCACCCGGCATATCCATTGCACCCGTCTTCCTGCGATGCTGGCTGCCTGCTGCTGTCTGCCTGCTTGCTTATCTGCCAGGGGTGGTGTGTTTCATGCCTACCTGCCTGCAACTTCGTAAACCAGCAAAGTTAGTTAAACTGGTTTACTACATCACCAACGAGGGATGCTCCAGTTTGCGTCATCGTCTTACTACAACTACATCTGCTACAACGAAATTGGTCTCATCACACGTCTGCGCTGTATCTCCTTATAGAAATTAGCGTGTGCTACGTAGTCCTGTCATCAAAGTAAGTGCTTCGGAAAAAAAACTAAAATACTGATTACAAGAAGTGTATATATTTTTGTATCTGTTACGAAGAGACATACACAACGAATTGCTCCAATGTAAAATAGGAAGAGCTTTCAGTAATAGGGGTTTTGTAAATATAGTGCTTTTTGTGTATATAGGCAATAACGTACGGTAAATATTTTCCAATTATATATAAGTGTTTTTAGGAAAAGTGAATTTGTTTTAAAGTGTGTAAGCAGTGTTTTTGTAACATGTGTAAACCATTTACATAATGGATAAAGGCCATAACAAGTATTTCAATCAATTTAGTGATGACTTGAATTTATGTTTGTGTGATTTTATTTTTCCCACTAATAGCTTGCAGTTCGGAGTTGTCTCTGTTGATTTAAAATTGAAGGATAGTATTTGTTAGGTACGGCTAATGTATTTAAACTAAAATGGATTGTGATTAACTTTGCATTTATTCCACAAAAAAGAGACTAATATATTCGGCAACATTTGATAATAATCTTTCAAATAATGGTGAAACTTAAATGAATAACACAAATACATTTAAAATCTACATTCCTAAAATGGTCCCTCAGTACAAAATAAATATTGTCTACACTGAAAGGTTATGTGCGTTGAAAAAACCACAGGCTTCATATGTGGTAAAACGGAGGGAATTTTATTTAATTCATACTACATGCAATACCTGTGGGCTAAGAGATTAGCAATACTGTCATAATTTATCAACCAATGAAGAATAACTGTATAGACACAGTAACTTGGTCAATGTTACTCATTATATTTATTCAAAATTATCACCTTCCATGGCTTTACGGTAGACTTCGGGGGACACCAATGTTACGTTGGGCACATTCATTTGTTATTGAGGATAATTTTACGTGAAATCTATAATTAAAATCTGCTAACTTTCCTTCACTTAGCCTTGGTCAAATATTTTCTTTCCCCCATACGCAAATAGTTTGCTAAACCCCTGCATCACATCCATAACACATAAACACCTATATACCACGAAAGTAAAAGCAAATATAGTTTATCATGGTTTACTATTCATGTCTTTAAGTTATATTTTATCAACAGATTTGTGGAATTTTAAAACGAGTAATTCTAGTAATATTTTGTTGTTACATTTTCGACCGTGTGCAGAAACACAAACGCTCGTCTATCTTAGAGTAGGCAAAGTCGGTTAGTCGAAGATGTTGATTGCACCTTATGCTAAATGACTGATAACTCTGAATACCATTTTGAAAAAAAAAATATTTTCGTCGGCTGTGAGATAGTGGGTTCATAATGGTGATATCACTTACCGACGAAACCTAGAATAAGCACCCTGGAGCGATAACACATTAGAGAAATCCCTGCAATTTTTTTAGTATGTGATAGTCAACTTAGTACTTACATATAATATTTCAACTAAGACACTTTGGGAACACAGTTGAGATATTTGGATGTGATGGAACAGGGAATATAATCTATCTCTGTTCACACACCGAACCTTTTTTAAGTAAACAAAGCATTTCTTACTACGGGAACTAAATAAGGAAAACGTCAAAATAAACTGATAAGAAAATTTGTTAATGAAGATTTGGCTTACGAATTATATTAAAGTAACACAACAAATAGTTAATAAAACACATACACAATTAGTTTACAAGTTTTCTACACTTATGTTGAAGATATCTGCATGATGCTACTGGATGCCTGGCAGAACTGCATGGAATAATTATATTGTCTATGCTACGACTATAATTCACTTCTACATGTAATTGAACAAATAAAATGAAAATATTTCCTTCACTCGAAAAAATGTAGGGAAACACACGAGGGAAATATATCAGATACGATTTGATAGTGTTGATGTACTACTTGCTATGGTATAAACTTGCATACTCTTTTCAAAAATAATACTTTACTGAAATGTTAGGGAATCTCTATTGGGTTGAGAGGCAAGCAAGCGGAAAGCCGAGTGTAGTTGAGCGTTTCTTGTCCTGCGCTGTGCATTGGTGATAAACATTGCTGGTATATTATTAACTTTTATACTGGGAGAACAGTCAAAAAAAATGCAATACAATTAAAACTTCCTGACAATTCATGAATAAAGAATATAAAAAACATTGACACAAGTTGTGTGCACATTATGAAACAGTTCAATAAAATGTAAAATATTTAATTTAGTAACACTTCACGAATAAGGATTCTTACATTGGTCATTCAAGATGGGGTAACAGGACTGACTAGTATTATAAACCAGACTCTCCAAACACAGGGTGGGATGATACTATATAGCAAATCCATTTACACTGCTTGGGGATTTAAATAGTATTGTGTGAAAAGGTTAAGTTTTTAAACTAATATTTCAGAGGCGATTTGATATTGTTGACATACTACATGGTACGGTAAAAATTTGCGTACATTTGTATCAGGGCTTTCAAGCTAATAGGTATATGGGTTTTTTAGTTTGACAAATGCGACTTTGGGATTTCCTGAGAGTATAGAAATTATTACTGTTTGGTGTTATTCGAATTCAACATGACTTGGTTTCGCTCTTGAAATTATTGTAAGTCTTTTTTTTTTAATTACTTTTGTTTTACCCAGCATTAACACTGCAATTGGGATATGATATTGCTTGAAACGAATATTTGTATTATTAGCTCTAAACATTTCTTAACAGTATTGTGTGGGTAACCAATGCCCTGAGGCAAGACGTGGTATCGTGTGAGGGAGAGAGAGCGAGTGAAAGATGACTGGTGCTGCCTTGCGCCCTCTGGCGAGAGAGAAATGAACTAACCAGATAGCCCGCTAAGCTCCCTTTGAGCTCTCGTTCATAGCATAACTGCGGTAAAGGAACATGAATGAATACCACACACACAACTGAACACTATAACCCATAGGAACAGAAATGAATGATTTTATTCAAAAATTTTTTTTAACTTTTATAAAACCAAACGTGTGTAAATCAAACAACATATGTGTGGTTATTTTAATTTGGTGATGAAATGAGTGGGCTGAGGGATAGCGCGGGAGCGAGGCTTGAGAGTTAATGTGGGTGAAGCGAGACTTTGTAAAACGCGAGGGCCGTGCCTGACCGGCCCTATAGATGGCAGTCTCGCACGTACCGTGCTAAGGATACAGATGTGAGCTGTTGTCTTGCCCTGCGTGGGTAGTAACATATTACTTTGCACGTAATTTTAACAGTCTTTCCTTACATTGGTGAGAGGTGATGTAAACATTACTGAAGGAATTTAACACATTTTACTAAATTATGTGAAACCAGTTATACAGATGGGGCAATATTCTACGAATATTTACTCAAACAGACATATACTTTACACAGAGACATATACACGAATGAAGACATTAATTTAATACAACAGCAAGTGTTGGATATATAGTGACATAGTCTAAGTTCAGTATGAAGTCGGGAGTGGCGTGGTGTGGATTTGCATTTAGGGTGTAGGTACTCAGTACTCATTGCGCGTACTTAGTGTATATTGCTCTTAATACTTGTCTAAGAACTGTCTCATTGCACATATCTGTAGATGATTAATTCACTCTGTATTTGTGATTGATTATATTTCATATTTCTTATTTGATTAGTTCGTCTCATTACTTTGTATCTTTCACGTGCTTGTAATTAGATTTAATTGGTGAATCTTTTTTCGTTCCATGTGCTTGTAACTGATTTGTTAAGTTATATGTTTCATTATATCTAATGCTTCATTGGTAAATTGTTTCTCGGAATATATTTTTATGTTTTGTTTCACATAATTTTTGCTTGTTTAATTGAGTCGGTATTTGTGATTGCTCATATTTCAGTGGTACTTGGTTTCTGGGTGTGCGTTTTTTATGTTTCGTTGTGCATATATAGTATTTGTTTTGTTTGTGTCGGTGTTTGTCATTCGCCATATTTTGGTGGTACTTAGTTTCTCAGCGTGCATATTTCGCAATTATTTTATGTTTCTGTGATTTGTTTAATTATATATTTCATTCCTATTTACTTTTCGGTGCTTGTTCAATTCGTTCAAATGCTATATTTGTGTAGGTATAAAATTCGTTATTTTCAAACACTGGATTTTTTACAGTCATTAAAGCTTAGTAGAATAGCGAATAGCAGAGAAGATGAGCTCCCGACACCCTCCTTCCCCTCACCCATCCAAGCTCATTCCTCCACTGACCTCCGAACAAAACGGACCTCTGTTGCTGCAGACACCCCCTCCTCCCCCTCACCCACCATCCCAGCTCGGTCTCCCCGGCAGACAGAGAAGCCAGGGGGACCTCTGTCGCTCCTGCTACCCCTCCCTCCCCTCACCAACCCTTAGAGCTCATTAGTCTTCAAACTTCGAAGAGGATTGGAGGTGCTCTGCTGCTCTCTCCGCCCTTCCTCACCACACCCTGCCACGGAGCTCATTCCAACCTCAGACTTCGAAGAGGCAACAAGAATCCCTTATGTAACTCTTGCTCCAAAGTCAACACACACACACAGAGATATATATATATATATATATATATATATATATATATATATATATATATATATATATATATATATATATATGTGTGTGTGTGTGTGTGTGTGTGTGTGTGTGTGTGTGTGTGATGCTGCTCCTACCCCTCAGAGCTCAATCGACAACTGGACACCGAAGGGACAGCTATCCTTTGGGTACCAATATCAATTAGCCCTTTCAATAAAACAATTACAATCAAACAATTAACAATTTCAATATGTTTAATTAGCCCTTTCAATTAAAGAATAAACATTAAAAGATAAAGCACTCGCCTGTTATTAACCCTTTGAACACTAACCTGTAATGAACCCTTAAATAAATTTAACTAACACTTTGAATTAAATAGGTGAGATAAACCACATCCTGTTTCAGAACCCGTGCGCTCCCACTACTGCATGGGGTGGGGTAGTGGTGGGGCAGGCATACGGAATAGATGAAACCCCCTGGCGGAAGGGAGCGGAGGGTCTGCATCTTCGCTTCCCGGCACACTCTCACGCGCCACACAACTATACCCATCTCCATCCCTACGTCATTCTATAAGTGAGCCAGTACCCCGCCGCTCCACTGCTTGCAGAACTTGCTCCCTTGCAAGTCGTCCAGGGGCGTATCACAAACACTGTCATCCTGTTGAAAAACGAACTGAAATGTAGACATGTTTGAAGCTTAGGATGTCCCACAGTTAATTCGCGAAATATTCCTGTGCGTACCGATAGCCCTTCGATCATGAATATTCACCAGTCATTTTTTATTTTATTTCGTAACATCGCATGCTCGATACAACTATGGACTGTTCACGGTTCAGTGAACACTTTTGAGAGCCCTGCTTCCGCATTTTGTATCCTTCCGCTAATTTAACAGTTACGTTTCCAGGGGTCTGTTGAATTCATTCGTGCATTAGTCGAGTGAAAAAGTGGAATTTTCGGGAAGCTAGATGTATTAGTAATATGCCATTTCGTACTGTCGTATATAGAGTTAAAAAAAAAACACTTGTTTTAATATATAGATTAAACATTACGCTGACAGTAAAACTTAAGAGTAGGAACTAATTCTCTTAATTCACTGCCAACTTCGCCTGCAGCATGTGTGCCAGTGAGTGCGACAGCATTCACCGTTAATTCCAAAATTTGAAGCCCTGCTTAAATACTACCTCCATAATATTCCTCCGCCACAGCAGACAAATGTAAACCGAGTGTAGAAGATTACATCAAAGGGGCAATGCACACTATTCGTCGCACTGAATGTAAAAATATATTGCATGAGTATTATTTCTTTCTAGGCATTACAAACACACTGGTTTTATCCCTGTTTTTTTTCGTATTAGTTATAAATGAAATACTATAATTTATCAATAAAATATAGTTATAGTTCAATTTAATTAAAAATTATATACGTGTATGTTAACAGAACGTTTGTGAAACATGGGATATTAAGGAAACATCCAAACACATTATACATGGAGTGATTTTTCAAAGGTTTGTTTCGGAAGGTGTGAAGTAACCGTGAATGGACTACTGTATATGCTGATAGCGAGCAGTGGTTTTTTTCGAAGGTTCATTTCAAAAGTGCTCACTTCAACATGAAAAGCAAATGGATGCGGACCCCACCTGTACGTAGAAGAGCAACTTCTTCAACAAGCTGAGCGGCGTCACCCTGGCCAGATGGCCCAATGTGAGGCCCTCGGCATCGAACACGCCGACGATGCCTGGAGCCAAGCCCACGTCGGAGAGCCAGTAGTCGGTGAACATGAAGAAATTCTTCATCGTGGTCAGGAACACGTAGTGACTGGGGTTGAAGTCCGTGAACTTCGTCATCGTGGCCGTGTAGCCCTCCGGAGTCTTCCGCGGCAGTTTCGCCAACCTCCTGTGAACATACAAAAATGCTCTGCCTCAAGTAGCAGAAAAAACTCTTCTTGAGGAATAAGTGTTAAAATGTGTGTTGTAATTGTTGCAGGGGGATGAAAATTTATGGTATACCCCATTCACGGTTATTTCAAACTATACCGAAGCCCTGCTGATGTTCTATTTCCGTGATATCCATCCGCCTCATACACACAAAGCTTAGAAATTTACACCAGAGAGCCAACTCACCGCATTCGCGCGCACTCAGTGTAATAATATTTTACATAATAACTATTTATTACTAGACATTACCAACACACCTGTATTTTCTCTGTTTATTTTTTCATATTAGTTATAAATTTAATATTATAATTTACAGATAAAGCGTAATTAAAGTTTCAATCTAACCAAACATAAGACACTTTCACTTTAACAGAAGTCAAAATTGCTTGTGATATGTGGCATATCTAGGAAACAACCAACACTTAACACATGGGATGATTTTTCAAAGGTTTGAGTGAAAAAGTGTGAGGCAACCGCGAACAGACTACAAGAGTATTTACACGCGCATGTTTACTGCCTAGATATGAGCAACAGTTGACGTATTGACGCATTTGGGAGGACATGGGTTCGACCTCTATTGTCTGCATGGGGAGTTACTTTTCCCAACTGGTCACCCAGTCCCATTTCCAGGAAAATGGTACAGTTCTCTTATTTAAACCTCAGTAATCCTTCACTCGGTCAGAAAAATCCCGATCAGCGACGGTCTATATAGGAACATAAATATCACTATCATTAAATTTACCCAGCTTAATGTCTGGTTAACTGCTACCAATGAAAAAAATATGTAGGTAAACTGCAAGAAAAATCAAATCATTTACATGCAAATGACCCCTATTCTAAAGTCGATAAAGCGTCACATCTGAACCTGAGGTTCCCGGCTAGAAACTCGCGTAACCAGTGGATGCGTCGTTCTTATTGGTGCGTTTAAGTAATGTTAGCTTGTAAGCCATTTCCGATTAGAATATGCGCATTCAAACGGTATCGCTAATTAGCCCAACCAAATAAAAATACATCAGCATGCAACCTTACAGACATGTGTAGCAGGGCTATTGGTTTAAGTGGCGGTCTGGTTGAAGGAATTTTGCACGTGCGAGGCCTAAAAGCGTGGGATCACTAGGGGCGACCGAAACATGCGCATCAGCCCTCTCTTCGCCTCTACATGCAAAGCACTGAACTGGCGTGCAGGCTTGTCGTCGATAACGCGCCTCTTAGACATTCAGTGGAGACCCTACCATTTTATGACGTAATAATAAAAATAAAGGGTTAATGCACGTCCCTATTCCTTTTCTAATGTTTTGTACCGGAATGTTCATAAAGGCTGTTCACGGTAATTGAACACATTTGGAATCAACCTTAGAAAATAGTAACTCCCCCAACCTGCATATATTTTAACGGACACTCAGTGATACGCACCCACTGAAGTTATTAACGACGGAGGAAAATTAGTTCCATGTATAAACGTCGAATACAAAGTGATAGGTAACCATTTGTAATAATTTAAATTATATCTTTCGCTTTCTGTTTTTTTTTTAATTGCATCGAAGTGTAAAAATGAGCAAATTGGTAAAATATATATTTTTCCTAATAATTTCATATAGTTTCACTTGACTGACGCATGAATAAAGTGACGAGGCCCATGGCAATGTTAATTTTGCATGAGACGAAAGAATACACAACTTGCATGCAAGCAGATCTTAAACAGGACTTTCAAAAGTGCTCATTTTACCGTGAACAGCCCATACCTAGAAATTACCGTAAAATCCCCTGTTCGAGCCATTTTCACTATCACAAAAACATGCTTCAGAGATAAATGAAGGAACTGAAAAAGTGTACAGACGCGTAACGTTTCTTGAATGCTATTAGTAAGCAGACCTCACGCAGACAAGTAGGACGGTTTTTTTTTTTTTTTTTTTTTTTTTTAATAAAACGTTTTCTGCTGGAGCTCTGCGCAGCATTCGGCGGATTACCCAGGCGGCCTACCCAAGCGGCCACCTTGATATATTACAAATTTACGCATATAACATAATACATATTTTAATCATGGCAATCAGAATTTTGTTATATTATATATAAATGTTAAACATTAAAAACTATTGTGAAATTGTTGTAAATTGGCGTTATTGATATGGAATGAATTACTAAGGGTCTGTATTACGACCTCTAGATAAATGTGTGGAATAGCTGTTTCATAGATGAGCTATTTGATGGTAACCTGTATTATGAACATTCCATTATTTAAGTTATCCTTTAGATAAGTGTTCCAAGGTTTTGGTTCGTTACTGTGTATGTTGGAAATAAAAGTCACTATATTTTTGGTGGTATGGCTTATGTTAAGTTGTCAGTAATGAATGCAAGATGTGTTTTGAATAATTTATATGTGTGTGTGTGTGTGTGTGGTGTTGTGTGGGGGTGTGTTGTGTGGTGTGTGGTGTGTGTGTGTGTGTGTGTGTGTGTGTGTGTGTGGGGGTGTGTGTGTGTGTGTGTGTGTGTGTGTGTGTTGTGTGTGTGTGTGTGTGTGTGTGTGTGTGTGTGTGTGTGTGTGGTGTGTGGTGTGTGTGTGTGTGTGTGTGTGTGTGTGTGTGTGTGTGTGTGTGTGTGTGTGTGTGTGTTGTGTGTGTGTGTGTGTTGTGTGTGTGTGTGTGTGTGTGTGTGTGTGTGTGTGTGTGTGTGTGTGTGTGTGTGTGTGGTGTGTGTGTGTGTGTGTGTGTGTGTGTGTGTGTGTGTGTGTGTGTGTGTGTGTGTGTGTGTGTGTGTGTGTGTGTGTGTGTGTGTGTGTGTGTGTGTGTGTGTGTGTGTGTGTGGTGTGTGTGTGTGTGTGTGTGTGTGTGTGTGGTGTGTGTGGTGGGTGTGTGTTGTGTGTGTGGTGTTGGTGTGTGTGTGTGTGTGTGTGTGGTGTGTGTGGGGGTGTGTTGTGTAGTGTGTGTGTGTGTGTGTGAATGTTAATGCTTCTTTAGCAAAAGTGAATTAAACAAAAACTACGAACCACATTTCTAACTATGAAACACTGGGCCTTTATAAGCCCCGGCAAACAACATATATGTTCGTAATTATTATTGTCAACCCTCGCATAGTTTGTTTAACTTCATGGCAGATTATTACAATGCGAGTGACTCGTTCCATGCCATTCATGATTGAGGTTAGTGCCTGTATTTCTTAATTATATTTTTTTATATTTCAATAATGGAAGGGGAAAATATTTTATTTCACAAATTTCAAGGCAGCCTATTCCTCAAAATGACATTAAGCCTAGTGCTAATCATTTCTCTTCTATTTCTTTTTTCATAAAAAATACAATTCCCAAAACTAAAAATACAATTTCCAAAACTAATCTTGTGTCGTTATCGACATTCGCAGTGTTTACTTGCATTTTGCAGAAATATTATAAATAAAACTCAAAATAACAAAAAGCTTATTTTTGTATAACCTCCAAGACCAACATGCATATAAGCAAAACACCACAACCTGATTTTTTAATATCCTTTTTTGGTTTTCCCTACAGTTTAACTGTGTACCGCCCTAAAAGACAGCTTCCCAAAGGCTATGACTAAGGGTGGCTGTCCTATTCGAATCACCAAGACTCTTTAAATATTAGAGGCCATCCTCTCAGCACTTGATGTCTGATACACCATTTTGAAGCTTATCTAAATGTATAAATGCTTGTCTACCACTTGAAGTGATAGATAATTTAACCCCTTGATAACAGTTCTACTTAACAATAACTGGAGGTCGTAATACACTATTTTGCACCAGCTGTAAATTAACTTTTAACCTGGTGTGTAACTAGAGGTCGTAATACAGGCTCAAAGTACAAATAAAAATGTTCAGGTCTGTTTGAACATCCCGTGAAGCTTATAACAAAATTGCTGTATCTAAGAAAACATTTGAAATTTAATATCTATTGTGAGAATATTTAAAGTCAGGATTAACGCTTTAGGGATAATGAGAAGATAATAGTCTTTACACACTAACATTAACTTGAACTTATGCCTAAAGATGGTGTATTCACGACTATAGAGCGTCTCGCTATTAGATTGCAGTGTGCGGTGTAATGGACACTCACTATCTCTTTCCAATACATGGTTTCTGTCATTAACTCTGTCCTTGTTCCTGTTTGCACTGTTGCCTGATGTGTTATCTTTATCCAGCCTAAAAAAAATGCCATTTTCGTTGCTTGCGCGCCATGCAATCACAATGATAGGGTTTCTCACAGGCTTCAGTTTCAAAGGAGCCGCTTAGCTTTGCGTCGCAGGATCGGATTCCCTTACGAGTTGGCAGGGAGGTAAACAGATAAAAATTATCTTAATAGGGCCTTTCCCTTCGTCGCCCATTTGTTTCTCAGCTTGCCAGTTACGTCACAAAGCTGAAGCAATCTGGCAACAGTGAGGGCCATAATCCCTGAACTGCAATCATAGCATGAGACGGACTATACCTGGAGTCCAAAACACGAACCTCGCTGCACTGTGAAATGGCATTGAAACCTACAATGTTTCGGAGGTTGACAGCCAGCCAGTATTGTTCATTCCTGGTAGAAAATGGTACGCGGGAGAAATATGTTACGTAAATGTGACATGACTTCAAGTGGGATCCCGCCAGCTATTACTTGGTTTTACAGGGCAAGAGTGCTGCTGCTAAAAATGCTCACGTGGAAAAGGGAAGGGAGACTTTTAACGCGATATAACCGGCTATACTCGCTTCCCCCTAACTAAACACTTTAGAAATCCCTACTTGGTTTATTCTCTACCCCTCCCCATACTCCACTGTGTATTATCCCACCATGTGAAAAAATAACCGTGACTTAGACCAAATTGCGAGCATCAACGTTCAAAATTTTCATTTACTTTTCCCGCTTGTCGGAAGTCCAATTACGTGAGCACTGCTAGCTGGGCATAGTGGAGTTGACGATATTCTGATAGAAACTTCGTACAACGGCAACTTCCACCCCACGTCACTTTTCCTCGACATACATCATTATGTTCCCTATAAGCGGAAAAGGTTGCGAGAATCGCGCTCAAGTGTCCATGAAGTATTCTAATATCTGTAAAACTTAAGCTAATTTTATCTAATACAATCGGCATGCCAAGGTACCTACTCACAGAAAACGTTACTGTAGTTATTCAAGTCAGCATTAAGCAAAAACATAAGCTATTTGATCAATGACTGATATCAAAAGAGTTGCACTCTAATACCGAAACAGTTAATACTGCTCCATCAGAGAGTTCGACTTCAGTTCTGCTGAAACTGCTTCACTTGGATCAGTGAAATTTCACTGATAATCTCAGTCGCCGCTATCCACTGATTATAATCCATTCACGGTTATTTCACACTTTCTTGAAGCCCTGTTAAAGATGTTCTTCCGGAATGTTCCTCCGTCTCGTGTAAACTACGCTTAACTTAGACTGGAAAATTACACCAAAGGACAACACACTGCATTCCTGTGCACTCGGTTGAAGTAATATTTTGCCAGGGGTGGCTATGACCTATACCATGAAGTGTTAATATGTGAAGCCAGTTTTTATTGTGGATTTAGACGGTTGTTTTCTGGTGAAAATGTCACGTGATCATTAGTAGCTCAAAACATTGCATCAGCTGATCTTTCACGTGTATTTCGAGGAGTATTGAAATCAACATAAATTAACATACATCCCTTTTTGACCTTGACGGTAATGTACCTTTATAAAGCGTGTGTGTCTCAATTGACGAACTATAAATTTATGTGGTAAATATGTAAAGTTATGACTTATTTACATTAAAATGGGTTGTATACAGTGTTTTGGTTGGTTTGCTTCCCATTCCCTATATATTTGCCTTGAAAATATGCCACGAAATAATGTTCTGACGACTATAGGAGCTATTAAAAGTTATCATAAAACTTTAACCGTACTAATATAATACGTTGTTGAAGTCGTCTGCGAGAGCGTTGCAAGTGAAACGCCATACTGGAAAGACACAACTTTTGTTTACATTGAATAGCCTTGCGAGTGCTTTAGGAACGCACTAGTTGTTCTCAATTTGCTCTAAATTGCATGCGTGAAAGATATTGCCCATTTATGGCGTGTATAGTGATATGTTATCTGAGTAAGTTTGTAAATTAACAATTGCAGTGTGTTTAATTTTTGCAAGTATGGTTGCGATTACGTGAACAACTGATCCGAGCATGTTCCAAACATAACTTTTAGATTTCTTCTTGATAAAATAGCTGTTTGCGGGCATTAATGTTAAATCACGTCGTAAACCAATACAAGGCTACGCCTTATAAAAAACTTTATTCTTACAATGTTTTTCTTCCCAAGCCAGCAGAACTGCAGTGACAAACAAGAAATCAGCTGTTTATCAACCCAAGAACATACAACCAAATCAGTTCTCATATTTTAAATAGCTATTTAATGCAGCCGTCCTGATTTGCATTTTCCATGGTTTCTCGAACCCACTACAGGGAATTTTTGGGGTGACTCATTAATAAAGGTAATGACCAATTCCTTCCTTTTATTCAATTCATTGTGTTCTTTGTGTACCATTCTCTAATGAACCTGTTGTCGAAAAGATGTTAAGTTAAATAAATAAAGTTTACTTGTGTGTTTAGATGGCAATGTATTTAACGGTATGCTGTAATTTCAGTAAATGAAAAATGTTTACATTTTATCGTTTTCTAAAGATAGTTAAAATAAAGAAAACTTAGATAAAGCAAATATTTTGCTGTAACTACACCATCTGCCAAATTGAAAAGCTTCATGTCAATTTCTTTAAATGCTATTTCACCCTTCTTCAGGATTTTTGAAATTCTAATTTTGAGGGAAACTAATTAGACATAGGCTTATTTTAACATTGATGAAGTTGAATAATGGATATTTAGAATGAAGAGTGCTTCGTGAAACAGCGAACACTTTATCCGCTACACCACCACAGCCCTTGTCACCTTAAGAAGGGAGGAGTTGACAGAGTTTTAAGTTGTTTGTAACAACCAAGGTGTTTAGCGCCAATAAGGGTGAAATATGGCGGATATGGAGCAGCACTGAAATGGAAGGGTGGGGAAAACAGGAAAACCTCGAAAAAACTTGCCAGCCAGCAGCATGAATCAGCAAAATTCCTATTGGACTATGTAAAAATCTTTGAGTAACTTCACAGGGAAACAAAGTTGGATCACATTAGTGCAAGGCAAATATCCTATCGCCACACCCACAGCAGAACCCCCTCCCCCTCCCATTAATGAAGGAAGGAGAGAAACCTAATTTCTTCAATGGCTAAAGTCAATTACAAAGTTTAATTTTAAAAAAATATTGAAACAATTAATATAATTCTCTACCAACTTATCGTAGATCTGTTTTTTGAATGGGCGGGACAGTATTTTACACATCTGCATTTCAGTTTTTTTGTAATTATACTTACTTGTTTCATGTATACATACAGCATTAAGAGATGGGCTTTACAGACAAAAACACAGAAAATTAAATTAAATTAAAGACAGTTATAGAGAAAAATAATGTATTCCTGGAAGCGGCATTAAAAATTTTTCGCAGTAGACTTAGGTACTTGATTTTAAAACATTTGTAAGTATTTTGACAAGCTGAGGATAAGGTTTACAATAATGACGTCATCATAACCCACAGTTTCGACTAATCACCAGTTTGCAGTAGTGACATATGACACAAATAAACCATTGTTTTGTATATACACTTTTGTAGCGGAATTTATGTTGCAGAAAACTAGAATTACACATAAAAACAGACAAAGAATAGTTGTCAACAGGTGCATGAACACGCAGAATTCTGCGGAAGGATTCATTCAGTTGCAAGGAAACCGCTGTGTTTTTTTTGTTGTGCCTATCATTAGTTTTTTTTTTTCTGTAATTTGCTGCTTACAAACTGAATTACTTCTACAGAGTTCTCTCTGTGTTCTTCACGTAGGCCTACCTATTGTTAACTATTCTTGGTTGGTTTTCTGTGTTTATATATTCGTACTGTAATTTGCTGCTTACAAACTGAATTACTTCTACAGAGTTCTCTCTGTGTTCTTCACGTAGGCCTACCTATTGTTAACTATTCTTGGTTGGTTTTCTGTGTTTATATATTCGTACTGTAATTTGCTGCTTACAAACTGAATTACTTCTACAGAGTTCTCTCTGTGTTCTTCACGTAGGCCTACCTATTTTTAACTATTCTTGGTTGGTTTTCTGTGTTTATATATTCGTATGTGTAATTCTAGTTTCCTGTAACACGAGCTCTGATGCGAAGGCAAGTGTCAAACCCAATCTTCCATTTAATATATAATAATCATATATGCCTACATAAATTATAAAGCGTGAGAAATTTTAGCTCAAGGAGATCTGTTTACAAGAATTTCAGGTTCAGCTGAACAAACTGCTGCTAGCGACAATGCTTTTTCTTAGAGAGATGTTAGTTTATCAAGTTTCTGTGGCGTGGTTCTAAGATATTGAATGTTAATATTTTTTAATGTATCCAGAGGGGAATTTTACACTAAAAATAATAATTGCATGAATTGGTAGGTAACAGCAAAGAAATTTTGTCAGAAGTGTGTCTGTAGACCACTTTGGCATGTGCGCTTGTTGTCGACATCATTTCTGTGCATACACGTTTCAGACATTGTAGTTCAATGTATCCTAATCTCTTTTAAACTTACCTAAAACTTTGGCGAATACGTTTTCATACAGTTTAACCTTACCATACAGTGGTTACTTTATTATCCCTAAAAGTGTACTTATATTAATGATAATGTAGTTTTCCCTCCCGATGTTAAATTTTTTTAGCAGGTTAGGCTGAATTAAAATTGTGGCTACTGACTGACTAAGCCCACGGTGTTAAATTGCACTTTTGGAGAAAAATGAAACACATTTTTTTTTAAATATAATAAATAAAATTATCCAGAAGCGTCGTCTGGACCCCCCCCCCCCCCCAATTTTCTCTTCTGAAAAGTTTCCAAAATACTTGACTGTCCAGTGCAGACAATGTAGTAAAACATTTTAATTTCATTGTTTTAGTTATGAACCACGGGTAACTTTATTTTGTCCAATATTATTGATGCACTGAACAAAATTGTACCCTACAATAAGGGACAAATAAATATAAAGCTGTATAAGAACAGAGAACTAATGTAATATAAAAATTAGGAATAATTAAAATCGTATTTGAATTTATCTACCAGAAGACATTTTCTGTATTGACAAATATGTATAAATGAGAAGAAGGCATAAGGAAACAAAACTCATATTGACAGTGTTAGGAATTTAAATATAAATGTCAGCAAATAATTATTTATTCGTGGCTCAAGAACATGTGAACTTTTCCTTCCAGAAATTCAGCTAGGCTGCTGGTCGCTGTTTTGTTTCACTCATTCCTGATACACAACCTGCACATATTCCTGATACACGACAACGGTAGCACGCTTGTTAGGCCTATACTCTTATTTAATCATTTATTCAAAAAAAGTTTTCCATAAATCGTGATATATGAGCACTAGGCCTATATTTAAAACGCTTGCCCATAACCGAAAACTGGGCCGCGGTATCACATTCACGATCGGTAGTTTTATGAGGAAATTATTTGATTGCACAACTAACACAAGCCAATAATAAACTAGTAAAACTTCACAGGTGAAATATAATATATATTTATTTATTCATTAACCTCTGTGTTCAACACGATATGCTATGAAAGTAACTATTCTCGCAACGTCATTCTAATGTAAACACAATGTGTTGGGCTACAGCAAGATGGCGGCTAGAGCGCCCATAATAAAACCGTCTATCTCCTGCGGCTTCATCTGCGTCACAACATGCCATCTACTGTATACTCCTAACTCCAGGTATTTTGCATGAGAACTGTTTATTACTAGGCGCTACCAACACAAACGTTTTCTCACTATTTTTATTCAAATTTATTTATAAATGAAGCATTATAATTTATAAGTAAAATAACAAGAAAATTTCAATTTAAAAAAACCTTTTATGTTAACACAAGTAGTATAAGATACTTGTGATACATCGTATATTTAGGAAATAACTTAACGCGTCATACATGAAAAAAAAGGGGAGGGGGCGTTCAAATGTTTGATTCAAAAAGTGTGAAGATACCGCGAATAGACTATAAAAATTGATTTATAGTTGATTCCTAATGAAACCTCAGTGAATGCTACTGAATGAAACCACTGATTCAGGTTCAGTGTGATCGAGAATCGTCAATCGTCTCTAACATTAAACACACTCATTTCGTCATTATGGAGGTTTCATGCCCAGCTTGTTTGTTGTGCAAGAGGAATGTTGTAGATTTTCGGTGAGTTGATCACTCACGTCAAGGAGCTCAAAGCCGCTCCCGGTCCAAGACGTACCGAAGCGACGTGACTCGGATTCTGGAGATCATCGGTTCGATCCCAACGTGCAACTCTAGCGTAATTTTTCCCAAATGGACTTCCATCCCTGTTCCAGGCAAGCAGTTTTGTTATCCGTAACATTATGACACTGATTAGTGTACATATGAAATGAACGAATGTTATGACGCAATGATACAGTATGTTCCGTTACGAACAAGTACTGCAATTCGAGAACCTTAAGTTGGAACTTTCTTTATACTTATAACAATAACTTACTGATATAACTAATAAACCTACTTTCCTCGACATAATGCAATTAATTTTTAAATAATTTCTTAAAAAGTTAAGTTGGTAGCTAAAACTTGTCTCGTTGAAAGCAATATCGTTAGAGCTGAAACCAGAAGCACATACAACAATAGTAAGACAATTACAAATACACACGTGCCTTACCCGGGACTCGAACCCAGTAAACCTCGTACCATAAACTAGCATGCAATCAGCTGCAATACGGAGGACGGATTCGAGCATCGACTTCTAATTTAATCAGTCTAATGTTTCGAATGATAGGGTTTACTAACCTAAAATATTTGCAAGGCCATCATTTTGAAAATAAGTAACTGCGCCACCTAAAAAACGTAAGTTTACATGGCCTACCATAGCGCTACTTGTGTGAATAATTTGGTGAATACCAGTTGTTTGGTCCCTGAGATATAGCATACAACCTCTGAATTTTTCATGTGACGATCTTTATAAATGGAGGACGTAAAAATTATGTATTAGTACATTCAATTATTGTATATTGCCAGTATAAAAATTACAGCTGATATCGATTACATAATTTCGCAGATTTAGCACCCTAAGCTAGAATGATTTTATAGCCGCCATTCTGGAAAATAAGTGTCTGGTACACTTAAAAATACATATAGTTTAATGGCCTACCACAGTAGGCCTACAACTCGTTCGCCAAATTCGATAAAAATTGTTTGTTTCCGAGGTATTACACAAAAACTTAATTTTTATTTTGGTTCTAATTTACAAAATGGCAGATAAATGAGGCTCTGCATAGACAAATTTTATGGCTATAATTGATACTGCCAGCATTCCTAGTTAAGTTGGAATTTATTTCCATGATAAAAGATATCGAGCTGAAATATTCAGTAGTAACCATTTTGAAACTAAGTGCCTGGCCTACTTAAAACTAGTAGTTTACACCACCTGCTGCAGAGCAAATTGTTTGCCAAATTTAGTAGGAATCTGTTAAAATTAAAAATTGTATTTTTTCATGTGGCATGTCTTACAAAATGGCGGATAAAATATGCTCCATGTAGACGCATTTGATAATTGTAATATATACTGACAGCATACAAAATAAAGTTGGAGAATATTACTTGGTTTCAACAATGAAATTTACTAAACTAAGTAGCCTATGTGGCTACCATTTTGAAAATATATATCTGACAAACTTAAAACATACCATTTTACATCATCTGCCACAGCACTACTTGTTTGCCAAACTTGGTTAGAATCGGTTGATTGTTTGCCGAATTTTGACATAAAATTAACGTTAAAAAACCTTTTAAAACCAAGCTCTTATTTATAACTGATCTAAAAACATAGAAATAATTATAGTAGTAGTTACAGAATTTGTAGAACTTTTAAGACCTGGTCGAACAGCCGTAATAAACTTTACTACAAATTAATATTTTTGTATCAACTCATATGTATTATATTAAAGCTCGGCGCAATATAGAACGTATACCTACCTCATTTGCGTAAGCGTAGTAAGCACGTATCTTGCGTAAAGCTCTGAACTCTTTGCGCCACAAAAAGAGAAGTGATCTCGTAAGCCTTTCTTTCCAGGCTAAAAAATGGTTACATTCACGTTTTATGTATTTTTATTAAAGACATAATGTAAGAAATTTGCTCTTTCTGTCAACTGCTGCATTTTATAAGAAAGAAACAGTGAAATTTTAAAAGGCCTACATAACGAATTACCAATATTTAATATTTGGTTTCTTTCAAAAACTTGGAAACCATTTTACATAATGCAGTTTCCTACTAATTGGGCTGAAACATTGCTTCGTGTGTGGGTGCACCCACTGCACTGCCCCCCCCCCCCCTAAGCCAACCAACACAAAAAAAAAAAAACCTGCTGCATCTCTTTCCCCGGACGACCTTGACGTGCGGACCCGGTTAACACTTACTCTGAGTTGTCCTGGCGTCTTGCGCAACGTTCTGCGGGTATGACGTGGAAAGTTTCCATCTCGCAACTATCCAGAGATGGTATTCATCGCGAAGCTCCCAAGATGCGAACAAAAAATTATTTATTGTGTGAGTGCCTCGCATTAGAAACACCGCATTCGCATCTCCCTACTTCTTTCACGATGATTTTAGTTTTGATGTGTAAACAAATTAACGTCGGTTGGTCTTCTCTGATTGATTCACCGCCGCACTGTATCTAAACTCATATAAAAGTAGTTCGCGTTTTAACGAACTTATTTTGCATATTGTATAATATAAATAAAGAATAACTATTCTTTATTTTATGATGCATACAAGTAGGTCTATACACTGTGTGTATATATATATATATATGTCTATATATACATAGTGGAATCGTCCGGTACGATTCCCACTTGCGAGAATCCGGAGTGAACCGGTCGGGGATTGAACCCGATTCGCCCCGGTGGGAGGCGAGCATTCTAACCTCTCAGCCACCGTGGCCCCACGGAAGTCAGTGTTTACGTTAAAATACATTATATTAGTGTTCGTGAATTTTCTCTAAAGTTAGTTTCAAAACGGCTGTAGCAAAATAGGCACTAAAATACGTGTCCATTACCATATGTTCAAATTATTCTGGATTTCTTGCCCCAGCGGATCGCGGTTGCTGAACAGCTCTGGAGTGAGCGACCTGAACGTGAAGTAGGACTCGATGGTGTACTTCGTCCTCTCCAGGTTGTCATAATTGCTGTGCAGGAACAGGTGTAAGTGGTCATCTAGAACATCACCAGAAAACAGTGTCTTTATGTAAAATTGCATCCTAAAAGTTATATCCGAAATATGTTGTTTTGATAACATTTTACCAAATATGTTTAACATTTTTTATGTTTATATATGTGTGTAACATCCGTTTGCCGTACGGCATCTTAAATGGATAACATTTTGAAACCCAGAAAGCAGAGAAATTGGCTAGTACACTCCGGTATCCCTGACAACTCTCTATATCCCAGTGCCCTTAAGATAATAGAATGGAAAGCGATCCACGTAGAAAGCAAAATTCAATTCACGTTGTTCTTGAATATTGAAATAGAAAAATATCTAAAATGAACGTTTTCTGCCCTGAACTAAACTTAATTCGTTTGTAGTAACGTGTACGAAAGCATCAAATTTAAATTAAATAGCCTAGAGACCTTTAGTGTGATTGTATGATCGATATGGATAGCGTTTATGGGAAGTACAGTTAGTATAGGCAGTATGGTTAGAATAGAGGGCATGGATAAAATGGTCAGTATAGTTGGTATGGATGGTGGTGACAGAATGTCTAGTAGGGTCTGCAATACTAGGAGGACAGATATGACTAATGTGACAGATGTGTTCTGTAGATGTGATCTTGTTCTTTGAAGGATTCTTGTGTGGGTGGTTTCTCAGTCTATTTGCATGCCTGAAGATGGAAACATATCGCAGTTTCCAAAAGGTCGTATCTGTTTACTCGTATAATGCCACTGTGTTCGTCTGTAGGCCTACTGTTTTTGCTGTATTTTTTCCCAGTCTTTGTGCATATCTGTAAGTTTATCGGAAACGATTTTGTGTGTGCTGTCTCCATTATACTGTTTTGTTTTTCAAGTATGTGTCGTCATGTCAAGCGTTATATTGTTGCTTTCTGACTTAATTCCACACTCGGAATCCTCTGTGTTGGATGATCGATACCACTGATATAGTTGGAATGGTCGGTATGGTCGATATGATCAGTATGGATGATGACCATAATAAATGACTATACCAACCTTACAGATCATACCATCCATACAAACCACATCGATCATAGTGCACATTTACAGTATATTGACCATAAAATAGGCCATACCTCTTTAAATGTAAACGCTATCCTGCAGTATAGACGTAATATGTTAATTATCATATAGACACACATAAAGGCGTACTCCCATCTCCTCGGAAAGTATGTATTCAAATTTGGTGCAAGTATTTCAATACTGACCTTACTGGCACAATAATCATCTTCTAGCTACTGAAGATATATTTAAGCCCGAAATGGTATTGTCGGTATGTGTTGAGGCCAAATATGGTATGTTTTTACATTTTATGTATTATAATTAACACACAGAAATAATTACGTTAAAGAATATGTGGCAGCACTTATAGTGAGAAATTGTTACATAAAATTCTTTATTTGAGATCCACGTTTAGAAGTAAACAATGCCGCCAAAATGCCGACGAAATGGTGGAGGAATTGAAAAATAAATAGTATGGCTAGTATGGTATGGTCGGTATGGAAGGTATGGTCGTTATGGCAGTTGTAGTCAGTATTGTCGGTAAGATATTTTTGCCAGTTGTGGTAAGGTTGGTAAATGGTTAATATTTCCAGAAAGGTTGATATGGTTGGTTTGGTTCGTACTGTTGACAGTTGGTATGACCTGATACTATATGATAGATGTATAGTCCTTAGATGACAGCGAAGTTCCTGTGTAAACGAAACAAAGAAGCTTAAGATTGACGTGTGTCTGGTAACCTAATGGTATTTCATCACGAAAGACTTTGAGGGTCTTGCGGAAGAATGATTACAGTGATTTAAATTTTATTTCCTACGATCAGTCACTGTCGAGGACAGCTTCCATAACGACAACCTTGAGGAAATGTCGAGCCCTTGTCTGGCTCGGCGCCACCGCGCTTGCCATTCAAGCTGGGGTCGCGTCCGTCAATCCTTTCAACCCGACGTGTGTGTGAGACCCTACGGTGGCATTTCGGCGATTCTCTAATCTGGCAATGAACACCGCGAGAGGTCACGAAGTGACAAAGGTCGCGGCTTTGCACGTGATTTGACTCGGCGTTCTGTGCGGAATCTCGCACATAACACGGCTGCTGTTTCAACAGGCATCGGCCTAGCGCGTGAATACCAACAGCTTTCTCAGTTTCGTTTATACCGCCCCCGCTGCTACGGGTATGATTTCCGAGTTGCGTACTCACGTAGAATAGAATTTCCGTAAACGTACTTTGTTTTATCCTTAACGAGCGACATAGCGCAGTGGTAAACCACTCGCCTTGTGTTCGGAGAACACTCTAGTTCGATTCCCTGTCCGGCCTCCCTGCTTTGGGTTTCCCAGAGTTTTCCGAAATCATCACTAGGTGAATGCTGGCATGAGTCCTTGATACGAGCTCAGGCCGACTCTTTCCCTATTTCCTCAAAACCGAGCGGGGTGGCACAGTGGAAACACACTGGACTCGCGTTCGGGAGGATCCGGACTCGATTACCGGTCCGGCCATACTGATTTCGGTTTCCAAAGGTTTCCCAAATAACTCCAGACGAATTCTGGGATAGGTTATAAAAAACACCTATTTAAAAAACTGCCTCTTTTAGTCTAGTGGTGTTCCATGCCACATCTCTGATTGAAATTAATTTAGGTACTGAAGTACTTACTCTGTTAACTGAATTCACTAAATAATAGCATTAATCTTCTACCATCTCGAATTGTTGAACCACCAAAATTTGCAATAGGCTAGTATTATATCTCGGGTACTACTCTATAGATTACTGTAAAGCGTGTCGTAAAATTCCTTCTGCTTTAGAAATTCCTAATAAACATGAGACTACTTCCTAAGTCTTTGAGGGTCTTGCCAAAATTAACTTTCTTATGTGTTTAGAGAACAGTAGATTGATTAGTTCTATTAATAATTGCTTATTTTATAAATTGTAGAAATTTTGATGACTGTTTTAACATATTCGTAGTGATTTTGTCGATCAGGATATGTGCTCTTTGAATTTTATTGTGTTATTAGTAGTCAGATAAAATGTATGTTAGAAGCTAACTTAAATTCAAGGTAAAAATACTAATAAACAAATCTTGCATTTTGAATAAACTGAAATTATATCCATTCTACAAAAACTAATTTATTTAAAATAAATTAATTTTATAAAAATGACATTTCAATTGACTATCATAAAAAAGAGATAAAAGAAGGAAATAAATTAATTCCAAATATTTACAACCTTATACATTATTGAATTCACAAAAGAAATATTTATTTTAGTGTCAAATGTTATAAATTTTACTCAACATTTTATCATAAACTCTTACCATTATATTTATATGTCCTGCTGGAGTAACAGCCTGTCGTAATTTCTGCTCTGTCTCCGAAAACCTCACTGCCACTGAATGAATGTCGTCTACACCGCACGTTATGCCACATGATATCTGTACTTGTCTGTAGTTCCCAAGTATTATCTACAATAGTTGCTCTATTTCCCTCGGCTATTCTCAGTGAACCATTTTAAGTACACAGTACCCATGTTCCATTGCTTCCTCAAATTCACTCTGCGAGCATCCAATCGTGCACCGTGGTAGATCTTTGACTTCTGAATATCCTCAGTGCCACGAACACCAAATCCAGTTATGATAGGAACGTGGTGTGTATTCAGTTGGAAGAATTTTCAGCAGACGATACATCATAGTGACGTGTTTTATTTTTAATAAAATAATTTCATGCCATAACGCCCTTATAAGTAGTGCTTCGAGCCTGTGTGCCGTCATTACTCGAACTGCAAAAACATGGGTGCGATATGAGGTGAATAATGTTATCTGATACATATCGTATGATACTTACTGTTTCCTCATATTCGGTTCCAGTATATTGTGTCGTGAGCCGAGAACGCCTCAGATCTACAAACACGCTTCGTTTACAATGCGAGAGGAATCAGATTAAACCTATATTGTTTTCTACAGACCCTTGCCAACATCAAAACTTTTTTGTATGCCTGTATGTAAATGAATCTGAGCAATTTATTACATAGATCAGTTAGATTCATATAGAAAGAGAAGAAGTATTATTATCCTATTTTATTTCTATATAACGGACTAAAGAGAAATGCGCCACTACACTTTAAACTTATGTTTGTTAATTATCTATTTTCTTTAATCAATACATGTGCTAGGAGTAAATTATTATTATGTCATTTTAATGTTTCAAATTCTCGTTAAAAACTAAGTTGTTATGTATAAAAAGAAATTATAGTTGAATGAAAATAATTCTCCATTTTGTGTGCTAGTTAACGGACTAGTTACAAACTAGAATTTTTAAAGTGAATGCCATATATATTTCATCACATTCTGGAAGAGATTATATCAGTCAAAAGAATATGTATCATATGTAATTATAATTAGGCTGTAACAAGAAGCCTTGTCTGACATATAAGTATATGTTATAAGTTAAGTATGAAACTCAAGAAATACTTTATGTGAAGAATATGATGGTAACGTAAAATATCATATCTTATGAATTGAGAACCTGACTTCAATGAAATGGTAACTACAATTTTTATTAATCTGCACTGAATTTAAGTTCCAGGGGAACTAAGAATGTTAATGAGCCATAAAGAGAAGTGATTTCTTAATAATGAAATTGATCAGAGATAATTATAGTAAATATTATCAAAGTTAAATATCAAACTATAAGTTTGAGAAAATATTAAAATTACCTCCATTTCCAGGATTACCATTTCCTTTGATGAAGCTATTAATTTACAATGTTATCGTTCGTTTATTGGTTGAAGTAGTACTTAGACTTTATTATTTTAATTGCGTATGTATGTATTATGGATAGATTGTAAGTGAAATGTAAATATTTCTTGCCATTTAAGTTAAACGAACCTGATATGTTAGAGGAACATTCGCGGTTTCTTCACACTTTTTGAAACAAATCTTTAAAAAATCACCCTACGTAAGACGTGTTTGCTTGTTTCATAAACATGTAATGTATCTTAAGCATGCTGTACTCGTTAACATAAAAGTACTTTTTTTTGGTTAAATTGAACTAACTTATATTTTACTGATAAATTATATTATTTCATGGAGTTATTGAAATTCATACCTATATCTGCGACTATCCGTGACTACTTGCAACTACCAGTGACTACCCACAACTACCCGTGACTACATACGACTACCCGTGACTAACTGCGACAACTTGCGACAACCGGCGACTACCTGCGACTATCCATTGACTACCCGTGACTACTTGCGACTACCCGCGACTACTTGTGACTACCCGCGACTACCTGCGACTACCCGTGACTAACTGCGACTACACGTGACTACCCGTGACTACCTGGGACTATCCGTGACTACCCGTGACTACCTGCGACAACCTACGATTACCTGCGACTACTCATGGCTACCCGTGCAATTGACTTATTGTTAGCATTTGAGCTACTTTGATATTTTTTGTTACTTTGTACCAGTAAAACGGAATGCATAAACCGTGGAATGCCTATAAATTTCACCTGTAAATTTCAAGGCCATCTCGGTTATCCACGTACAAAAACAAGGCGTGATCCTGCAAAAATTATAACCCGAATCACCTTGGCAGAAAACAAGTTTATTAAATATAAGTGCATCGAGGACCCTGACGGAAATAATGATAGGCTATTCACGTTGAAATTAGCAATTTTGAAAGCTCTGCTGAAGATCTATTCGTATGCACGTTGTGTATTCTTCCACCCTATGTAAGATTAACATTGGCATGGGCCTCATCACTTTATTCATGCTCCGGTCAAGGGAAACTGTGAAATTATTAGGAAAATAATATTTAACAAATCTGCTGATTTTTACACATCGGTGTATAAAAAATATATAAATCGACAGAAATAATTTCCGTTATGACAAATGGTTACCCAACACTTTTCAATCGACGTTAAGATACGGAACTACTTCCCATCCATCGTTACCAACTATACGAGACGCACGTAACAATGTGCGTTCGTTAAAGTATGCGCAGGGAGGGGCAGTGACTTTTTCTAAATTGATTTGTAAAGTGCTCACTTTATCGTGAATAGCCTTTAACAGAGTTTTGCCCGTCTTTCTTAGTTAATTAAGTTTTAAACAATATTCTGTTCCCGTAGGATAGGAAGGAGAGGAGACCGACTTGTAATCGTTTTGGGCTACACGAAATTCATTTACTGTGTATGAATGCGGTGCATGGGAAACTATTTCACGTAACACGACGAAAATTGTTCAGGCCACATTTGTGTGGAAAATTCTTGTTATCAGAGTAAATTATCTCAGAAAATAGCCAAGTATGATTTAAACGTCAAACTCCGCCTTCCGCTTCAAAGAGTGCTGATATCAACCCTAGTAGCTGAGCTAATCTTTGCACTAAAGTAATTGAGCTCGTTTGCCGAAGTGACGAATGACAAAACATGTACAGCAAACGAACATCAGAGCAATACGAATTAATCGTATAAAGAGTAAGGAGAAACACAGATTTTTTTTTACAGAAATTGCTTAAAAAGAATCATCATTGCTGCTAAAACTGAGCGTCGCAGGCGTTATCAAACATGCACATACTAACAGAATATTTTTTATAGTCCATTCACAGTTTCTTTCAACTTTCCTGAAGCCCTGCCATATTTCTACTTCCACGATATTCCTCCAACTAATACAAACAAGCCCTAACTGTGTCTGTAAAATTACACCAAGGCGACAGCGCACCGCATTCGTGCGCACTAAGTGTAATAATACTTTCCATACGAACTATTTCTTACTAGGCATTACCAACACAACTATTTTCCTCCGCTTTTTTCATAATAGTTATAAAGATATAGGTATAATTAAAAAAATTAAATATAAGTAAAAGTTCAATTTAACCAAAAACAATGTACTTTTATGTTAACGAAAGTATACAACGCTCGTGATACATAATGTAGTTTAGAAACAACGGAGAACGTCATACACAGGGTAATTTTTCAGCGGTTTAATTTTGTAAAAAGTGCAAAGAAACCGCGAGTAGACTATACAGAATGATTCGCAATTAGACCGACAAACTTTGGGAGTGGATTATTCATGAAAAAATAAAAAGAAAACACGTGTGACACTTTATACCTTAACCGAATATTAAAGGAGGTATGCGCCCTTACAAAACGAGGATTTAAACCGTATTTGTGCAAAATATCGGTAACGAAGTTAAATACAATAACTCTCGGTACATTATTGTATCTTATCGGGACCTAACAACGTAAGAGCCGATATTTTGCACGAATACGGCTTAAAATATCGTTTTTTTTTTTTTTTTTTTTTTATTGGGTTTAGGTATAAAGTCTCACATATGTTTTCCTTTTACTTTTTTTTTTTATGAAAAATCACCTCCCGAAGTTGATCGGTCTAGTTGCGAATCATTCTGTATAAGGAGTAGTGACACGCTGATGTCACGTTTCGCATATAATTTACGTCCGTGTTAGGGCCAAGTATTATTTCCTAGTCTCAGGGCCAACTAAGGCAGGTAGATGAGACATTCTCAGTGCAAAGCGCCCCACTTCCGGAAATTATGTATTTTGTGTGCCTTGTATCTACTTTCAAGTACAAGAACTTTCTGGACTCAATGTTACACACCCGACTTCCATTTCTCATAGCGTTTATATTCGCCGTTTTTCTCTGTGCGTAGAGTTTTCTCGAGGTAGTTGCTGTTCAGCCGCGGTACAGAACGGCTGGAATGTAGAAGGTTTGTCAATAAAGAAGCAAAGAGCTTCAATTTTCTACCGTGTACGTGTGTACCTGGTATAAGTATAGCTTGTTTATTAGGCCAGCCACTCTATATCAGATCCACTTTCCCTATTCAGTGGTATGGTCTACTACGCGTCTTGTTTATATTTGCGTTCGTGCCAAGTCATATAGGCCTAATTTTATCGTCCGATTTAGTATAGTTCTCGAAAAAAGTCTTTTGGTTAATTAGGTTTTTGTTTTTTGCTATGGAACTCAAGCTTTGTGTGCGTTTACTTTTACGTTTGTTCACGCCTACCTCCCGTGGTGCAGTCGGTTGGTGCGCCGCCTGGTCTGAGGTGCGGGAGATTCTGGGTTCGATCCCAGGTAAGTCATAGGTGTTAAAGTTAGGGCATAAGTTGGTTTATGCACCGTCCCCGTTATAAACCTTCAGGCATAACAGCGGGGGACGTTAATAAGCCCAATATAATGCATTTGTTCACGATTTCGTCTACCTTAACTCAGAGGTCCTGAGTATATTTATTAATTTCATTCCAATTATTTACAGGACAATACATTGAGTTTTTTTTAAAGGGGCCATTCGTGAAACGGAGGTTATGCGCACATGAATAATGGTTTTCTTTTCTGAAAGAAATAATTTTTTTTAAACATAACTAATTTTTTCATTTTGTGACGTTACAAACACAGAAACAATTTTTAATTTAATATAAAATTAAAACATCGCTGATAATATCTGTTCTAGTAACATCGTAACTGAAATGGTAAAACCAGGCTGTGTACATATGCAGCTTTGTTTTACAATTTTAGTTTCGATATTACTAGAATCGGTCTTATTAGCAGTGGTTTAACCTTAAATTAAACATTTGTTTATATTATTTCCTACTGCCGCTGCCGAAATTTTCGAATTAGTTTATTGCGAAGACTGTACGTTGAGCGAGTCGGCGTAACGGTAACACGCTGCGGTCTCGCGTTTGGGGGGACCCGGGTTGGATTCCCGGTGCAGCCATTCTGATTTCAGTTTCCCATCGTTTTCCAAAATCCCTCCGGGAGAAACACAGCAGTGTTTCTTCGCTGCAAGCCACGGCAGTTTTCCTCCCCACTCTTAATTGTCCAGCTGCTGTCGCCTTCTATAAAGTGCCCACAGACGACATGTAAGTGCATGGAGGAGGGGAGGCAGTGGTACGCCTTCCTAGTCGCGTATCCCCGTAGCATGAGAGACACGAAGTGAGACGGAGAAGAAAGAGAAAGATCGGTGTTATTTAATGCTGTGAGTTTTGTGTCCTTGAACATACTATAGAGTGTCTCACTCTTAGATTGCAGTGTGCGGTGTAATGGACATTCACTCTCTCTTTCCAATGCAGGAATTCTGTCGTTAACGCTGACCTTGTTCCTGTGGGCGTTTTGCCTGACAAGTTATTTCTTGCAACTTCAAAAAAGGAAACTATCTACGTTGCTTGCGCGTCGTCCAATCACAATGATAGGGAGGTAAACAGATAAAAATTTTCTTAATCAGGCCGTTTCCTTCACCGCCCATTTGTTTCTCAGCTTGCTAGTTACGTCACAAAGCTGAAGCAATCTGGCAACAGTGAGCGCCATACGCCCTGTACTGCAATCTAAGCTGAAAGGAGCTAAGCAGTTCCAGTCCGCCGCCGAGCACAGAGTGGAAATTTCCCGTGTGTAATGAATCTTGTTATGCAAGTGATCCGGTACAGAATTGAATCAACTTTTCGCACATTTAAATTATCTACTTTAGTGGTATGTTTTCATAATTGGTTAAAGTTTTCTAGTTCTCAGTACGCGAAAATATAATTTTAGTGGTAAATAATTTTCCAGTGAATATATCATGAAGACTGTGGCCATATCACTGAATAATAATGAAATTAAATAAGTGTTCTGCCGACTTTGCCGCTCTTCGCAGACTACCGTGTTATTCCTAGTTTCGAGATTCCTAACGACCACTTAAGGTACGATTAATCGGTTACCTCGTGAAGTGGATATGGATATGTTTCATGTTCCTATCGATGGGGTCGCGTATAACAGTTTGCCTCTTAAACGAGGAAATTAAGTGCTTGAGCAATTTTATCGCTAGGAGATCGATAGCCAATTGTCCATATATCGTATTTTTAGGGTTAACAAAACACTTTTGAAAAGTTTTCATTTGTTACTTTTCCTCACTAAATTTCGTCCACAAGTTGCAAAACTAATATTTCAATGCATTTTAATAACGGATATTGCGTCGGTTAATGCCACATTGAATAAGGCAACGGACATCTTGAATGACCACATAAACATAGCTTGGCGTTAAAATTTGTGGATTTGCGTGCAATGATATTTTACCAAGGTTGGCTTCAGAAGTGGTTAGTAATACGTGTGAATTAGCGATACCTTCACGTACCTGTGATCTGCGGCAAGTGTGACTGGCAATTGAGCCAGCTCCTGATGTGCTCTATGTTGTCCTGCCTGTTGGTCGGTGCGTCCGTCACTGTCACGCCCTTCAGGAAAGGCTGGCTCAGTTTCTTGTTTACGTCCTTCATTGCTGTAAAAAAATTCTTTCCGTTAAGTGTAAACACGTGCTCCATGCATTGAATGAGCTATTTGCATGCATCTCTTGCTAGAAATTTATAACATATCAGAATTCTCCATTTTCTTTAGATTTATGTTACACGATTAAACGTATCTGGATTAAAAAAATATTGCGCTCTTACAATCCCTGCAAATCATTTGTATATTAAGTTGGTAGTCTTTCTAGCCTGTCGCGAAAGCATTAGTGTGTGTGTGTGTGTGTGAATATATATATATATATATATATATATATATATATATATATATATATATATATATATATATATATATATATATATATATTCACACACACACACTTTGGAAACTTTTAATATTTAAACTCTTATATTTAATAAGTTACTATTTATGTCGTTTTCTGGATTGTTCTTTAAAGTTTTTCCTTAAGCGTGAATATGGCTAAAAGTTGTTTTGGCGGTCACTTTTGGTATCAAAAATCTGGCACAGAATCTTTAATGGTGTTCAGTTAAGTCCTACAGAAAAGCATTGACCATTCGAGAAGACTGCGCATCGTTTCACCGACTTCCGCATGGAAGTGACGAAACACATAATTTGTGTTCCTGTGTGTCGCCCTTAGCGATAGATACTGTACTCCTATGCCTAAACACACAAAACATCTCAATCCAGGCGGTAAGTTTAAGGAAAAAAAAATTACTTTTAATTTTCCCTTCTGCATTCGATAATTATTTGCATTAGGTAGTCAAATCCTCAATCACGTCACTCTTGACTGGTGATATTTTTTGCGTTCGCGTTAGGAACATGCCTGCTAACATATGTACGCTTTGGAATTTTTTCTAATAGTGTTTGTGAGATTTTCTTTCTAAACCGCTCATTAAAGTCTCTAAGGTCTCCGGCTGTAAAAGATTGCCTTCCTCAATAAGGCTGAAGGACGCCATGGAAATTAAGGCAAATCTTCATACGCCTGTAGGATGCGTTGCCACGAAATCATAGCTAACTCTGGTATTCTTCTCATATCTGACGCGGCAAATTAAAATGAAGTTTCTTTGGCTTGCCTACGTTTAAACATGACGCATACACAAGCTCGCTCTTGTAGTTCGGCTGCCAAAATGATGTTGCCAAAAGGGTTTTGTAATTTTGCTTTCAGTTTATAAGTTTTGTAGTCTTCACTATACAATTCTGGAGAATGTTCCATCATGAATAACAAATACTTTTCATGCAACATGGCTATGCGTTCAACATTACACCCTAAATTTCTGATATTTGGGTTAACATACATTTTCCGGGAAAACCTTAAGAAATAGGTAGGAAAAGATATTGGCACTCTATATCGTCCATAAATATAGTTTTACATGAAAAATCATAGAAAGGTCGACATAGCAAGGGCAACGAAAAGGGTATTTAAAAAAGTTGCCTGAAACCTCATATATACCACGCAACCACAAATATGCTGTCCAGCTAAACATACGATTTATGAGGTATGGAGTGTTCACGGTAAAATGAGCACTTTTGAAAACCCTGCTTAAGACCTACTTATATGCACGTTGAGTATTCCTCTGCCTTATGTAAAATTAACATTGCCATGGGCCTCATAACAGAAAGCGGAAGAAATAATTTTTGTAATCAAAAATGGTTACCTAACACTCTTTATGCGACTTTAAGATATGGAATTACTTTTCATTCATTGTTACCATCTTTACTGGGCGCATGTCACTCAGTACGCCCGTTACAATATATGCAGGCAGGGGCAGTGACTTTTTCTTACGTTGATTTAAAAAATGCTCACTTTATCGTGAACAGCTTATAACTGTTGGAATAAGTGGACATTACAAAGTTGACTTACTTATTTATTTTTTCATGGAAATTACTAGCATGTAATATCAAATTGCTGCAAGCGTGATGGGAAGGAGTGGGAGGGGGTGATTACACAGTTCTAAGCAATGAGGGTTCGAACCCGTATTTAATGCATGAAGGGGTGCACTCTCTGTAACACCGTTTTATGTTGTTACTTACCTTGTATCCATTTACCTATATGCTACTTTTCATTGCTTAATTGCGTGTAATTTGCAATGTATTGTCGCATAATACATTTCCACTCTCCACTTTCAAGGGCGTCTACCGCCCTACGAAATCACAGTAGATCCTACGTCGTAAATGTGTTACCCTCTTTATTTGACGTAAGGATTCCGTTCACGCCAGAGTGGAGTGGAGCAAGTTGTGCGGCTCTTAACAACGAGGTCTTGAGAGCCGATGTAGATGAGGTGAGTATAGAGCAGCGCCGGAACGCAGGGGAGGGGAGAACGGGAGATCCCCGAGAAAACCCGCCGACTAGCTGCATCATCCGGTTCGCGTTGGCGGCAGGTAAGTACTCTAACCACTACGCCACCGCGGGTCCGCTCACGCCGGGTTATAGGCTATTCACGGTAAAATGAGCACTTTTGAAAGCCCTGCTTAAGATCTACTTGTATAAACGTTGTGTATACTTCCACTTTATGTAAGGTTAACATTGCCATAGGCCTCATCACTTCATTCATGCGTCGATCAAATGAAACTGTGAAATTATTAGAAAAGTAAATATTTTTCAAATCTGCTCATTTTTACATTTCGATAAAAAAATAATAAAAAAATAAAAAAAACAGGAAGCGAAAGAAATATTTTAGGTTATCAGAAATGGCTGCCTAACACTTTTTATTCAACTTTAAGGTACGAAACTACTTCCCATCCATCATTACCAACTTCACGGGGCGCATGTCATTGAGGGTGCCCGTTAAAATATATGCAGGCAGAGGCAACGACTTTTTTCTAAGGTTGATTTCAAAAGTGCTCATTTTATCGTGTATAGCTTTTAGCATACACTAACGACTTATCGTATAAATAAAATATGTCCTTATACATAATATGTTTATATATAATATTGCCGTATATATTATGCTCTTATTTATAAAATATGCCATTATATAGTATGTTTTTATACGTCCTTATACATGTATATATATATATATATGCATAAGCAAAAATAGCCCATTTGCATTCAGATGGAAGTTTGTTTGGGACATAAAATATTTCAATAGAATACAATTCCCTGGTTACAATTATATTTTAATCTTGACACGTGGTTTTATCAATCATGTGCGTCAACCAGGATATCATGGTTATTCGCAGGCGCATGGTTGTCGGAGGGGGGAAGGGGTGTATCTATGGCTTGTAAATTTAGCGAGCTTTAAAATCATATATTTTTATTTACAGCAATAATGGATTGGAAGGAACCAGCCTTAGCAGCGTTGATGTACGTTAAAATTAGTAACAACACTACGAGAAAAATTAATTCGCGATGTAATAAAAAACATAATAGTTTTTCTTCAAAATTATGGGTTATTAAAATTTTTAATAGGAATTGTCGACAACACTACAAGCAAAAAAAGAGGGGGAGAACACACCCAGTATCTTAACTCCCTCCCCTCCTGGCATCACGACTGGAGTTATATCAATGAATAATAGCAACCAAAATAAGTCTACTGATTTCTTTAGAATATTTTCAAAATTAATGTAGCGAAATTCACCCATTTGAAGCATCTTTAAAATTTGAAAGTTTATAAAGGCTATTTAAAGTAAAGTGAGCACTTCTGAAAGCCCTCGCATTTGGAATAATGGTCAATAAATATATTTTATTTTAGCCTTGGACATAAACTTCCGAGTGCAGCGTATTATACACACTGTGATTATTACTTACAAGGCAGTATTTATTTAAAAAGGTGGTTAGAGGATAAAAAATGGCTGAAAGTAAAAAGTAACTAGGGGGTCAAAAGTGCTCACTTTACCGTGAACAGCGTATCGTGGTATTAACTATGTCCCCAGTGTTGGCTGTAGCAGTTTAAAAGCCCTGCATAGTATCTACTTTTCCACCTTTTTTTGTATTCTTCTGCCACGTGTATGTGAGCCTGATCACATCATTCAATCGCCAATCATTTAGAAACCGTGGAATTGCTAGTAATGCAAATGTGTTGCTGACATACAAATTTATACTTTAACGTGTATAAAACAAGAAATACTAACTTCAGTTAGCGTAGATTTCAACATTACACAAGCGCTACAACAGTAGATGATAAATAACTATTTCTCATTAATTTGCTGACAACCTAAATAGGAGCCTACGTGGCCAGTGGCACTGCAATATGTAGTCAGTTCATGACTGTTTCCGACTTTCCTGAAGCCCTGCTTAAATTCTGGTTTCTGGATATTCCTCCGCCAAAGCTTAATTATGTCTAGTAAATGGCAGCAAAGCGGCAGCGCACAGCATCCGTGCGCACTCAGTTTAATAATATTTTGCATGAGAACTATTTTTTACTTGGCAATACCAACACAACTCTTTTCTCTCTGTTTTATTCATATTAATTATAAACGATATATTTTAATTTTCAAATAAAAGATAAGTGAATTTCCAATGCCACCAAAAATGAGGTTCTTTTATGTCAACAGAAGCATGCAAAGCTTTAGATTCATGGGAGTTTTAGTAAATAACAAAATACGTCATACATGGGTTGATCTTTCAAAGGTTTGATTCAAAAAGTGTGAAGGCAGGGCGAGTAAACTATAGTCTATTCGCAGTTACTTCGCTTTTTTTTTTTTTTTTTTCAAACCATAAGGATCCCCCCACGTATGAGGTTTTTTTTTGTTATTTCCTAAATATGTCATGTATCACAAGCGTTTTATATTCTTATTACCTTAACGTAAAATAACCTTATTTTTGGGTTAATTTAAATGTTATTTTAATTTTATAAATGAATTAATTAAATTCAATTTATAATTCATATGAATAAAAACAACGAGAAAATAGGTGTGTTGGTAATGCCTAAAGGCTGTTAAAGTGAGCACTTTTGAAATCAACCTCAGAAAAAAGTCACTGCTGCTATCTGTATTTATTTTAATGGGCGCACAGAGTAACATGCATCCAGTAAAGTTGGTAACGATGAAGGGAAGGTAGTTCCTTATCTCAACGTTGAATAAATAGTGTTAAGTAACCATCTGTGACAACTTATTATTTTTTATTTCGCTTTCTGTTTATTTAATGCATATGAATTAAAAAATTAGCAGATCTGTAAAATATTTACTTATATGATAATTTTAAAGTCTCACTGGATCAACGCACGATTAAAGTGATGAGGCTCACGACAACGTTCATTTTACATAAGGCGAAAGCCTACACAACGTTCATATAAGTAAATCTCAAGCAGGGATTTCAAAAGTGCTGATTTTACCGTGAACAGCCTATAGTAAGAAATAGTTCTCATGGTAAATATTATGAAACTTGAGTGCGCACGAATACGGTGCGCTGTCCCTTTGGTGTAATTTTCTAGACTTTTTTTGTCCGAGCGAGGCGGAGGAATACCCTAAAAGTAGAACTTCACCAGGACTTGAAATAAATGTTATGAAACACTATACCGTGGACAGTGTGTTACAAGTTGAGGTCGGCGACGCAAGACGTGAATGAGGGCGTACCTGGTACGGGCGGAGACTGCGGCGTTGTTCCTCTGCAGGCGACGTCGGAGAGCGCACTGACGTTCTACCAGGCAACCTCGCGACCTTGTGGCAGACCCGTGTTTTTTTAGTACCTAGCACAGGGGTGGCCAAAAAAAATGAAGGTAAATGACCAGGAAATTTTTACTCCTCCGCTAGTAGGGCCGCAGTGGGTCAGTGGCTACAACACACAAAAGTGGGGCAGCAGCGTCTCAGCACATAGCGCAATCGAAAGTGGGGCCTCGGTGGGTTAGTGGATAGAGCACTTAAATTGGGGCCGCGGAGGGTTAGTGACTAGAGCACCCAAAATTGGGGCCGCAGTTGATCAATGGGTTGAACAAAGTTCAAGCGGGGCCGCGGTGGCGTAGTGGCTTAAGCAACCAAAATTGTGGCATAGTGGCTAGAGAACCCAAAATTGGCGACGCAGTTGCTTAGTGGGTAGAGCAACATTCAAGCGGGGCGGCGGTGGCGTAGTGAATAGAGCACCCATAAGTAAGGCCGCAGTGGCTCAGTGGATGGAGCAACCTAAAGTGGGTCCGCGGTGGGTTAGTGGCTAGAACACCAAAATTGAGGCCGCGGTGGGTTAGTGGCTAGAGCACACAAAATTGGGCAGCAGTTGCTCAGTGGGTAGAGCAACGTTCAAGCGGGACCGCGATGGCTCAGTGGCTAGAGAACCATAATGTGGGGCCACAGTGGCTCAGTAGATAGAGCAACCAAAAGTGGGGCCGCAGTTGCTCAGTGGGTAGAGCAAACTTCAAGGAGGGCCGCAGTGTCTCAGTGGCCAGAGCATCCAAAAGTGGGGCCCCAGTAAGTCAGTGGATAGAGCAACCAAAAGTGGGGCCGCGGTGGGTTAGTGGCTAGAAGACCAAAATTGGGGCCGCGGTGGGTTAGTGGCTAGAAGACCAAAATTGGGGCCGCGGTGGGTTAGTGGCTAGAGCAACAAAAAAAGGCCACGGTGGGTTAGTGGCTAGAGCACCCAAAAATGTGGTCGCGGTGGGATAGTGGCTAGAGCAACGATCCAGCGGGGCCGCGGTGGCGTGGTGGCTAGTGCATCCAAAATTGGGGCCGCAGTAGCTCAGTGGCTAGAGAACCCAAAATTAGGGCTGCAGTTTCTCAGAGAGTAGAGCAAAGTTCAAGCGGGGCCGCGGTAGCTTAGTGCCTAGAGCACCCAAAAGTGAGGCCCCGCTGGCTCAGTGGCTAGACAACCCAAAAGTGGGGCCGCAGTAGCTCAGTGGGTAGAGCAACGTTCAAGCGAGGCCCCGGTGACTCAGTGGCTAGAGCACCCAATAGTTGAGCCGCAGTGGCTCATTAGATAGAGCACCCGAAATTGGTGCCGCAGTTTCTCGGTGGGTAGAGCAACGTTCAAACGGGGCCGTGGTAGCCAGAGCACCGAAAAAGTGGAGCTGCAGTAGCTCAGTGGCTACAGAACACAAAATTGGGGCAGCAGTTGCTCAGTGGGTAGAGCATCGTTCAGCGGGACCGCGGTGGCTTAGTGGATAGAGAACCCAAAAGTGGGGCCACAGTGACTAAATGGATAGAGAAATCAGAAGTGGGGCCGCGGTGGTGTAGTGGCTAGAGCACCTAAAATTCGGGCCGCGGTGGCTCAGTGGCTAGAGAACCCAGAATTGGTGCCGCAGTTGCTCAGTGGGTAGACCAAAGTTCAAGCGGCGCTGCGGTGGCGTAGTGGCTAGAGCACCCACAAAGTGTGCCTGCAGTGACTCAGTGGATAGAGCACCCCTCAAGTTGGGCCACGGTGGCTCACTGGACATAACACCATCCTAGTGGGGTCGCAGTGGCACAGTGGGTCGATCACCAGAAAATTGGGCCTGTGGTGGCTTTGTGGCTAGAGCACCCAAAAGTAGAGCCACAGTGGCTCAGTGAATAGAGCACCCAAAAGTGAGGCCGCGGTCCCTCAGTGGCTAGAACACACAAAAGTGGGGCCGTAGTAACATAGTGGGTAGAGCACCCCCAAGTGGAGTCGCAGTGGCTCAGTGGCTGTAGCACCCAAACAAGGGGCCACAGTGGCTCAGAGGTTGTAATAATAAAATCTATAAGATTTATTACAATTAGTAATTATTATAACAGCACATCAAGTTACAAAAATCAAACACAGAATAACTGGAATTACTATACTAACTGTCAGAGGTTCATTCTGAATTTGAATTATTCTTTACCATAGTTTTTAAAAGCATATATATATATGGATCGATATGAAACCCATGAATTCAAAACGTTACCGATGTACAGCTTACACCAGACATGAGAGCAGAGCGTACTTTTTAAATAAAAATGAGTTTGATTAAACATTGAACACTTCATAAAAGTTCTCCATAATGTATCAGTATGCAAACAAGATTGCACAATTATCGAGATCAAGCAATTAAATACTACCCGTGAATGTTTATCCCCCCCTGGAAATTCGTTAGTGAATTTTAACTCCTTGTCACGGGGGTGTCCAAAGAAATCCAAGGAAAATGACCAATGAATTAGCTTAATTTATAAGCATACCTGGCCATTTCCGAACCGATAGACTTAGAGACACCAAAATTGAATTATAGGCAATGCTTACGACCTCCAACGAGTCGATACAGACCACTACAACATACCTAAATTTATAAGCATACTTGGTCACCATTTCAAACTGGTAGACTTAGAGACACCAAAATTTACGACCTCTTACAAGCCGACACACTCCATTATGCCATTTTATAATCATACCTAACGACCATTTTCGAACTGGTGATATCATAGTCACCAAGTAGATACATAGGTACTATTGCGACCCCCAACAGATCGGTTTAAGCCATTAAGCCATAAGCCAAGAGGCAACGATGATTTTAGGAATGAATAAAACCCGTACCACACCACTACACTCTCAGTCGGATCGCATGTAGCAAACCACATATGGCCCATTGATGGTGTACATTCGGCATGCACCCAGCACCATTGCTGGTCCTGAAGTGGAACCACTAACTAACCATACTCTGCCCATATCTAGCCCAGATTTGGTGAACACAAATGGCCCAAGCATGGCCCATATCCTTACAACAGCAATGGCTCATCTGTGCACCATTTCACAGCCATCAGATGGCCTACTGATTGCTAGCCATGCTTCCCCCATGTATCTAATGGTATCTCTTAAAAATAATTATTTCGACCATCAATATAAACCTTTCTTTGTTTTTAATTTCCTTTACTTTACTATTAAACACATTATATGACATGAAAGTCTTATGCTTACCATTACAGGAGAGGACACGAACCCACACCGCTTGCATTGACAGCCCAGCATGCTAACTATTACTTCACTAAGTATTGTTATGTTTAGATTAACTAATTTAGAATATATTTGAACTTGAATTATGAACAAACACCAGTGTAATATAAATTACACCAGTTATTTAACAGTCTCAAAATTTACCATGTGAAGAAATAAGTTTTTATAAAGATGTAGATAAAAAAAATTCTGACGAGCGAAATGTTCCTACATGAATAGCGATATTAACCCAAAAAACTTGCCTTTGGTGTAATATTTCGCAGTACGTATGTCACCTGGATGCTATTCATCTGTTTTGAAATGCAGAAGCCAGTTATGAATATTTTTTGATGTGAAACAACAAAAACCCTTCAATGTTAATTTTCTAAAGGTGGTTAAATATTGTTCTTTTTAACTTCTCAATTTAATTATATGCAGTCATACATGGAAAACATTACATTTGTCAAATTGTTCAATACCAGTCACTGTATTTATAGCATTTTGCCATAGACATTTCCACCACTATATAGTTACAAATAATCTATAATTATATAAGACACACACATATACCTACATGGGTTTGTGTGTAGTTTGAAGAAGCTATCTGCGAAAAGTGGGAGCCATAAAAATTCCCATAATAAGCCAAATTGCACCAGCAATGGTCCATCGATGTACCACTGCACAGCAATCAAATGGCATATAGATGGGTACCCATACTTTTACCAGAACCAAGTATAGGTTATGTGCAGCCATTGCTGGAATACAGTTAGTAAACCATTTATGGGCCATTAATAGGGCATCGACGCTCGACCATCAGTTTTATTTCCATCAACATTCCATCAGTGGATCATAAATGGTATGCCAAATTTCTTGGTGCCAGCAGTTAACCATTACAGGGCCAGTTGTGTAGACCCATACGTTTTCTGGGCCAGCAGTAATCCAGCAATACCATCAGTAAAACCGCAGTCGGTCGATTGTCTCTTAAGTGCGCGAAAAACTATAGTAAAGTGCCATCAATGGCCCAAAAATGGATAAATTAAGTGCTGCCTGTGCTGGAATACAGTTGGAAAGCCATTTATTAGCTATTAATAGGTCACCTACTCCCAACCATCAGTTTCACTTCCATTAACATTCCATCAGTGGATCATTAATGACATGCCAAGTGTCCTGTTGCCAGCAGTCAGCCATAACAGGGCCATTAGTGTAAACCCATAAGTATTCAGAGCCAGCAGTCATCCAGCAGTGCCAGCAGTAAAACCACAGTCTGCCGACTGTGGCTTGCTACATAGGATGGGATGGTCGAGAGACTAAATCGTACCATGAAACAGTATCTTGCGATCTTCATAGAAGACAATCAGAAAGATTGGGACTCCACGGTACCCTTATTTCTCCTGGCATATCGCTCGTAGGTTCACGAGTCTACAGGGGTAACCCCTTCAAGGATGCTGTTTGGAAGAGAGCTCCGCCTACCTGATGAACTGCTCTTCAGACGTCCAAGCAATCAACCTACAATATGCCATTAAGCTACGTCAGAAGTTAACCAACATTCATGAGTTTACCCGGAAGCACCTTAAATTTAATAGTGACAGAATGGAAACAGGAGATGACCAAAGAATGCCTGAGGATACTTTTTAAGAAGGACAGCTGGTGTGGTTGTACAACCATCAAAGGAAGAAGGGATATTGCCTGAAGCTACAGAAATCTTGAAAGGCCTGTACAGGATCCTGAAGCAAATAAATTATGTGGTCTACCAGATTTGTCGACAGGGGTCTTGGGCGAAGCCTAAGGTTGTCCACATCGACCAACTGGCGCTGTACGGAGGTCCTGATGTTGGAGAGTCTGTTCGGGAAGAACAGACTTAAGGAGAGGGCAGTGTTACGGGCAGAAGCTAACACCGGCCACTGGCTCCCGTTATACGTGGCTTGGGATGACCCACCTCATCCCTCACCTCTTCTCGGAAAGACGCGCTCACTGCCTGGTTGCCCCAATTCTGAGAAGCCCGTGAATAACTGACAGCGGCGAGACTTGCTTACGTCACAGTCCCCCCTTCCCCCGCTTAAGAAACCGACAGGAGACGCAAGAATATTCCTATTCCGGTGAGACTGGCTGACATCACAGGCCATCCTCTCTCTCCCCCCCCCCCCCCGGCTGAAAAGACCGACACTTGCAGGAGGCGCACGAATATTCTGGGAATTAGGACGCTCAGCGCAGCGTGCGGTGACAGCCTACGACACTATATATACTGCCGCGGTCCAGCGGCCAGCAGTCTTTGGCGAAGACAATCTAGTCGAAAGCGGGCGCGAAGAAAAAACGGTGCGACGCGGACGAGGCGATCATGGTGTAAATGGACGAAAGGGTGTGAAATCGACAAGTGAAGCCTACTGTGCGTGAAGGCGCTCGGAGGACTCTAGAACATTGCGGACTGGCGGGACATGGACTGAACTGAAGTTGGACTGAATGGGTAATACGGTTTTTATTGTAAATATTGGAACTGTCAAATATGGATGCATAATTTATAGAATAATTGAATAGGTTGGTACACTGTCTATTGGGACTGATTTTTAATTATTTAATTTCATTGGTTTCTTTGTGGTAATTCAAAATTGTATTAATTAGCGACAGGAAGTGATATAGATTTATTGTGCGATGTTGAGTTGAGAGAATTTGGTTTGTAGTTATTGTAAATATAATTAGGAAATTATAATTAACACTTTTATTTAATTAAGGCCTCCACCCTTAACGAACTTGGTTTAGGCCACTTAATTTTTAGAGAGAAATTGTAACAATATTATGACAATCAATCTTGAAGACGATTATCTTGTAAATTCGGCTTTCTGAAGTATCCAAATTGGAAATGTGTTTAAATTTGGTTAAACTCTTTTAATCGATTAATTTTTTACAGTTAAAAATTATATTTTGGTAAAATATGTTAAAATGTTGCAAAGTATATACATTCTTCTTTCATATACAGCATAAATCAAATTTTTCTGACAATTGTCATGGCATCTGTACTACTCTTTTAAAGAGTTCTTCATCTTGTATAGTCGGGTGCAGTGCTCCATAGGCAATTGCTATACCTCACCCTTAAGTTGATTATCATTGTACTACTTGAAAACCAAATTTAGAGGTATTTGTTGAGTGGTTGCTGAGTCATCAGGCATCAGCTTTATTTTCTCTATGCCACTATCTTTGAAAATGGTGATTCAAAGTTGAAAATTGTTGGAAAATTATTTGCGACAATGCGTTCTGTTTACACACCACATTTTGTTCGAATTGGTAGGATTGTTCCTGATGTACGACATAGTAACCAAAAATTAAAAATGGCCATCATTTTGCAAATAACTGCACTAAATGATTCAAGAGCACGAAAGTGAGGCGTCAATACAAAGCGCTATAAGTGTACCGAGTTTGGTAAAAATAGGCCACGCTTTCAAAAATTGGTTTGGAGAAACACAGGCAGCTGCACACACTACGCACACAAACACACACACACACACACACACACATAAATCACAAGCAGGAAAGGTATCTGATAAACCTTCCTTCCTTCAGAAAATAGGCTGAATATATTTATATATAGCAAATTGTACTTCTGGGCATTATAAAAACTACTGAACAACAAGCATTAAATAGTTTTACGCTTTGCAGCCTGTTATGCTCAATACTACATCATAGTGAGGTTGGTGTTTGTAATGTGCATAAATTGATCGTATGGGTTCTGAAGTTTTACAATCAAGCTGACCATTAGCATTGAATTATGTTGAATTAGCATCGAATCTCTGTTTCTACAGAACACACAAATGTTAGTTCGAAGCATTATGGCAGTGGAAAACAGCTCTACCTCTGTTGCCCAAACTTTGTCATTGAACATTTCGGTTCTACAAATATAATCTAGAATTTTCAAACAATTTTTTTTAAGAATTTAGAAGTGATCGTAGGTAATCCTCTTTAGATTGAAATTGTTGTTTTATGCTCATTGCTGAGCGTTTTTGTTGGGTATCTGTGGTTTCTTTCATGTCCATACCGAGAACGTTACTGGGAGCAGTTTATGAACAAAAGCAAAATGCTTTCAATGGACCATAAAGTTATAAATAAAAATATTGTTGTTCTATTTAAATTCTGTATGATGCAAACTGCTTCCAGTTGCACGTTTCAATTTACCTTCACAGTGCGTCGTATTCTATGGAAGACTATGCTCGCGCGCCGTGATTTTACTGTCTTCGACCTGTGACGTCACGCGGGAGTTATCAGGCTTTCTTGTCTCTGTGGTCTCAGTTGAACCATAGTAATAACCTCTGATATAGCTCGGTTTATTGTAATATTTCTTTTTGGATTTCAGGGCAAAGACAGAAGCAATTCAGAATGAAATATGTGATGGTGAGCATGTGCTAGACACAGTGTATAGTGTGTTCACGCCAGCCGAAACAGACAATAACACATCTGAAGAAACTATCGTGTCACATAATACAAGTGTATCTAATAATGAAACATCAACTTCACAGAGTGAACAATTAACTAACACAACCCTCTATACTTTTCAGACACATGGACGCCGAGTTGTCGATGTTTCTCACTTTGTTAGCAACCTTCAAGTACTTGGCTCTCATAGTCCAATAGGTTGTGGTTTTCGAGATATGAGCATTGTGTGTGAGAAGAGATACGGACTGAGGAGCTGCTTTATTTTTAAATGCAAAATGTGCAATGTAGAACTCCCTGTAAATACCGAAAAAGATAATCAAGAAATGGATGTGAACAAGGGCGCAGTGTGCGGGACAATGTCTACTGGCAGAGGACATGCACAACTTGAAGAGATGATGTCGGCTATGAACATACCAACTATGTCAACCAAGACATTTCGTAAATATCATGACGATGGGTGTGATGGGTGGGAAGCTACTGCCCTGAATGAAATGAAGCTTGCCGCAGAAGAAGAAGCGCGTTTGGCTGTTGCTGCTGGTGATGTTGATAGAAATGGAGAACCAGTCATAATTGTCATCGCAGATGCAAGTTGGTCAAAACGTTCATACAGGACCAACTACAGTGCCCTGTCGGGAGTGGTAAGTACAGAAGTTCGCTTGGCAATGAAATAGTACATGAATTAAGGGCAGTCGAGAAAAGCCGCTGGGTGTTAGGAAACTAATCTATCAATTTTTTTTTTTTGGGTGGGTGGTTGGTCCCGTTGTTTTGATGCGTGACCTCGGAGGCAAAGGGTGTCGGGTTCGATTCCTGACAGGGAATTTATTTTGTAATTGGAAAATGTAATTCCCTGGTTAATAACTGGGTGTTGTATTGTCCTTTTACCGCCATACCGCGGAAGGCACTGACAAACGACAGCATAATCTCCTTGCCGTTAATATGTCCATTACAAGGTGGCAGCTTATTATTAATCTACCATTCGCGTGCTTTGGAGATAGGATTGGTTGTGTATCCAGTCACCACTGCGTCCGCAATCTTGCTCAACACAGGTAACTTGGTACGTTTTAACGGCGACACAGAAGCAACGAATTAAAGTACTGTGTGACTACCAGAATTTTGCACGTGCATGCTCATATAAAACTGTGTTACTATATTATAGAGCATTGAAGAAAGCAATACTAAAATTACAAAATAACATCAGAACTATTTTCTACCGCCATCGTATGTGAGTTGGCTAGCCGGCCAGTGGCTTTGAGCTGGTCAATGGTGGAAATATTTTTCCCAGCTACCACCTTGGGATGGATAATCTTTAGTTGCCCTTGGGCACGTATCAACGTTGTCTTCAATGTTCTTACCTGCCTTCGGGCAGTTAAAAAACCATTATATATATTAAAAAAACCATTATATATCTATATATATATTAAAAAACCATAATATATATTAAAAAACCATTATATATAATGGTTTTTTAACTGCCCAAAGGTACGTGGTGACAAGAAACAAGACAAATTCAATAACAATCACATTTTTGTGGAACACTTATATACAGATAACTAATTAATATTTAACACTCATGTAGTTTGTCATATTTTTGTAGTTTTTGTTTAGAAAATATTTTGAACGAATTTAAGCTACAAAATCGAATTATTTTCTTGTTTGTACTGATAAAGGATTAAATTAAAATACTTTTTGATTGAGTACCTGCTGTAGATACACTATGCAAATAAATGCTTATAACGTTTTCCTATATTTAACATTTTATCCCCTTGAGAAATATTATAACAGGGTTCTACTGTAGTAGGCTTATACATGCCTGTAGGCTGTTCACGGTAAAATGAGCACTTTTGGAAACCCTGCTTAAGATCTACTTGTATGCACGTTATGTATTATTCCGCCTTATGTAAAATTAACATTGCCATTCATGGGTCGGTCAAGTAAAACGGTGGGATTTTCGGGAAGGCAAATATTATACAACTTTGCTCATTTTCACGCTTCGATGCATAAAAAAAAAAAAAACAGAAAGCGAAAGAAATATTTTAAGTTATCACAAATGGTTACCTAACAATTTGTATTCGAGATTAAGATATGGAACTATTTTCCATCCATCGTTACCAATTTTACTGTGAAAATGTCACTCAGTGCATTCGTTAAAATGTATGCAGGCAGGGGCAGAGACTATTCTAGGGTTTATTTCAAAAGTGCTCACTTTATCGCGAACAGCCTTTACCTGAGTGTATAATGCATGGCTACAGACGTAAGCAGTAAGTACGTATGAATTAACGGGGCTCATTTCATGAACACATGAAAACAATGGTAGTATAAATTGAAATACGTGTGTATTATATTGAAGCATACATAGATATGTGGTTTATTACGTATTTAGCCGCACTGTGATGCCCATGCTAACGGCGAATTGGTTGAGAATTATGTGATATCAGAATTCCTTGGGCGTCACAGTGCTGGAAAAATCATAGATTATTGTAATACTTTATCTAAGTGGATAAGGCACGATGTATAATCACACAAACGGGCTATTTGGAAAATAAAACGAAAATGGTAGTATAGGAATAATACAGAAGTTGATAAACTTACAGGCTAACTTGAATGGCGAAACATTTAATAAAATTTATATTTTGAAAGACGTGAGGATGAACTTGTGTTTCCATGTCAGCGGACTACATTGCTAACCTAAAAGCTGCTGGTAGCGCTGATGTAAACAAAAAGTCACACTTTATATTTAGTCCTTTTTTTAGAGAGACAACATGTTTAAGTTTAAAGTGTGTAGCCTACTGTGATTCAGAAATGACAAATTAAATTTAAATTTACTTACCATATTACTTTTCCATTGCGCCTTTTATGTGAAAATAATGTTCAGGTAACTGAATATTGCAAGTAATAACCTTCCTTGTCATACTGTTGTCCAGAATTTCGTTTACAGTGTCACTAATTACTTGGAATTCTTTATTCTTGAATCTGTGTTTTTTTTAAGAGCATGGCAAAGTCAATGCCAAAGCCAATCTACGTAAATAATAATTGTAATTTTTTAGAATTCAAATTGCCATTTTTTTGTAAAATAATTGCTAGCAAAATTTTACATTCCATTGTAATAACACCTTAAAATACATCGAAACGTAATATTTTAGTGTGTGATGCGCTTGATGCAGCTGAATGTTCAAATTTACACTTTTATCTTTAATTTCAGACATAAAAACCAAGTAAATTTGTAGTAACTTATAATTTCTTGTGAATATGTAAATGTTTGATCCGTGAACGATCATGGACGTGACTGTTGATCGGAGAATGTTTATTTTAAGACAATTTTGCGAGTTTTTTAAAATATTTAAGTGCCATAATTTTTGTGCAGTTTGTATGTGCTAGTTTTGGAGCATACATATTTTTTTATATCGCATATGTCCAGAAGATGATAGTTACTATGCCTGCGAAAATTTGCAAATTCAATTTTACACAATTCTTCAGTATGACTATAGATAGTGCTTTATCACGAAAATCTTTCAGGTAAAGATGGTCACCAAAAAATATGTTTTCGTTTTAGGCAAATCAAGTAGGTTCAGTGTCAGAGAATCAAAAGCCTCGCTGGGCAAGCCAAAAAAAGGTAACTATTTCTCGCACGCGTATAGGACGGTGAGACCTATCATGATGTCCGACATCTTCGCGATAAATTACCATATCTAGAATGACGTAATTGTGGTTATATCCCACCTGTAGTTCATGCAACATTGTCGAAAAGAATTTACTTCGAAGAAAAATACGCGTAACTTTCTGACGTACAGTTTTGTACCCAGAGGTTTGCCATTGGTGAGTCGACAAAATGAAAGTTGAAATGTATTCATGATTCAATCATTTGGGAGACATCATGCATAAGTAATGTTTTATAAAATGTACGCGTGTGCCGTGATAACTGGCAGCATTAACGACATTCAGTAATTAAATTTTTAAGTGGATTTTCGTTCCAAACTGATTACAAAATCATTGTTGTAAACACGGTCAAAAACTAATTAATGAACACGTAATTATTATTTACAACTGATACAATGAACTCTAGTCTTAGCGCAAGTGTTAAGTAAATTTATAAAGCCTTCTCAAGAGTAACTATATTTGCAGCTTCCAACCAAAACCTTTGCGCAAATGTAGTTTGTGTTCGGAACGCAAACCGAAGTTAACGGTTGTAAGCTCTCATTACTTCGACAGTTTCACACGATGTGAAGGTACAGTATGATACACAAAAACATTTCTATTAATTTACTACATTATCATAAGCGCAAAGCGATTTTATTAACCTTAATGTTTTCACTGATTAATATACATGGTTTTATTGGCATAACTTAAGATAATGTATGCAAATATGAATTAGATTCTTACTTACCTAATCAATTTTATTACTTCCTCGCTCGCAAATAATACTTGTTCATGTGGTTTTACAGGCTGCAATAATAGTATTCAGAATTGAAAACGTCCTTTTTTTCAGCGTAAAAATCAAGTACTGTACAACCTGTTGCCGTGCTGCAGCGTTGGGGAAAACTCCCGAAGCCGCACACATGCTTCAAGAACTGGGAGGAAAACCAAAGTTCATCAAGTATGGAAGCCGCGCTAATTGTTGAAGGTTTCCGCCAGAGTGAAGAAATGTAAGGTATAAAATATACTAAACTAATTGCTGATGGTGACAGTAGTGTGTACAAAAGAGTTTTGGACGCGCATCCTTACAAAAATGTTACCGTCGAAAAAATTGAGTGCACAAATAATCTTCTGCGTAATTTCTGTAATAAATTTAAGGACATTGCAACTACAAGAAATAAACAATTGATGACATTGTCATGAGAAAGAAGCTTGGTGACAATATTCTTCGATTCAGAACAGCTGTTGTCAAAGCCGTAGAACATAGGCGGCAAGAAGAACGGCCACTGCATGAAAAAGTTGAAGAATTGCGGAAAGACATCTTGAACAGTACAAGCCATATATTTGACGATCATTCCCTCTGGCTCGGATAGAGGCTACTTTTGTAAGTCAGATGGCAGTGATCGTAATTATGTGCAAGAGCTCATTAAAAGTGGTCTGCGTGATAATATATGTGATGTAGTAAGACAGATGAGCGACCACAGCAGAAGTTTAATACACAAGGTGTGCAACAACCCTACAGAACACTACAATTCGGCAGTAGCTAAATTTGTTGGTGGAAAGAGAATTAATTTTTCCACTAGACGATCTTACACTGGCAGATGCGCAGGAGCAGTTGTAAAACACAATACGGGGATGCCATTGAATACATTACATAAAACTATGTACAAAAAAGCCCGGGAAAATTCTATAGAATTATGGAATACAGCGTAGAACTAAAGTTGTAGCAAGTAAGGCCAAAAGAAAGGCAACAGTGAAGAAGTGTTGTAAGCCTTTACTCCGCCGGGCACTTTCAGATAACTTGTATGGCACCAATGCAGAAAAACCGGATATGGATCCAAAGACTTTCAATAGAGAATGCAGAAAATTGCTCGACTCCTTGCAAATTACAGAAAGTGAGAAACAGAGAGTCTAAAGGGCAACCGTAATACAAAGAGAAAGTGGGGAGAGGAAAGAGAGGAGGCGGAAAATACTTACAGCATCACATTTCGGACGAATATGTAACATGAAGCTATACACGAGTTGTGAATCTACAGTAAAGAGTATATCATACAGCAGAATCGATACCAAAGCAATGAAATACGGAAGGGATAACGAAAAACTTGCAAAGGAAGCAATTGAGCAAGAACTAAAATTAACCATTTTAGACTGTGGACTTTTTATTGATCCGGAAATTCCTTACTTCGGTGCCACCCCAGAGGGGCTTGTAAGAGACGACGGAATTGTAGAAATTAAGTGCCCATTGTCCGCCTCACATATGGCACCCAGAGGCAATATAGAGAAAGAAAGTCACTGCATGGAATAGTGACAAGTCAGGAAACACCTTAAGCATGAAAAAAAAAAAAAAAAAAAAAAAAACACGGTTTTCACCTACAAGTGCAAGGGCAATTACATGTTACTCGCAGAAAATATTGTATGTTCGGCCTCTCGGCACCACTAGTAATAAGAATTGAAAGAATAGAAAAAAACGATGAATTATGGAACAAAGAAATGATGCCAAAACTGGAAATGTTTTATAAAATTTGCCTACTTCCGGAGTTAATTGATCCAAGGTTCACACGGTCAATGCCTATAAGAAACCCTGCATGCATTACTGAAAATCAGAGAAATAGAAAAGCAATTCCGTAAGTTTCAAGAAGCTATGTAGGAAGAATTTAATTTATTTCCAGATTGTAAAATGGAGTCACGATTTGTTTTCTTCAAGCATTGGAATAATGTCAAAATATTTTTACAGTTATGTACTGTGATAATTATTCATATTATGCATTGTGATCTATGCTTATTAATCATTTATAATATATATTAATTATTTTAAAAAAATTTATATTATATTAACATTCATAATGCATATTCTAACGATCATTATATTTTTTTCAAATTTAAATTGTAATTTGTTTGTTCAATGGCTACGACTACATTTTATATTTGAATTGTGCTTTATAAATGGAAGAACGTGCCGTACAATATTAATCAGATTCTTATGTCCTAAATATTATGCTTAATTCGTTTGTTGTTTCAGTATTTCTGATGTGATTGCTACTTTTCTTTCAAGAATTAACTGAGTGTTTCAATTAGCTTGTGTATATAAACTAGAAAGAGAGTAAGGCGATACCAAATATACAGTGTATAAGAACTATTCAAAAGTGATTGATAGAAAATTAAAAAATTTCGTTGAGAAGCATAGCATTTTTTCATTCGTTATAATTATGATATGCATAGTTGTTTTGGAATGTGATAATATTTATAATGTGGGATTTTGAATAATTTTTGTTTTACAAAAGTTGGGATTAAGAAATGTTTGCCAATGAAAAGCCAAAAAAAAAAGAGTTCAAGTTTTCCTTGGTAAGTAAAACATGACTACTAAAATTATTACCTTTCGGTTTTCTTCGAGATTCCTCTATCCCTCTCCCAAATGCTTCATCAAGATGTAAAATTAATGCGTGATATCATAAGTGTTTAAAAGACCATAACAATGTTTCTAGATTTATTTATAAAAGTTCAAACTCAGCTCAAAAATAGATACAAAATAAGTTTTTTTTTAATAACTACAAATTTACTTTCGGCGTATATTGCATAATATTTTTAAGACTTTTCACAACGAATATTGACTATTTGAAAACCAATTACTGTATAAGGAAACTATCGGTTTGGCGCACATTCACTATTGCCATTAAGTAATATGTAAGTGGGACTCGCGTAACAAGACTACGTCACTCAAAGCGGGACACAGGCAAGTCATTCATGCATGTTCAGGTTCACAGGAACAGCCAGGATATTGGCCAAGAGAGACAAGTTGATGTTTAAAGTGATAAGACGGCAGCTACCCTCTCCCCCGCTGGTTTTACTGACACTCATCCTCGATGGAGTACGTGCAAAATGGGCATAGCAACAACCACATACCCCACATCTTCCAACGAGAAAATTGCGTATTTTCGGCCATGTCCCTCCGACTCTTATAGCACCATCACCTCGGACACTCTCTCCCAAGGTTAAACCTTAGGGCACCACACATGCCGATGTCGATAAGGGTGTAAGAGGTGGAAGGCAAACTAAAAAGGACGTCCGAAATTGGCTAGTTGAATTTAATGCCAGGGCTAAATCCAATATAGCGTCATAGGTATTTTTTTTGTGGTAAAATTTACAAGATGGCAGTGGAGGGAATGTATATAATTGAACGAATGGAGAGACAGAGAGATAAAGGAAAGGGAGTGAGAGAGAGAGAAAGAGAATGAATGAGAGAAACAAGATAGAAAGAACAGAGCCAACATGGATTGATAGAACATGAAAAAAGACAGACTGATAGAGCATGAAAAAACAAGATGGAATGATAAAGCATGAAAAACCAGGATAGAATGTCAGAGCAGGTAAATTCTAGATGGAATGATAAATCATGAAAAGACAGGATGGAATGATAGAGCAGGAAAAAACAAAATGGAATGATAGAGCATAAAAAATCGAGACAGAATGGTAGTATGACATCATGATCGTATGCACCTTGAAAAGACGGATCCCGTGATATGCAACACTTAATACTTACGTCTTTAAACTTTTTAATTATGAAAATATATTTCATTTTATAATATAAGTATTAAATTAATTTTTTTGTCAACTCCTCAATACAGCTGTTTTGGGGTATCTCAGCCAAATTGAGGAATTACGTCACCTACAATGAGAAAGCATTTTTGTTTTTACAAATTTTTGGAAAAAAAAAAAAAAAAAAAAAAAAAAAAAAAAAAAAAAAAAAGGAAATTTTTAGGGAAAATATTTAAGAAAAAAGGAAAATTTTAGTGATAAATAGGAAATTTTGAGGGAAAAAGGGAAATTTTGAGGTAAAAGGTGAATTCCAAAATGACACCCCGGATCCTCCCCCCACCCCCGCCCGGGCATGAACCACGTGTGCCAGAACCACTATTATATATCTACTCACAATATCGCAAAAATTTACAAAGTTCAACAGACAAATACAAAATAATTCAAACAACACCATGCATTACATTAAGTTAAAAAGAATGAGACAGTCGGAGGAAGAAAAGTACATACTACCTATAGGCATATATATATACACGCAAGTACATAGCACATACACGAACACGGCGATACTCACGTGGCGCGCGTGCACACACACGAGCACATTTGTTTGATTACTAGCCTCATGTTTTCATCCACTGAGGTTTTCTAGGAAGTACTTATTCATTATATGTGTTAACTTTTTTAGTACAAATGTGTTCCAATTTCAAACTGCTCACTTTTATGATGCAGCAGTAGGCCTAGTGAAAGAACGCGAGTAGAAATGTGGTTCTATGTTGCTTCATTAACAGTTTATTTTCGATTTTACAGCAAGCATTTACTGGATGGTTAACATTCTAGTAAGAAATTAGCCAGAACAGATATGCCTATTGGGGTCTGGAAATACTCTGCGTTTTAAGGAGCAATGACAAGGCGTGTTTTGTTTCTGAAACTAAACACGCCTTGTTCTCGCTTCATAAAACAGTTATTTCACTTTCATTGACTCGTTATCTCGCTGCTAAGCAGGGACCACTGCAGTTTACATTTCAGTTAATTTGATTCTCAGCTCACACTTTTTTTCACATGCGGGAAACCTGGTAGTTTTTTCGGGAAATTTTAGTCGCCCACTCCCTTGCATTCCGCCCCTTTCTGCGCCATGTCAGCCCTTAGGGAAGATTTAGTAGCATTTAGTGCTACGTTTGAAGAGATACAGAACAAGGTAAATGCATTATACTAAATGACTGATCACTTTAGGGTTTTTATTTTACAGTTGAAATTGCTGCCATCCGATACTTTTAAGAGAACTTTGATGCAAAACGAAGTTAACCGCAAATTTAATGATTTGTAATTTTTAGATGTTTAAAAATTCGCACAATTTGAATGTGTTGGGGTTCTTATAGTTGTCGTTCTATAATATATAGACGCTATTTAATAAATTACTAGTGTAAAACGTTTTCTCGATATATTAGATCGTTCATTTTCATTTTTACACGATAGATAATATAAATTTTAATTTTATTGTAATAAATATAATGTGTATAGATTGCATTTTGTAATTAAAATAAAAAATAAATGTGTCAATTTATGCACAAAATTATTTACATAATGAGTGTAAGTTTGCATGACTAATGGTGTCACAGCACTAATGTAAGCTGGTAAATTTCAAGAAAACAGATGTATCAAATAAAGTCTTCCTTGATTTGTTCAGGAACAATTGAATATGCAAAGGAAAACATACATTTTGACAGATTTCATCAGTCCCAAAATTACTGCTCGTTTTAATAATATTTTACATTATTTTTATATTAGGTATTAAAAATAATTAGTTTATTATAATCAATTTTTGTGAGCAAAAATTGTGGGACTGACTGAATCTGTTAAAAGGTTTTATTTACTTAACATTTAAAACTAAGAACGAAAGGAATAACATATTTCGAAATCATTACTTAAAATTTATTCATGTTATGAACGTATACTCGATTAATACAACACTTTTATTTGGTCTTTAATTTAACTATTATTAACGCACCTTTTAAATTTCACTTCCGTTTACTTTATTTTGTTTCGTAGTCTCTGCTCCGCGAAGCATAGATTTATAAGACTCATTGTTCCCATTCACAAGGGTCCGGTCTACCCCGGCTCTGAGCCTCGGCAATGATTAGACTCGGAGGCAGCTGGCATAGCCTCTCTTTACAACGACAGCGTGTGTGTAATATATCGGGCGATTCGTTTACTATCACGGCGTCCATCTCAATCGTTACTGACATTTTCAAGACACGCTGCATATGTAATAGGTCAACTGGTGTGCATATGCATGCATTTTAATTAATTATCACATAATTGTAGCATTTAAGGTACAGTAATAAATATAATAGATTCACAGAAGCATTGTTCATTATCAGTGGTGAATTTTCTATGAGGATTTCGGCCTATGAAGGTTTAAAGAGATGTTAGTTTTAACAGAAATTTTTTTATTTAAAAAGTTTAAAATTTAATGTTAATTAATGGAAACGTCTCCAGAATCGGCCAATACAAAATAATAATGTCACGAATTTTCGTGCATGGTTTGATTAAGAAACTCGATAAAAAAGAACCTATGAAACGCGTATAAACAACTACATTTCCGCAACATGTATTATTGTGTCTTTTTTTGTTGTCATCCGTTTCACTTCCGTACATTGCAGCTGATAATTGAGCTTTGAGCTGTCATGTTTTTGTACGACTCGTTATAATTTACCATTCATTACGGCGTGCACTTTTATTTTATGTTATATGTTTACGTATTTAATTTCAATATTAAAATAATTCGAGTTTCTAACTATCAGTTACTGTCACTTGTATTGCTTTTGATACCACTAAGCCAATATGTTTGCAAAAAAATCAATTCTTTTGTTTTATAACGTGAATTTAGCTGCATGCCATGTTTTTGTAGCTAGCACATGGTTCGCTCTAAAATGTATCCTCATTACTGGCAAGAATTGTCTGGAAATAAAAGCCTGTATAAGCAATTTAAATATAGAACAAACATATTGTCAATATACAGGATGCTTCTCAATTATATATTTAAAGTTTTCTCCGTGAACTACGGCGACAAATTATGTGGAAATATGGTCTAACTCTTCCTTTGAAAGAGCTAGTCTCCCTTGAAAGTGCTACAGAAACATGTTATAAAAAAAGTACTTTTTGTACAGTAGTCGTTATTATATTATTTTATAGGGTTGCGTGGGCACTCAACTATGATACGGAGAACCTGTGTCATAATAAAATTGTGAGGCGTCACTTTTTAGCTATATGTGCTGCTGGGTCTGCAAAACGGTTCCACTGAGTGTATAACTACACAACAGCGACCATTTTGTTAACTTTGGCATGCAGAACACTTTTCTGTCGTAAACGAGATCCATAACGCATTAGGAATAATTTCTACATAAATAGGTTTGCGTCCCCGGCTGTTACTAACACGGGAGCTGTTATCAGTGAGGCACTGTTGCATACCTGCATAACCACTATTGACGCATGTCGCCCCACCTACAATAGTGTTTTGTTTCCTGGAACAAACACATTTCTTTGTTGCATGTTCACGAGACTGACACTCCCTCAGTACTAGAGCTAGGCCAAATGTCGTGTATACAATTATTTTCTACGTATTTTTCTGACAATGCTCTGGCAGATTTTTCGATATATTTAATACTACTCTGTTTATACCCACTGTCTGTTCATGGGAAAATTAGTTTCTGTAGATACTGAAAGGTAAACATAGCCTATTTATAGGCTTCCATCTGCATCGTTGCGAATTATAATGTTTATTGCTAATTAGGAAGCCTCATTGCAAATTCTTGTTTAATATACACTACACTTTTGATGACTTCAGTAAAAAGTTCATTGAAAACTTAATAGTTTATTATAGGGTCTACAGAAAAGCTTTCCTCTCACGGTATCAGGGCTTTCGTAAAAGTATATGTTCAGATTTTATAAATTTTTCTTATCCTTAGCCTTATGCTTTTCGTTCTTTAGTTCTTAACAATAGCTATTATGGGATTGTTCTGTGCTTTATTTTCAGGTTCTGGGTTTTGTAAAAACTTAACTCTGCAAAGGCGTATGTCCGCAATAATAAATTTTAGTTTAACTGTTCATCACCATTGCAGAAGTCATTAGGATAAAAAAAATATCATAGTTCCTACAATAGCACAATTTTTTTTATTGTGTGTTTAAAATAATGCAGATTAGGCCAAATTTGTCACTCATGCATAAAAATAAAATTTCAAGGCGTACTGATCAGTTACTTTACTTTTAATGAGAATATTTTCAAACTATCATAAAAAGTCTAACATAGAATTAATAAGAATTTAAAATTCTGGAAAAAAAAAAAAAAAAAAAAAAAAAAAAAACTTAAATTTTACTCCTATGTCACGTCAGTGAACACTTCTCTTACAAACAGGACAACTATGCGATATTAAAAATCTCCTTGGAATTACAAAGAGCGCAAATTCATTCGATTATAGTGACTCCCAGTTGTAAACTTTCGGTTTGACAATCAATAACGGAACTCACTGTCCAGACACATTCGTTTTTATATTAGGAATGCAGTAGGTGAACAACTTAATGAGAAGTCGCCAGCCGGGAAAATAATAATTCATTACAAAATATTTGATATTCAGTTTACCAAACAACTAGCGAAAGCATACACTGGAAGAGTACTTCTTAGTAATAAAATAATGACAGCATTAAGTGTAAGTGAACGTTTACAGGTGGTTAGATGTAAAAGAGTACCTATAGGGCTCAATCTTTGCAAGCATAAATAAAAAATTAAATAAATAAAACAAATACGTAAAAGTCACATGCACATGTGTTCTTGTTTTCTTTTTTATTACCGTATCACAAACATTTATGCTTTCCAGTCTTCTTGTACTCTGTACACGCTGTTTATCGAAGAGAATGAGAAAAAAAAGGGGGGAACTGCCTACCAACTGACTATTGCAGATCTCTTCTGTGAATAGGAAATTGTTGTCAGATATGCTTATTAAATGAATTAGGGCGTAACAGGGCATTTCATCATCTTCGGAGCCGGGCGGGATTCCTGCGATACGATATTGATTAATCTATTTCCATAAGTTCAGTTATAGAGGTTATGTATGTCTTTACTATGATCTAAGACATAATGAGATATTCGGAGTCGCTCGCAAGTAAATCCTACGATTCAAATTTGGTGACTTTGACTTTATCAGTTCGAAAATGTTGGCTACATATATCAATAAAAACTCTATAGCATAATGGCTTATATAATTCTGTTGGAGAATGCAAGAAGTAACTATAACTCGGTTCAAAATTGGTTGGAAGGTATGACTATAAAATAACTTAAAGCCTGATGGCATATATCAGCTCGTTGGTAGTCATAAACATTTTATACAATTCAATTTTAATATCTGAAAGTCTATCGGCTCGCAAATGGTAGCCAGGTATGCTTATAAATTTAACTGTGGCATAATGGTCCATATCGGCTTGTTGGGAGTCGTAATCATTGCCTACAATTCAATTTTAATGTCTTAAGTCCATCGGTTCCGAAATGGTGGCCATGTATGCTTATAAATTTAGCTATGGGATAGTGGTCTATATTGGCTTGTTGGGCTTCGGAAGCATTCCATACAATTCAATTTTGGTACTTCTAAGTCTATCAGTTTGAAATGGTGGCCAAGTATACTTACAATTTAGCTATGGCATAATGGTCTGTATCGGCTTGTTGGGTGTCGTAAGCATTTACAACAACTCAATTTTAATAATTTTAAGTCTCTCGGTTCCGAAATGTTGGCCAGCTATGCTTATAAATTTAACTATGGCATAATTATCAATATCGGCTTGTTAGGGGCCGAAAGCATTACCTACAATTCAATTTTGGTGTCTCTATATCTATCGATTTGGAAATGGTGGCCAAGTATGCTTATAAATTTAGCTGTGGCATAATAGCCTGTATTGCCTTGTTCGGGATCGTAAGCATTACATGCAAATCAATTTTGGTGTCTCAAAGTCTATCGGTTCGGAAATGGTGACCAGGTATGCTTATAAATATGCCTTAGGCATAGTGGTCTATTTCAGCTTGTACTAGGTCGTATGCATTACTTAAGGTTCGATTTTGATGTCTCTTAGTCTATCTGTTCCGAAATGGTGGTCATATATGCTTATAAAACTGCCGAAGACATAATGGTCTAAAGCAGCCGTAATATATAAGATGACTTAAGGCCTAATGGCCTACATTAGCTTGTTGGTGTAGTAAGTAATACATAAGATTCAATTTTGGCGATTAATAAAATATAAAAAAAATTAAAATATTTACATATAAATGGCGTACCGGGATGCCTTTATTTAATTCTTTTTCTTAATGTACAAGATATTTCTTTTGGGGATTAGAAAAATAACTAGGGGATTTTTACTTCCCCACTGTGCCTATTCGTTACGTTTTGGAGTGCTTTTCCATTCAGATTTGTGAGGGAGTAAAAATTCACTGGTTATTTGACTTCATTTTCTTTGGCCACCCCTGTGGCTATCACCCGCCAGAAGGTGTGGAGAGGGGGAAGCCACGAACCAGATTGTTACAGAGCTAGGGAAGGTCGCGCCGCTGATCACCTTGACACACAACTTCCCGGGGAATTCTCCAACCTCGTGTGGACGCTGTTTACGATAAAGTGAGCACTTAAGAAATGAACCTTAGAAAAATATCACTGCCCCTGCACGCGTATATTTTAATGGGCGCACTGAGTGACATTCGCCCAGTAAAGTTGGGTAACGATGGTTGGAAAAGAGTTCAATATCTTAACGTTTAATAAAAAGTGTTAGGTAACCATTTGAAATAACTTAAAATTATTCCTTTCACTTTCTGGATTTTTTAATTCGTCGAAGTGTAAAAATGAGCAGATTTGTAAAATATTTACTTTTATAATAATTTCACAGGTTCACTTTACCGACGCACGAATAAAGTGATGAAGCCCAAAGCAATGTTAATTTTACACAAGGCGGAGGAATACACCACGTGTATACAAGTATGTCTTAAGTAGGGCTTTCAAAAGTGCACATTTAACCGTGAACAGCCTAGACGGCTTACGGTTAATCGAGCATTTTTTTAAATCAACGTTTGAAAAATGGCTCTTCTGCCTTACTCGCGTGTATTGTAGCGGGCGCACTCGCTGGCGTGCACCCGGTAAAGTTGGCAACGACGGAGAGAACATAGTTCCAAGTCTTAACGTACAATTAAAAGTGTTAAGTAAACATCTGTGAACACCGAAGTGATTTATTTTGCTTTCTATCTTTTTAATGCATGTAAGTGTAAGAATTAGCAAATTAAGAAAACATTTTCTTTTATAATACGTTAATAGTTTCACTTGACCGATACATGAATAAAGTGACCAGGCCCATAGCAAATTTTAATTCTGCATATGGCAGAAGAATATACTATATGCACACAAGTATAACTTCTGTGGTCTTTCAAAAAGTGCTCAGTTAAGGTACCCTGAATAAGTTTTAACACAAATTTTGAAAGCCGTGATTCAAGATCTGTATTTTCCCTCGGTAGGTATCCTTCCGCAAGATACAACATTTGCATTGTTATGGGCCTCGTAACTTCATGTATGAGTCAGTCAAGTGAAAACGTGAAACTGTTGTGAACCTAAATATGATACTAGCATGCAAATTCGCTCTCTCAATGGAAATCAAACCTGCAATACCTTATTTATTCAAGTAGGGTACAGAAAGAAAATTGTGTCAGGTGCAGTGACTTGAACTTGCGCTCCCTTTTACTGGACCAACGTTTAACTCAGGCGCCTAATGCCGCTCGGCCAGCCCGACAATTTGTATTAGTTTTGGATTTACATAGCTTTTGTCGAATGACTTATGTTGTATGGTCTTGTCTAGCCATCACTTGTGGAATATCCACGTGCGTGTTGGTAGGTATTTCTCCTTTCGTGCACTCTAGCCGGCTACTGGAGAACACACACAGATAATTGCATATGGCTATCTCGAATTGTGTGTGATGAGCTTGGTACGTGAGCGCGGGTCGGGAACTGTCTGTATTTACGACCACTGTTGTAGACAATGGTGTTACTCTCTTCGTGTTGACTTTTTAGCAGTGGGGCCCTTGCTCACCCCTTCGATGAACGTATATCCAATGTAGCTTTTATGACGTCTTGTATTATCTCTCTCTACAGGAATCGAACCTCGAGGATGTTTCAGGGTGCGTGCATTGTTTCCTTTCAACAGTATACCTATAAGCTCGTCGACAAGAAGGGTGGTGGCGGGGGTGCAGTAAGGCATGTACCATGCACGGAGAGGCGTGCATTTCAGGCTCTGCTTACAGCGGGGTCGCATCGACGACGAGATGCGCTCGCGGCTACAGGTATTCACTGTATTCACTGCTACACCAGTTACGGTAAAAATAAACCTCTCCTCTTCATGGTATTAGCAGTTCGTGTGTTTGTGTGTGTGTGTGTGGTCTTGATACGCGAATGCACGTTGGGGACTGACTGTAATTATTAACACTGTTGTAGACAACATGTCAGCTTTTATGTCGACTTGTATTACCACTCTTTACGAGAATCGAACCTGCGATTCCTCGAGGTTGGTTCAGGACACGTGCATTGTTTCCTTGCATTAGCATACCGCTATGTATGTAGACAAGGAGAGGTGATAGTGGAGATGCAGTCGGTATGTGCTCGCGGCCTACAAGTATTCGTTGCTATCCCAGGTAAGGTAGGGAATAATTAGTTTCGTAATAATAAGCTTATCGTTCTAAAATGTGTTGTTGTATGCGCGAGGACTCTGCTGTCTAGCGATGACAGTGTGATTTATTGTGAGTGATATCGTATTACATATAACGAAGTCTCGGTACACGACTCACGAGTGCAAGGTCGGTCCTCCCTAGTGGAGTAGTACTAACGGTTTTGCTAGAAGTACATAAGCACATTGATGGTGGGGCGGGGGGGGGGGGGCTGTCTGGAAGTAAGTACGATTTCGTGGCCTACGAGTATTCACTGCTACACCAGTTAAGGCAGGGGATAATTCGTTTCGTAATAGGAAGTTTATCGTTCTACATGTGTTGTATGTGTGAGTGACAACTCGTGCATGCAGGTGGGAGTACGTGTGAAAGTGTTCTCACATAGGCGTGTGTGTCTACCGGTTTAAACAGTTACATTTATAATGCTTTCTTTTGAGCTGGTGGACGTTTTGTTTCCTTACCAATATGGCTGGGCTATGAATTTGACAACTAAACGGTTCGGACAACCAGAACTTCCTGCTCTGTCAGTTCGGCCCACCATCTTGGAAGGTACACTGTTTAGCAAAATGGCGACTGGTAACAAGTACTCTTACGGTGTCCATTTGCACACATGATGGTAATGGAATCGAAGGGGGAGGGGGTGGGGAGGTGGGCCCGTGGCGGCAGGCGGTACACCAACGACGACTGTCATTTTTTTTGTACGGATGATGTCGGAATACCGAATCTTGGAAGTCGCAGTGTCTAACAAATTGTGGGGCTAGTGGTGGGGCGGACAGTGCGGCAACGACGGCCATTTTTGCAATGACGACCGCCGGTGGTGGGCACCTATGATGGCGGCCAGTAGGCCGACGAGTAGGAAGTGCTGCCAGGGTAACCCCCACACACCTACAATTGATGCCGATGCTATACGGTTCGTAAATTACAGCCACCTATGCTCCTAAATTGACATAGGGCATTTTTGACCCTGCCTCCTAGTCTCCTAGTCGTGGTTGATGTCTATTGCTGTGGTTTGACAAGCTGCTTCCTGCGCTTGGCTGTAAGCCACCTCAACCACGACAGTATTCGGGACGAGGGCATGAGTAGCGGATTATTATTAAACAGAGATTCGTAACAATCCGGCGCCGTGTATTTAGTGCGCGCGTATGACTGAAGCAGGGCTTGTCGCTGACCTGCCGCAGACAGCAGCCACCTGAATACGGACCGCAAGAGGGCGTTCCATTGCTTCCGATTCCGAGACTTCAGCAAGCAGCATTTAGCATCACTAATAATGTTCCAACGAGTTACAGCAGAGACTTTATTAGATAGTGATATCGTGGCTGATAAAGACAAAGTCAATTACGTCAATCAACTCCCTCGCTTTTAAACCTAAAGTAATGATTGTATTAGTTTTGTGAATTGTATTTTGAGAGTGGTTTTATATAAAGTCATTAGACACAATGTTGCCTTTAATTTAAAGCTTTACCTCTGACTATCCCCCCCCCCCTTTTTTTAAGTGTGTGACCTGTTTCCCTTCAGGAGATATCACAGCAAATGGCGGAGGCTAGGGTTTCCCCATCCTCTTTCCAAGCCAAGCTCTACCAAAAGCATTAGTATCTTTTGCAAATTTTCCATTGTTACAATGAAATTTAATGAATTTCAAGTGTGGAAAATTCAAAAACTATTGTGAGGGATGAGTAGAAGCCACCTCCCCCCAATTACAATTGGATACCCCTCCCTCCCACGTGATAATAGTTAATGCGTAAACGTAACGAAACGAAGTTTCATTAGTTTATAAGACTGATTACTAATGCCACGTAGATCAGGCACATTAGACGACCTTCAGGAGCGGGCAGGTGACGGAGGATTTACATCAGCTGCGACGTAGTAACGCCCTTGCTAAGCCAAGCAGTTTCGAGTGCTACGAGTACGAACGGGCTTAAGTTGCCACACTGCCTTCTAAGCACAATTCACTGTCGCTATCCATTTCATTACATAATCGGGCACATTCCGAAGTTGTTCGTTTACCGCCTGAGTGTGGAAATTTTCACAGTTACGTCGCGGAATTATTTAAAAGCAAAAGAAAACATTTGCGCCACTGCCAAAATGACAACCGCAAAGTTGTTTCAGGGCGCAATAATAGGGTGGATATTTTACAGCGAAAGAAAAGGAAAAACGGGGAAAAGAAATCACAATATGTCGCATGAGCATTGCAAACGCGGCTCGTGGCGACTAGAATATGCCGCGATAATGCCCGAAAAGGTAATACTTTGCGACACTGTAACCAAAAAGAGAAAAACAACACAAAATGAATTATATGTTATAGATAATGTGTTATAATACCAAGAAATATTAGTAAAAAAAAAAAAGAGAATAATTAAGTGTTTTAGAAAATTGAAGTCAATTGCATATAATATAGCAATATTAAATTAATTCAATAAAGTAACTATTTGCTATATGCATAGGTACTAGATCAGTATAAAATTTAAAAGACTATAATAAGGAAGCACACGAAATTGAAACGTGATTGTGCATTCAAGTCTGCATAAAATGTATTAATTTTAAGGTGCATAAATAAATATATGAATATATATGTATGTATATATATATATATATATATATATATATATATATATATATATATATATATATATATATATATATAAGTGCGTGTGTGTCTGTGTGTAAATGTGAACTGCTGCATTTCCTTTTAATGAGGTATCAAAATAGCGAATTAAATGTGTGCAAAACGAAAAACGTAACATTTTCAGTTCGTTCAGTAAGAATATTTTGCAGGAAAGAGCTTGAATTGTATCGTTCTAACAGAAAATAATATAAATTAAAGCGTGATAAAAAGAAATATTTTTACTTAAATTAGGAAGCTGCGTATTGAGTGATCACAAGTTTCCAAACTAAAGGAAAAGTCTTAGGCAAGTCACAAACTATCAGCATAACATAACATAACAGAGATAATATCATTCAAATTGAATGCATTAACTCATTAAATACAATTTCACACAGAGCTTATGTCGCAATAAAATAAGAATATGTAGAGAAGTGTTACTATTAACGTAAAATGTTAAGTATTACTATGTGACAATTAAGTCAGTTTTGTACAGTGTACACACTGTAAAAAATTTCCAAACAGTGAATTTCAAAGCGAGGAGCCAACACGAGCCGTCCAAGGACGTGCCAGGCACTACGACCTCATTTCGTGCCGACCCGACAAATTTCACCCTCCCCACTCCCCCGCGGACACTTAAGGTTGCAAGGCCGCTTCGCGCAATGCTATCGGCTGCGGACAAGTGTCAACACAGCGTGTTTTAACAGCGCTTCCTTGTTTTCCAAACCCGTGCCCGAATGCGCGATCCCATTGTACACAATGATATTGTATTACAAATGAGAAAATATTGAGAACTTACAAAAGTTCATACCTATAAAGCTCTAATAATTTTAATTACGAAGCAGCAGTAGTTGAGTGAATTCAACACATCAGTGTTTTATTCGAGATTCTAACAATAAATATAATACAGTGTGCTTAGAGAATAGATAAAATGAATCGACATTATATGCTAAATGAAAATATTCCTTACAAAAGGTAACACATTTGACCGTGTTTCAGATTCCTACCAAACCAATTAGGAATATGGATTTAAATGGTAGGACTCTATTACTTTTTTTAAAAAAATTTTATATAATGAATGATCTAAAAGAATGAAAAATAGGGCAACTACTGCAAGTATTATATTAATTCGTACATATACGCCACCTATAATTAAAGTTAGCTTGATAGCCTGAGCATGACGTTTATTTAAAGTACACTTAAATTAACTAATATGAATTAATATATTTAAAATAAAATAATTAAATTTCCATTAAGGGTACATGAACTATCATACAGTGTTATGTCTGAGTGCTAATCCACACCGAAAGTGTTACAGGTCTCGAGTAACTGAAGAATTTAAGGTCACGAAGACAACGCCAGTACAGCACTTTACCAATGCATCCGGATTACGAAATCCGGAAGAGGCAAGCCATATTGACGTCACACGTGCGTACCAGCGACGCTCCGAAATGGGCAACGCGCGATTAGGTTACAAGGTGATGGCGAACCAATTACTTAACACGCATAAGTACACATAATCACCCCAGCCAGGCCAAACACGAACACGATTATAATCACGCATAGGAACACGAACAAACAAATGGCAGCTGAAAATACATTTGAAAACAAACGCATTTTTCCAGCAGTAAGGATTACGAAAAAGTTTTAATAAGCCCTATACATAAGTTGGCAGCAGTGCAGCTGTAGTTCTTGAGAACACATATCTTGAGAACATATGTCTTACGAGCCAAAGTAATTTAATTTGTAAAACCAATAGTTAAATAAACACAAAAACGAACTATCGAATTATATTTTATATGAAATGTATATTAATTATTATTTTTATTCAATCAAAGTTTAGTAGATGTCAAACGAGTAAGATAATATAAGTAGTGCATGTTAGTTTTAAAATGATAAAAATATTTTTCCATAACACAAAATATTACTTTCTTATATATTTTATGTCTTATATGAAGTTCGCTAATATAAACTAGTAATCTATGCAAATAAGGGAATAGTACAAATTTTGGGCAAAACACTACTTGATTTGCCAAATTGTTATTATAATGTACGTTAAATACAAGTTAACTATAGTAATAAGATACAGAGTTAACACACGTGTTTGCACATCCTTGCACTATCATGTTTTACATACTATATGAAAGTTTTGTCAACATCACAATATACAAATAATACAGAAATTCATGTCCATGTATGTTAGTGTAAGAAATAATTCTAGGTTAGGATAAGTAATTCTTGTGACAACTAATCCCACAGTAATAAAACGTAGGAAAGGGGAACATAGTCGTCGTTACATGTTTTTACACGTAAAAATAGGGAATAATAAAATCTATGTTTTATTACAAAACCAATGCCATTCCTGTATTTAGCGACATTTTGCATAGGAAACAGAAACTAGACTAACATTTTAAAACTGCATAGTGAATAATTTTAATTGATATTAATTATGTATGTTCAACATACAAATTAAATGTAATCTATTGTGTGTGTATTCATATTTACTTTCAATGTAATCATGCGATGTGTCTAATTATACTTTTTTTTTCAGCAACGCCTAAATAATCCCTATGTATGTGTTTTTCATAACACAAATAATTATATAATGTATTCAACTAAACAAAATTTTCTAATGGGCGAAGACTATCATGTTTTCAAATTTTGAAGTAATAAATTTTGTTGCAATGTCAACCATTTACAATTTTCATGAGACGTTAAAGATTATGAAGCCACACTAGGTACGCTTGGACATGATGCAGGCTGCCACATTCGCGTCCGCAAACTCGCTTACATCAGCCGCGTACCCGCGAGGGAGCATGCCCAGTAACAGTACAAGTTCAGGGTCATGACCAGCAACATTGAACGCAAGAGGTGTTACCCACTATTGAGAACACACACTAAACTCGAATTTAGGCAGTCAGATGTACTATCAGACGACACTACTATGCCTGTCTTATTTGAATAACTTACAATAAGGATACAACCCGCAAACGGCAAGTAAGAACGCCAGGCAATTCTTTAACCAAAAATTTCCCAGTTCCAGCCTATTCCCCTTCATTTAATTTCCTACCGTAGCAAAGACTCTACAGCCAGTCTTATTCCTGCTGCCAAGAAGCATACGAGGACACTAAGGGGCCGGACTACCGTAGCTCATCGCCAAATCTCTGTCCCAGAGCTGGGGACCAGCTCTTAATTCGAAAAAGGGTGTGATGCTGTGATCTGCCAAGCTGCTTCCTGCGCTTGGCTGGGAACCACCTCAACCACGACAGTGTTCGGGACGAGGACACGAATAGCGGATCATTATTAAACAGAGATTCTTAACAATCCGGCGCCGTGTATTTAGCGCGCGCGGAGGACTGAAGCAGGGCTTGTCGCTGACCTGCCGCAGACAGCTGCCATCTGAATACGGACTGCAAGAGGGCGTTCCATTGCATCCGATTCCGAGACTTCTGCAAGCAGCCTTCGGCATCACTAACAAGGTGATATCATTCCAATTAGTTACAGCAGAGTCTTTATTAGATAATGATATCGAGGCTGATAAAGAAAGTTAATTATGTCAATCAACTCCACCACTTTTAAACATAATAGGAAATATTGTGCAAGTTGAGTCACTTGTATTTTGAGAGTGGTTTTATATAAAGATATTAGACACAACATTGCCTTTAATTTAAAGCTTTACCTCTAACTACTGCCACCCCCCCCCAATTAAGTGCGTGATCTGTTTCCCTTCAGGAGAAGTCACAGCACTATGTTATGAATTTGCCAACTATAACTCGAACGGTTCGGAGATTACAGCCTCCTACACTTATATATTGTCATAGGGCATACTTGACCCACGATCCTTCTCTTAGTCATGGCGGAAGACCATTTTATGCCCTGAGCTCGAGGGTTGGAAAGGTATCTGGTCTCTGTTACATGTATTCTCGGGGGTCTGCAAGCTGTGACATAGCTTGGCCAGGCGGTGGCTAGCGCGCGAGGAAGTATGGCCTGGGGTGATGGCGGCTGGCAGAGGGGGGGGGGGGGTGGGAGAAGAGCTAGAGAGTGTGAGGAAGTATGGCAGGCAGAGGTGCCGAGGATTAGATAGAGTGCGAGGAAGTGTGTGTGGCATTGCCAAAGGAACAGGAGAAAGGAAGAGAGAGAGAGAGAGAGAGAGAGAGAGAGTGTAAAAAAGGGGAGGCAGGCAGGCTGACATTTGTCCATGCGCCCCTTCTCGTCGTCGTCGGGGGTTATGATACGCTTTTGGTAGTTGTATCTCAAATGGTTCGGAAATGGTTCGGAAATTGCAGCCAACTATGCATTTTTGCAAGCAAGCATAGCTCATACTTGACCAGCAACTGTCAGGGTGCCTTGTAATGCCCCCCCCCCCCACATGGCATGCATGATCAGGACATGCACATTTTTGGTACAAAGGAAATAAAAAGTAATATCGGTTGGGAGCACCCAGAGAACACCGGCTGGAATGCAAGAGCTGGAAGTGCTGTCAGGGTGACCCCCCAACTAACTGCCAAGATGGCCACCATCGGTGGTGGAGGTGGTGTATGTGTGTGTGTGCGATGTCGTCGCCCGCATCATGGCCGCTGCTGGATCTAAACATGGCCCTCGCAATACTATAGGATTATTGGCTGACTACTGGAATGGCTACCACAGTCGTTTTATGCGCTCATTGTGGTACTAGGAAATCGCTTTTGATGCCTCTCCTAGTCGTGGTGGAAGTCTATGTTATGAATTTGCCAACTATAACTCAAATGGTTCGTAAATGACACCCACCTATGCTTATACAATGACATAGCGCATACTTGACCCCACGACCCCTCTCCTAGTCGTGGATGATGTCTATGTTATGAATTTGACAACTGTAATTTAAATTGTTCGGAAATTACAGCCAACAATGCTTATAAGTTGACATACAGCATACTTGACCCCGCGACCCTTCTCCAAGATGTGGTGTATGTCTATGATATAAGTTTGACAACTATAACTTAAACAGTTTGGATATTACAGCCACCTATGCGTATTAGTTGACATGGGGAATATTAGACTCCGCGACCTTCTCCTAGTCAGGGTGGATGCCTATGTTATGAATTTGTAAACTATAACTTAACTGGTTCGGAAATTATAGCTTACAATGCTTATAAGTTGACATCGGGAATACTTGACCCCACGGCCCTTCTCCTAGTCGTGGATGATGTCTGCGATATAAATTTGCCAACTATAACTCTATTGGTTCGGAAATTACACCTACCTATGCTTACACCATGACATATGGCACACTCGACCCCGTGACCCATCTCCCAGCCATGGATGATGTCTATGTTTTGAATTTGACAACTATAAGCTAAACCGTTCAGAAATTATAGCTACCTATGCTTACAAGTGTTATGCACACACACACACACACACACAGATTTCAGGAGGAGGCAGTGTTATAAGAGCTCCGAAATTTGATCGTTTGCGATGCCTACATGCCCCACCGCCGATGCCGGTGAGGCTCTGGCCGCCAAAATGGTCGACAACCTAAGCTGATCGTCAATTGTCCTGGGTAGACATAGGTCGTCGATACCAAGATGGCTGCCGGGAATGATTTCTCAATTTGGCAGGAATTTGAGAAGCTCCGAATTTGAGAGAAGCTTCGACCGATTCAGCCGCATTGGGCAAACCTCAGCCACAAAGGGCAAACTGTCCGGATTATGCTATTTAGCACTGGCTGGCATGGAATCTCGCCTCCTTCTCAATGAGTCAATAGCCATAATGTGGAATCGGCCCTGGATTATTCTTCTTAGGGCAAAAAATTGCGCCGACACTGGCTGCCAAGATGGCCGCCATCGGCGGGAGGGAAGTTTAGGAAATTTTAAGGGGGAAGGGGGAAAATGGCGTTTTTGTGCATGAAATCTGCCATTTTGGACGGGGAAAACAGGGGGGAAAAAATGGGAAATTCGGCGGGATCTTGATATGCTAATTGGGTCCGCGAGGTCCGCAGCCTGAAGCCTGATGCACCAGAACATACATTTTTATATTACTACAATGCCGTGATTAGTTGTTCATCAGAGTGGCGCAGCAGTGTGCCAATGCCGATGCTGATAAGCGTTATAGAGGATGAGTCCATTAAAAGAGGCCCCATGGGACATGTGTGTAACAACGCGATGGAATGAGAAAATGCAGAAATTTTTTATTTATAATTTATGGGTTTGTTAGAAAACGTTTATTTCTAGCATTTCTTTGTATGAAATCAGTAAAACTGCACAGTGCATCGGCTGCCTGAGGTTTTATACACATGTCCCACGGGGCCTCTTTTAAAAGACTTATCCTGTATAAGTGGAAATCTGTGAGCTGATGCGAGGTGGTTGCATTATGCTTCCCCGCCGTTTATGTGCACAGACGGAGTAAGCCACATCGAAGAACACGTCAACCATGTGAACAGTTTTCCGCGTTTGTCCGCGGGAGAATAGTGACCTATCAGGACAGTGGATGATCATATCGGGCAATTGGTTCTCGCGCTGGAAGAAATGAGACCACAGTAAAGCGGATATGGAATCAGTGAGTAGACGAGGGACGGGCTGAGCAATGTGCAGGAAGCCAATGGCCCGTCGCAACGCCAAGTCCGATGACAGACATCGGGTGTACATGGCGATTATGAACTGTACAAACCACATCAAACACCCTCGCTCAGGAGTTCTGACAACACGTGGCACATCACAGTCTGTCTTTGAACGCATGGTTCGTCGCCGTCTGCGGCATCAGGGCATCTTGTCCAGGTTCCCAACACTGCAGCTGCCACTGACTGCTCAACACAGGTGCATGGTGTGGCAACTGTACCTGGAATGTCGGACCTAGAAGCACGGATGGCATGCCACCGTCTTCTTCAACAAATCCCGGTTTTGCTTGGAGGACCAGGATTGTCACGCCCGTGTCTGGCGCACCATGACGCATGCATAGCCAAGTCCTGCATTATTCATAGTTACATCACAGAGGTTGTTGAGCCTGTTGTTGTCCACTTTCCTCAGGTCCAGCGTGGGGCCCTGTATCAACAGAACAAAGCGTTAACGCATATGGTATACATCGTCTAATGGTTCCTGGTTGACTACCATGTCGCACTACATCTTTGGCCTGTGCGTTCATCATATCTCTCGGCCATCGAAAACGCGTGGTCCATGGTCGGATGACGGCTGGCTTGCCACTTGAAACCTGCGGCCAGAACAGATGAACGTTGGGAACGCATTGAAGCAGCATAATTGGAGATACCCCAAACGGACATGCAAAGTCTCTTCATCAGTGCCACGACGTGAAGCAGAGGTTATTGTCGCTCACAGTGGGGCCACACAGTACTTATATCCCAATTTTCTATATGTTATACTGAGCTGAAAAAGTAATCTTGTTATCTATGTATCATGGGTATTCTGTCCAATAAATATCATTATGATAGCTACTGTAGCTTTTGGTGTTGAAATTTTAATGTCCAACAGTGTAGCATTGAAACATTTTCCTTGTTCTATTTTAATACACCTCCTCTCTTCTTCCCTCGCCAGTTTCTGATATGCCGTCTACGTGATATCAGCAGAATAAAATATTTGTCAGTGAAAGTAATTTTATACTGCTCACAAAAAGTTTAGCATATATCAGAATCCAACATGTTACATTGAACAAAAAAAAGTTTTCATTTAATGTTTTACTCCTGTTAGCACATAAAGTGGACAAAATCACAATACTCGTTTACATAATCCCAGTATGAAACAATAAAAAGTCATAAACTGATAAACAACTTAAACAAAGGAATCTCATAATTTTCAATATCAAAAAGATTGGTCTTCTCAGATGCATTGGCACACTTCAATATCGTGTATGACCTCCACGACACCCGAGGAACGCTTGTATCCGACGAGGCATACCAAAAACAAGATCATTAAGCATTTCCTGAAGGAAATTGTCCCACTCCTCAATTGCGGATGTTTTTAAGGTCAGGCTTCACCATGCATGGGCGTATAGGGAATCGAAGGATAAATTCGTCAGTGATTGTGACGTGCGTGTGTAGAGGACAGGCAAGGTCTATACTGAACACTATCGGCATGCTAGCATGTTTCTTGCTGCTGCCAACCTCTGTCGTAACACATCTGTCTCTCACACTGGCGAGGCACAAAAGAGAAGTATAGGCTATTTATGGTAAAGTGATCACTTTTGAGGTCCTAATTACTTTTTCCTTTCAGCCATTGTTTTATCCTTCCACCACATTTTAAAATAAATATTGCCATGTAAGTAATAAACACAGTGTGTATATTGAACCGCACTCTGAAATGAACGTCTAAAGCTGGTTCAACAATTGTGCGATGTGTTGCGATGCGTTGGGCTGCGACGAGCTATACTTGCTGTTTCACAATTATGCGATGATCTGTCGGCGACAGACGCCGTCTGAGAGGGTGCTGCTATCTAGTTTAAGGGTAGAAATTACATTTTCAGACTTAACGACTGTAACAAAGGACACGCGTTAAAAGTTGAAACTATAATATGTTTTAATTGGTAAAATATAAAAACAGGGTAGTATGGACGCGATGTCTGACGAAAACTAGCGGGAACGAGACATAAGACGTAGGAGAATTATTTTGATATTAATAAACCAATTGTATGACATTGTCCATATATATATATATATATATATATATATATATATATATATATATATATATATATACATATATATATATATATATATATATAAGAAGCCTTGTCTGCTATTTTGCACATCCACGCAGCAATAATAAAAATACAAATACGAAGAAAACATCAGCATAAACGCGATCGTGGTAAAAAAAAAAATCTCCTTGTAAACAAACACTTATTATTCTTCTTCTCCTTCGTAGGCAGACGCCGGCAAAAAATGGCAGCGCAAGAATATTGCGCAACGCACTCGACGCCGACGCGCTGCGACGGAATCTGCTTCATCCTGATTGGCTACCGCTCATCGCAACGCAACGCAAAGCATCGCATCGCATCGCATTATTGTGGAACCAACTTAAAGGTAAAATAAGACATTTATCGACTAGTATTTTAAATGAGAAGATATTCAAAAGTGGTCACTTTACCGTGAATAGTCTATGCAGAGAAGAGAATAGCGTGGCGGTTCGTTCGATGTGGGCGTGGCTTACCCATTCTCTGATTCACTGCGCAAAGATCTAGAATGGGCTTTGTGCCCGGTTGGCTATAGTCTTTTCACGAGTTCTTCACACTTTTTTAATCAAACCAACAAAAAAAAAATTATCACATATATGACGTTTATGGTTTTGCCTAATGCCTAAATATGCCATGTATCACAAGCGTTTTATACTTGCGTTAACATAAAACTACTTTATTTTGATTAAACTGGCCTTTTACTTTTTTTTTAATTCTATAATTAATTAAAGTTCTATAGAAAAGACTATATAAAAGCCTTTTAATTTATAATTAACATGAATTAAGACTTAGGGAAAATATGTTTGTTGGTAATGCCTAGTAAGAAATAGTTCTTAAGTGCTCATGAATGCGGCGCGTAGTCCCTTTAGTTAAATTTACTAGAAATTGTTGACCTTTGTTTGCATAAGGCGGAGGAATATCCTGGAAGTAGAACTTTAGCAGGGCCTCAAAAAAGGTTTCAAGTAACCGTGGATGGACTATAGTTCCCTATTCGCTGGAACGTAGGCTGGCAAGTAAGTTAACAGGTGTATAGACTGTTCACCGAAAAATGAGCACTTTTAAAAGCCTTGCCTAAGATCTACGTGTATGCACGTTGTGTATTCTTCCGCCTTATGTAAAATTTACTTTGCCATGGGCCTCATCATTTTATTCATGCGTCGGCCAAGTAAAACTGTGAAATTATTAAAAAAGTAAATATTTGACAAATCTGCTCATTTTTACACTTCGACGCTTTAAAAAACACAGAAAGTGAAATAAATACTGTAATTTAAATTATCCGAAATGGCTGCCTTGCACTTTTTATTTGAGGTTAAGATATGGAACTACTTCCTATCCCTCGTTACCAACTTTACGGGGTGCATGTCACTGGCTCACTTTATCGTGAACATTCTTTAGATTGTTGAATGGCGTCCTGACATGATACGGGCCAGCGACGCTATTTTGCTGGCGTGTAAGGCTTGAGTTCACTGTACAAACGACTATTTCACTTCTTTATTCCAAAGTATTCTGCAGCCAAGTCTCGACACAGGATGACGGTCTGTAACATTCAAGCCGGAGGTACGGCTTTAAGTCGAGGCCGTTTAAAAGTCTGGAATGATTTCCGTTGCGTATTTTTTTTTATCTGGAGTGTGAAATAATAATGTGATAAATGTATGACTGCTGTGACAGACAGAGCTACAGCAATCGCGCAGTTTCGAAGTGGCCGCCCCGATGTCAACTAATTGGTTAAGTAACTTGCATTTTCGCGCTCGAATTTTAATGCGAACGTTAGCTGGGGACAGATGTGACTAGAGTTATATATATATATATATATATATATATATATATATATATATATATATATATATATATATATATATATATATATATATAGACACACACACTTTAAATCGGAGTCAGTTATTTTTTTACTGATTGTCAGTTGAAACTGCTCCATCCGGAATAAATAGAAAAAGAAAACTATAACTATTAATCTCTTCAGTTAATTAAAATCCACTAATTCAAACAGTATAAATTCTGTTATTTTTAGTCGATTAATAAAAATCATAAGGATTTAAAACCATGCATTACGGTTTGAAATAAATTAAGTACAATTATTTTGCCGCAAAACAAAAGTATTATATGTACAAGAAAATTTTGGAAGTGGTTGGTATCGAACCGCCATCCCATAACGCTAAATGTTCTCTTGTTTCTTCTGGCTGACGTTCTACAAACTCTGCTACTTTACCACTGGGACAAATGGTCTCGCTTTTGCGTGTTAACATAAACTTACAATGGCGAACGGCTGTAAGTTTCGTAATGTGAAAGTACTTCATGTTGTCGAAATATGCACCTATTATGCGTACGTAGGTATGTGTCTTTGTAATGCTCGAAAGTCATTCTAAGTTAAGTTTAGTTCAGATTGTGTGCTTTAAAAGAGAAATATAGTGGTTTTAACGGTGTTGTCGATGTTTTTTATGTAGTTGCTATTTTACAATTCAACGAGATTTTACAGAATGATACTGTTATTTTGAAGAAACAGATTGATTAGTAAAACTGTACTAATTAGACAGTGGAACGTTAGAAACAATTCAATATTTTATAAAAATTTTCGTTTCCTCGTTATTTGATCTGTTAACTTGCAGACTACAAAACTTTCGTTGGTGTAAATCCACCTTTCTTACTGAATAATCGCACTATCGAGTCAGTAAAATTATCACTGATCTTTCTGTTACTAAAAATAACAGTTTAAATCTGTAGTGTCTCGTTGCATTATACGATAGTGAATACTAGTGGACATCGATAACCTCTTACGTTTAAACCACTATATTTATCTTCTAAAGCACAGAATCCGAACTAAACTAAAGATAGATTGACTTTCGAACTTCGAAAAGACATTTACTTGCGCGGATAATCTATATATTTCGACAACAAGAAATACATTCACTTCACGAAATTTACAGCATTATTTGACATTACATTTTGTGGTACCCATAATACGAGCACACGTTTGGCAGTGGTAAAGTATGGCAGTGGATATGGCTGGTCATGAAAACTTCAGCATGCTTTTGCTTTATGGGCGGAGATTCGAGCCCAACCACGTCCAGAAACGTTTTTGTGTAGACAATATTTGTGTTCTGCGACAAAATAAATCGTACCTAACTTACATCACACAGAAATGATATGTACGTATTTATTATCCAACTATAAATAAGTAGTTTTCTACTGCTGGAATTAGTAGATTTCTCTTAACCGACGAATTAGTTTTTTTTTCTACAGATTCCGGGTGGAGCTGTTTCAACTGACAATCAGTAAAAAATAACTGATTTTGATTTACAGAGTGTGTGTGTATATAGATAGAGAGAGAGGGAGAGTGAGAAGGGGGGAGGGGGCTATTCATTGTAAAGGGGACTCTTTTGAGGCCCTAGTTACTTTTTACTTTCAGCCATTTTTTTTATTCTTTAACCACCTTTTTAAATAAGTATTGCCAGGTAAGTAATAAACGCAGAGTGTATAATTCACTGCAGTCGGAAATTTCCGTCTAAGGCAACAATTACATGTATTATTGACTATTATTCTATATGAGAAGGCTTTCAAAAGGGCTCACTTTACCGTGGATAGCTTATAGGTAAACGTATAACTTATATGTTACTGTAAATATAATCACATTGTTACCAATTCAACCACGAAAATTTGCCTAAGCTTTGTTTATTTACCAGAAATAAAATTAGTAATATTTAAATAGTTTAAATATGAATTTGGTTGTTTACTGTTGTAAAATGGAAATTGTGGCATAGGCCTGTAACAAAAGCTTAAAATTTAATATTTTTCTTTAATGAAAGTAGTGCTGATGTTTTGTACAGATATATAAAAATTTACTCCCTCCGAGCACACACAACGGAAAACTGGAAAATCCATTCAGAATATCATAAATTGGAATAATTTTTCGCGCGAGCCATGTCGAAAAGTGAATCTTATTTCGAGCTGAGTTAGGAGAGTTGAGTTGAGAGATTTGGACAGCTATTAACAACGAGGTCTTGAGAGCCGATTGTAACGTTGAAATTTTTGTTCCCAAAAGAGAAAACGCTCCGACAAATGTAGTTTGAAGATACACCAACAGATAACACTAAATACCATTTTTTTTTTTTTTTTTCGAAAAATATAAAACAATATTATACACACTTTATGATTATTCCGTAAAAAATCGTACAATTACTAATTTACTTTAAACTGACAAACATCGCAGCATTTAGTTTCATGTTCATTGCGTTCTTCAGAATATCGGTATTATATATTACGAAAAAAGTGTGTGTACAGTGAGCTACCAATAACACACGGACAGAGGAAATTTTTCAGTATATTCGACCTGATTATAGAGTTAAAAATACTAGTCATAAGAGATAATGCCCACGCAAACTCATTAAATATCTCCTAACTTCAAAACAAACAGCATCAATACGTCACAAAATGAGACCCAATCACAAAAGGTGTTTCATCCCAATCCTAGTGCCGAATTGAGATTAGGAGATCTGCAATCGGAACTCGGCCAGTCGAGTTGGTGCAACACATGAATTCTTTGGAACTCGGGTCCAACTGAATATCACGTTTAAACCGAGATATTAGGTTCTGGGTACAGGGCAGTTATTTATGCAACTGGGCGCAGTCTATTGTGTTGCTAATTGAATTCTTGAAATATGCCGGCCTCCATTTATCACATAAAACCTACACACTCTTCCAAATGTAAAGTGAGCATCAGCGAGTTGCTAATTATTAGTCACGAAACCTTGTATTGTTTCTGAGAGATTTAAAGAGCGTCAGTTCTTAGAGTTGTTTGAGCTTGGGGAGGTCAATTAAGATGCAGCAACTACTAGACGCAAGCACGGATAAAAGGACTATACCGCAAGAAAACCAGCTGGCCAATGAAAACGGTCGCAACTTTTCCCACGTACGAAAATAGTGTGTGGTTCATAACCAGTTCTAAGTCTTTTGAAAAGGCGTTTGTATGGAGCGGGACATTTTACTTACTTTTATAAAACAAGCATATCTCTTTTTAAAACATGAAAGAACATTAAAAAAAAATAGAACCACCAGTAGTGTGTAAAATTATGTTATGTATTTGTGATCCAATCGACTCCTTGGATAAATTATCTCAAACTTTATTTTGCATGTATTTACATAATATATTTTTAGACAATAAACAGTTTTAAGATATTAAAACATTATAATGCTCTTACCTGTATGACTAGACTTAAATGAAAGATTTTTAAATACGAAAGTATAATTATTGCATCATATAAAGATGATTTATTATAAACTATTTGCTATCTCACTAAATATTACTCTCATAAATAGACAACAAACAAAGAGAGAGATGAATTTTAAATACACTGAGCTCTAAATCTTGATTTTTAAAAGTTAAAATGGCAAAAACCTGTATGCACTCTTAATGCCATTAGGTTTGTAACTTGCTGAAATTTTAAAATGCACACTGATAAAGAGATGTGTTCTCGGTGTATACGTAGTACAGTCCGTATGGAATCTCTGACACGATCCAGTCTACATCACAACAGGCACACATTTTTTGAGTGCAGTCCCTATTTTAACCTCTTGGACTCGTCTGATCTCACCTCTTCTCCTTCGAAGAACCACTCTCGGTACTCAGTTTGGAATTTGTGTTTCTGATCAACTGCAAACATACGCATTCATATTATTGCATTACGTACCAGTCATGGCATAAATTAATTCATTTCAAGATCACTGCCACCAATTTGTTACACAAACAAATCATTTGAAATATTACTAAGACAAAATAATGATTATCTCTATACCATGTAGTAGCAGTTGAATTATGAATTGCTATTTAAAAAGCAAGGAAAAACTACACTATTGGTCGTTAAACAGAATATAGAATATTATTAAAGTATCAAGTAACAGATTATATATATAATATAAACATACACATACATACACACACGCGCATTATACACACTTCTGGGTCAAACAAAATAACTTTAGTTCTTAAATTTTTTCAAACCTTAGCTACTTTTCTTTGCGATAGTGTTTCATCGATAGAAGCAGAAAAGAATAAATAAAACAGTAAAAAAAATGTAGAATAAGAATTAAAAACTAAAATTAAGATTTGACGTACAAATTCGATAAAATCAATAGTATTTCAATACGTACAGCTCAGAGATTTTTACATAAGTTAGGTAAAGTTGGACAGACTAGTGAATGTACAGCTTGAATACCATTTTCAATTTCTTAATAAGTTTCACGAGCTACACTACAGATTTAACTATGTAAACAACACGACATTTAGTTCTACAGGAAAATGTTACTGTTTTAGGACAATATGTGACTGCATAGCAATGCAAATGTCATTCCTCTCCGCCCATCTCACCAAATAATCACTACACCATACTGTGTATGCTACATAACATACAGTATTTTATGGATGTGCTGGTTTTTTGAAGTACCAGTCAGCAGGGTCATTGGATATGTTTATAGATTTGTCATGCATAGGGTTTATAGTCTATACAAAAACAAGTGCCAATCCTAACTTGTTAAATCTTAAAATTTCGGAAAATTACATTTTCCTTTAAGTACACATGTGCTTAGAAAACGTTTTGGTGTAGACCAAATAATCACGTCTTGATAGGTGGGGAAAAAAAACGTTGTTACTGCGGGTTCAAACCTATCCCTGTGAGTAAGGCGTGGCCTTTCCCTTGTGAATTTTCACTCCCAATCCGGATGAAAAGTTCATGGGTAAAAATATGTACTGACTATTTATCGCAACGAGTGAGTTTTGGTTCGGAATACATGTGGATATAGTGGATTTCTACCTCGTGCATCATTAAGGAATTGTACAATCCCGAGAGTAGCTACCAAGGCAAAAAATGATTCAGTGACTGTTTGTGAACAGCTTAGTGGAACTCTGGAGCTGGACTCCGCTGGTGAAGTCGCAGCATGACACTCACATGATATGCCTGGGGCGGGGGGGGGCAGACTACTTTTATCTAGCTAACGGGGATCTGTGTCCACACAACTCTGCATGTCAGCTTCTCGACCCCACCCTCGTACCAATGAGGTGACAGATATAGGAGACCTGTGCAGGCAATGCGTGAAGTGTGAACGAGACAACGAACATGTATCCTGAGACAGTAGGTGACAAGTTCCCAAAAAGAAAACTCGTCAGTGATTAAGTTCACTTCATCGAGAGGCTGTTGAGATCGCCCCCATGGTTTCCATGGTTAGACAGCGAGTTAGTCTGCAACTTACCTATTCTTTTCATGTCGTGATCGCAGTCCAGTGTAAAGCAAATTGTTGCAGATGGTGCTTATCAACAACTACGGTAAGACATCAACTCTAATCGGTTCTGCGGTCGCTGTAATGTCTGTTATTGCCTCTCTTGCGACGATACAGGCTTGGTGGGCATCTAAAAGTCGATGCGATTCGAAACCAGGCCTACGGGTATGCGCATCTCCCTGTTACCAGCCCCCAAACATCGAAGCACTGTTGAAAAGTCTTGTCCTACGTGTTGTACTAGACTAAATATGGCAATCGACTCTCAAGACCTCGTTGATAAGAGCCACCCAAATCTCTTCACTCACATTAATATGGCCATCTGCGCCTCACCTAGCTCTATTGTACGGCTTTGCTCAATGTCCTCATGGCATGCCAACGATGTTTAACATAACTTTGGATTGCAGTGGGCACTGTAATTACAGGCTACGACATCTGCAGCTACGCAGCATTTGATACGCCTTAAATATTCGACGGATGAAACTATATTTCTGATTCTTCCACAGCGCGGCGATATTACCGCCTCATGTGTTGCTCTCTAGTGATACCACAAAAATATATTCTTTCGTATTCGCTTCCTTCAAGACTTTCTTGTTCGGTAGTATACGGCAACACGAACTGTATATTTATGGCACTTTTTAAAATAAGAATTTCCTTATCCCGATATTTTATACGGTTTATTTTATCTCCCGCCAATTAAGTAATGATCATTTTTATTTGCATTGGACAAAACTAAAGCAAAAATGGACCTTAGCAATTTTTTATGTAGGCCTTGTTTTCGATTTTTGCTGTCTTCATCGTAGTCTTCCCTTCCATCCTGTAGTAGTAGCTGTATCATCTCCTATAGAAAGAATGCTTGGATAAGCGAGGGTCAACATCGAGGATCTGGCTGGTCAGTGTGCAGGAACATTTCCTTAAAAAACCTAGTAATACATGACTGTCAATATTTATTTGTAAACTTTTGTAATGTGCATTTGTTTTGAACTCATCAATTTTCATTTTTGTAGGTTTTTCTTTAGTGTCAGCCATCATCATGCTTTGCATTGATTTTAAATTCCCATGGTATCTGACGACACTATATAGTGAGCTTGTTAATTTGAAGAGCTTAGACGTGATCAGTTACAATCATATGCTTGCAATGTTACTTACTGTACATTTGCGTGAAGGACTCGCTCTTGCCTCCATAGTCCTCGGGCATAATGTCTAAGGGAAGGAAGTCTTTCAGGCCATCAGTAGACGTGTGTATGTGCAGCTGCAACGTTAACACACAGTTACAAGAACGTCACATAACACATGTTCGTTTACAGAATACAGGATAGAAGCTAAAGGCTATTTCACTCTTATTTGACACATTTATAAAGCCCTGCTAATGTTCTACTTTCAGGATAATCCTCCGCCTCATGTAAACAAAGCTTAATTAAGTATAGAAAAATTCACCAAAGGGGTACCACACTAAATACGCGCGCTCTCAGTGCAATATTATTTTCCATAATAACTATATTTCTTACTAAGCATAAACACCAGACATGTTTTCTCCCTGTGTTTATTCACCGTACACACCACAAACGACCCCTAATGACTCATAATGTTCCATAATTACCCATTAATTACCCATAATGACAATTAGTGACCTATTAAATGACCCATAAATGACCCCTAATGACCCATACATTACCCTTAATGACCCCCAAATGACACCTAAAGACACCTGAATGACTTCTTCTGCCCCACAAATGTGAAACAATGGTGAAGGTATTGGTGGGGAAGCGAGTAATTATCCAATGAGAAACATTGGCGAGGGTCAGTCTTCTTCTGGACAGGGTGCTGAGGAAACCTCTGGCTATATAGGTTTCTGAATTAATTCTTCAATATTTTTAAAACTATTTCAATAATTTTTTAAAAATGATTCTTATAATTTTTTTAGACTTAAATTTAACTTATATTTGGTGTCTTTTGTGATTTTTATGTTCAACGTCATGCAATGTCATGGGGGTTAATGTTAAAGTTCATGTTCAATACAGTTGGATTCACTATGGTGTTTGGTGATGTCATAATATGGCAGCCGAAAGATGAGAATGACAGAGCATGATGTCGACTACGGCTCCGGGCCCCGTTATGTCCAAACATTAAAATTTGGTTTTTTTGTATCTTTTAATTTTTGGTTGGGGGTCTTGGGTCTTGATTCTTGAGTCTTGGGTCAAGGGTCTTGAGTCTTAGGTCAAGTGTCACGAGTCTTGAGTCTTGGATCTTGATTCTTGAGTCTTGGTTCAAGTGTCAAGGGTTTTTGGGAATCTGTTGGATTTTTTTGGAAATTTTTGGGGATTTTGTTTAGAATTTTTCGTTTCAAGCTCGTCCTTAGTCAGTGTTAAAGGTCAAGGTCATCAACATCTAACATGGTTAACGAGATGGTCACTGGCGAACCTGGCGAGGGCCTGTAGTGTCGGGAGCTTAGTATACCCACCTATTATTGAACCCCGGACCACCCACATGTATTTGTTTAAATCAAATTTTAGTACAATTTAAAAATAATTTTTATTCATTTTTATATAACTTTTTAAAACATTTTTTGATTTTTGATTTTTATTTTTTGGTATTTGTTAAAAAATTTGGTTCAAGGTAATTTAAGGTCATGGGGAAGGTCAAAGTCAAGGTCACCTGGATCCAACACGTCGGTTGGGTGACGTCACAACATGGTGACCAGCCGGCCGGCGTCTGGCTCCTATCCCAGTTCCCCTTGCCCCAGGCTTACCATTTATATGCTACCAGAGATTATAAGTAAAAGTTTAATTTAATTAAGTAAAGCTACTTTTATGTTGACACAATTATAAAACTCTTGTAACTCGTGATGTGTTTAGGGAACAATCAAACACTTCATGCACAGGGTGTGTTTTCAAATGATTGATTCAAAAATTGTGATGAAAGTGCAAATAAACTATAACAGGAATTTATTTCAGGGGCTAAACACTGAAGGCAGAATGAGAGAGACATCGAATCGAACACCGTACCCAAAAGTCCAACATGCAGAGCTCATTTAAAAGTAGTACACATGCTATAATAATTGTCAGAAATATACGATTTATGTCGTACGTGATAGAAGAGAGCATATATTTATAACACATTAAAATATTTTGCTTGAGTTTATCTTTTATATGTTTAAAAATTAATTAATAACAATGTATCGAAAATCAAAATTTATGATCATTTCCATTATGGGTGTTTCAAAAATCAAATATTGCAGAAACAACCAACTAAGATGATCGCAATTATTATTACTCAAGTTATATGTAATAACAAATTAGTAATAATGTTTTCAAATATTTTTAATAATTACTTATATATACATTTATTACAGTCATGTTAAAATTATAGCTTTCACAGCTAACACAGATGTAAATAAAATCAATTATTTTTTTTAATTACTATCACTTCTTTTTACATACAACCAGAGTCATTATTACAACAGCTTTCTTCTTGAAAGAGTTTTATTTTTTCTTCTTTGCAAAATATGCTTTTTAAAAATATTCAGAATGGAAATACGCTCACATTTTGATTTTAAATATACTCTTACTGATTTTTCCAAACCTTTAAATGAGTGTTTTTTTTTAGCAAAAGGTCACAGTATAACAAAAAATATGCAATATTCTTATATATGCAGCATAAATCGTGATTATTAGATAATTTGTTTAGCGAGCGTACTACTTTTAATAATAAGTTTCGCATGTTTCACATTCGGGTGCAATGCTCCATGGAAGCCTCTCTACTACTCCTTGGGAGTGTTGGACAGCAAACGCTTTTATTATAGTCCGTTCACACTTACTTCACACTTTTGTGAAGCCCTGCTAAAGTTCTACTCCCAGGATATTCCTCCACCTGTGCAAACTAAGTCTAGAAAAGTACACAAAAGGACAACGCACCGCATTCCTACGCACTCAGTTGTAATGATATTCTGTATGAGAACTATTTCTTTACTATGCGCTACCAACACATTTGTTTTCTCACTGTTTTGATAATATTTATTATAAATGATGTATTATAATTTATAAATAAAATACAGGTAAAAATCTTCATTTTTACAAAAGAAAAGATAATTTCATGTTAACGGAGTTATAAAAATCTTGTGATACTTGGCATATTTAGGAAACAATTAAACACGTCATGGGGTGATTTTTCAAAGGTCTGATTCGAAAATTGTTAGGAAACTGCGAATAGCCTATAACTTATATTTAAGCGAAACACTTATTAAACTTGGAGACATAGTGTGATGTATTTTACATAAAAAATAATTACCTAACATAGCATTAACCAAATTGTTCACCAAAAATAAAACAAAGTAATCTTAAATGTTACGTTTTATTTCATCGTAAGATAATGCTTAGCGAAAGTCATTTCATAAATATTCATAGACAGCCACAAACTAAAAAAAATGGAAAAAATGTCATCTCTTATAATTAAGGGAAAATGCAAAAAAAAATTAATGCTATTTGCTTTACTCAACCGTAGACTAAAGATGAGTAGACCGATCTCGATGGCTCCGCACAACCATTCTCCGTGTCCCAACATTGAACTGCGTTTCTGCCTACACGTCTAACAAAAATGGCGTGGATTAGGTTTGAGGTTAGAACACGGTTTAGTAAACAAGTGATTTTGAGATGTTTTTATACTGCCTCTAATCAATTTGTAATGCTTTCGGATTACATTCAAACTGGTAAAAGTATTTTATCCATATAACAGCGCTCGTCATTTAAAAATTAAGATGTAAACAAACAAGTTCATCGCTGTTGACTACGTGACATAGACAGTTGTGTAGGAAGACGAAGACGCAGACGCAGACGCAGAAGACGAATAAGCAGTCTACATCATCTTTAGTCTATGTAATCAACTGTCTTTTAACTTACTGTTTTTCTCTATGTGGAAAGATATGTAATTTTTGCAAGAGAGATAATTTTGCTTTCGTTATTTGCGTAATCGAAGAAAAAATGTGATTTCGATAGCAACTACGCAAAACCCTTAGGATCTTCTTTTAATTATTTTAAAATGACATGATACATAATGAATGGAAGGTGGCACATATATAACACATTGAACTATTTGGTATTCAACCCTTGATATATAGCAGTGGTGGAGGGGGGTTTGGGAGAGGATATGGGAGTTATAACATACCGTCTATTTTCCCCACTAAAATTGTCAACAGTCGAAAGTAATATTATTAACCGGCTTTTCACTGTGATCAAAATATTTGATTACATTGCGAAGTCATTTTTCTCCAAACTAATGTTGAACTAAACCTGCATGTCAATACCGCCAATGCCGGTGTAAATTCGTTCCTCCACTTCAGTCGCAGTACACTCCTTCCCCCATCAGAAATGTCTGACTATGTCGCTGTATCAAACGCCCTTAAATTACTAAAGTGCTTGTTTAGCTGGAATTATTTCGCGTGTTTGAGGCACATGAGCAAATGGAGCTCCAAGAGCGACGTCGACACAAGCAAGTGTCTATGGCGCAGCGATGGTGTAGTGGTAAGATCACTCGTTTTCCACCAAGGCGAACCGGTTTCGGTTTCGAGACGGTTCAAATCCTGATTTTAACATGCGGGAATGTAGTAGTTGTTGAGTTTTCTCGTGGTTCTCCTCGGGGTACTCACGCTTCTAACTCCATTGCTGTCCATCCTTGCTCCATCTTTACCTCTCTTCAATCCAAATGGGGCTAAAAACATCCGTTGTCAAGGCGGAGAAATCCCATCCATAGTGGATATATTTTACAAATATTCGTAATGAAACTTATTAACAGGACATTAAAACAATTAAAGGTTGGCATGGCACTGAGGACTACCTAACTGAGTTTTGAAGCTTGTCAGCTAGTCATCAATGTTTTCCCATGTGGGACAAATATTTTCAAATAGTGAGGGAGCCTTTGATTGCGGTTATAGGCGTGAAACGAGTAATGGAAGCAAAACAAGTTGTAATTCTAAATAACCGTTAATATGTTCCCTGTGCCTTCACAAGCCTAGTTTTTAAATAGGGAACGAATAAACTAAGGGCGGTATTCATAAACATAACTTTAGCTCTAGCTTCGTCATGACAATCATATTTGGTGTCTCAAGTGCGTATTTACATTACATGTACATCGCTTAAGCTTGTATCGAGCACAGGCAAACAAGGCGGTCTTCATGAAGGCTATCTTATTTTTGTGCGCCTTAAGATTGAATATTTCTGTTCCATAGTCGCTGCTTAAGATCGCGATTTCGAACCACATTTCATAGTCATTGAAACCTTGCTTAAGATGGCAAATAAGCGCGTCTTCGTCAAGTCCACTGTGTACAGGTAACTTGAGACTGTGTTTTTTAAACGGCGGAGACGCTGATTAGACAACTCTAAACGTCGAAATAGCGGAGATTTATGCAAAATGGCGATAGCAAAACATGATTTCGGTTGAGATTAATGATTTAATTACATATTTTGACAAAAATTTAAATTATTCTGCTCTGAGAGAGCTTTTATATACCTGTAATTGTACAGATAACAATAATTTTTTTATGTATTTCACATAGTAGAAATTAAGTTCCACCAACGACAAAGTAGTATCTAGATAGTACTAAACATAAAATAACTTATTTACAAGAAAATGTTTTTCCTTTTCAAATTTAATAGTAATTTATAATAGGTGTTCAAGATCGTAACAAAAAATATGACATAATATTTTGTATTATGTTAAATTTAAAATGAAAGTAAAAGTTTTGTTAATATAAATATAGCATACTCGGCAGTTTTAGAATCAATAGGTTATATAAAATATCTTGGCCTTACATTTGGTTTTGGTTATTTCAGTTCAAAAGTGATGCTCTCGATAGTTTATTGTGTTATTTTCTGCCTGCTAGTGTGAACAAATCACATTATTCGTACAGTTTCATTTAAAATCTCCTTTTGCACTCGTCCGAAACATTATGCTAAGTGAGAAAAGTAATTTCGTTATTTTTCACTACATTAACGTCACTTTATTCGTTTTAACCATGTTTCTATGTATTTACAATACGTACTTATGTATAATTTTTAATACTTTATTTATCAATTTGTATATAATATGCATATAATATCACTCATACATTACGTCGAAGTGACAAAAAATGTGTATTAAATTCTATTTCGTGTCTAGTCGCCATTTTTCGTTTTAATTCGAGCCTTTGTATCACGCCTTAAGCTCGTGCTTGACCAAGTCGGAAGTGATGAAATATAAGCTACGTCTTGAGCACGCCGCCTTCACGAAGGTCGTCTTGTTTGTGTAGACGACGAAACTTGGTGCGGAAATAACACTGTCTTGAGAAAAAAGATGACCTTGTCTCAGACATGACTATGAATACCACCCTAAGTTATGAAGGAATATGAGCAAAACCTAAGACGGTGAGGATTTCTTCCCCTTAAGCACCGCAACTAGCATACTAGTCTTGCAGCGGTGCAACGTGCTTGGAATTTGAATTTGCGATTCTATGTAATTTTATTTGTGATATATATATATATATATATATATATATATATATATATATATATATATATATATATATATATATATATATATATATATATATATACACACACTCACATGCACACACACACACACGCCCAACCCGTGGTCTGAGTAGACGTGTGCCTTAAAGGTTAGAGAACAAACAGTGACTCAAGGACAGAGTTGTAAACTGATATCGACAGCAGCAGTCAACGTGAGCTCCGTTCACATTTCCGAAGCAACTCTGGACAAGCAAAACTTCGCGCGCTGCAAGGAGAGAGACGACGGCGAGCTTCGTGATTACAACGGACTCTGATCATCGAGTAACGATATACCTAGAGTGGACTTCCCCAGGTTAAATTTCCTGACCGCTCCAACTGTAGTTCGAGGGATGAACACCACGTCGCGCTAGTCCATTTTCGTGGCGTGTGCGTGGGGAATGTCGGCGGCGTTGCCACATTGACATCTACCCTCTCTCTCGCTCATACTCTATCTCTGTCACCCCCAGTCCCAACTCCCCAACGTTAGAACGTGTTCTGAATGTCTGCTTTACCCACAAGTTGGGACAGAAAATATGGCGGACACCCAAGTGCCTATCTCAATTCGTATATATCCGTTTACGAAAATAACACAAGTTCTGTAAAACATATGTACGAACAAAATGAAACTTAATGTACGCATAAGTAACGAGAAACGTTGCATATTACTCACACGGTTATAATAAAAGAATAAACCCCACTTTATAAAATACGTGATAACTGTGGATTTATGTACTATATATATATACACACACACACCTCTTCACAAGTGTGCACAGCAAATAGTTTGTGTACAGTGTAGCTCAAATAGAAATGATTTATCGTCGTATAAATACTATACTGAGGGTTACTTTAATAAATTTATTCTTACTTGCGAAGCTGTGGTATGTGTCCCATATATTTCCACTACCACGCCAACAAAGTGCACAAATGCTACAAATTGTTGGCCCCATGTTGTGGAAATCTTGTATATTTAAATAGTTTAAGCTGCAACTTTATCTTTCCTTGCAAGACGGAGGCATGAGTTTTATTAATCACGTTTGGAAGTGTGAGGCCTTATATTAGTCTTCAGCCACTGCAACAATTTTGTGCTCAGTGGACATTTACGCAGCATTACAGAAAATGATGTGGTCTGAAGTTAGACGCATGCCACTTCAACACCGTCAGGCAAAGGAAGCACTCGCAACTCTAGTAGAACACTTACCGGAAGGGACAGTCGCATCAGCGAGATATTTGTACATTCGGGCTTCCAAAATGTCGGCAGGCATACCATCTGTTGTGAATCGCACCCCAATCATCCAATGGTTGTCTGCAAAATGGCATGCAGTAGTATTAAAGCAGATTTCGTTTAGTTGCGCTCTCCATGTTGAATTTTCAGGTTTTCAAAGCAGTAATTCTCAATCTGATTTCTTTGACAAAATTCCTTATAGGTGTCTGACGGCATGAATTTTGAGTGTCATTCAATTTCTTTGAATTTAATTTGTCTTGAAGGGTTAGTAAATTTAAATATGTTCATTTAACTAAAAATGATATCTATGGGGAATTCTGTCGTTTCAATGTGTATATTAAGTGTAAAATGTTTTTTTAAGGTGTCTTGATTTTCTAATATGTGTCTTAGTATTGAATTTAAATATTTCAAGTTGATCATTAATGAATGCTGACCTAGGTATTCCACAAGGAATCAAGTGTTTCTCGTTGGCATGTGTGAGCCAGCCTTCCTAAAGTATCTCAAATTGTATATTCCTCATCGTATAAAAAGTCCGTATTTTTAATGGAATATAATGTTATGAAGAAAAGTCGGCTACTTGATTTGCTGTAGGTCAGTTATATTCCGGGCAAAAGTACGAACCAGACAGCTACACAAGTTTCCAACTTAATCTAAATTCACAACACCCACACAACCATTATCACAATAAATATTCCCTTCCAATCTCATAATAGTACATTATACTGTCGAAAACTTCCGTATCGAAACCTACGAAATGACAAATTACAAAATAACGAATTTGTCCTTTCGGACACGGCCGTAGTTCTTTGACTATTAGTGATTGGCACCGAGTCATTGCATTCAACTGATATTTAGTGTAGAAATAGTTATATTTTGCAATGTACCTAGTGTGAAGTATAATATTGCGACTCTCTTTGTTATGTCTAGTTTCCATGCGTTTGTTCGTGTTAACATTAGGCCTACTGATAAACAGTACAGTGTCAACGTTTTACGCATTGTTATGTGTCCGAGGTTTCAGTGTAGAATATACATTGGTGTACTGCGTTACACTCGTGTAAATGTAAATACACACAGCTGCCAACTTATCAGACAATTTCCACTAATACGTATCATTATTGTAAACTTGGATCTTACAGAAGCGACGGTTGTATTGTAGCTTTAAAACAAACGTATGTTAGAGTTGAGACTTGCACACGTGATCATTAATGCCCTTTTCCCGCATTGTCCATAGCCTAATGATTTCCGCTTAGTGAAATGCACACTAATACAGTGTTCCCACTCGTCTACGTACGTAAATGCTTCACATGTCCGGGAAATAACATGTGCACATACAAGGAAAACGAATGTGTGTACGTCTTGCGCCCTTACAGCACATTAGCTACTAATTTGAAAATCGATTTATATGTAGTTAATAATTGTTATTCCTAATATTTCTTTTTGTAAAGAGTGGAATGGAGGCATTAACTTTCTAGAAACGCCACTGAACAAAGTTCTTAACAATATATACTCATTAATTATTAATGATCTTAAAGAGCCGGGATTAACATAACCAGTTTTCTTCGTGATTGTTGTAAACCTGGCGTGGCATTGAATTTATAGTTAATGTGCAGAGCAGTGAGAACACTTCCAATGTTTTTACAAGGCAAGGCATGGATGAGCGAAAACGTTGTATCAAAATGTGATATTTAATTTTTATTCATACCAATATTAGTGTTAAAAGGAAATTAACCTCTCGTTGTTACCAGATTATCGATAACTGCGTTTACTGACTCATATATTCATTCCTTTCTTGTAAAAATGTCTATGATTGGTTAATAGGAACACTTTGATTGACATACGCTTTCCAGCTACAGCTCCTAATGGGTTGATAATTCTAAATACATGCGCCTACGTTCCAGCACATATTCAGTATGTGTTTTCCGTCAAAATGCTTGTTCAGAACCTTATCAGTTAACTAGTTGCTGTAAGGTATGCAAATAAGTATGCCTGTCGGAATGTATCACGTATCGAGCCGAGTAGAGTATGCCTATATAAATAAGTGCATTCCTAGGTTCAGGCACAGCCTTAATGACACTTGAATCGACACGATGAACGTGCTGATTATTTGTACGGACAGTCACCTTTGTAGTAGAACACAACCCCAAACTGTACAAAATTGCGTTAAATTGTAGACCGTCGTGCATCTAACATGTATTTCTCCACTATTGGACAATTATTTTCTGTCCATTTCCTTTCACATAAGAACGGAATGAAAAGTTTACTATGATGTATATGACATCATTCATGATTAACATGAAGGTTGTAATTGTAAGTGCTAACAGTAGGTCTATTCTTATTTTATCATGAACACCTACATTATAGTGAAGGTTGTAATTGTAAGTGCTAACAGTAGGTCTATTCTTATTTTATCATAAACACCTACATTATAGTAAAATAATAAATTATAATTAAAAACAATGACCATAACATATATTTATGATAATTCATTTTAACAGAGGTAAATAAAATCAAATATTAGTTTATATCGCTGCAAATTTCCGCAAACACATAATTCTACAACATAAACGAAACACATACCATGGTCGCCATTAGTGAATCATGAGTTGTGTATTCACGGCTGCAACGATTGTTGGTAACTCGCGTGTGACAGGCTCGCCTCTGGCAGACCTTGAACGAACATGTGGGTGAGCCGAGGCCAGGGTTATAACATACTTTTACCGGCTGCGGAATTGGCAACACCGCGCGGATGACGTCGTCGAGAACACTAGTGCTTCTCTGTATCATTAGCGGAACTAACGCATAAAACTGGTCAGACTTTTTCCTATCCCATGACCACTCTAGTGTAAATCTTTACTCAATGCTCCGATGCGCACTGGCGCCGACTCGGTGCACAATTTGCACATTTTAAATAGTAAATTATCGTAAATAGATTTACTTACTTACTTACTTCCTCTTCATGGATAGGTTCTTCGCCTGTTCCGACCTCATATTTCAGACCATCTCTTCATGGGTCGGCTAATATTTCTTCTTCCAGTAGGATGGTATTCCAGGGCAAGCTTCGGAAATCTGTTGTTATCCATCCTTAGAACGTGTCTTTCCAATTTACCCCCCCCCTTTTTTTTTTTTTTTATTGGGGAAATACTATAATTCGAAGAAAATATATTCAGTTGTCAAATTTCTTCATTCCTTCTTCTATCCTTCAAGGAATAACTTATCACTAATCTAAGGAACTTCATTTCGGATGATTTAATTTTCTTTCCGTATTGTACTTTATCTACCCACTTTTCACTATCATACATCAGAGCCGGTACAGCCATCGTTTTATAAAATTTTAGTTGGGTCTCCTGTCGGACTTTCCCTTTCAGTGTTCGTCGAATTGTTCCACACATATAATGAAATCAGTGAAGCTTCTTCTTCACTTCGTTATCTTCATTAAAGGATAATACACAACCAATGTAAGTAAAACTGGAGACTTGTTCTATCTGTTGATTGCCAATCACTATTTTAGTCCTGATAGGATACTTCCCTTGCCATACCGTAACATTTGTTTTTGTACGAGATAATTGCAAGCTGTACTCTTTACTAACAATATTTAATATATGCATTGATTTTTGGAGTCCATCTTCATCTTCCGTAGAATAAATTGATCATCTGCAAATATCATAGTATTAATATATGTGTTATTACTTTTTTTTATTCCAGGATGAACTTTTTCCTTCCATTTCTTAACTGCGTCATCTCTCTCTCTCTCTCTCTCTCTCTCTCTCTCTCTCTCTCTCTGTATATATATATATATATATATATATATATATATATATATATATATATATATATATATATATATATATATATGTATGTGTGTGTGTGTGTGTGTGTGTGTGTGTATATAAATTGAAAAGTGTTTGAGAGAAACCACTGTAAATCAGTGGTTTCCCCACTGATTCGTATTTAGAGTATACGGGAGAGTGTGGAGTAGGGAGAATTTCCGCAACAAAGTGCTCTCGTGTTCTAAAGGGAACACTCTTAATACGCGCGAGAGGCGAGGGAGCTTTAAAGGCGACAATGGCACTCACAGCAAGTGCGCCATCTCCGCTAAGTGCAAGGCTTTGAACTGGCGTGCAGTGTTCTCGTCGTACTGCGTGTACCTATGGGACTTTCAGCAACGACCCTATTATTTTATTGGTGGAAAGTATGTAGGAAAGTTCAATGCATGCCCCTTGACTAGTTTTGTATGGATCTGACACGTACATTTTGAGACAGAGCGCTTTTAAATAAGCCGTTTGTAGCCATTTTGGTGTGCTCTGAAATGGCGTTTCTAATTAACGTGAGGTCGTGAAAACATTCAATAGCCCTCATATGAAATGTGTGTTATTTTCGTAGGTCAGTACACTGGACGTAGGGTTAATAGTTTCGTAGAAAAACTTGTATTTCGAACACTCTGCAACGCACTTCAAGCTCCAGGTAGACGGGCGCCTTAAGCTGGCGGAAAATTGAGTTGAGAGATTTGTGTGACTCTTAACAACGAGGTCTTGAGAGCCTATGAGGGTGAAATGAGTTGAGAATGGAGCAGCGCCGGAATACAAGGGCGGGGACAACCGGAAATCCCAGAGAAAACCCGCCGATGAGCTGCATCGTCTGGCACGATTCCCACTTGCGATAAACCGGAAGTGAGACGGCCGGGGATTGAACCCGGTTCTCCTTGGTGATTGGCGAGCATTCTAACAGCTCAGCCACCGCTCTGGTAAATGGAGGAATTCTATTTATTAGTGTGCAATTTATTTGAGACATAAGGACATGACTCCGAAAGAATGGTCTGGCGATGGGAAAGGGTGATCGAGTAGGGCGTTAGAGGACCCCCCCCCCCCACCTACTTTAGCCAACATTGATGAAATGAGTTTTAGTGTAATGCATAAATATATTAGAAGCAATAGTAAGTCCCTCTATAGAAAGCATAATATATATAATTAGAATCCCCTTCTTGGTGTGTGGGATGCAGGAAAACCGCGCCACTTCCATACTCCGGACACCAAGGGCAACCACTAAAGGGTATAAATAGATAGAAATGACAAAACCACTTACTTGGTGAAATGCCTGTTAAAAATGAAAAGAAAAAAGTATGAATAATGTGGTCCGACAACAGGAAGTCGTAGGCCAAAAATAAAAAAGTCTGCAAAAGCAAACTTAGACCCCTGAATTTTCCAGAAAGGGTAAAGTTGTAAGGGTGAGAGTCACACGTGCGTGGTTCAACCTACGGCTGGCCATGCAGAAAAATATATTAGTGTGTAAAAGTTAGGGTTTGACTCGAACTGTAATAAATATTTTCCCGAGCCAAAATTCTAAGTGTTAATTTTATTCCGTAACTATCATTAACGCTATCCGATGATTTTTACTAGAGTAAACAAGTTTAATTGAATGGGAAAAGTTTCAAATTCAAGCGCGATAAATATATAGCTGTGATCAAAAGGAACTTTGTTATTTTCTCCTCTCGCTTAAGGATACTGAATACCACAGTTATATTTTCCGATTCAGTCGTGACATTTAAATAAGCAATTGTCTAAGCGTATGTTTTTCTAAGTCCAATTAACGACACAATATTTAACACTATACGAAAATATTTCTTTATATTTCCACTCTAGTACGAAGTTAAAAAGTTTAATATTTACGTAGGGTTTAACACAAAACAGCTCGGAAGATATAACCCAACTACATTTATTTTATGAAAATTGCTACTACTTCGTTTACTTCCACGCGAAAAGGAGAAATCCAGTACACGCGCGACAAATGTTTAGTTGCCAAACTAAAAGCGTTGGAGTTTCCCAACCGTGGGCGGAATAAACCTCAGCGCGAGCCACCATGGGTCTGGACTCGCTAGGCACCTGAGCGTGTTGCGGTCGACAAGAACGCCGAACGAGGCAGAGCTTAGTCACCGGTCCCACGGCGGAGTCTCCATCACACAGTTACAACTCCCAAGTTATGTTGATCGCTACGATTACGTTGCTTATGAAGTCTTTCAAGAGCAACGATCACACTTCGCATCCATTGTTTTTCATTTCAGGCTGCGAGCTCAAAGGGAGATGCCATTCTGAATGTACCGTATATATATATAAACATATATATATAATATATATAGTTTAATTATTTCGAATGTTAATGTCTTCAAAAACTATTTAAATAAAGTTATTGGTTATAACAAAGTTATATTTAAAATAATTCCGAAATATATATATATATATATATATATATATATATATATATATATATATATATATATATATATTTCATATTTCAGAATTATTTTAAATATAACTTTGTTAGAACCAATAACTTTATTTAAATAGTTTTTGAAGACATTAACATTCGAAATAATTATACTACTATCGCTTTTGCTGTTATTATTAAAAGTTAATAAATAACTAATTTCCACCCGCACAGCCAGCCATGTTGGAATTTGCATTTTATTATTTTAATTGCTTTACGCTTACAAAACCCCGATTGATTTTCATGAGTTCTCGTTCTCAGGTTTGGTGAAAGTTTTCTTTAATAACCAACTTAGTGATTTAACAAGATATTTTTTCGGCAGACATTTTAAGATTACGATTATGCTGAATATTGGCATGGGCAATCTGAGTTGCGGCCACGTAACTTCCATAAGATTAGTTCTAGTTTATAATTGAGTGCGCTGTCAAAGACCAGTTTATACTTCTTTCCTTTTTATAATTCCTTGGCGTGCCCATTACTGTCTTGTATGCGCATGAACCCAGCGCGCAGCTCCGCCATTCGTTGTCCTCGGTGCGCTGGCGAAGATCCCCGACGTTTGAAGTCCCGCGATGTTCCTCGATGTCCGGTGTGGTCGTCCAGTCTTCGGTATCCTCTTTGGCCGGTAGGTTGTAGTAAATAGGCTTTTAAAATACGGCTGTTGAAAAAATATATATTTTTTTTACACTTCTTGATGTGCCCGTTTCCAGTTCGTACGAGCCATTGCACCTAATGGCTGAATGGTGACGTCTTTCAGGGAAATGTACTCACTTCACATACACATGTTCAATTAAACAATTTACACAATAATTGCATTACTGGCAAATTATTAAACTGCATTTAGGCACTCAGTTACGGCACGTTTAAGTATTTTTAATTTCTACAGTTTACTACTGTGTAACTTACTGCAACAATGTTGACATTCGACCATTAACTAATCCTGGTGTATCCCTACCACAGAATATTTCCTCTCGCCTAATCAGGTGACAACAAGAGACATCAAGGGGACATTTCAGCAATACGACATTGTAGGAATAATAAAGAAGACATAACACAACCTTTACAAACAAAACAAAAATATATACTTACTCATGAACTATTTACGTTCAGTATAATTACATGTCATCAACGAACACAACAGGATAGCACATCTCTTGCTACTTAGCAATAGAAATAAACAACGCCGCCAAGACGGGAAATTCTTAAGAAGATCATAACAGGATACAAATACAGCAACGACGAATAAATCCCAGGAAAAATACAAAATAAATATCGTTTCCCGTAATTCAAATAAAACTTCAACGTCCCTTTATTTCTTGTTCGAGTGGACCTGGATACATGCGAGTATCAAAATATTTTTTATAGTGACGTGAGGCTGTTGTTATACATTGTTCACGTAGGACTAACGTGTCACGTTATAACGAGCTAGGGCGTAGGCGTAACTTCTCATTCGTTTAAATCGCGTGCTCAATTTAACATTACACTTCGTTCAGTGCATTTCAGTTCGTACCATGCAAGTTGTTTTCCTTCGATGTGGTATTAAACAAACCTCTTCAAGGCTTTGGTCGGCTAGTGTCCACGTTACCTGGGGCTTCAAAACGTAATACAATACATCATAATATATCCATAATGGGTAGTCACTGGGTTGCGCCATTTCCTTCGCGTAACTCTTCAGTGCTCACGCTTTTACTATAAAACTAAAATAATGCTCCCTAAATAACAAGTATTTGACACGGCGGATCTCGGCTTCTCAAAGCACGTCGTTCATAATCACAGACATCAATCTCACATGTTTACAATGCTGTCAGTGGTGTATTATAAGCCTGTAACGCCGAGAAATTGAAATTCCGTACGACTTCTCCTGTAGTCGGGTTTTTTTAACTCGTAACAATTTCTGTTCGTGACCTTTGACACGACAAATTGCCCTTCGAAAATAGGGAATAACTTCTTTTTTACACGATCGCATAGCTTACTCACATTTGTTGCTCTTTTTAGTACCAACTGTCCAGGTAAGAAACTCCGAGTTTTAGACAAATTCTTGTGTTTACGTCTTGTTCTGCTGCCATGAACAAATTATTTTTTACGATTTCGATAATTTCTTCTCTCAGCTTTTGTGCAGAAGTGTGATCGTTTGTTGTGTTAGTTGGCGGTATAGGCAGTTTACTGGGGGTCAAACATTTCAGATCGCTGTCCCGTTAATACTTCTTGCTATCTTTGTTAGTAGGTAAATCCGATTAAACCGATTAAACCAATTTCCTTCAGGCGGTGTAGGAAAGAATACGGGGAAACTCAGATCTAACGGTCCCTGTCTTGCGAAATCGCCTCTCCCGGGTGGATAACATAAGTGTTCCCACACTTCCTTGCAGGTCTTGTGAGTGTTCCTGCTCGACTTACTACCCCGTCATTATTTTGCCTAGGACTGCCTGTTTGGTAGTTCCTGTGCCTCGAAGACTGAGGTGAATAACAGTATACTTTATTCATTTCGCCCTGATTTCTTCTTTCTTCTTACGGTCTTCGTCCCTCGTCTTCGCTATGCACGTTGTCGTCATCGCGCAATCCTCTTCCTCTCGCATTTTGCCTGTACGAGTCATACTTCCTGCCTCTGTAGTTACGTTGTCCATGTCGAAAGCGGTATCGGCCTGGATTATTATAGTTTGACGGATATTGCCACTGATAATGGTTAACTCGTGGTCCCTGATATGGTCTAGGATACAAAGGTGGTGGTTTTTCAGACTGATTTTGCCTATCGTTGTCCCGGTTCCGACTTGACCTCTATAACTTTTCTATATGGTCATACTGCATTACGCCTTCGCGGAACGCTACAAAATCTTGACCAGTTCGTCCGGACCAATGAGTTTGGAATCTGTAAGGTAACTGATGTAGAACTATCGCTATCAGTTCTTCGTCAGTGATTCTAGGTGTCATGTGCCGCGATTTGTCGTATACTTCCGATAAGTGCGTTTCCAGGCTTTTCCCTTCTCCGGGTATGGAACGCTCCGAGTGTAATTGTGCTCGCAGGTTCCCTTGTATTTTTTTGTTCCAGAACTGATCCAGGAATTTTATAGGCGTGTTGGCGTGTATTTGTGTGCCAAAAGTATGTATGCCAGCGGTCTGTAAGTAGAAGTAGTAGGCTCACCCGTGTTCTGATTAGTGTTTCCTGCAGTCTGTTGTGTTATTTGCATGTTACTTAACGAATCAACGACTTGGTTCAATCAGTCAACTTTCTCTCCAATTTCTGAAACTTGTGAGTTAACTTTGCCTATAGCCACGTGGTTGGCTTTCTCTACTTGACTTAACCTGTCCTCGATGTGATGGTTGGAAGAGTCAAGTTGTCCTTCGACCAGCTGGTCGAGATATTCCGTATCTACTTCAGGAACAGGACGTTTATCCAACGTCTGAACTCGCTGTTCTATCGCTCTGAGCTGAGTGGTATGTTCCACGATTTCCTCCTGTGCTTCTGTAAGGCGCCTGTCCAATCGGTCTGTGAATAGGGCTAGCTGCTGTTGCAACCATTCCTGACTACGTTTTAAGTCTTCCTGACTTCGTTCGATTTTGTCTGCTAAGTTTTTACTCGTGGCTTCCTGACTCTGTTTTTAAGTCAGTTAAGTTTTTACTCGTGGATTCCTGACTTTGTTTTAAGTCAGTTAAGTACCTTCTATTAGCTTCTCAACTCTGTTAGATATTGTTGGTTAGGTCCCTATTTAAAGCTTCCTGACTTTTTTTTATTTGTTCCATCATTTGTTTTATGAAAGTAAACATGTATGGCGGCATTTCAGGAACATTTACTTCGTGTGTGGTCGTTTCTTGGCTTGTATTTACAGGTAATGCAGGAGATTCAATCATAGCATTAGGTGATTCGTTAGTTTGTTCACCGTCTGTAGCTACCTGTGTGTTGGACGGGTTAGTGACAGTTACGTCGGTAACTTAAGTTACTTCCATTATTTTCATGTATTCTAATTTCTTATAGCCGACAGGAGTAACGCGACGTAAATTATATGGCGTTTTGGTCTGCCTATTCATCCACAATCCTAGTCAGCCAAAACCTAAGTTAGCTAGCTACTTCTTTAGTTGTCGGCCTACACGTTGGTTAGTAAAATTTTATGACGGCCAACAATGTGTTTACGTGCCACTACGTTGGGATAGCCAAATTAATTATGTGACGTGTACGACCGTAGTCGAAATGCCACATGTATGTAAAAAAAAAAAAAAAAATTGAGATACTTTTGCGCGGGGTAGGTATTTGCTTATACGGACCAGAATTGTGATAGCTTACACCTCCTGGACACATGTACCCAGTAGCAGGAACTCAGCTTACAGTAGAGTACATCCAGCGTTGCTCTCCTCAAAAGGCTTACCATAGGAGAGATAACCTTTACCATAGGTAGGTCATAGATGATACTTGACTCCATTTATATTTCACTGTTTTAATTTTATTATACTTGTGTGAAACTGTGGACACATTGAAATAGGAGGCAAAGACACAGGGAGACCTGTATTTAAGTTCACATTTAGAATGGATAACCCTTTAAAATATTTACAAGTGGGAATATTGAGATAACTATGCAAACCCATAGTGACTAATTGGTCTAACATTGAAATATTAGCATTGCACTCAATTATATACTAGAACTAATCTTATGGAAGTTACGTGATACACAACTCAAATTGCCCATCCCAGTATTCAGCATAATCGTAATATTAAAATGTCTGCCGGAAATATCTCGTTAAATCACTAAGTTGGTTATTACTGAAAAACTCACACCAAATCTGAGAACGAGAACTCATGAAAATCAATCGGGGTTTTGTGAGCGTAAAATAATAAAATGCAAATTCCAACATGGCTGGCTGGATGGCGTCTCTCTTGTAAAATAATTAAAGTTTCGGCCATAGTGAACATCTTTTCCAAAACAGACATGGAGATATTTAACTCACTATTAAATGAAGCGTTACCACTAGTGTTGGTATTCGGCCGAATGTAGAGTCTTGTTGGAGTTCGTGATCTTCCCTCACTTTAGGCCAACGAGCTTGGGTACACGAACCCACGTCACTCGCGGATGGCGAACTTCCTAAAGAATCGCGTATGCAGGCGAGCAGACTATATTAACATATATACACGAACCACCGTCTTCTGTTCTTCATGTCTGCTATATTTAAGTAACGGAACTCGACTTGAACCCTAATAAAATAAAAATCCTATTGGGTCTACGACAACTAGTCTTAGCCCTCTCCTGACGGTAATATCCACAATGGAGATCGCTCCAACAAAAACTTAAAAGCGTCTTTATTCCCAACCAATCACGGCATGGCAGCCTCAGTTCAAATAACAGGACACTGCGTCATCAAGACAACCAAATAAATAAACATTAAACTTATTTATGGCCACGTAACCCCTAGTAACTAATATTACCAACTTTTTAACAATTATAAAACATAGACGAATAAAATTATTATGTGCAAAGCAAACACTTCAAATGAAATAAAATAGATTACTGCCATTAAACTAAAAAAAAATTAACATTTACATACTACACAAAACACAATACGTAAATCGTTAGATTAATCAAAGAAGTCATCATCACATAATAATTAATATATAATAGTGTCTATATACTAATCATAATACTTCCAAAATGGAAGAATTACAGGTGTTATATTCTTAAAAGTTAATTAATAAATAATTCCCATCCACTCCACGTGGTAAATAAATTGTTTAATACAGCTGTTACAGTTATTCATTCATTTGTTTGTCAAAGAAGAAATTTCAATATTGAAAGCTGAATATACTTCATGACTCAAAAACTGGCGATACCATAATGTTTATTATCTATCTCCTTAATGGCATGATATTAGTAACTTTCTAGTACGACGCTCGATAATAGGTTACCAAAACATACGGAACACTACGTCTTATATCACAGAGCTCAGCCCATAACTTTAGCAGGTCTGCATGACATGCAACCTCCTGGTCATAAGTGGTTGGCCACTATTTTTCCTCGCCTTAATCCTTGGAAATAAGCCATTCTTTCTAAGATTCAGAGTTTTTTCAAGTGATTGTCATTTTAATTGAGTTTATTTCAGGTAAACAAAAAACTTCATGAAGGTACGTTTTCCGCTTATCAACGGACGCAGTACAAAGTTTAATCTCGATGTGCATGTCCAGCTTGATGGCAAGTATTACTGTACTAACAAATTTACCATTACGAGGGTATAACTTTGTTATTATCTGTTCGGAATATGTAACTCTGTATTACCTGAGCATGTGTTTCATGGTTCTCTTATTTAAGAACAGCTGAACTGGAGTGGTTCAGGAATCAAGATACGAAATGAAGTGGTATGTGGCGAGGTGTTGGAAAATTGCTTTTGAAATCTTGCGACAGTCATCGAAACACGCGCTAAATTCACAGAGAAGTTTCCTGTTAAACTACATAATTTGGAAAAAATAAAGTCAAAGTGACGAAAGTGTCATTATCCATTTGTTATAAAAATTATCACTCAATTTGATATTACAAAAAATAATGCAATGAACACTTTAAATGTTGTCTTGACTAATAAGGAAATGCGTTAGGGAGTTATTTTATAAAAATTCAGACAGAAACAAATAAAAAACATGCAGACACTTCCTTGCTTATTGAGGAAAAATGCAAAAACAAACTTCTGTATGATTAGGCAGATGTTTTGTAGCTGGAAACTTACTTGATAATAAGCATGTGGTTTTCTAAGAAATTGTTAATAGCAAATACACAAACTTGACTATTATTTCTAAATGATTGAGTTTAACAGAAAACTTCTCTTTTAATTTTGTGTATGTTTCGAAGACAGCCACACGATTGCAAAATGCATTATTCACCAATCCATTGTTAGCAGGCGCTGTCAGTATTCAGGTCAGTAAATGCAAATAGGAAGCTGCATAGCTGGCAGGCGTTGTGCTGTACCTGTTGTAAACATGTGAGCTATCTCAACGGGAGCAACTGGCCTGAGAATGCTAGACAGTGGAATTATTGCTGGTAGATTTGAACATGTTAGCTAATAGTCTGTTGACAAAATCGATTAAAGGCCACAGTTACCCCTTTTCGAACATTACCATTATGGCATATCCTGTCTCACTAATGAAAGGGTCATGTTCACACAAAATAAAAAAAATAGTTCTTCAACAAAACGCTTTGTTTATTTTCGCGTAATCTCTGTTTTTTTTTGTAATGAGAGCATTTCCAAACCCTATGCGTTAAGAGGTGCGTACCTCCTTCAATAATCACTTATAATGTTTTGGCTTAATTTTGCATAAAAATATCACCTCACGTATATTTGGTCCTAGTAGGTAAGTTACAACTTTTGTAATTCTCTCAACTAGAGTTTAGTATATTTCTCATGTGACTTATTAATATAGTGTATAGTTGTGAAGAAAAACATTTCAGATCGTTAAGTTTTATTTTAGCAATAAATTTGATAACATAGAAATTTTAAAATCGACTTATAGTATTCAATTACTCGTGATTAAAACTACGCGCGTTTACTGAAAAGGCCTTTAACTCATTGCACTGCAGTGACAGAAGAAATATGACTTCAAATTATTGTAAAAAATTGCACGATAGGCAGGTATTTTCAGTTTTGAACCACTGCGACAAATAAACGGAAATAATACTTACCATATCCGCGGATTCCTTCTTCAAAAACGGCTTTATGAGAGCCAGAATTTTTCCCGCCAGAAATACGGCGTTGATGAGGTGGATACTTTTCAGTCGGATCGGAAGGCACTCCTGAGGAAGCAACAACACATAAAGGTGAGTGGATTCTTAGTTAGGTGTCCTAAGACTACGTAGAGTTAGACTTATAAAGGCTAAATATGACAGGGCCACCCCACTTGTATAGTGGGTTGGACATGTTGACATTAATTTTTTGTGCATTAAGAGAGTGTTCTATACCTGTTTACATATTGACATTCAGGTGATTATTTCATCCACGGTAGGGAACTGGTTCGTAAGCCGACCATGGCTAAGCTTCACTCCTCACTGGAGGTGTAGCATATTATATGCGAACGTATTTACATAGATATTACGTTTATATTTTTTCTTGGCAAGTACGTTGATCTGTAGAAAGTAAATTGCGATAAATATGTGGGGTACATGTGCCAAATTTTTCAAGGTTAACGTTTCGGTATTGATCTATTTGAACAAGAGTATGCTATACGTGAAGAAGTTAGCATATTCATTTCGGACATACGTAATTTATTTGAAACAAGAGGTCAATTAAGACTCATACGAGTAGCAATTTTCTTTGGTTGTAGATTTTTTATTCGGGCATTACTGGACAAACGTTCCTGCCAACGGACACGTAGTAGTTATGGTTTGTTTGTTATTTACCAGACTCGTGGAATTCCGATTCAGAAGTCCAAAGTGAAATTAAGTTTAATATTTCAACATCTAGAAAGTGCATTAAACCCTTCAATGAAGTTACACCACAAAAGACGCTACCATAGGTATTTAGACGCCTTGGTGAGCAGGTCATTTAGAAAAGAGTCGGCTGTAATTCCCAGTTTTAGAAATTGTATATTTTTACACTAAAACAAAAATTTCCAGAAAACTAACTAAAGGGTGGTGGAGGGTATTTTCTCATTGTGTGTTTCTGCAAGAGGAGTATCACAAATTTACACGGAATTGCATAAAATATGCAGGAAAATAGTTATTTCTAAAACCCACAAACAGTCAAATATAGGAAACTCTTTACGTTAAGTGCGCTGTGGGATTTTTTTACGAGATATTTTCTAGTAAAATACGAAAATATCTAAAACCTAGTGTATTTGTGAATCGGTATTGTTTATTTTGTTTTTCAGGATTAACTCACCTCAAAAATCCATATTACTTTATATAAAAATTGTCTACAAGAAAGACATGTTCAGATTTCTGGATTGAGAATAATTTTTCATCGAACGTTAATATGTCAAATTTCAAAGGTGAAAATTGTTTGATGCAGAGAAGGTCATGCTGAAAAAAAAATATTGGCTAGTTATTATCCTGGAAAGTTCATTCATTCATAAGTTTTTGGGCTTTATTATTTTATTACAATTTCATTTTTTCAATTTTTTACTTTTATTGATGTGACGTCTTCTACGAAGCACTGGTGATCGGCAAGCATTTACTAGATGCAGTTTGTGATTTGGAAGGGAAAAAAGGAGAAGGGTACTTGAGCACGCGTCGTCTTATTCATACATCTTCATCTCAGGCCAGTGCTTCATAAATTGTCTTGAGAGAATCCCTGTCAATCTTTTAATTAATCTTTAAAATAATTACTTTTTTCGAATTTGCTTCAAACTTTTGAGTCTGGAATAATGAGGAAATCGAGAGTTAATATGAAACGGTTTGCCTGATGATGTATGGAAAAGCTTGGATTGGATCATGTATGGGTGAAACAGGGAAGATGTTGGGAAAAGAGAAGGCAAATTCACGGTGTAGACCACGTTCAAGTGGAATGATGGAACAAATCCAAACTATAGGTATATGCGCTCTTTCTATCAAGAGATTCATTTTTCTTTGCGAACTTGAGAGATGCATTGCTGTAATAATTATAATCATAGTTTTGTTTAATGTAAATATAATTCTATTAACATCCCTTAGCCAAAATTATTATGATTATATAAATCCCTCTTCCAAAAGTGTCAGCTTGCTCTGACATTCATAAAGCGAAGAAAAAAAAAAAAAAAAAAAACCATATTTGCCTCCGAATGTGCTACCTATTTTCGCTAAAGATACAGCGGTGTTAAACCGTAATTAGGAAACTACTTTTAGTAATACACAGTATTAATCCAATCACCTGCTAGATCTACCATCTGCAGCGTTAGCCCATGACGTATGGCCTGTGACGTGGGCTGGTGAAGAAGGTATAAAATGCGACCGACAGGCTCGATATACACATTGCACTTCCTGCTGTCATGGGTAAGGGATGCGATTTAACCGAGCTGCGAAAAAGGATGACCATCGACTTTCGGGCCAAGGGGGGCAGCATTTGGGAAACAGTAACTTTTGTGAACTGTCCATGTGCCTCTGTGGTAAATGTGTATCGGGAGTGGACGAATGCTCCATGTGCCATTGATGTCCGAGGTGAACGTCGACTACGACGGTGCGTGAGAGCCAACCAACAGGCTACAGTGGAACAGCTCGCCATTCAAATGAACCAGGGGGCATCCAGATACGTGTCTACCGCAACAGTTCAGCGAACTCTTCTTCAAATGGTGCTCCAGAGTAGACGGAGGGTGAATGCGCCCATGCTAATACAGGTGTGTCGATGAAAACGACTGTAAATTGCTCGATAGTATGGTTACTGGACCGCTTCTGATTGGCGACGGGTAACCTTCTCCGATGTGTCACATTTTCAGCTGCGTAGAATGGATGGACGTCAGTTTGTCCGGCGAGAAACGTCGCAGAACCGACGACCTGTATCCATTGCTGGACTAACACAAGGCGTTGGGGGCAGTGTTATGGTCTGGGCAATTCTCGTGGTATTCTATAAGTCCCGTCATCTGTGTGGAAGGCACGCTTGATCGATTTGGTTATGAATTCCTCTTCGGCGATCGCGTCCACCCGTACATTATGAAGGTCTTCTTTGGGAGGATGGGATCTTCCAGGACGATGATGCGCCTTGCCACACGGCTAGAAGTTTCCGCACGTAGCTGGAAGAACACTGTCAACACTCTAAATCGGAATCAGCAGATATCTACTGATTGCCAATTGAAACTGCTTCATCCGGCATCAGTAGAAAAAAAACTACTATCATCTTCAGTTAAATGAAATCCTCTAATAAAAACAGTAGAAAATCAGTTATTTATTGTCGATTAATAAACACCACAAGGATTAAAAACCGTGCATTACGGTTTGAAATAAATTAAGTACAATTATTTTGTCGCAAAACAAAATTATTACATGTACAAGAAAATTTTGGAAGTTGTTGGTATCGAATCGCCACCCCAGAACGCAACACATTCTGTTGTTTCTTTTAGCTGACGTTCTACCAACTCTGCTACTTTGCCGCTCAGATAAACGGTCTCGCATTTGCGTAGTAACATAAACTTAAAATGGCGAACGGCTGTAAGTTTCGTAATATGAAAGTACTTCATGTTATCGATATAGACACATATTATGCGTACGTTAATGTCTTTGTAAGGCTCGAAAGTCATTATAAGTTAAGTTTAGTTCAGATTATGTGCTTTAAAAGAGAAATATAGTGATTTTAACAATGCTGTCTGTGTTTTTTGTATCAGCCATTTTAAAACGCAACGAGCTTTTACAGATTGAAACCGTTATTTTGAAGAGACAGATTGACTAATGATAACTGTGTTAATTAGACAGCGGACCGTTAGAAACAATGCAATATTTTATCAAATTTGTTATTTCCTCATTATTTTATCTATTAACTTGCAGACTACAAAAAATTTGTTGGTGAACATCCACGTTTATTATTGAATCACCACACTATCGAGCCAGTAAAATTATCATTGATCTGTGACTAAAAATAACAGTTTAAATCTGTAGTGTCTTGTTGCATTGTATAATGGCGGATACTAGTGGACATCGATAACCTCGTACGTCGAAACCACTTTATTTATCTTTTAAATTATATCAGAATCCGAACTAAACTAAACATAGATTGACTTTCGAACTTTGCAAAGACATGTACCTGCGCAGAATATCTATATATGTCGACAACAAGAAATATTTTCACACCACGAATCTTACAGCAATATTTGACATTACATTTTGTGGTTCAGTACCCATAATACGAGCATACGTTTGGCAGTGGTAAAGTAGGGCAGTGGATGTGGATATGGCTGATCATGAATACATCAGAATGCTTTGCTTTATGGCCGGAGGTTCAAACCCAATCACGTCGAAAAACGTTTTTGTCTAGACAATATTTGTGTTCTGCGACAAAATAAATCGTACCTAACTTACATCACATAGGAATGCTCTATGCTTATTTACTAACCAACTATATGTAACTAGTTCTCTACTGCTTGAATTAGTATATTTATTTTTAATAATGAATTAGTGATATTTTTTTCTGCAGATTCCGGATGGAGCAGTTTCAACTAGCAATCAGTAAAAAAATAACTGATACCGATTTAGATTGAAGACTTCAAAGTTCTTCCCTGGTCCCCGAACAGCCACGATCACATCCCAATTGAACGTGTGCGGGGGCCAGCTCGATTTTCGTGTTCACTGCCTGTCTCCTCCACCACGCACCCTTCAACGATTGTGAGACGCACTGCAGACAGCATGGCTCCAAATACCCGTAGAAACCTATCAGCATCTGACTGATTCACTGCCAGCTCGCTCAGCTGCTATCCGTGCTGCGAAGGATGGTTTCTCTGGATACTAGCAGGTGGTGATAATGATATAATTCAACCATGTATATTCTAAATTTATTTTTCAAATTCAGAGGATAATCTAAAAAGTGCTCTACATTACTTATACTATGTAAAATTGTACAATTATGAAATTACCCAAAAACAGTGGAGATTACAGTTTTAAGAGTATTTCCAATAACCATATCAGATCCAATATCACAACTGGGTAGTCCATCCCTTGTCCACAAATATGACAATTTCCAATAATGGTCCTATTGTTTCCTTCCTAGCTTCTGCTATGTATTGACAAATGTTTCATACACTAGAAAACTTCAGAAATTTCGATTGTCGGTGGCGAGAATCGAGCCGGGATTCTCAAAGCGAGAAGAAGAAACTCCACCCACATTTATTTAAAAATGTGTGCTGACTTTTATTTAACTGTAACAAACTTACACAGATTTACTCACGTGCCTTGCCTAAAGATCGAACCCAGGAACATCTTGCACCACAAGGAATGAATGTTACCCGTTGACTATACTATGGAGACCGTTAGTTAGGTTATAATGTGAATTATTAAAATTAAATATTACAAATATAAAGAAACACTTTATGCTTGGGTACACTCACAATTATCGAAAAAAGTCGAGAAAGAGACAATCGCGAAATGTTCCAAAGTATTTGGCTGAAAGTATGCCAAGATATTTTCCTGAAACTTGAAATCCGACTGCTAACCAAGAATATATACTTGAAGAAGTGTGCTCGTATTAATATAAGCCCCATGGAAGAAGTATAAGCCCCATGGAAGAAGTATAAGCCCCATGGACAATCCTTAAGCAGAGAGGATCAAGCGCCTCGGAAAAAAATTGCTTATCTCGATTTGTATCGTTTATAAAACACTGTAACCAATTTTGTGGTAGAAACTTTATATATTTTCTCAAATTATTTCAGTTCTACCGGAAAATTTTATTTTTGTACTTTTTACCTTTTTATATTAGATTCAAATTATTGTATCACACATACAGCAGTCATTATTTTTATTCCATTATAAAGGACTGGCTGAACGTAAATATACATGTTAGTGTAAAATAAGTACCTGAATATAATGCAGGAGTTTCTTGACCATACTTAATGGATGAATTCTGAACATGTGTAAGATGGAGATGCCTGTAATGTCGAAGATCATCACGGCCCCGTGTGTGAGACCGTTCTCGGAGATCTGGAAGTCAACGCTCATGCAGAAGCCTTTGAAAGAAGGCACCAGGAAGTATTTGCTGGCGGTGTAGTCCGTGAACCGTAACATAAACACCTTGTAACCTTCCGGTGTCTCCGCGGGCAGCATCGCCAGCTCGCTGAAACACAAGTCGCCATCCACGTATAACGCTTATTCTATTGTCTATTCGCGGCTTCTTCGCACTTTTTGAATCGAACACTTCAGAAATCACGCCATGTTTGATGTTTTTGGTTGTTTTCCAGATATGTCATGAATCATAAGCTTTTTATAACCGCGATAACATAAAATTACCTTAATTTTTGTTAGATTGAACTTTTACTTCTATTTTATTTATAAGTTATAATATTTAATTTACAATTAACACGAATAAAACAGAGGAAATACAGGTGTGTTGGTAACGCCCAGTAAGAAATAGATATCGTGCAAAATATTATTACACTGAGTGTTGACGAATGCGGTGCGTTGTCCCTTTGGTGTGATTTTCTAGGTCCTATTATGCTTTGCTTGCTTGGGGCGGAGGAATATCATGGAAGTAGAACTTTGGCAGGGCTTCAGAAAAGTGTGTTAAATAATTGTAAATGGACTATACTCAGCTTACAAACAAAACGAGAGTCCTTATCCTTAAGCCTGTATGGATGGTTCTATGGAAGCTTTGGCCATCTGCTGGCCGTTTTAATCGACGTTTTCACAAACGGTCGTGTGCAATGTAGGTTCCCTACAAGGTTGAAATTTTAACCAATCAGAGAGAGGATGGTAGTCATTTTATTAATGTTGTCTTGAGAAAGGGCGTAAGACTATTAAACAACATTAAGTGGTAAATTTAAAAACCATCAAAATGTTTACATATTCTAAAACCGCAATGTGTAAAAATTATGGTAACTATTCGTGTTATTTAAAACAAAAGCTACAGTTAACAACAAAATAACTGCTCTCTGTACATAAACGCGTAATGCTGAAGTCATGAGTGGGAATTGTTCCTCATCTACAGTTGCAGGAGTAAAATCATAGAAAATTCACTCGTCTTTACTTGTGCGGCGCAAGTATCGTTGGATAGGTTGTTCCAAAAAATCCTACATACCTACTAGCGTGCAGTCTCGGGTAGCAGGCCTCCTCATGGAAGCGTACCTGGGTTCGTGAGAGAAGGAGGTCTTAATAAAAATAAAATAACTAAATATGAATTTAATTTATACACACAACTATTATTTACAGCATTAATCTATTTATCTCCACTATTACTCTATTATTTCTCAATGACCGCACTAATAATGTATATTTTTTATCCAATTAACGTTCTTACTATTATAGGAATGCGATTTCAGGGTCAACTGATACATGAGTAGGAATCAGGAGCCATCTTGGACGGCATCATATCCTGCTCTGTCATTCCGGTCGGCCAGCGGCCATTTTGTGACCGTGACCATAATATTTCCATCATCTTAATTCCATAATTTTCCACTTCATGCTCTGTCATTCCATATAGCTACTTCATATGCCGTCATTCCATCTAACTACTTCATGCTCCATCATTAAATTCAGCTACTTCGTGCTCTGTCATTAAATCCAGCCACTTCATGTTCTGTCATTCCATCTTAACTCTCTCACACCTCTTCCCATTCTTACACCATCATCCGCCATCTTGTTTCTGTCCATCATCTTGTTTCCACCTGCCACCTCGTTTCCTCCTACCATATTGTTTCCAAATTATTCAAATTCGTTCAACCCCACCGTCTTGTTACACTTGTCCTTCGTTCAAACTGCCGCCTGATAGGAGTGCTGGTGTCGCTCTCGCTCGACTGCCCTGTTGATTCTGGAGTTTACCACTAGGGGTGTTGCCATTTAATTTCCGCAGAGCTCCAAGTATTGTTTAGAGTAGGGTGGGATGGAATGCCAGACCTTGGGTCGCCAACATGGTGGACGCCTTAGACCACTCGGCCACCTAGACAGGCGGAGAAGTAAGGTTTTTAATGTGGTTTGTGCACTGCAACACTCCTCACCACCGCCAACAAAATTATTTTAAAAGTGCAAAAGAAAAAATACAAAAAATCGAGGAGCGTATAGTGCTAAACTCACACTCACACCACCCCCTAAACAACTTTCATTCTCCCTTTTCACCATCCTTCATTGAAACCCTCCCAATAATATCAAATCGAAAAAAATAAAATAATAAATTCTAAAAATCTGTAGATGATATATTAGTGGACCAAGATGGCTCGGCTGTCGTAATGTTGGAAGGAGCAGGAACCAAGAATGAAGATCTCTTCGTTGAAAGAGATTTTACTCCTGTTGATGATTTCACAGGTTCGTCGTTCATACTGGTCACAGCCGATATTGGTAAACGAGCAATAGGATCGAAACTAGCATCCATCACACCACCGATGGAAGCAATGAGAACTCATAATTGCAGAACTAACACCAGGGCTTCGATGTAATTATCCCTAAATGAACCACTAATTGGCCTAGCTATTGCTATATATATGTTTGTATGTATATATAATACATATACCTATAAATTTTATCAATGAGATATAAGCATTTTTATACCTCCACTTTCTACCAGACATTGTATCTAGTTCCTTGATCACATTACCATGCAGTCATAACTTCAACAGTTTCTTCCAGACAGAAGAAAAGTGACTACTGCCAGACCGAACCCTCAGAAGACTGACCCCTCTTGCTCCAAAAGTTACCCCTAAATGACACTGTAATTTTCCTAAATGTCCCTTAATGACCCCTAAATGATTCCTAAATGACCCCTAAACGACTCCTAAACGATCCCTAAACGATCTAAATGACCTCTAACCCATCCCTAAATGACCCCAAATTACCACTTAGTGACACTTAAATGACCCACATGCACCGCAATCAACACCATACATACCATTATCAAGACCACATGCACCATAATCAGCAACACATGTCCACAATCAGCCCACACCAAACCACAATCAGCACCACATGCACCACAATCACCACCATATGCACCACAATCAGCACCACATACACCAAATTCAGCACCACATGCACCAGAATAAGCACCATGTGCACCACAATCAGCACAACGTGCACCACAATCAGTATCAAATGCACCATAACCATCATAAACATGCACCACAATCAGCACCAAACACACCGCAATCATCACCATATGCACTGCAATCAGCACCCATGCACGACAATCCAGCACCACACACGCCATGTGCACCACATGCTCCACAATCAGCACCACATGCTCCACAATCAGCACCACATGCTCTACAATCAGCACAAAACATGCCACAATCAGCACCACATGCACTACAATCATCACCACGTGAGCTACAATCAACACCATATAAACCACAAACAGCATCACATACACAATAATAAGCACCAAATTCACCACAATCAGCACCAAATGCACCTAAATCAGCACAAAACACACCACAATCAGCACTAAATGTACCTAAATATGCACCAAATGCACCACAATCAACAACTAATACACCAAAATCAGCACCAAATGCATCACAATCAGGCCTAAATGCACCACAAACACCACTATCAGCACGAAATGTATCATAATCAGCACTGCATGTACCACAAACAGCAAACATATACACCATAATCAGCACCATATGCAGCATAATCAGGACCACATGCACCACAATCAGCACCACATTCACCACGATCGGCACCACAATCAGCTCCATGTGCACATCAATGAACACCAATCAACACAAATCCACACACCAAACATTCGATCAATCCAAATCCTTCGATCAATCCCAATCCTTTGATAAATCCCAATCCTTCGATCAATCCTAATCCTTCGATCAATCACAATCTTTCAATCAATCATAATCCTTCACAATCAGCTCTGCTATCAACTCCACAATATTCCTATAAATCTCACAATCTTTCCAGTCCCCAAGTTTCATAATGTCCTTTTCATTCTGCAGGTCGTCATTTCAGGCTTCAGGGTGAAAGACCAGCCGAGTCACGCCTGCACATCCCTTTAAAATAGAAATACACCTATACAGGACAAGGTAAAAATTTATTTCGTTTTAAATATTATATACACATATTTGTTTTTAATGAAGAAGAAAAACATGCGAACATTCTGACGAAACCCATTTGCACTGCTCGCAATAGTAGGAACTGTGATGTCATGCGACCATGACCTTGATGTTTGGACACCTTCTCGGACGAAATCAATGTTAGGGACGAAAGGAAAAAAAATCACATATTGTACCTAAAAATGTGGGAACACACTACGGAAATCCATTTGCCCAGCTCACAATAGCAGGAACCAAGACATAAAAAAATCTTGACCTTGGATGATATCGTGTGACCTTGACCTTTGGCCACCATCTCGAATGTCATATACCACTTAAAACAAAAATTAATTACAATTTTTTAAAAAATTCTAAAACCGCAGAAAAATATTGTAAGATCATGGCTCCATCTACGACGAAGCTGAAGACGCCTGCCTCGTAAGAGCATTGTGGGAAAAGTTTCTGGGCAGTGGGAAGAGGTAAGCGTGACGGGGGTGGTCGATGCCTTTCGTGATTGTTAGGGATCCGGGATCGGGGCTGGAGGGGTGAGCAATTGAAGGGGGTATAATGTTATATGTTCCTCGATTTTTAAAATATTTTTCCAATTTTTTGTATTTTAAAATAGTTTACAGTAGGGCTGAAGAGGTGTGAGGAGAGAGTGGTGAGATGAGTGTGAGTTTAATGTTATATATTCTTCGATTTATGAAATCAGTTGTTCATTTATTTTAGATAATTCTCTATTTTTTATGATTCGGTTGACTATGGTGAGTAGGTGAGTGGTTGGTTAGAGTGGTGAGGTGAGTGTGAGGTTAACTTTATATGTTCCTCGAATTTTAGAATTGCTTTTCGATTCTTTGTGATTTTATAATATTTGCCACAATGTGGGGAGGAGACGAGGTGTTTGTTGATTAGGGTTGCCGGGTGTTGGGTGGGATAACATATGTTCCTCGATTTTTACATAATTTTCGATTTTTACGATTTGGAGGGATGTAGAAAGATAGGGGTCTTTGTTGTTTAGGGCTGTGGGGTGTAGGGTTGGGTTACATTATATATTCCTCAATTTTTAGAATAATTTTTAATTTGTTCGATTTTTACTATTGTAAATGTTGTCGTGATGGATGGCATAAACAGAGGAAGGGAAGTTTGTATTGTTTGAGGTGTGAGTGTGATATTAACATTATATGTTCCTCGATTTTTAGATTTTTTTTTCCATTTTTATAATCTTGTGGTAGGATGCAGGGTGGTAGTGAGGAGTGTTACAATGCATAAACCATATTTAAAACCTTAACTCCCTTTCTGTCTTGCTGGCCGAGTGGTCTAAGGCGTCCACCAAGTTGGGGACCCAAGGTCAGGCAGTTCGATCCTGCTCTACTCCAGGCCATATTTTGAGCTCTGCGAAAATTAAATGGCAGTGTCCCTAGTAGTCATCTCCATAACCAGCATGGCGGCCGAGTGAGAGCAGCACCCCTAGCAACCGGCAGTTTGAATAAAGAACAAGTGGAAACAAGGTGGCGGGGTAGAACGAAAGTGAGGATTTTCAAAACAAGATGGTATACAGAAACCCGATGGCAGACAGAAACATGATGGAAGATGAATAAAGTGAAAGTGGGATAGAAGAGCAAGATGGAATGATTGAGCATAAAAACTGAGTTAGAGAGCAAGAAGTAACTAGATTGAATGACAGAGCACGAAGCAGCTCAATGAAATGACAGAGCATGAAGTACAAAATACTAGAAACAAGATCGCGGAAAGGTTAATGCCAAGGTAACAAAATGGCCACCAGCCGACCGGAAAGACAGAGCAGGAGGTTACATATACAAGATGGCGAACAGATCCTGACTCCTACTCATGGATCAGTTGTCCCTGAAACCCCATTCCAATACTACTGTAATTTCATAAAGTCTCTGTTCAGTAATAGCCAATATTCACTCATACTTATAATCACACTGCCAGTCTGTCGTCATCATTTGTAATGTCTTTCAATCCTGCATTCAGTCTAAAAGTTCAGCTTGCCAGTTGCAATCCTCACTGCTATAATGCTCGCAGTATCAGACTGATCTTACGCTGGTCACTTCTCTCGCTCGTCGTCTATAGCTAAAACTCCAGCCACTCATTCATGCATACTCCCCTAGCTCAGAAGCCATCGCTCTATTTTTACTCTGCTGGCCTTGACCTGGAAAATTAGATGCACTCCCAGTAATGCTGGCAGAAACTAGGGCAGTAAACCACTAGAAAATTCATCAGATAAATACAAAAACTCAATACAACTAAGGTCAGCAGAGCATGTCGCAAAAAGTATTATCGTGTTGAGTCGCTTTTTTTTTTTAGATATACTTTGTTCCTCGTTTATCACTTGCCTGTCATTCAAAACATTCCATTGTGATAAGCTGCTGCTATCATATAACTGATTTGTCCTTCACTTCCACTAGCTCGCACTGGACAAATCAGCGAGTAGTACCACTGCCCCCTCTTCAAGAATGTTCGTCCCGAACAGACTCTGCAACATCTGGACCTTCGTAGAGAGCCAGCCGTTCGATGTGGACAACCTTTGGCTTCGCCCAAGAGCCTTGACGACAAATCTGAAAAACCACATTATTTAACTTCTTCAGAATACTGTAGGGGTCTTCCCAACATTTCTGTAGTTTTGGGCAGTACTTTTTTCACCTCTGGGGGTTGTACATTCACACCAGTCGTCCTCCTCGAAATACCTTGCCCGACTTTCTCATACTACACCGCGTCTTTATCCTGTCAGTCTTTATTGGGAGGTGCTGTGGAACAAAATAATGAATGCCAACAAGCATGTTGCATAATTCGCTGACATAATCAGGGGCTGCAGCTTCCTCTCCTGTGAGTTGGCTAAAAAACAGTTTACTCGGGTTCTCATCCAAACAGCATCCTTGGTGGGGTTATACTTGTGGACCTGTAAACTTCTGAGAGGTAAGCAAGAAGAAACAATGGCATCTTTGAATCCCAGTAGTTTCAGTTGTCTGCTACACAGATTGGCAGGTACTGCACAAGAGTGCGGTTAAACCTCTAGAACGTTCCATCCGACTGAAGGTGTAAGGGTGTAGTTCTAGTATTATTCATCCCAGAATCTTTGGTATCTCCTGGAAGACCACAGCTTTAACGTTTCTCCCCTGATCAAACTGGAGTAATAGTGCCACCCGAAAATTCGAGAAGACATACTCTATAAGTGTATCGGCTACAGTATGTGCTTCTTGGATCGAGAGGGAAATTACCTCAGGACACTTAATAAATTAATATTGGGCCACCATTAGAATGCCAATCACCTCTCTCTGTGAAAGGCAAGGCGCCAAGAATATCTACTGCCATCCCATAGAATGAGACTCCAACATTTTATTTCAGGAAATGACCTTGTCCTTGGATCCTTGGACACTTTTCCGTGGCGCAGGAGTCGCACAATCGGCATCACTTATCAACGTCATCCTGACAATGAAGCTATTAAAATCTCCGCCTAACTCTGCCGAGGGTCTTATTAACACCAAAGTGCCTACTGGCTGCCACATAATGCAGTTCTCTTAAGATTTCGGGAATCCTGTATACTGGAAGGGCCAACTGTGTGTGTATTTTTTCCATCATTACTTTCCCAGTTTCTGTGAAGTATGCCATTCTTCAGCATGAGGGAATTCCACTGTGCCCAGTATGCTTTGACTGGTGCGCTTAGGTTAGATATCTCATCTCATTTTGGCCGACAGCCAGCTTCTTTCTATTTTAATGATGGTTGCTAAGTGGGATCATTCAGCTGGTCTATTATAATACCATCATCATTCCAGTTATGTGACACATCACAAGACAAAGAACCTTGAATTTTTGTCTTCCATACGTTCAGCGATTCACCACTCTTTTCTTCCTGGTGTTCACAAAATAACGAAATGGCTCACATGACCTCCAAGACTGTGTTTCTGAATTTCTGTGAAGACTTCCAGATCCATGCTATATTTCAAAGACGTATTCTTGATGATGCTGTATCCACCTGGCTATTTGACATTCGGGGTTCAGTATCTAGCATAATAAAGCATGGTTGGTTATTAGAATAAAATGTCTACCATAAAGGCAGGGGTGGTAGAGTGAAATGGCCTTCACCATGGCCAGAAGCCATCTGCATGTAACACAGTAATTTATCTCAAGCATATGCAACAACTTATTGAAGTATTCCAGTATTATTTCCTTCCTATCTTGAGCTTGAGATAAGACAGCTCCAATGCCTACATAATTAGCATCAGTGTACGAAATTACACGCTCACTTTTCGGGAAAATTGGTTTGGTGGAGATGTCACACTTTTCTTTAGTTTACTCAAAGAATTTATACACTCAGTGGTCCAATTAAAAATCTCCTTTTCGCCTCACTCAGTCCATGTAGTGAATTTATACACTCAGTGGTATAATGAAATCTCCTTTTCACCTCACTCAGTTCATGTAGTGACTTGGTAGATCGTGGCGAACCCAGGCACAAATCAACAGTATTAGGCACATAATCACAGAAAACTCTGCACTTCAAATTTGTTATTTTGTGGCTACCAATTTCTCTATTGCTTCTATGTATGACTGACACATGGCACTTCGATAACACTAAACTATTCTTTATGAGAGGCCATTATTTCTTACCTTGCGATCGATATTTCAGTGGCATCAAGAATACACAGATATACTTAGCTAAAGTAAGACTTAAATAGGCTCTACACATAGACAGGTACTGATTTCAGTACTTTACCCCGTATTATCAGAGCACACACATATATTTTATATCGTTATTACATTGACTTCTTCGGTAACACCTTTCTGCTTTACGTAGGCCTAATGACAATTTCACACATATACTGTAAAAGACTGGAGACAGCGCTAAAGTAAAACTTTCTACTGCTCTATCACAATTGTAATTGTTTCTAGGATGCTGCTTTAAAAATAAATAAACAATTAAAAATTATATGAAGCTTGTATACAATTTTCGCAGTATAGCAGATTTTTTGGTTGTCGTCAACGCTTCGTGTGGACGTTTGTAAATAAGAAACGAGACTGCAAAGTCACTGCTACATGATGATTCATGGAAGTAGGGCTGCACACTGCTGACTGAAAACCTATTAACTAATCATAAAGGAACCTTAAATGTTCCTTTGAAAACCGGTACACTGTAATTTTTGTTTGTGATACTTATTCTCTTTCGTTTAATTGCAATATATTCTTAACCACGCAAAACAAATGATCACTGCCAAATTGCCGTTTTTTTTTTTCCTCCCGCAACCGTGCATCCCATCGCAGCTCCTACTTCACCTCACTTCCACCGACTCTCGAGACTTCACTCTAAAGTTAAGCGCACACTAGTCCGCAACGGACGGACGGCACTCATCGGACGAATCGGATGTAATTAGCGTAGTGCGCGCACTGCATTCGGAGCGTCAGCATTTCCGATAGTGAGCCGGCGCCATTCTGGAGGCGACCTTCAGAGCAAGGTGTGACCATCCCGTGTGATGGTACCAAATTCGATTAGGTCTCGATTGTTGTTATGGGCAGCGAAGAAGAATATTGATCGTTGTCAGTAGTTTGCCAGCGGAAGAAGAAGAGCGGACACAGAAACAGAAGCGTGACGTATGCGAAAAATGTTGAAGGATGGTGAATATCGTACACTGTAGCCTGATTTGGTTGACGATGACGTCAAGACTTTCCAGTATCGTCGGATGTTTGAAGCGAGGTTAACAGCACTTCCAGACATCCTTAGACGTCTACGAAGACAGACAACAACATTCACGTAGTCAGTGGGACCTCAAGAAAGACTCGCGTTGTGCCTGAGGCATGTATTCATTAGTGTAATAAGTGACAGGCAGGATATTATTTCGTTCAGCATGTAAAGACTGTATGTTGAGAGATTCGGCGGCCCAAACACCTGTGGTTTAGAAAGTTGATTAGACTGAATGAGCGAGTAAGAAGTAGCGCCGGAATAACGATGTTGGGGGAGGGGGAGGGTCGATGTTACCCCGAGAAATACCGCCTTCCAATGGTATCGCCCGGCACAGTTCCCGTATGCGAAAATCCGGGAGTGACCCGCTATTTGCCGGAGCGGGGTCCATGTTCTCCGTTCAAAATTCGCATCGAAACTGACGAGAAAATGCCGGCGCATGTTTGAATGCCGCGAGCACACGGCTCGGCAAGTCCGCACGCATCGTACACACAGGACGGTATGGGTTTGACTTCTCTCCTTGGAGCCCTCGTCGGTATTGCCTACACACGATACGCACGTTGCGGGTAGATGTGCGCGGTCTCATGTAAACCTCTCTATCTGAACCCAAACTGTGTTATGTGCGGTACGTGCCATCCGTCTGTTGCAGACTAGTGTGCGCGTACTTATAGGCGTCGACCAAAACCTCTCCACTCGCTCCGTTCTCTGTCTATCTTTCACGCACACGACAGAATATAATACAGCCAGCTTTGTAAAGAAGATAGGCTGTTCACGGTTAATTGAACTTATTTTATATCAATCTTCGAAAAATGTTACTGCCCCTACGTGCATGCATTTCAATGGGCACTTTGGCTGCCATACGTCCAGTAAAGTTGGCAAATCCAGATGAAAAGTAGTTCCATATTTCAATGTGAATTAAAAGTTTTAGGTAAACATTCGTGAATACTGAAAATATTGAATTTGCCTTCTGAATTTTTAATGCGTATAAGTGCAATAATTTACCAATTTTTAAATTTACCAAGTTTACAGTTTCACTTAACTGCCGTATGAATAAAGTGATCAGGCCCATAGCAATGTTACTTTTATATAAGGTGTACGCATACATCATACACATACTAGTAGAGCTCGGGCAGGGCTTTCAAACGTGCTCAGTTTACCATGTACAGCATTTACCTGCCCCGCTCCAAACACGACATATCTGTTCATTACCAACTATCAGTTCAATTACAATTGCGGTGTTACAAAGAAGCCGAATTAACCTCGTACTTTCGCGATCACGTGTCATGCCAAGATAGACTAATTACAATCCAATTACCATATTTCGCTAATATCCTGAATATCTTGTCCTAAAACGTCTCTGTTGCTGAACACCTCGGGCGTGAAAGTCTTGAGAGTGCAGTAGGATTCTATTGTTTGTTTCGTCTTCTCTAGATTGTCGTAACGACTGTGCAGGAACAGAACAAGATGTTCGTCTGTCAACAAATAATACCACACAGGAAATATCAAGTAAGTTTATGTGTATATATACATTTGTATATTTTTTATACACATGCATGTTTATACATATAGATATACATGTTTATACATATCTGTAAAGAGAGCACTTTTGAAAGCCCTCCCATTTGGAATAATAACCAATAAATATATTTTATTTTAGCCTTAGATGACAACTTTCGAGTACGGTGGAATATACACACATTCTTTATTACTTACATGGCAATACTTATTTAAAGAGTTGGTTACAGCATCAAAATAGTCTTAAAGGAAAAAGTAACTAGGGCCTCAAAAGTGCTCATTTGACCAAACACAGCGTATATAATTAATAGTTTATGAAATACTTGGCTCATTTTATAAACACAATAAATATACAACTTTTTACCGAAAATCGCTCAATATTTGATCGAAAATCACCCTTTTCCATCGAAATCACTCAATATTGATCAAATATAAAAAAAACCAAAATTCATGCCAATTTTCTTTACACTTTTCAATGATACCTAAATTAACTGTAAATACCTTTTAAAACCAATCCTTTATTTAAAAAGGAACTAAAAAAAAATTATACGAATAGTTACAGAATTTGTAGAAATTGTAAGACATGGTCGAACAGCCGTAATAAACTTTACTACAAATTAAAATTTTTGTATTAATTAATATTTAGTATATAAAAGCTTGGCGCAATAAAGAACGTATACCTCATTTGCGTAAGCTTAGTAAGCACATATCTTGCATAAGGCTCTTAACTATTCGCGCCAATCTTTTATATAATAAATTTAAATTGATACAAAAGTATTTATTTTTATTAAAGTTTACTACGGCTGTTTGACAACATCTTACAAGTTATACAAATTCCGAAAAAAGCTCCTATAATAATTTTTACATTTCTAGTTAATTTAAAAATAAAAACTTGGTTTTAAAAGGTTTTTACAGTTAATTTTATCTTCACTTTTTAGTCTTACCTATTTTTAATTATATAATAACTATAATAACTCTTGATACATTCACAGACTCGTCCATAATGATGCAGTAGCAGAGCAGTGTCATGTAATTAGAGTAGTTACTTGTCTGTCCTTTGTGCTTTGGTACAGTTAAATAGTAGGCTACTAGAAACAAAGGAAATTTTGTCCGTGTAAACAGCAATGAATACTACAAGCGATTCACGCTTACTTCAGTACTTTTGCAATAAAGAGCTTTCATAAATGTCACTGCCCCAATCTACATATATTTTAACAGAAGGAAGGAGTGTAGTGCGCCCAGTAAAATAGGTGACAACGGAAGGAAAGTAGCATCATGTTTAAATATTGAATTGAAAGTGTTAGGTGAACATTCCCGGATACTTAAATACATTTTCACTTGACCGGCGCTTCAATAAAGTGAATAGGCCCTATGGAAACTGTAATGCTACATTTAGCGGAAGGATGCAATGAGTGTATACGAGTAGATCTTAAGTAGGGCTTTCATAACTGCTCAGTTTACCGTCAACTGGCTATGAAGGTGAATCAAGTATATTTAGGGACACCATATTTTCGCGAAAAGAGTTCGAGTATAGTAAGTATTTCAAGACACTTTAGCCTTTAGCTCAAACACAATCACACTATTTGATAGTTTTAACTGCTACTTGTCTTGTGTGTCTCTCCGCCAATCGCAGACGTTTATTACCGGGGTAACCTAATTCTGATTGGCCCAGCCAAGCACCAAACTGTCTTACCCCAAAGACATATGGTCAATAACCATAATTGAAACTTCAGGTGTGGATGTAGCATATTGAGATATAGCCTGCATGTAAATCTTTTCACGAAAATCGGGTGTCTATAAAGACATTGCTCACATGTATTCACATCCGAGGAGCGTCTCTCTAATCCCATCGTCAACGGAATCGCACACCTTAATAAAAAATACAAGTAAAACTTGTTTTCGCACCAAGGCTGAGTTCGAAATGAGAAACAAAAAACCAGGAATGTATGATAAGTAATGGGTGGCAAGATTATCTACAGACCTGTCAGCTGCGGTAGATGGGGCTGGGTGTCCAACCAGCGCCTCAAATGGTTTATACTCTCTCGCCTAGTGATAAGAGCGTCAACCTCTGGTAGGCCTCTCAAGAATGGCTGCTTTAGTTTCTTGAAACTTTCTTTCATTTCTTCTCAAGTTGCTGCTGGAAACATCAATATGACCATATTCCCTACTGCGTGCAGTCCACAATAGTAAAAACCAGAAGTTACTGATATAATTCATTAGCCTACTTTCCTCTCAGTGGCGTGTAGTGAGATTTATACAGGATAAGCACTTTCTACTAACAAACACAACTTTCAAATCTGCTTACCCTCCACACGTATTTACAGTTTTATAATACCTAACATTAGTTTTAAAAACGGAAACGAAATGAATGTAATAATAATTGAACTGGATGTTATTTAGAGAGCATAAAACAATTTATAAGAAAACTACCGTTTTCCCGAACACTTTCATCCACTTTCCAAGGGAAAATCTCGACTTGGTGGTAGCAAACAGAACGACTGCTTACCCTGCCGAAGGAACGCGGGTGGTGACGGAAGAGCTCGAGCGTGCGCTATGTTGTTGCTTGCGAGTTCGATATCGATTCGTTGCTAGTCGCTCCTGTTGTGGAAACAAACACTTGATAGCACCACTATGCGTATACAGTACAAAAGTTACGAAAATTCTGTTTCTCGGATCGGAAACGGGAAGCTCAGATTTTAATGTGTTTGGATTTAAGGCAAAAACTATAAAGGGTTAAAAACATCCCCATTTTCCAATATCTGTAGGGTAAGCATTGCTTACCTTGCGTCTATGGAATAAACGCTACTGTTTAGTCTACATGGGTGCAAATAATTTTTAATAAAGTTCTCGAAAGCATAATGGTAAGTAGGCAGTGACGTATCATCTACAGCAATTTCATTAGCGATTGAAACCAGAAACATATGCAACAGTACTGAGACACTTATAAATACACACGTGCTTTAGCCAGAACTCGAATGCAGAAAACCTCAGCATGCAACCAACTGCATTATGAAGGTAGCACTTGGAGCATCAACTTCGGGTGTAATCAGTCAGTTTTACTAACCTGAAATATTTAAGGGTCCTTCATTTTGAAAATAAGCGGCCTACCGTAAAGCTACTTGTGTGAAGAATTTGGTTGAAATCTGTTGGTTGGTCCCCGAGATATGGCATGAGAATTTCACTTTCTTATTTGGTACTACATTTCAAAGTAGTCTAAAAAAACTAGTTTCTGTATACAATGCTTCTAATAGATACTGTCAGCATTCAAAGTTTTGTTTAATTTGGTTTCATTATTTAATAGGTATGAAAAACTTATCTAAATTATTTGTACTGCCCCCGTTTTGAAAATCAATCTCCGACCCCATTTAAATCACGCAAGTTTACTACAGGAATATTGGTATGCGAAATTTGGTGGCAAGTGGTTTAATGGTTGCGAAAATATGGCAAAATGTTACACTTTCTCTCCTGGCCCTATTTTACAAATAAGCTGGCAAAAAAGAATCTCTGTACACATAATTGACGTTTCTAGTTAATAATGTAGGCGTACAGAATTGGGTTTCGTACAATTGAATTTTTTTATATATAACATAGTAACATAAATTATTTAAATTATATAATACGCAATAAAAAAACTTTATCAACTTAAAACATTCAAGTTTTCATGACTTGCCGTGACGATCTTTACAAATGGCTAACAAAAAGGTCGTGTATTAGCACATTTGACGATTCGCATAGCCACTGCTTGAATACAAAGTTAAGTTGAAATTATTTGGGGCATGTGGCTTACTAAGAAAAAATATTTGAACGACTTATTTTGAAAAATATCACCAACCCCTTAAATAATATGAATTTAGGTGAACTACAAAAGCATACCTTGTCATATGAATTTGGTAGGAATTACATAATGGCTTCCCGAGATAGGATATAAAAGCTTAATTTTGCATGTAGTGCTATCTTCTAAAATTGCGGAGAAAAGAATTTATGTATAAGCTTTTTTGACGTCTGCATAGATCCTGCCAGTATACATAGTTAATTTATAATTGGCTTCATAGCTTCGTATATAGCACACTTAGCTTAAATGTTTTATACCCACCATTCTGAAAATAAGGGTCTGGTCTATATAAAACATATAAATTAACATTACCTACCACAGTACAGCCTTTTCGATAAATTTCGTAGGAATCAGTTAATTGATTCCGAGATATAACATTAAAATATGATTTTTTCATGGGGGCTATATTAAAATCTGACAGATAAATGAGGATCTCTAAATACATAATTGATGGATGTTATAGATACTGCCAGCATAAATAAAACCAAGTTGAAATTTACTTCGTAGTTTCGTAGACATATTACTAAACTAGAATGTTTATAAGGCCGCCATTTTGAAAATAAGTGTCTTACCCACTCGAAATATATTAATTTACTTGGCCAGCCATAGTGCGTCTTGTTTGTCACATTTGGATTGAAACTGCTGCCTTCTTTCCAGAGATACGATATAGAAAATTTCATTTTTCATTTTTTTATAATAGGGTGGACAAAATAGACTTAGTTTAAACAAATTTTATAGTTATATATTCTGCCAGCATTGAAAGTTTAGTGGAAATTGGTTATATTGTTTAAACGATATAGCTCACTAACCTTAAAAAAGCTGCGTGGCAGTCATTTTGTAAAGTAGTATCTGACCAACTTAAAACATACCGGGTTATATTATCTGCCGTAGTACTACTTATTTGCCAAATTTAGTAGGAATCAGTCAATTGTTTCATGTGATATGACATAAACAGCCTACTTAATTTATTCACGTGACGCTGTTACAAAATGGTGGACATAAGAGAATTCGTGTAGACACATTTGATGTTTGTAATAGTTTCTACCCTCATACTAAGTTAAATTGAAAATGTCGACATAATTCGTAAATGTAGAATACTAGGCACAGTTGTTTACATATTCACCGTTTTTAAAATAGGTGTCTCAGCAACTTAAAACATATAATTTTTATGACCTGCTGTAGTATTACTTGTTTGTCAATTTTGGTAAGAATCGGTAGATTTTTTCCCAAGATATGACATGAAACTTAATTTCTTCATGTGGCACTATCTTACAAAATACTGGACAAAACTGATTATTTGTCGGCCTATGTTATGCTTGTAATATATACCTTCAGCATACAAAATTCGGTCTAAATTAGCATAACTGAATGGCAGATGTATCATATAAACATAAAATACTTGTCTGGCCGCCATTTTGAAAATAAGTGTTATTTATTTAAGACGCATACGTTTGCATTGCCTGCCAAAGCCTTATTTGCATGCCAAATGTGGCGAGAATCGGTTTAGTAGTTGTCGAGCTACAATGTAAAAATTTTAATTTTTCATACAGTACTATCTTCCAGAATGGTGAACCTACAACCAAATCCACACCTGAGTTCAGTGCTTACGTGATGCGCTGTCAGCAAACAAAATTTGGTTTAAATAATTTGAATGGTTCCCAAAATACGACACAGCACACTGAAAATAACACATGGTAGCCATTTTGAAAGTAAGTGCATGGCATGGTCTAAAACTATGAAAGTTAGCTGTACTCAGTAAGTACTAAATTTTTACAGAATCTGGTAAAATTCGGTTCATAAGTTCAAAAGTGTTTAGGGGAGTACACACACACACACAGAAAGGAAAGTTATCTCATCAGCTTTTCTTTCCTTCGGAAAATAGGCTAAACGGTGCCGGCAGGAACGTAAAAAGCGACAGAATGACAAAAGTGATACCTATGAAGATATGCCAGATTCATGTTTTAACTATTGTGGTGAAAGTTTCTGGTGTTTCAGACGCTTTGGTAGCAGAAAACTTTATTACAGCGAGATCTGTGGCAATTTGAATGTAAATTAATTAAAAAATTATCACATCAATTTAGCAGAAAGTTAAAATGAAACTTTCGTTTAAAAATATTTGTCGAAAGCTGTTGGAGACGATATAAATTTAATTCATATTAGGAAACATTTCGTGACAATAAGAATCCCTAGATTACTTTAATTTTATCTCAAATTTTTCTTATACTCATTAGTGATTATCATATTACTTCTGCTTGTGAACCGATGCATTACGTATAAATTTGAGAGTGTGTGTTGTTAGCGGAGTTGAGGAATATTCAAAATTAATTTGTTACACTATGAAATGCCCAGAAAAATACTTACAGGTACCTGTTGTCACTCACTGAAGAAACGATGCTTGTCGCCCGAAGTAAACCTGATCACACTGTTCTTTAAGTCACTCTGAGCACATTACTTATTTCCGCGTATAAACGACGGGGGAACTACGAGCCTGGTTTCTGTGCTACCCGTTTACATTGACCCCTGTTTGTAATTGCAAATCACCATGGGATCCGCGCATTGTTTTCCGAGTCTTCCGTCGCAAGAGCGTTGGCCTACGTTGAAGAATAAGAAAGTACACTGATTGGCGTACAAGAACTGCAGCTTAATGCCTTGTCTCTAACACCAACACGTGAGGCATTCTGACTTTGGCATTTGTGGCACGCGCACCAGATACGTTTTCTACACTCAGTATTCCGTACATTCGAAATGCAGTCTCTTTATTCTTATATATAAGAAAGTTGGGTTCAGTGATCCACTGTAGTCAACGTACAATTGGAAAATAATTTAATCTTTGGGTTTGTAACATTTCTCATTGATGGTTTATTTTTAACCACCTTCCCCCACCCACCTTCGACACTCCACGCCATATCGCTACGACATTCGAGGATTAGTTTTATACTTTTAACATTTAAATTTCAAGTTGGGACGTGCATTCGTAGCTTATCCTGGGACTCGAACTTGCAGCTACTTGCAGTTTGAAGGCAAGTGCCTCAGTGACTCGTCATGGACGTCGCTTATGTCAGGAGTATGGCAATTTAACCAAGTAAATCACACATTTTATAACTCGTACCGTATACCTAATTCATATGCGTTTGTTATTTATTAGCTATCTTTTGTAAGATTCGCTATGTTAACCAATGCTGTAAATAGGGAAAGGATAAGATGTCGAAGAGTTGATTCATGCAAGAGTTACAGTTGTAAGGGTTCAGTGTCCTAACATGTAGAAGGAGTTTTTATATTGCTGATCATGATGAATAGTAAGCCATTAACCAGGATAAAGTCTGACTGTCCGTTTCTAAAACAAAATACAGCACTCTCTAAACACTACTACCAAACATTCCACTTCATAGACAGTTGAAGATTCCTTATTGTGTCGAAAGCGAAGGCAATAGGCTGTCTAATGCTATCAGTCTCCTGGGCCAACATAGAGCCAATAACGGAACTACATGAATACGTCCAGTTGCCGGATGAAGGCCTTAGAAAATATCAGCCATTCGAAGAACAGGAGGGTTTATAATATCACGCTTTAAGGTCTCAAAGGCCTTCCGCTGTTCCTTGCCCCACTCAAATTTAGCATTATTTTACGTAGTCTACTTAATGGAGCTGCCTTTTCAGCCAAGTGAGGAATACATCCCTAAAAAAAACTGGATCATATACATGAAACGAGCAATATGTTTGGAATCACGAGTTGGTGGAAAGTCCCTAATGGCGTGGAGTGGGGTGGAGAGATCTGGGCGACTCTTAACATCAAGGCCTCGAGAGCCGAAAGGGGTGAAGTGAGGTGAATATGGAGCAGTGTCTGAACGCAGGAGCGAGAGGGATGGGAGATCCCCGAGAAAACCTACTGACCAGCAGCATCTTCCAGCAAGATTCCCACGTGCGAAAATCCAGGAGCGACCCCTTCCGGGACTCTAGCCCGATTCTTCTAGGTGGCAGGCGGATATTCTGATCACTATATCACCGCGGCCCTTCCAAATAGTGTTTGTACTTTCTAAATCATTGGCGATACATTTTGTAAACATCTTATGCCCCTAAAAGGACATTTCGTTGACTGCAAATTTAACCTTAGACGGGTTAACAGTGAAACTAGCCTTTTCCAACCTAGACAAAACATTCCTCAAATGGTCCAAATGCTGTTCGAAATTTTTGAGAGTACATTACTACATCATCTAAATAGTTGTACACAAATTTAAATATTTGATCATTGAAGATGCATTTCAACAAACGCGTGAGCACCTGATCACCAGTTGGAAAGCCAAATGGGATACGGGTAAATTGGTAAAAATTTCCAGGGCATGCAAAATCTAATAATAGTTTTAGATTCTTTTGCTACGGGAATTTTATGGAAGGCCGAATTAAGGTCAGCGGTGGTAAAGAAATTTGCTTTGCAGAATCAATGGGAAGCTGAGTGTAGATAAGGCAAGAGGGCGGATTCAATTTTGATCGTTATGCTGACCTTACGATATTCAATTACTATTTGGTATTTTCCATTATATTTCGCGACAAAAAGGACAGGGATGGGATATTGTGAAGTAGTTTGTTCAGTGACTCCTTTGTTCAAAATTCCTGCACTAGTCTAAAAAAATTTTTTTGTGGGGGTGGGGGAATGAACAACAAGGACTTCTCTTATTAAATTTAAATCAGCACTGATTTGAACGTAACTTAACCAGAATACATAAAACACAATAATTTTACTTGACTAGTCCTTCGAAAGTTCCAATAAACTAAATTATTTTTCGTCAGGAGATGTGTCTAACACCAAAATAAGAATTTGACGTTGATGCGTGCTTCATCACGCATAAAATTTTTTTCTTATCCGTCCGATGGAAGGAGACTGGCAGCCACACAAAAGTGATGGATCACGAAGCGTCGTCATCGACGTCCAGCAAAGTAGTCACGTGCTTAATGACAACGTCGCGCCTAGTGGGCACAGCTGCGCACCGCTAAATACAGCGGCGATGTAAAGAAAATAACACACTATGTCAATCTATTGTGAGGAGTAATAACAGATATCGTACTTCATGAAATGTTGGAGATATATTAAGAAGGAAGAGACCGTGTTCTAAATTAGCGGTATGGAATACACGACTAGCCTGTATCGATAGTATCGATGTGACAAACAATATACATCAACTACAATTGTATTTTGTAGCTAGTCACACTTAATTATTACTATAACACGAAATAACATATTCGTGGAACAAAATGGAAAATATGAACGACGAAAGCATATGAATATTGTGTGAAAATTTAGGGAAATTTAACACATACACAAAATAGAGTGGCAATGACAATGTCAAAACAAAACAAAAACTCATACATTAAGGCCCTGATACAATAGGCGGTTTGTGGTGATGTTGTTGTTTGTTGGTGGTGATGCGTTCCATAGCACAGTAGTCGGGGTTGGCATTGTTGTACATTGCTTTGCTGCTGTACCAACAGATTTCAGTAAAGTCTTAAGAAAGGCGTAACATTTATTTTAATTGTCTATTACTGTAATTTCAATTTTAAAATTTTCTCAAACAAAACCTTCATTGAAGATATTTTTATTTTTTTAAATAAAGCAAGCTAAAGTAAGCTACACTAAAACATTAAAGTTATTTTCTAACGCTAACAATTGAATTTACCGAATTTCGTAAAAAATTAATACATAACTGACTCAATGTAGTCTTTAATCATGCAATCGCTGAAGGAAATAACAATAGACTCTTATGTTTTACTTTATCTTTTATGATATTTCACAAAGGATATTTAATATTAAATATTGCTGATTGCTGAGTAATTGCCTATATTACTACCTTGAAATAAGCATAATTATTGCCCCTACTATTTTAGCCATTTCAAATCTTTTCCACTATCACTCGTTCAGAACCTAGAGAGCTCTCTCTCTGATCGGTCGGTTGGTGGTAAAAGTTCAAGGTAGTTAAACTCCCTTCAACACCAACCACCAAACGGAGTTGAAATGATTTTAGGGCCAACCACTAAACGTCAACACAAACCACGAACCACCAATTGGAAATTGTGCCATCTCACATATACTGCAATGTCCTTCAACAGCCACCAACACCAACCACCACCAACAACCACCACCAACCGTCTGTTGTGCCAGGCGCTTTAGTATGACAAAAATAACATTTTCTTTTACTGGTACAAGCATTAATGAATAAAATAACGACGGAGTTGGAAGAAACCGACCTTTGCCAAAAAAAAAAAAATGCCAGAAAGGACACCAAAGGAGAAAAAGACTAAGCGTGCCACGAAATAAAATAGCACATTTTTATATAGTAATTTTTAAATTAATTTTCTTTTAAAATATTTTTAATGGTTGATAAAGCTGAGATTTAGTAAGAAATGAGGTGCTACATGTTGCTATAAGACATAGGCCTAACGAAGGCCACACAAATAAAATAAATACGTTAAATATATCGAGGTAACTTACACAAGTTTCTGTCATTTCAGTATTATAAAAAAACACGAATACTAGCCGACCACTTACAACGCATTTTTCAAAGTAGGCACTTAAAATATCAGGTAAAATTAAACTTTTAATGCCCAGCATAGATTACACTTTCGCAATATAACTGCTAGAACAGAGTCGTAACTCTTATGAGATGGTATGTCACATGTTTCATTATTTTCATCGCTGGCGTCACTCAAATTGATCACGAACTCTTCTAAAATATTTTCCATGATACATCCCTTCCAGTTTTCTTCTTCCAATCTAGCTACACGCAGAGAATAATTTTTCCGCCAGAAACTTGTATTGAACACAAAGCATCGGTGATTTGCAGCTTTAATACAAGCTGTGACGATTCTCCTCAAATATTTTTTTTCCAGTATCAAACGCTTCATTTTAGCCCATGCCAGTTGTATCGCATTTAATTAATTTATGATGGAGGGTCGCACGCGTGTACGAGCCCTCCCAGCCCCCCTCCCCCACCGTCAACTTACAATAAATGTTTGACCTTATACTATAGATAGAATTAGAATTTTTCATTGGTTTTACGTTGTTGAATTTTTTTTTAATATGTGATTTTGGGCCAATGTGGAAGCAGAAATATCAGAAAATAGTGAGAGATTTGGAGGGATACTAACTATTTTCCCTTATAATTTTCTTTCATTGGAAACTTTTTTTTTTTTTCTGTTGTTGCTGAAATGTACATCACAGAACTTTCTTTTTTGGTGACATTATTTTGTAGCCCGCTCAGTTTCCTCTTTTCCCGAGGATTTTTCACGATATTATGCACAATTTAACGTGCCTAGCCCTGCAATAATCATCTCGAACCTATATATGTTAGACCTTCACCATTCGCATGCCAATCCTGCAGGGCAGTTCTTATCGTGTAGCCTGAGTGGCGATATGGCGAGCATGGAGCAACCCATTCCGGCAACAGTAATTTTCTCTACCTCGCATTTTTTTTATTTTTCCACGACCGTACCCTGGCACTGGGGTATTCACAGGAGGTTGTTTTGTTTACGCGTCTAGTGCCAGGCTACAGTAACTCGAAGGAGCTTAAAATTTGTTACATACCTTATTTCAGTTACTATTTTATTTTATCTTTCCTCGTTTATCTTTGGCAGATTTCGAATTGATGGTGGAGGTTTATATCTACAGTTTCATCTAGCTACAGCTCCTAGAATGCTACATACTTGAGTTGGCGAACAGATAACAAGGTCATTTCAGCATGCTGTACATACATTACCCAAGAAATAGCTGCTAAAGTAAGAGCAGCAAAGTTATTATTCGTCATAGCTGACGAAACTTAAGACATTTCAAGGAAGTATCAGTTCTTCACTGTGGTGCACTTCACAAAGTAAAATAACCTCATTGAAAGGTTCCTGAAATTCGTTCAGGTGACTGATCGCCCTGGCATAGGCTTGGCAGACACTGTTGAATACTCTTGCAAGCTATGACATTGACTTGTCTTATTCGCGTGGCCAGGTATATGACAGTTGCAATGCAATGTGTGGTCAGTTTAAGGGAATCCAAGCAGAAGTGGAAGACAGGCGTCCAGTTACACTGTACTTGCCACGTTCAAACCATGTTTTCAATCTTGCGGTGATCAACAGCTGTGACATTCCTCAAATTCCTAATGCGCTCGGAACCATGAAGATGACATGCAGTTTCCTCTCAAGCAGCTCTGACAGTTTCCTCTCAAGCAGCTCTGACAGTTTTCTTAGTCTCACCAACAATGCCATATAATTTTTCCCTGAAGCCACCATGAATCGTGTCAAACAATATTGTGCGATCAGGTTAATTGAAAATCACCCCTATCATAATTGTATTCCTTGAACTCCTAAAACCAATTTTTACCATACTGGAAGAGGTTACTAGCACATGGCGTTCGGAGATTTCGTCATATGCAAGTGAAATTGCGATGCTAGCACTCTTCGCGCCAGACGTCGTCATTGTTTTCGACTCTGTGCGGTGGCTTGCTCTTTGGCCAGATCGTCTCCCCTCCTAATTCCTCCCCTGTTCACCCTCCCTTGATTTTCCCACCTCTCAGGCGTCACATATTTTTGTTAACGGGGAAGTTTATATCAGTCGTTGCACCCTTACCCCCACCTTATGCGAAGCTCCGTGCACTCGTAGCTCATGGCCGCAGATATGCTCAGTTACAGCCAATGACTGCAGAGATTAGCCACTGTGAGGTAGTACAGAATTACCGAAGCTTCGTGCACTTGCAGTGATATGGGTGGAAATATACTTCGTTACAGCCCATAGTTGCTCCGTGCGAGGTAGCACAGCACTAAGTTTAGTCACATATTTCCCTAAGGACATATGTTAGTATTAAGTCATTTATATTAGGTTAATCATTTAGGTTAGGTTAATTTTCCCTTTCTTTTCAAAGGCTTGTACCATCTTCTACCGATCTAGTAAAAACCAGTAAGTGTTGGCCCTGCTGACGCTAACTGGCAGCTCACTCCCTATTTCTTTAATTTTCAGGCCTACTGGAGATCGGAGGGAAGAGGCCCAATAGCGCCACTTCCCTCACCCGAGTGATGTGCAAACATCACTGTGGTTAAGCCAGCGCCATTCCCAGACAACAACAGTGCCCATTACCCTACTAGTCTTGCCATCGCTACTAATAATAAAGAATGATGTCCAACCTTCTTTATCCCGTAGTATTTCTATTTAATGCATGCAAAAATTTCGAATTATTTCTTGTCGACTGGGTTTTTACGGTGTCTATGCCATTTTTTCCCAGTCTCTTCTTAGTTATAGTTCTAGCTACAGGTACACTTAGGGAGGTAGCCATGGCCCCAATCGCTGGCCGTGTCTGCCCAATCCCTCTCTGTCGCGATGCATGTCTCCTTGCATGATTTCCCTTCCTTGTAGGCGTAAGGGGTTCGCCCTGAGACGCAATTAGCTCCCGTCCTACCTTCGAGATACACTTAACACTTAGTAATAGGGTAGTTAGAAAAAATCGCACCCTTCCTATTATACACCTGGTTAACGCCTGCACGAGTCCCACATGAGTTGCAACGTGATTTGAGGTGTTGATTTGTCGTCCCTAAGACGTTTTCTGTGATGAGCCACAATTAAGTTTATTTCGTCGCCTGAGTGGCCGTCATGATTAAGCAATATGAAACGGTGAGTCATAGGCTGCAAACAGTGTGTTAGCTGGGTTAGTTGGATTGTTTTTAAAGTTTGTGTGCCATAGATGTGTTGTCTTGGGAATGCGGTAAGTTAACGTTGTTTCTAAATTGTGGTTTCGGTCGCCAGTCCAAACTTGATTTTGGTTTAACTAAAACTCTAGTTTTGCTGTGTGTTTACAGTCTTTTTAATGTATAGTTGCTTGTCTGTTTGCTGCCAAAAAATCTTTACAACTTTTTTCAATATGCTTTGAGTCCACGACTCACGCATTGTGCGCAATTAATTTTTTAATGTGCCTGTTTAGTACAATTTTAATCGTTGGAGCTTTGAGGGGTATTTGACTGTGCCCATTGATATGTAATTTTTAAGTAATTTTCATTAAATGTTTTAAAGGGTTTTTTTTATTATAAGGAGGCCTTTTTATTATTTTTTATTATAAATTGCATATCACGTTTAAATTAATCTCAATTTACTAGCAAGTCATTGAATAATCGTACATTTTGTAATCCCTTTTGTAAAAAGGTTTTTATTATTTTATGAATTTGTAATCCAGAAATGTCTGTGATTACCAGCTTAAAATATTGCCAAAGATTTTGTAATACCTTGTATTGGTGCTGTCAATGATTATAAGTGTTATTTAGACCAAATACAAGTGCTATATCTGGTTGGTTTGTGCTCTGGCACAAATAATTTCTGTGTAAACTCCGCTAAATTGTTTTCTCATGTCTGAATTTTGTATATGTTGCATGAAATGGTTGAGGATGGATTCATCTACGCCTTGAAAAAGGATGAAAAAGTAAAATTTTTGCGGGACTTCGAGTACGACGTGGACGAAGCTGAGGCGAGCCTCGACATTTTACAAGCATTTGAAGACAAACGATTTCAGCCCAATAACATTTTATTTAAAATAAACACCTCAGTTACAGTGGACATATTAAACTTTGTTCATTCAGGTACACTCTTTTCAAACCAGCGTAACTCTTTCATGTAATTTATTATTAATTCAGCAACATGAAATTCTGACATACACCTTAATACAAAATGTTAATTTTATTTATGACACATAAATACTTGATTATTAAAAATAGCCTTTTCTAGATGATAGTAACCATGACATTTGTTACGTATTCCCATAAGTGTTTGTTTATTTATACACACAAATCAAAACTTACATTAAAATAATTCAATACCACGGCACAGTCGTTTGATGGGCCTCCAAAGACCGTGAATACATATTACACATTCACTCCTGATAAAACCAATTATTCAGGACGCTTGCCCATACAATGGGCTGACCAAAAAGCGTCGAGGCTATCTAATTAAAAACGTAATTACATACACGGAACCCTTTGTGTGGCATTCTACAATAAGGCATGGATCTGAAATGTTAAGACTAAGCCTGCAATAATATTTACTAAATAGAAAACTCACTCTCAACCCTACAAGGCCTACCGCTATCCAATTGTGAATGTAAATACATCCAGACCCAAACCATGTAAAATTCCTAAAATCATTACCCAACTTCATATTTAAGAAACAGCGTGGGTTAGACAAGCCGACGAGAAATGCAAGGCAGGTGGCGTAACTGACTCCAGTTCCAGCTCACACCAGCAATGCAAGCCAGGAACCATTTATAATTCAACCATTTTCACACTGGCAATTAAAATCCAGGAACTATACAATACATTTGTGTTTGCATATTCGTTAAACTCAGTCTGAATATTAGGTCGGCAATGCAAACCGATAGTGAATGTAGTCTCTAATGTTCACATCGGCAATGCTAAGCCAGGAACCTCCAACATACGAGCACTGCCTTGTGGTTATTTAAATATAGCACAAACCATCTTTGAAAAACACCTAAAACTAAATCACGACAACAAAATACAAAGGCTCTAAAATATTTTCACTGCTCAATATTAAATCGCAACGAAATGTCAGCTGCCGAAACCACCTGTTCCACAACCACCTCTCGCGGTACTCAATGCTGAAGGTATTGCTAATGTACCGACGACGTACAATGGTGTCACTCTTACCAGAGTCAGAGGAGAATATGCCATATAAAATAAAATCTTTTATTACAGGTACCACAAAACTAAAGTTGAAGAAGGCTAAGTAGTACGCATGCGCGGGAGGAAGGGAAGGCACACGAGGTAGGAAGGAAGGAGTAGGGTTGGGGAGACCGAGAACAAACCTGCGGAGTGGCGGCGACTGGAAAGAAAGAGAGCGCTGTCTTCGCGCTGCACTCGACGCAAAGCATTGACCGTAGTTGAGCTGCACCAAGCTGCAGTGGACTGTTGGTGTAAACAAGTTCTGATGGCGTAACCCTCTGAGCATGTGGTTCCGGTGAGTGTCACCAACGGCACGCCCAAAATAGCTAAATTATTCCTAGTTTCCTTCCAGAACTCATTTCTCTTGACATCCTCAGAACCTATTAGTATTCTGTATATCTTCATAGCTGTAAGTAGACTAGCTAGCGGATAAATGCGAAGGATTGATTTTACAATTACTTCTTGAGGAAATTATGTCATTAGAAGGTTGTAGTTTTATGGGCTTTAAACGCCGAGTGATCCAGGCTTAATTCCCCCTGCACATTAAGCGCCAATTTGCATATAACTTTATCTTTAGATTTCAAAGGCCGGGTAAGCATGTGTATGAACTTGTTGATTCCATTTGTGCAATTTATGATCCCTTATGTTTGTAAATGTGCGAAGAGGTACTGGTCAGTGTCATCGTTGATAATTTGGCTACGCATGTACATGCGCAGTACACGCTCGTTTCTGTTCCACGTAACTTTCGTGAGCTACGCCAGCTAGTTATAGAAGTGCAACGTCGCCCTGTGGCCTCTAATGAGTAACGTGCTTGTTTTTCACATATCACATGACCTGGCCGCGACTCCAACTTGACGTCGTGCGGCCAAATTTTCAATGTACAGAATGTCGAGCAACGCAGTTCTTGTGTGCATTGCAGTAACTGTGTGTTAGACCTAGGCGCAAATGTCTTGCTACAATACTTGCTCTCCCTTCCCGATGATCGACAAACATTACCTCTACACTTCTTCTTATGTCTATATAGGATATCACTACGAGTAAACACATCATCACACTTATCACAGTGCAATGACTAGTATTGCTGGACTGAACAAACAATGACTACGTTTATGTCGACGTGCATGACAACTTGTAGTAAAAGTATTTCAACAATAACATCATTGTTTCTGTAATGCTTCTAGAAACTCTTCAGAAACCCTTGCTGATGGTGTTACAGATGGCACGTCTTCAACCGTTGTTACCGTCTTCATATTACAAAAGCTTAGATCATCAATAGATGATTCCACTCGTGATGATCTGCCTTCCATCACAACCGTCGAAGAAGTGAAAAAAATTCATACAGTATGCATGCTTATACACTGTTTTCACAACAGAACAATTGCTTTATGTGTTACAAATTAAAATTAACAGTACAGGGGTGTATAATCTTCAAATTTATGGACTATGCGACCCAATCCAGCATCAAGTTTGATTTCAGCGCTATCGCAATTTGCGCTAGAAAAATCTGAAGTAGAATATTATACCTTTGTATATTATTTAAAAAAAGTGTATAAAATGGATGACTGTCAATATACTTTTTATTGTTTGTTTGAGGGTGGGGGGGGGGGGGTGTAGTCCTGAATTTCGGGAAGAACAACTTTTCACGCAGCACAGCACATACCATTGGATTCAGAGCGCCATTTTTTTTTTGCGAAACATATAGTGCATGTTTCATTCATTCGCCCAATTTGCATATTTATCTGCTGAGCGTAATCAAAATGTGGATCGTAATTGAATGATGGTTTATTACCATGGGCTAAAATTCGATAATGCAATCTAGATGTGGATGCGCGTTGTCTCTGCGCAGTAAGATGCTGCGAGCGTTCAGAGCTAGACTCTCTAGCTCGTGTTTCCGACGTATGTGCTCGGTGGACAGCAAGCCACTGGGAGCATTCGATGCTAGATCCCCTAGTGCGAGCCTGTGAGGTTCTTATATTTTGGCTGGCAAGCCGCTGCGAGCATTCCGCGATAGACTCTCTAATTTGTCGTATTTTAGCCGTCCTCGCCATAGACGTATTTATAGAAAGTTACGATTTTCTTTTAGCCATGATGTCGTATTTACATACTACATATTTGATCCTTAATAGCAACCACACACATGGATTAAGATAACTATCTATTTAAATTGGCTATTTAACTAAATCAACATTGGTATTATCTATGGCAATCAATCAAATAAAAAGTAAAATAATTAATTTGCAATCTAGATAAATTAACTTTTCAATTAGCATTTTAAAAAACGATATCCCATATAATTTATAATATATATTACCTCAATAACAGTTAATCGTTAAGCTAATGCTCAAACAAACAATAGAATTTCGCTTGTTTACAAAATAAACTCTAAATAAACACAAAATCATTAACAAAACCATTCGCTGGGCATCGATTTAGTGTTTAAATTTTTTTTTATTACAAACTTTAAAATTTACATTTAAAATTAAGTGTTAACAATTCTTGCTCAACTAATATAGGCATGGCAAGAATATACTTTAGTATTTAATTAAATTCTCTACAAAAAATATTACTTACATATATAGCACCATAATTGTAAGTTAAAGCAAGAAGATTAATTTTAACATTATTTTAATGAATTAATTTAAACACTTTTTCAAATATATATTTTCGAGTATGAATGTATATACAAAAATAGTAATTTAATGGTATTATATCTAATTTTTTTTGTATTTAAAATTTTCCCTGATGTCATAACGTCATGCTATATATCCCATGTTTATTCAGAAGGTCGACTTACCAGTGAAATAACTGTTTTAATGGGATAACTAGTTACAGAGCTTACCCCTAAGAAACTCACCTCTTTAATATATTAGTGTAGATAGCTAGGTATATTACAAAAAGGGTAGTCTCTTTCAGCTCTTCACAGACAATTGACACATGAAGTATTTCTGAATCTTCGATGCACACTATACAAACGATTTAGCCCCATCTTGAGCGCATAATTCAACCCCTTTGGGCAGGTCAATTACTCCTCAACAGTACTGAATAAGTGGGACACTTGCCTACAGGACACACTGACGCAATGTTGGAAGCGGTTACAGACATGTGATCCTAGCCTGTACTGTTCATCCAGGATCGCCCAGAAGCCACGATGTCAACCACCCTCTCTCCCTCCTAAGGAGATTGTACTGTATGCTGAGCCACCTCTCCCTCCAGCAAAGGTCACAATAGTTCCAGAGCATGCCATTGGAGAGCAGCACCCATTTTACCAGCGGCCTAATGTCGATACAAGAGATGATAGCGCCACCTCAGAACTTTAGAATTTTCAACCCCTCCGTCCGAGGCTATCACCCCCTTTACCATCCACCACCTAGCACCTATATGAGATTAGTATAAAAGGGCTGGCGAGTCCAGATAAAGATGGTCTCTGCTCCTCCCCCGATCTCGTATAGGGCGAGAGGTAGCCACAAGGGTGTGTACTTGCTAGTAAGTCTTCAAAATCCACCGCTCTTTTTGGGCCGAAATCTCTACCAGTGAAGGCAACATGGACCAGAAGCCACTTCTGCCGCGGCTGCAGACCTTCTGCTTCTGGGAGACTAGGCCCTCTGGACGCTCCTAAAAACTTCGCTCCTTCCTTACCACCCCCTGGTATCGACCCCAGAACTCGGTAATAGTTACAATGAAGTCCTTTAAGAACTCTCCCTTGCACACTGGACAGTGCTAGCATTGTTGGCACTATCCTTCTGGTAGCTGTCACTTTTCTTGTTCCTTCAAAGCAAACCATCAGTGAGTTAGGTAACAGTTGTCAAGTATTTAATTTTCTAACACTAACTAATACCTATTCCAGTAGATTAATTACCAGGACGCCTTCACATGGATTACTTAGGTTTTAAATTCCGTGTCAAAGTAATCTAGTGTCGGAGGTAGCACAGTTTCCTCATGTATCATCACTATGTTAATATAACACGTGAATCATAACTATTCTCTGTATACTGATTTTCTTTGTGTAAAACACGGTAGTTTCCTATCTAGTTCATCCCCTAAAGTGAAGCTGGCGATACAACCAGGCACTAAGCCAAATACACACATATTGAGTGGCCATCCAAGATTCTATGCCTGGTAGACTTCGGTAGAACCTATGACACCAGAAAATCCTCCACCAGGCGAATCAGTGACTCAGGACATTCCATACTCCGCCACCACTCTTTATGGGGCTTGAAAGGAGCTGGAATTAGCTCTGACCATTTGGCCTGCAGATACCTCGCCTGGGTATTCTGGTCGAACAGCTTGACCCCAACCTACTGCTCAATCCACCGCTCATGAAGGGGCCGGGCGAAAGGAGTAATAACGTACAGTTCTTACTTGGGAGACCACGAAATATCCAGAAGTACACTATAGGGAATTGAAAACACTGGCTCTACTTTCGTGCGGTTACAGCTGCACCCTTAATCTCCCATGCCTAACACTCAGAAAGGAGGTAAATAGAGAAGGTTAAGAAGGCTAGCTGTTGCCCCTGAAACTAGATTGTTTTGCGATCCTCAGTCAGAAGTTGCACTTTGCATTTCCACCAAGAAGGGCCGAGTTCATATCGCCAGCTTTACAGAGGGACCTCGCCCTTACTTATTGCTGACACCTTTATTCCGCCCTTTTATTGAACTTGAAGGCCGTCCTCAAGCCATAGAAGCCTTCTTAAGGGGTGAAGAACCTCCTCTTGGCATCGCCAACCCCTGGTTGTGCGATCCCATCCACCCATATATAGCTGTCAGCAGTCTACCAGAGCCAGAATATTTCACTGTCCAGGAGTCACCAATGCGACCACCAGCCCTCGCCAAGCCAGGGTAAAATTCTCCAGCTGGCAGCGCTAGTACTTCAGAAGAGTAACAACCCCCTAGGTAATTGTTTCAACAAGGCTCAGCAGACTTGTAGGGCCATGACAGTGGTTCTGGATTTTGTGCCCCTCAGCTAGACCACTAAATCTGTTGTCTACACTGGCAGTGCATTAGTTAAACATTAAGGTGCCCAATATATAAAGTGACTAAGACTTATACTTTCACACTTAAATGTTCCGTGTCGCAAGTCACCATAACTTTTAACCCCAAAAGTCTTAAGTCATTATTTGATGCATCCAGCCCCTCTAAGTAATTGTTGTTTCATATATCTTCCTCCCTTGGGCATACCTCAAATCGGTTTTCATGGCACCCAACATGGGGTCTTAACTGTTACAGTTCCGACTAGGCAGTTAGGAGTAAGCCAGTCATGCATCCCGTTAGTGCCTTAGCAGGATGGCTAAGCCATTAACTCCTCTATATCACACCATTCTTGTGACCCATTACGTCAGTGCTCGATGCGGACTACATAACCTTATCATAGTAGACCCTGTCGACTAGTGGACACTAGCCAGGTGTCGAACCCTCAAGGACTTCAGGGAGTCCGAGTTAAACACTCTTTGGTGCTCAACATACTCACCAATCATGTCTGACTCTGGACAGGGTCCACTTGACTCTCCCGAGACTGCAATGGTCGATCATAACCTTCTCGAGGTATTCAAGAAGTGCTCTATGAACACATGCTCTGGCAAAGGGATCCATGAGATCCATTGTGCACACTGCTTCTGATGCTACCAGCACCAATGTTTGGGGGGAGGGAGGTTGACTAACCCAGGTACACAGACGATCTGGAATACTGCTGTGTAGACTCCCGCCAATGTAAATCAGCTTGCTGCAACTGACTTGAATGCACCCGACTGGGCACTTACATATTGAGGTCCATAGTCTGCATGCAAAAATTTCACTACATGTGCATCAACTGGCCTGATGAGCGAGTCACTCATTCCAGCCTAGTGTACCACTGTGAAGTGCGTAGTAGTATCCAATACTATCGCGTACCTAACCTAGGTCCTAGTCATAGCCATCTCACAGCCATCGTCTCATCCGAATTTCAGTTGCCTTAATTTGGAGCGCGATCCCACAAAGACCTGGTAACTTTTATAGAATAGTGAGAAAGGGAACTTCGTGAACACAATATGCCACCAAATCAATGGGTCAATCACACCCATAAACAATTCCAAGTAAAAGCCCGGGAATGGTGGGTGAAGTATGGGGAGCTCGTGATGGAATGGGAACTGTGCTCTCTCGTCGCTTCCCAATGCACTGGCAATGAAGTGATAACAAGGCTAACCTCCGAATTTCACACACAAGTCCAAAATCCCGAGGAAAAAGTCAAGATTTATATACATCAGAAAACACAGTTGTACCGGTGTATATACCCAAATGAGAGTGAAGAATGTTGTGTAAGAAACATTATGCACATGCTCCTTCCCGAACTGTAGATGAGCTCATCGAGTGTGCGAGCGAGATAGAGGAAAAAAAGGCACAGGCTTTGTTAGAGAAGCCAGACAAACAATAAGGAAACACAGCCCCTGACACCCAGCAAAATCAGACCAAAAGCTGCCAGAGGGAAGTCTCCAACCTCTACTTACACCAGGACCATCGTCCTACCACCATTTAGAGGCGGAATGTTCGTCTGGAAGGACCTGGGCGATACCCCGATTCTGACGATGGACTGCGTTCGGGGTGAGTGATGCAGTCCCTCGTGGACAGGAGAAGGATTATCACCTGGTCACCAGGATAGAGGACCCCCGAGAGCCCCGACCCCAGATGACCACCTCTAGAACATCCTTCCAGGAGGAAGGGATTCCTAGTTCTCAGGTGCTGAATGCCATGTGGGCGGGGTAGGGCCACTTGAATATTGCCGTGGGCTGTGTGGGGAGCTTCTTGCAGTGCCCCGGTTGAGGTGTAAGATGGCAGGCACATGCTGGCATTTCTCTTTTCGGTTGCTAAGTTCTTGGTTCGCTTCCCTGCCAAGTAAAACTGTGCATATAGGTTTATTTCAATAGCATATGAAAGTACATACAAAGAGTAGTTCAGTGATATAGCATATGCAATGGAAAGCAACACAGAAACACCAAGAAATAATGTGCAAAAATGATGAAGTCAAGTGGGCCGGTAGCATTAGGCAGTGGAACTTTACTCACAGCTATAAGCAAGCAACATGCATCATGACTCAGTCTGGCGAGACCACTTCCCTATAGCAGCATAGCGCTTACCTTAATGTAACAAGGTGCACACAATGTAGGAAAACAAGTGACCAAAACAGTGTGTTGATATTGAGAACTACAGTATAATAGTAAGTGTTTCAGAATTTGACAAGATCCATAATCTGCAAGGAGCTGCTTAACTGTACACATAGCCATGAAAATAAGAGCAAATGTACTACATCAGGAGATTTTCAATTCCTATACTTTACATGTTGCTAGTTCAGTCACTGAAATACTAATTATAAACATTATGACTAAACCTAATGGATTCTGATTAACATTTCCAAACCTATAATCATTCCTTTCATGGTGTTTTCCTTTTATTTTATTATTTAATTTATTATGTATCATTGTTTATTAATGTGTAACTGCCATTCACCCAGAGAAAGATATTGACAATAAATAGTTGAAATAAATCTATGTTACACGAATATTCCCAGTAGGGGGATTGTGGTGGTACTGGATATTATTTATTCGAAATGGTGGCGATGCAGTTGCACTCCCCCCTCTTGCACCCTCTGGTGCATTTGCACATGCAGTTGTATGTGCATGATCAATTGTAATTCTAATTAAAATAAATTTGTGTGAGTAATTATAATTGCATTTGTGCATGTACTTCGCCACCACCCCTTCCCCATCTTCACCGTCCACAAAATGCGTGTGACTGTAGAATTGAGGGGTTATTCTGGCGGGCATCGTGAGGTTGTTGGCTGCCTGCCTGGGGGTAGCAACTACCGGTGCTTACTTGCTTGGTTCGATGCTTGCCGAGGGTACTTACATTATATTTTTGTGTTATTAGCAATTATGTAATGAGAGTAAGTACAGATGTTGACAGGTCGGGAACTGGAAGCAAGCTCAGCTGTGACGAGGTTGGCGGCTACAGAGGTCTTGTCTGTTGGGGAGCAGGAAGGGAACTGCATTTTGACGAGGGTTGAGGGGAGGGGTGGATGTATAGTGCTAGGATGAGTTAATAGAATTGTGCATTGAATAAATAATAAGATAAGTTTATTGTATTAATTTAATAACTAACTACATGCACTTGCTTTAGAATATAATCAAATGAATAATATATTGACTATTTAATGAAGACATGCATTATTACATATCACAATGACCAATTACCAATTACACAAGTACCCAGATTATATTTGGATGACCGCTCCCTACCACATCTCGAGTTCAACTCAGCTCGAGTCACCAGTATGAATGACATATAGCCCAAGCGCCATATTGGCAAGAGTTAATTTATTATTTGTTTCGCACACACCAAATATCTGACTCGCTCTTTTCTCCTGTGTGTGTTTGAAGTAATGACTCTTGTTAAATTATTCTCCAGCACAATTATTTATTTTTTGCTCACTCGCTCTTTTCTGTAGAATGTTTGATTTTATCATTTATGTGTGTCCACTCTGCTTGGAAGTAAGGTAAATAGTAAATGAAACAAACAACCAATTTGAAATCCGTTTACTACTTACCATTTTTTTCCAACAACCACATTATTTACACATATATACAATATATTCTATCTTCTTTCACATAAAAATAATTATTTACATCTTTTTACATCACTTTTCTGAACCACAGTTATTTTGCATTATATATATATAAAGTCCTAGCTTCTTAAATCATAGTTATCATATATAATAAGTAGTCAATCTCTGTCTGTCTGTCTGTTTGTCTTCAAAACCTCCAAGTCCCTTGGAACGCAGCAGAAGTTCTTCAAATTTTGCAGAGCGAATCCTCAGGGTAAAATACAGGCCAAGTTCGAATTTTAGCAAGATCGGATTACGCAATCATTACCATTTACCTTAAAGACTAATTTTTTATTACTTTTTCCCTATGAAAAGTTTTGTATTAATGCATAGAGAATATTGTATAGAGATATGATGGTAATGAAAGATCATTTTTGTTTTCTTTAAATGTCTCTCTTCAATGTTGAGTTAATTAAGTGGCGCCGCAGTGGATCAATGGAAAGACCGATTCCAAGTAGGGCCCCAGTGGCTCAGTGGATATAACTATGTTAAGTGGGGCCGCAGTGGCTTAGGATAGAACTATATCAAGTGGGGCAACAGTGGCCAAGTAGATAGATATATATCAAATGGAGCCTTTGTAGCTCTGTGGATACAGAGATTCCAAGTGGGGCCGCAGTGGCTCAGTGGATAGAGCGATTCCAAGAGGGGCCTTAGTGGCTCAGTGGATAGAACTATGTTAAGTGGGGCCGCAGTGACTTAGTGGATAGAACTATATCAAGTGGGGCTGCAGTGACTTAGTGTATAGAACTATATCAAGTGGGGCTGCAGTGGCTCAGTGGATAGATATATATCAAATGGGGCCTTAGTAGGTCATTGGATAGAGAGATTCCAAGTGGGGCTGTAGTGGCTCAGTGGATAGAGAGATTCCAAGTGGGGCCTTAGTGGCTCAGTGGATAGAACTATGCTAAGTGGGGCCGTATTGGCCAAGTGGATAGAGAAATATTAAATGGGACCGCAGTCGCTTCAATGTTGAGTTAATGTCACAATTTCATTATTACCTACATATATCTCTGCAATATTTTTTTCAATCTTTGTATGATAACCAAATGTTTTAACATAGTAACTGTTCTAGCCCCGTGACAACACAAAAAAAAGGTGACGGGCTGGGTCCCCTAGTTTCTCAACATATAAATAAAATATTAATTTTCACTTCCTGTGTGTACAGGAACACATTTGGGGTGTCTCTTTCACTTCTATTTAAATACAATTCTTACATTTGCACACTTTGTTCTGTTACATTATAATCGGGTTATACACACTGAAGGGCCTATCTTCAGAACTATTCATTGTTTGACTCACTGTTTAATGACGTTAACATATTAACACTGTCCTCACAGTTGAATAGAGAATCACGAAAACTGTTGATTGACACTATGGCGAATCATAAGCCCCGACCTCACCGTTGAATGTTATTAAACATGTTCTGCAGTGACACTGGCCTCACAGCTTGATGTAGATGAAGTTGTATGTCATGTAGTTGATCTCTCCTTCGAATCCAGTAGAGGACACAAGTGCTCTCACACCGGGGGGGATGATGTCGATCACATTCGCATATAGTTTGGCATTGCAGTGAGACAAAGTTGATGGTCCCACACCTGTGAGATGGTGATGATTTTGGTTAGGCCCTTGCATCGGGTGTTAGGTCATATAGATGTTGAAGCGGTGGTTGTCAGTTCTGGTGGATGTTGGGAAAGCTGTCACACGTGGCAGATGTTAGGGTTGGCTGATATTTATAAGTAGATAGGGAATCCACTCAGGAATGTCGCAGTGCTCCCATAGCAATGTCGACACGTTGTTTGGTAAGACATACCTCTTTGTCATCACTACTTTACAAGGTGACTTTTGTTACTCATTCATTGTGACCATGCAAACAGAAGTAATATTGGGTCACCATAACCTTTGAATTTTTCTTGAGCAATCCAAATAATCCCAGTACATGAAATACTGCTACATGTTAAGTTTTACCCCCTTCACGTTATGCACACACTGTTCAGTCAAAACAATGTATTAAAAAAGTTTATAGCTTTGGCCTACAAAATATGTGATGATGCGACCAGCATATTCATCATTCATAACTCTTGTAACGCCTTTATTCACCAATGGGAACTTTTGCAGATTATCTGGCACATAGTCGGAAGTATCAACTCGTGTAGTAGCCAAATTTAGGACAATACTCTCGTACACATCAGGAGTCCCACAAGTCGGTGATGCCAAAACCAGATCACCGACTGGTGCAATTTGGGTGCTATGCGGACGACACAGTTATTTTTAGTCGCGCCCATAATCTCGAATTAGCAACCCAAAGACTACAAAATGCCCTTAATGCCTTCCAAAACTGCTACACCAAATGGCGAATCAAAATTAATGTAAGAAAAAGTGAAGGTATTGTCTTCACCTGTAGATTATTAACCCAGGCGGATGATCGCCCCGAATAACTCTATTTGGTGAGCAGATCCCTCATAAGGATCTGGTGAAATATTTAGGCATCCATGCGGATCGAAAACTTACTTGGAAGGCGCATATAGGTACAAAATGTGCCAGTGCTCAAGCCAGGCTGTCCACACTTTATTCAATATTAAATCCACGAAGCGCCCTAACTCTAAATAAGGCTGTATTGCTATATACAAAGCTAATAAGCCCAGTCCTTACATATGCTGCGCCCACCTGAGCACATGCAGATAAAACACACATAATACGTCTTTAAAAATGCAAAATATATGCCTGCGAAGAGCAGCAGACGCGCCTCGATACTGCCATATTATGGATCTGCATCGCGAATTAAAAATTGAAAAACTGGATGTGCACTTTGTAAAATCAGCACAAAAATTTTACGCTGATTGTGCCAACAGTGCAAATAAAAAAATATCTACCCTCAGGGACTATGACCCCGAGGAGAGACGAAAATATAAGCGGCCAAAGAGCAATTTGGCTCACAGGCCACCATAAATCCCCTTAATTGTCCCAGTAGACAGCGTGATAATTCTCGCAATCATACAAAAATGAAGCGAAGCAATATGTAATCGCAGAATTAGTCAAAACAGGTTGTGTACAGCGTCTGGCTCGGAGATGGCCCTGTGATTTACACTGCAACACTCCGTCGTACACACGTATGCGCAGAAACACTCCCCACATCTGTCAGCTACTGTATGTATCGCCCGTTCGCGACTGCCGATTCCAAGGCAGCCGCTGGTCAGTTAAGCAGCAAATAACTGCAGAGGCTTGTGATGATAGTGTGCTCTTTCCTGTTTCTGGCGGGGGTTGTGTTAAAGCGCACCTACACTGACACATCCTTATAGACAATTTCACGGTAAAGTGAACACTTTGAAAGCTCTCTCATTTGGAATAATAATCGATAAACATATTTCATTTTAGCCTTAATGTTAACTTCCGAGTGCGGTGGAATATACACACTGTGTTTATTAATTACATGGTATCGTTTGTTTAAAAAGGTGGTTAGCGGATACAAATTGGTTGAAAGTAGAAAGTAACTAGGGCCTCAAACGTGCTCACTTTACCATGAACAGTCTATACACTTACAAACACACAATACACAACATACACCCACACATAATCTGCAAGTGAAGTAACAACGTAGGTAATTTCATTTCATTGCATTGCTCCAACCACCCCCTTCCTCTTCCTAAGTATTCCTAGTTTTAAGCCTGGAAACTAACTTTTTTTCTGCTTCCAGAATGATGACGCATCCACGGTCGGGTGGCGCAGTTCTGTCCCCCGCCTTGAGGGCCGTGCAACTGCGGTACGACCCTGGATACATTACAGCAGCGGCTGGACACATTACATATCGCCATTCATTAACCTATTTAAGTCTCTCTTCTCGAACTAACAAACACCCTACTTTATCCAGCCCTAATCCAGTTAAAAAAAATTACATTTATCCTCTACGACTGTTGCATAGATTTCCCAAACCCTCGCCGCTTTGCCTGGTTTGCTATGCCCTACCATCTAGACTCCATTATTCTTTCGGGGTGTGTCCATGGCTACAATTGCGGTCATGGCACAAGACAACCCTGCTCAGCCGCGATGCATGCGCCCAATTTTGATATTTAAATCCGACGTAATGCGTGTAGGGCTTGCCCTGAGACGCATCCCATTCTCCAACCGTCTTAGCTACTACCATGCATGCCGGAGGGCACACAGGACTGTAAATGTGCTCACGCTGGTATAGCAGGTTTTGGGGAGTTGCCATTAAAAAAAACATCTAGGCGACAGTTCACCCTCCCAGGCCATTGAGGTAGGATCTATGCCCGTCTCCGCGGCATACGTTGCCCCCCTCCCCCCTTTTCAGAAATTAATCCCAGCAAAATCATGACTGAAATTAACACAGCTTTTAAAATTAAAAGTGATGCGCACTTTAGCGAACACCCTGACCTAGCACAAGTTCTTCAGCCCCTCTGTGCTATGATCGCGAAATGTACAACGCCGAACATGTCCATTCAAGATAATATAACTGCGACTACCGGTTCGTCTATCCAACTGGTCAGAAATTTTGGCCATACTGACAAACCTAAATAATGCAAAAACATAAACAGACTCGAAATACACTTACACCCTATTCTTTTCTGGAATGCACGAAGCCTTAGCCCAAAAAAAGGACTAATTTGTAAACTATTAGTCTCGTTATGAAATTAAAATTGCGGCAGTTAACGACACATATTTTACACAAAAATGTCGCTTTTCTGTTCCGGGCTATGCCATATATAGAAAGGACAGGCCTCAGGAGAGCGGCAAGGGGCGGGGGAGTGGCAAATGTTGTCCACAACTCTGTCGCACACAACGAAATAATGTTTCCATATTTTTCAATACTGGAGGCTGTAGGTAATGGATTAAAATTAGGCAGCAACGCACCAAACTCCTGGCAATTTATGCCCCGCATGGGCACTCGCTAACACAGGCTGACCTAGACCTGCTATATAATAATACAGGTCATACCTTCCTCGCATTAGCCGACATAAATACCAAACAACCTAATTGAAATTCTAGTAATAGAACAGCCAATGGGATGACCCTGCAGAGGCATCAGGCGAAAAGAAATTATTAAGTTGACCCCAGTTGAGCCCACGTTTAATCCACCTTTTATAAACCATCCTGACATAGTAGATATTGTTTAGCTAAACAGTTTAAAACTAGGTTTCACCTACGAGTCGAACATGATCTGTCCTCCAATCATTACCCATTTCGCATCGATTTTTATAATATTTACACAGAAGTTAATGCCCCGAGGAAAATTAAAGATTATTCTAAAACCGATTGGCATGGTTTCTCGGAATTTATGTTGGAAAACTTGCCGTAAATAAACAAAGCTTCTTTGCATACAAATAAGTATGTTGATGAAAGCGAATAACTTACTTACAAGCACCATACAGCAGGGAGTGGCCGAACGTATTCCGGAAAAGACACAGACAAATAAACTTGACACATTTGGGCAGTATATATGGGAATTAATTATGCAGAAAAACAGCCTAAGACGCTATTATTCCAGACATCGAGATCGGCAAACTAAGGAGCGAATTAACGAAATACAGGCTGTCATTTCAGAGGAAAAAAAAACTCCAGTGGGCCAGGGTCTGGGATGCTAAAGTAGCTAAGCTAAAACCACGCGAAAACAATTTATGGGGCTTAACCAAACACCTTTTAAATAAGGCAGATAGATCCCCACCCTCGCAAAATAACAAAGGGTTCGCTTTCACTCCTGAAGGCAAAGGCACAAGCATTTGCCAGTGTGCTGGAAAATACTTTCTAGCCAAATCAGAACCCCCTATGTTAGGAATTTCACAACACAAATTTACCGTGAAATTAATTTAAAGTAAAGAAAGCCGACTGAAGATGAACCTGAATTTACTCAGTCGCACGAAATCAAGCTTGCAATGCGCCGCATGCATCCCAGAAAAGCACCAGGTGCAGACGGCATTCAGGCTATTGTATTAAAGAAAATGCCCGAATAGGCACTCGAGTATTTACCTACTAATGATATTCTCAACCTGGAATACTTTCCAAGCGAATGGAAATCTGCCATCTCATAAGCCAAGGAACGATAAGAAAATGACAGGCCTATTAGCCTATTAAATACTCTTTCTAAGGTAGCAAAATATATAACACTGAGACGGATTAACACCCACATCAGATATAATAATTTACTTCCTGAAGAACAGTTCGGCTTCCGAAAAAAACATTCTAAAACATACCAACGGGTGCGAATTACTGAATATATTACACAAGTCTTTAAGTGGAAGGACTATGCTTTTGATCGAGTATTTCTTGCTGGTTTACTTTGAGACGGGCTCTCAAAATTATCGGCCCCTCCTCTGCCGTCGTTCTACAACCGCAGATGACAGTACGTGGCAGGTGGTACCGCTCGGTGCTTCTCCTACTACGCAACACGTTACCTGACTCTGTAGCAATTTCCACTTTAACGCTTTGTTTCTAAAAACTGTAAAAGCCTACAAAATTATGGTGAATGATGGTGAAAACGTATAAAACTATAAAGACTGGCAATGAAACACGTCCCATGGTGGTTCTGCGAAGAAGTTTTCTTGCGAGGGCAAGAAAAACTGCACCCGTCATGGAAGTTCATACACTCACGTCTGGTTCGGCCGCAAGCTCGTTTGTCACTGAGAGAGAGAGAGAGAGAGAGAGAGAGAGAGAGAGAGAGAGAGAGAGAGAGAGAGTCCACGCCTCGCCACCAGGAGCGCTGCTGCGAGTGATATGTCTGAGCACCGCGCTGAGTAAAATGGCGCCTGGCGTGACGTCACTTCCTGCAGAGAAGCTTACCACTGAGATATTGAGATATTTTGAAAATGTAGTAGAATACTTTAGAACAGGAATATTTGTACATGGATTGGCTGTTCATTTCCAGCCACTTCTATAGGGAAAATTGCATTTTGCCGCTATGTATACTTGGGGTGCTAGTTCATTCGGCGGAGGAATGGCAGCCCCTGAGTCTTCAGTGAAAAATAAGTAGACAGAAAACTTTCTATAGGCTGTTCACGGTTAAATGAGCACTTTTGAAAGCCCTGCTTATGATCTACTTGTATGCACGTTGTGTATTCTTTCGCCTTATGTAAAATTAGCATTGTCATGGGCCTCACCACTTTATTATGCGTCGGTCAAGAGAAACTGAGAAATTATTAGAGAAGTAAATATTTTACAAAAATGCTCATTTTTACACATCGATGTATTAAAAAAAAAAACAGAAAGCGAAAGAAATAATGAAAATTAACAGAAATGGTTACCTAAAACTTCTCATTCGACGTTTAGATATGGAACTACTTTCCCATCCATCGTTACCAACTTAACTGGGCGTATGTCACTCAGGGCGCCCGTTAAAATGTATGCAGTGACTTTTTTCTTAGGTTGATATCGAAAGAGCTCACTTTATCGTGAACAGCCTTTTACATAATGTTATTAATTATGGCCCAGTAGGCTGATAGTAGACAAATGCTTTATGTCTGCTGGTAGAATTTGTAGGCGCGAAAAGCACGCTTCGAAAACATGAAATTGTCATATTTTCAAATTTCAATGTTAAGTCGGCAATTAATGTTAAATGGATATTTTTATTTGTTTGCCGAGCTTTCAGAAAAATACTTAAAAAATGTACTTTAAGATCAGCGGAATTTGTAAATGTAAAATGAAAGGTAAAAGATTTGTAAACTTTTAAAAATACTCACACGAGAGTTATGGCAAAAATAATGTTATCATGAGTTTCAGCCATATAGCAGACATTTTATGTCTCATATTCTCTAGTCTGTTTAAAAATTTTTATAAAGTCGGTAAAGGAATTTTGTGCCATGTTTGATATGATCAGAGTAATGTGTAAAGACAAACAAATGTCGTTCAAAATTATATTTTGCCATGTGGAATAGAGATAAAAGTATTATCTAGTCAAAAGTTTATCAAAGAAATTGCATTTTGAGAGAAACTGAAATGTAGTCATGTGGACTGCACAAAAAAAAATATTTCTTAAAATTTGCTGTTATTTGTAAGGTAAATGCAGCTAGGTAACATCAAAACTAAATGAGTCATTTTCATGAAACAAATGATTTTACCTGCTCCACACAAAAGTTGTCGCCATTTTGGACGGCAGTTTAAATAAATGTTATTGAACATAAAAATTAATGTAATTGGATTTGTCACCAAATAACGTGTTTGTCAAAAGTTGTCAAAGTTCGTCAGAGTTTGAATGCGCCATATTTATTTTGCTCGGCGCCCTTTTAAAGGATTTCAAAGAAAAAAAAAAAAAGAGAAAAATATTTATACTAATTATATAAATCTATGAATATATATATTTTTTTACTGAAAAGATTGAAGATAGTAAAAGAAAAGAAAGCAAGGCATGTGTTACATTTGTTAGTTGATATGTTTACAATATTTTGCCCTCCTTTAATGAGCTGTTTCACTTATAAGTATTTTCGGGATGATTAAGGGCTGATTTTATATGCCCCTTTGTCACGTCCCTGGGAGGACGTCGCAAAGTACTACTGCGCACGCTGTTTCTTCGAAGCAGGGCTGCGTGCACACACACAAAACATATGAATTGTTTTTCAAGGTGAAAACATTTTCAAAAGAAAGAAGAATTTTTTTCAGTGGTTGTTGGGGCTTGTGTTTTCTGTTTTATTTATCTGGTTAGTACTAATCTGAATAATGCCCGCAGGCTGGGTACAGCAGTTGAGCAAGGCTTCGCTTTCGTAGTTGATCCGTGAGGGAGGAGGGGAAGTACTTGAGAACGAGGGGAAGGATGATCTCCGAAAGAAGGCGCGAGCACTCGTGAGACATGATGACGGGGGAGTTAGGATCGCGGGAGCTGGTGCGGATGAGATACATCCAATTGTCAAATCTCTCAGATACCTACCCCCTGATTTGTCTACTGAAATCCTGCAGTTGTTTAATACCAACTTAGCACCGGAAAAGCAGTTTTTCGTAGCATTCGATTCAATATTGGCATTAAATATCTGCCCTAGGAAGGTGTTGCACGCTGCTTTTACCTTTAGGGTACCAGATGTGTTACAGTCAATCTTCTGTAAGGCGCGGGAAGAAAATTGGGAACCCATGCATTTGATCAAAACATGTATGAATCAAGTAGTAAGTGAAGTGACTATTGCCAACCTATGTTAATTTACCAGAAACGAAACAATCCCCGTGTCAGTCAATGCAGGACTTTGTGCAGGACGTAGTAGGATTGGTAGGTGTTTGGGGTACCCCTGTGCAGAGGACTGTTTTATCCAAATAATATTTTATAATTTACTCCCGAAAAATAGTCTTTTATTTGCCTTTGTTACTAGGTCTTCATTTATGTTACAGCTTTTCTCCTTGGTAATAGCTGTGGAGCATACCTTGAGAGATTTTTCGCTAGTGTAAATGGGTAACGAATTAAAGGTCGCAGAGAAGGGACTAGGGAAAGTAGGATCCTTTAAGAACTGTATTATTTGTGGTAAGAACAAACATTACGCCAAAGATTGTTTTCATAAAACAATCTGTTTTTGTCTGTGACCCCAGCCGACAATCCTAGCAAAGGAAGAGTTAAGACCCATTCCTAGTATTCGAAAACAGGGAAAATAAGTGATAGTGTAGGGAAGTAAAATAGGCTGAAAGAGTAAGTATGCTTTTTCTCAAGCAAAAGGGGCATGTTCAAGCAAAGTGTCCGATAAGGGAAAAAGCAATAGAGGAGCATTCCGTGAACAGCTTGGGTTTCGAGAGAAAGTACGGGCTGCTTTATGTTCCAGCTGTTATCGCTAATCAGTTTATGGTAGCCGCCCCTCTCGATTCAAGCGCCTCATGTTCTTTAATCAAACATGAATATGGAGCTGCGCCGGAATGAATTAGTGGGGCAAATCGGAGAACCCCTAGGCGAACCGGGTAAAATTCCCAGCCCGGTCATCCTCGGATGTTCGTTTGTGGGCATTTTGTCGGACGATGTCGCTTGTCGGCCGGTTTTCTCGGGGTTCGCCCGTTTGCCCCGCCCTTTCATTCCGACGCAGCTCCATACTTACCTCAATCACCCTCATCGGCTCTCAAGACCTAGCTGTTACTTGCCGCCACACTCTCTTCACGTATTCGATGGGGAATCACCCCTGAATTCCTCCGGGTGCGCGACAGGTTGCCTACTCACTAAGACATGCTATTGCTACCACTGTACCCTTTGTTTGCGATTTAACCGTAAATGGTGGCTCCTAGATAGTTGCAACAGGGGAGGCTTATTTGCTACTTATGTCGTCCTGCTTCATCCCATGGTATCCACAATCAATTTAACCTCATGGTGTACGTTTTGCATGCAATAAATGGTGCCAACACATATTATTTACATGATAGGGGTGTGTACGACTGACCACACCTACCATTAATCCAAGATCATAGTTTACTTGCTCCATATGTCAATTTGTGTTCCTCTAACGCAAGTACTTTGCCTAATATCCCAAGTAATATCCTTGTCGCCCACCGACTTTAGGGACTTCTACAACCCTTATTATTTGAAATAGACCATGGGTGCCCTATATCAATCTTCCTCTTTTCCAGTCACTAATCATGTGCCCGAGTTTGTACACATGTTTCCTATACATGCTGTATGTGTATACTAAGTTTCAGCTCGATTGAATACCTAGAAGTGGGTCAAAATTCAGTTGCAAGATTTCACCCGAATGTACAAATAAATTAACAGGGTGAGTTAAATAAAATTTTGTAAAAAAGAGTAAATTTTGGAACGTTTTACTGAACATTTCGAAAACACAGCAATGTGTAAAATGTGCCAATCAACATATTCAATGAAAGGTAGTACGACAACCTATCTGTAAAAAAAAAAAACATTTGTCACAAAAGCATCGTCCATCATACGATAGTATATTCGAATCAGAAATTGCGACATAGCTTCATCTTACATATCAATTGCATTAGAATTTTTAAACAAGTCACTATTGTTTCGATTCAACAGTTCAATCAATCAATGAAATAATGAATCAATTTATTTGTCCAAAAAGACCATACATAAATGGTATACGACATGTCAAAAAAAATACTTACTGAAATATGAAAATTATGAATTATTTAAAGGTTGAAAAGTTAATATAATTAGACAGTATGAAAAAAAAAAGCAATAAATTTTTGCTTAACTAGGGATATAAAGAAAAATTACAGAACAATTTCTATATATAAAGGCAGCTAGCAGTGAAATATAAATTGATAAATATAAATAAATACAAATGAATTTGATACACTAATATTAACAAAATACACCAAATATTTTTAATACAAAACAAAATAAAAATACAAGTAAAAAAATTATATAATAAGATTTAATGGGCTATATTGTCCAGATATAATGTATATTTATTTATAAGAGAGCACTTTCGCACTAGCACGATTGGGGAGCCATACACAGTCTCCAATTTGGAGAGTGTTAGTCCTATGCTGTCTGTCAAATTGAACTTTTTGAGCCTTTTGCACATTCATAAGATTGATTTTATCTGGTGCTCTGTCTCTGGCCAATTTCGTACACCACTGGTTGCCTCTTTCAGAAAAGTGATTCGTAACAACTTGATTTGGTTGTACGGCTTCCATTCCGTGTAGGAGATAGAAGGGGAAAAATTTTGTACTTGTGTTGATGGAAGTATTATAGTTAAATATAATGAACTTGAAATACTAGTCCCAATTTACGGAAATGTCGTGTGCAAAGGCAGTTAGCTGAGTACCTAGAACCGGGTTCATATTTTCCACAAGCCCGTTGTATTCGGGACTGCATGCCATAGTTTGAAACTTGCTAATGTTAAGGCACTTTAGTAGTTCAGCAACTAGGGCATTACTAAACAACGTGCCTCGGTCAGTCAAAATTTGCTGTGGACAGCCATATTGCAAGATAACTTATTTTATGAAACATGCAAAAGTATCCGCGGCAATGCTAGGCCCTGCCTCAACAACCTTATACCTACTAAAAAAACTCAGTCATCACTAATATGTATTTATTACCCTGTGTGGTGACTGGCAATGGGCCATTGGCGTCCATCGCCCAAGCTTTCAAAATGGAAGGTGTGGTAATGGGGGTTAATTGGCCCATTGGTTTAAAGTTAGGAGTCTTAATTTTCTGGCATACTGGGCAGATTTTTATATAGGCCTTAATGTCTTTGGACATCGTGTCCCAAAAATATGCACTCTTGATTTTTTGCTAACGTTTTGAAAACCCCGAAATTACCCTCACCAAGTACTGCACAGTAGGGCTGTAGTGTGCTTCAATAATCTCCTGGACGTCGTATGTGGGCTCTAGTGTAAGCCTTTTCTCAACCACCGGGGTGCTAACTTTAAAATAAATTTTCCAATTGCCCGCGATAGCATATCTCAGCCAATTTTAAGTAATGGGGTTCAGCCTTATGTGGGTCAGTGTGAGCTACTTTGAGTTTTGCAATTTAGGGATCGTTTTCATATTCGCCCAAAAATGGGGAGGGGTGGTTGTCTAAGGGAAATAAATGTAATAGTTTATCATCATCTATCTTAATATATTCGTGTTCATGTGTAAAAACCGGGAAATAGTAAATTTCATTGTTTCCTAGGACTATAATTATTTGACAGTGCAATAACGGGTCAATAGAAGTAACGTGGATTTTCTGTGAATTTTTTGCATGATAATATCAATGTTAACCTGAAAAGTTAGTGATATTATTTTAGCTATTGCAAATGTCAGAATGTATTCTCTATTCAAAATACTCTTACTAACTATGGATTAGTCTTTGGCACACATTTCGGGCTTTAAATATGGTTTCACTTCTGTCCAATCATTAACTACAAATTTTGAAATGAAAATTTTAATCTCGATATACTTTTTTGGGGTTCTGATACAAATTCTCTGTGAACACCTTGTATAAACTGGTACACCTTTACATGTCCTTTTTAACCTTATAAGGGATGTTGTTGGTCACTATGAGGTGCGTATCTGCTAGACTGACTGTGGGTATATGGCTCATGGTATCAGCTAAAACATTCAGTTTTCCTGTTACGATTTTCGCCTCAAAATAGTATTCCCCTAAGGCAATAGCCATTTTTTGAATACACAAGTTAATGTCTGCCATTGTGCGTAAGTAGCGATGGTTATAATGGTCTGTTCCGAGAGCAAAACAGCGCCTGTAAAAGTACTGTTGGAAGTAATTGCAGAGTAATTGATCCGAGTTCCCTCTCTGTTGTTGATCAATGCATTTCTGGTATAGACAATTTTTCAGAAGCATAAGCAATGACCTGGTGAGTTTTTTGTGATACTGGCATCCTGCATAAAAATGGTGCCAATAGCCATTTGAGAGGCATCACCTGTCAAAATGGTGGGCTTGTCATCGTTCAACTTAAGTAATCTTTATGCTTCCTGTATGGCTTGTTTGAGTATAGAAAATGCCTGTTGTTGTTCATGATTTTATTTATACTCTGTTGTTTTCTTTGTTAGTTCAATAAGAGGCACAGCTATTTTGGTATAGTTTTGTATATAATGGCAGATATAGGATGTCATTCCTAGAAATGTACATAATTGCTTTAGGTTACTTGGTTCTGCCATCTGTTGAATGATGCAAACATTATCAAGGTCAGTATAAATGCCTTGAGGGGTGATGCAATGGTCAAATATCTTTATTTCCTGTTCGCCAAAGTTACATTTCTTAGTGTTTACCTTGACATTGAATTCTTGTAACCTTTTTGAAATACTTTGCGAATGTTTTCTAAGTGTTCTTCAAAAGAATTACCAATAATAATATCATATATATATGCTAAGGCTGGATGCTAATGGAGGAGTCCTAATAGCATATCAGTAAACTACTGGAAATGTTGTGGGCTACTACACAAACCCATCAGTAAACAGCGATATTGGTAGAGACCAACACCATCGATGATAAATGCAAGCGTATGTCTATCTACCTTTTTAATGGGCAAACTATAAAATCTGGAAAACAGAACTAAGCTAGTAATGAACTTTGAATTTTGTAAGACATTTAATATGTCTTCTGTGCATGGAAGAGGATACGGAATTCTAGTGATGTCAGTGACACATGGAATTTGCTTTTAAGGGGGTCCAGATGAAGGTTTCTTAAATACAGGAAGAAATAATATTCCGACATTGTTTATACATTCGATGTGTATTTTTAATGTTACAGATATTGACTTTTAATGTCTTTATTGTTATCTTCAAAACTAGGAAATAAGAGATAACTTGAATGTGAAATAGGAAATAAAACACACTTCTGTCACAAGCAACACAAAACATGATAATTTCATTTCATATAAGAACAAGAACAATATAGTTCCTAACATGTACTGAATTGAACAAAAATGTTTATTTAAATAGGCATATTTATATAAAACTGCATTGTTAACAAATAACATATGCATCTCAAACACAAAAATATACATAAGGTTTATTTTTAAAAAATTCAAATTTACAATTTCGTATTGGGATTAAAAACAGTAGCTTGAGTAATGTTTATGCAAGTCATATTTATAAAAAAAAATTGGTGCCTTAGCGCTACAAGAAGAGCCAAACAAGTAAGTTTAACTTCAAATAAACCTAAATATAACATCTGTACTGAGAATAAGCATAACAAATCGCAAATGTAGCGATACCAGAAAAAATGTATTGATACAAATAACCCTAACAGCACACAAATCACAAAAATTACCCCATACGTACACATTTTATTTCAATAAAGGTATTTTTATGTCTGTAATGAGTTTCAAAAATCACAATTGCAGTCCCTACAGCAGTAATGAAATCTGCATTATTTACAAAATAATCCTTGCCTGAAAAACAACATAAAGCAAATACATGTTGTTTAGAATAATGGTGATTTTACAAACATAAAATTACTGATTTTAACTTAAAAACCAAATTCCTTTGAAGGTAAAAATTTTAATCTAAATCAATTATAAATATTTCCTGTCATAAAACAAAGGAAGTTTGGTTCATAGTAAAACAATATTGAAAATTCGTAGCTAATTTTAATATAAAAATAATTTTCAGTTGCTCTTACAGTAGTATTGCACACATGAACACAGAAGTTTATTTGCAACTAAAGATGATACTCCTTATGCACAAAAATATTACACAAACACTAGACATAACTATATCATAACTAGGTACAGCTTTTGCAAAAGATTTCATTCAACATACTCTACATACTATTGATTGCTGTAATCGAAAAAAGTAAATATTGCATATCCAAAAAAGGATATGTATTTTGATTTTCTTAACAAATTAAATTAACTTAATGTTATTTTGGAAATAGTATTTGTAATACATGATTTACAATTTAAATTCCAGCCTTCGATATTTCCTACTCAAGTCATCTAAGACTTCGTCAGTGGAAACATAAATGTTTCTGTGTATATACAAATGGGCAAGGCCATTTAGTCTCTCTACTGAGGTTGAATTCCTCAGGTAAGTCTTCAAAATCCTCAGCATTGAAAACAACCGTTCAGGAGTAAATGCTATAACAAGCAAAGTAACTAGAATCTTCAGGAGCTTATGTATAGTTGGATACAAATGCTCATAACCATGAAGAAGAACATTCATAGCTTTTTTGGATTACACCCATGCTTATTACTTAATTCCAGGTACCAAAGAGTAAGTTCTGCACTTGCACTAAAACGCGATGATGAAATGTCGCTTTCATAGATGTCGCACAGCACAGAAAGTGACTTTTCATCTTATTTGCTAGGCTTCTATCGAGTTCCATGCGGCATGATTACTTGAAATGACTGCAAAATGTGTTTGTGTTTTAAGAACCTTTCCTGCAACTGATTTTAAAAAGTGTTAACAAAAGAGATAAATACCGATTTCCTGTATAACATTTCTGGAGAATCGTGTTCTACATTCGATCTCATTGTTTGTTTCCCAACAACACGAGGAATATCGAAGGGTATTTCATATTTTGTGCACATTTGTTTCACTTTTTCAAATGTAGAATGAAATTCCTCTTCAGCATTTTTGCATATCTTTCGCAGTAGGGTGTAAACATTATCTGCATTGTCAAGCACATATACAAAGTCAGTGTCTTGATTCTGTAAATAATTGCTTATCTGCAAAGTGAATGAAAAACATTTTGTGAACCACAAAGCGAGACAGAAGAAACTCGCACTTTTGCAAATTGCTTTGCAGCATAAGTGCACCCGATGTCATATCCCTATCATTCCATGTGTTTGAGACCTCTTCCAGTGCAAGCAGCACTGAATCGAAGAGTTCAAAGAAACATTTACAGAGGCGTGTCGTTGAACTCAGCATGTAGGACATAATTCCTTAAGTTTTGCGGCACCAATGCAGGGTTTCTGGTTAGTGATTTTGTCATGCAAAACTGCTTGCTGTTTAGGAGTATTGAAAAAGTCGTACACTTTTTGAATGGTGCCCATGCAGTTTCTTATGGAAGGCACTGAGCATGCATCAGATACTGACAAATTTAATGCATGGGAACTGCGGTGCACATATAGTGCAATTGGATGAATGCACCTTATGTGTCCCTGTACTCTATTTATTACACTACTCATTGCTGATGCACCGTCATACCCCTGTCTCCATATAAACTCTGTACAACACCTATCTCAGGTAATGATTTAAGTATAATATTACTCAACCCTTTGCCAGTGACATCATTAATGGGAACAAACATTAAAAAATCCTCCTTGAGAGCTTTCTCTTTTAGATCCAAATACCTCACACAAAGATACATCTGTTCTTTTGTAGCGGTATCTGTTATCTCGTCACAAAGAATGCTAAACCATTTGGCACTGTTTACTTGTTCAATAACTTTACTCGTGATAATTTTCCACATGATGAAATTATTTCATTCTGAGTCTGCCAACTTAAGTAAATTTCATTGGAACTACTATTTTTGAGATGGTTTGCTAAGAACCAGGTCTCCTGAGTCCACTCTGAACTGCAACAGTTCCTAGAAATTTCCCTCATTTCCAGAAGAGTTAACATCTGGATTGAGTCGGCCACTATCCCTGTGGCCTCCCAGAGGAATACCTTGCCACCCACAAAACAGTACAGTCTTTATGATAGGCATAACAGACTCTCGATTCGTTTTAATTTTCATCTCTAATGCTTTATTCAAGTCAATATTTATGGGATTTCTTACATTAGTATATACTTCAACAAAATTCTGTACATCTTGTTTGCAGTTGTTGTGGTACATAGCCTTTTCATGGCTGTCGAATACTTCTAGAGCATCTTTCCACCGGTCGAAGCTTTCCGAGACTAGTTTGCCAGTAGAAAGTTTTCGTTTGTTTACACCATTTGGCGGAAAAAGTACACAGTATTGCACTATTGTGTAACTTCGAATAAACAAGCCACTCTCGGCAAGACAGCCACTTGTGTTGAAATTTAGGTTTCTTTGGACCAATATTGTTTATATTCTTTGGACCAATATAGCTAATATTGTTTATGAACGATTAGGTACTCGTAGATTATTTATTATTAAGGGTTTAATTAATTTTATACCTACAATAAGTTTGTGGTGATTTTTATTAAGATCATATAATATGGCTGCTCCCCCTTCTTTGAATTTAATAGGGGAGATTATATTGTTTAATAGAATTGTTTCTTGAAGTAGCGTTAGTACATTTGTATTTTTAATTATATCTTTTTTTAGAGCTGCATATACTTTATATATATATATATATATACACTTATAGTCAACACTGCAATAGTGTGAAATTTGAAGTGGATATCTGGTTGCCACACATTTGTCACAAGCTCCAATTTTTTATCGAGTGGTACATCCTGTAGAACAGATTTTCTATTAGTGTAATATGTTATAATATTTTAGATATAGGTAAATTTAATCAAATTAGAAAATCTAAAATAGCCACTGACATCTTGATACAGAACTAATATGGAAGAAACAGGCTAACATCAAATGAAATTAACAATAGGTACACAAAAATTCAATTTAACAGGTCAGTATTAACTTTAAAATAATCGCATGTTGTGGATTCGCATTATATCTTTGAAATAAGAATGAAAGCAGGTATGCTGAGAACCAAACATTTTTAATGGTAATGAAAAATGTTTATTATTTAATATGTGATACGAACATTTCAGGACACTTTTAAACCCGGAACTGTCATTTTTTCCTGGCAGTTTCCTATCAGAGAACATTTAATTCAACTTTTGAGTTCATTGTTTTCAGTTTTAGACAAAGAAGTAGCTCAAATATGTCAGCTCAGTCATTACCCACATATCGAAGAAAAACTCACAGTTAATCATTATTCTCACTTTGTCTCACTAGTGACTTGCCTATTCTTCCCTGCTGACTCTATACCTCATAAGGCGGGACACACAGTCGTCCAAAAATTATGTGGGATACTCCGTCGGAGTGTTTGGAACTTTGCTGGTATCTTTGCTAATTTATTTTGAGAGTCATGTAGTGTGTGTCACTGATGCACTACTTTCATTTAATAATTACATGTCATGCTCCTGTAACAAGTACAGTGCAATATGGAATAAAATATTTTTAACATATACTTGCACATAGCAGACTGCATGTGCAATTTGTGATTTAATTAGGAGCCAGTAACTAACTCCAGTGTTTTGTGCCAGTATAGATCAGTATTGTAACGTAAGAAATCTTAGACTGATGTGGGCTACTTTTTCAAGTTTGATATAAAATATATATTCTTGTTAGTTATAAGTATTTTTAAAATGTGTGTCCTGTAATAAATATCAATGTGAGGTGTAAATTTCAGGCAGCCATAAACTAACAATACTACACACCTTCATCAAAATAAATTATTGTTTGAGGTTAAGTGTTATGTTTAATTGCCAAAGAGACACATAACAAATTTTATATTTTGTGCAAATAATGTTTATTAATAAAGATATGGTGTTTTCCTATTTCCTCATCTCACCAGCGCTGCACTTGTCCATTCCTGTCATCAATCATCATCATAATGTTATTTTATTTTCATGACCACTCGAGAACTCTCAGCCAGTGAGAAGCCTTCGACGCGCCACTCAGCAGCTGACACTGAATTGTGGGACGACCGGCACAGTGGCGGGAGTGTATCAGGCCTAGACAGCCTTACTGCATGGCACCCTCCTCCTTCGTGGTCACTGCAGACATGTTGGTGCCCGCACACCTGCAGCAGTAGCACTGGCGATGAGATAGCAAAGGAGGGGACCTCCACTCCTCCCATCCGTTCGAAGCTGCCATGCCTCCTACACCTCACACTATGCATGGCCTGCAGTGGGGCCACCCCCTTCCACACTGGTGTACCACAGCCTGTCAACACCACCGGAGTCTTAACCTTGAGCCAGCAGCAGCTAGTCCCATGCCACGCTAACGGGATTAGATGTATAATGCAGGTTCTGGCCCACCTCATTTTCTCATCGAAAAAGCAAGTTTTGTACCTTAAAAATCAAGTAATTTTAACATTTTCAAGCAACTTTTTCATGTTTCTAGAAGCATCAATTTTCGATTCTCAAAAACAAGCATTTTTAAGCTAAAGACAATAAAAAAACGAGCAAAATTTCAATTATTCCAAAATTTTCGTTCACTACTCGTGCAGCTTTATAAGCAGCAAATTTACCTAAAAATCAAGCCATTTTACCACAAAAACCAGCAAATTTTCATGTTTTCTAGAAAAGTCAATTTTGCAAGCACATAATCTAAACCAAGCAAATTTAAGCTAAAATAAGTTAATTAAGTTAAAAACAAATGAAAATATACATATTAATAGAATTTATATATTCATAAGAGAACTCTAGAGCATGGATAAATTTCCCATTTTTCATTTCTTTTAAGCCATTATATGGCATTTAAAAAATCCTTCTCGTTCGATAGTTTCAAAGCATTTTGATCTATTATTTTCACATAATGCACTGGTAATGAAGTTTTAAACTTGTCATCTAGAATACAATACATTTTTTTACAAAACTTAGATTTATAAATTTAGCAGTAAACCATGCATTTTTTTCGAGGTCTTCTAGTTTAGTGAATTCAAAGGAATTGCTCAACTTGTTGAGCAGAGATTCCATTTCGATTTATGAAGAAAAAAAATACAAAATATTAAAAAAATATGATATATAAATTTTTTAATAAAAAATCGAAAATCAAGAAAAGCAATGAAAAATTTGTGGCGAAGTATTAAGCATAGAAAGTTTTTCACCACATAAATATACAAAAGATAAAAATATTAAACTTTAAAAAATTGTATTCATTTTATACTAGAAAACAATATGAGCTAAAGAATCAAAAAGTATTCTGTGAATGTGGTTTATATGTTTCAAATGATATCCAGAAAAGCATAAAAATACTAAATTACGCAAACATATTTTTAATGTACAAGATAATTATTCAACAAAAACATATGCAGCATGTAAAGAAAATAAATCTATCGATTAATTTTATCCTTAAAAAAACACAATTGATAAACTTACAACAAAATGTAAATAATGCTTTAGCAAATATTCTATAAATCTTCATGAGTTAAATAAAGAAAGGAAAGAGAAAGTACTATGTGACTGTGGTAAATATTTGTAATGAATATCGATAAAGGTATAAAAACAGAAGAATTAACAACAGCTAAAAATAAAAACGATTATAAATAATTTAATATAAGAAAGCTAAATAGTTGAAAATAAAAGTGATTTCAATATTTTCAATAACTTTATAATTTAATTATTTACATCTTAAATTTTTTTAAATATTTAAATGCTACTCAAAAAATGGAGTTGAGAGTTACAGCTAAAAGTTTAAAAATTGTATATTGGAATGGATTAAGGAAAGATGAGATAAATAGAAATATTATTATACAGCATCATCAAGCACGAGAATATCGATTCAAAAATCTATGGAAAAACTAAATGATTTAAAAGTTGTGGAATTAAGAGCTAAAGCTAGAAGTTTTAAAATAGAATATATAGGAAGACTACATAGAAATGATTTAATTAGAACTCTAATACCATTTATTTTAAATAAAGAAACAAGGAACAAATGTGCAAATTTACCATATTCATATCAATGAATTATATGCTAACGAGTGAAAGAAATTGAAGAAAATATTTCCATTCTCTAATAATCTATTTTTGCAACCTAGAAATAAAAGTAAGTGATTAACATAATAAACAACAAACAATAATTTTACAAATTTATCTTTATCTGATGTTAATATAAATGAATTATATAAAAAAGATAAAAATGAATTAAAATAAATATTTCCTTATTCTACTGTTTTCGTTAATAAAAGAAATAGAAAAATCAATAAAACTTACATAGTTAATAAAGCTTTTAAAGGTAGAATATCAACTTATAACATTGAGAATCCTTTAATTTAGCACAGCCTAATCAATGTTTGGCTTCAGTAAAAAATGAGGTGTATGAGAAAATAGGGAATAATCTTAGAACATTTCGAAAGGTTAAAAAACAGTATTAATGATATAGCAGACGTCGCAAACAAGAGAAAAATCAAGTAGAATTATTTACATTTTAATCACCCAACTATACAATATTGAATACAGTAGAATTTGAAAGGATTTACAAATTCATAAAACAAGAAATGAGTACACAATTTTCTGGATTTCAAAGAAAAGGTTCAGGGAGGACTTTAGATAGAGTAATTGGAATACAATTAGCAATAAATAAGTATAAGCCATTAAATGGATCATATATATATATATATATATATATATATATATATATATATATATATATATATACAAATTACCAGGAGTTATTAAGAATTAAAAAAACACACATAAAGGTGAAAAACAAAGATAAAAAATGTTTTCTTTGGACAATAAAATCTGCACTGTATCCATCACACAATCATTCAGATAGAATAATTAAATATTCAAATGTGGGGCTTAATATTGATAATTATGAATATCCTATTAAAATTGATGATAAACCAAAAATAGAAAATCAAATTAAATCATTTATAAATGTTTATTCTGTTAAAGGTAATTCTACAGTATATCCACTAAAACCTACAAAGAAATTAAAAAGAAAAACATATAAATTTACTTTAATTCAAAGATGATAAAAACTCGCACTACTGTTGGATAAAAGATTTGTCGAGGTTAGTTTCAGCACAAAAAAATAATCATAAAAGTAAAACTTATATATGTGATACATGTATTCAATTATTTTATTCTTAAGAAAAAGTAAATAAGTACACAGAAGACTGCTCAAAAAATGAATCAGTAAGAATCAGTATACATTCGAAAGGAGAGCAAATAAAATTTAAAAATTATGAACATATAATGAAGGTTCCTTTCACAATATATGCAGATTTTCCAATCATTTCTAAAGAAAATATCAACAACTATACCAAACCCAAAAGAAATAAGTAAATTTAAATTAATCAAAAAATATCCAGTTTTAATAGAAAATGACATTGATAATGGTTTTATAAGGAAATACTTAAAGAAATATACAATCTTACTAATGAACAAATAAATAACATTGATTTACACATGAATGATGAATCATATATTATGAAATATCAATTAGGTGAAGCATCTGGTTTTTGCTATTATATTGTATCTAGTTATGGTGATTATATGCCACCAGTATTATATCGAGGTCCAAATGCACATAAAATTAATGAATTAATGAAAAAGGAAGTAGAAGTTCGGAAAATATATTCACAAATTGAACCAATTCATCCACTAACAAAATATAAACAAATATTATATAGCAAATAAAAAAAGTACTGTATGCGAATATATGAACGGCAGTAAAAAAGTATGCCATCATGATCAAATAAGTGGAAAATTCATTGATCCAGTATGTAATATGTCTCATCTACAATTGAAATTACCCAACTTTGTATCCATTTATTTCCATAATTTAGCTGGGTATGAAGTTAATTTATTTATTAAGGAGCTAGAATATGATAACAAATATGGATTTAATTGCAAATAATGAAGAAAAGTTTATTAATTTTGGGAAACGAACAGAAAACTAAAAAATGAAATTTATAGACACATTTAAATTTATGGCCAGTAGTTTAGATAAATTACCATCTTATTTTAGTCAAGATAAAATTAAACATACACAAAAACATTTTCGAAAAGAACAGGTTGATTTAGTAATTATAAAGGGTGCTTATCCATATGATTATATGGACAGTTGGGAGAAATTTGAAGAAACAGAACTTCCACCAATAAGTGAATTTCACAACAAATTAAGTGAATTTAATATAACTGACGATGGTTATGAACATGCAAAATGTGTGTGGGATCAATTTAATATAAAAATCTTAGTGAATATCACAACTTATTCTTAAAAAGTGACATATTAGTATTAGCGGATATATTCGAAAATGTTATAAATATTTCTATAAATGCTTATGATTTAGATCCTGTGTGGTGGTGTTTTACAGCACCAGGATTATTATGGGAAGCAATGTTAAAAATTAAAAAAACAAAATAATTAGATTTAGTACACAATAATTATATGATTTTAATGGTAGAAAAAGGAATTAGATGCGGAATATCAAAATGTTGTAAGCGATATGTTAAAGCCAAAAACAAATCTTTTGACAATTTTAATCTAAATGAAGAGTCCTCCTATTTAGTATATCTCAATGCCAATAATCTTTATGTATGGGCAATGACTCAATATTTACAATATGGTGGTTTCGAATGGGTTAGTTATACATTATATGATTTAATTACTGAAGTCAAAAATATTGGATTTGTAGGATGGTTCTAATTACAGTTATATATTAGAAGTTGATTTAGAATATCCACAAGAATTACATAAATTACATAAAGATCTATATTTCATTTTGTCCAGAAAATAAGGTAGTTCCAGGAACAACTCAATCCAAATTGTTAACAACTTTACTTAACAAACAGGCGTATGTAATTCACTATCGTAATTTAAAACAGTGTCTAAATAATGGATTTAATCTTACTAAAATACATAGAATAATGATGTTTGATCAGTCTGATTGGTTGAAGAAGTGTATATACATAAATGAGAACTAATGCTAAAAATTACTTTCAAAAAAATTTTTATAAGCTGATGAATAATTCTGTGTTTGGTAAAACAATGGAAAATATAAGAAACAGGGTATATATAAGATTAATATCAGATGCAAGAAAATGTGAAAAATTAATAGCAAAAGCAAATTTCATGAAAATACTATAAAAGAAGCATATGTTGGCATGTCAATTTTAGACATATCAAAGAATTCATGTACGGCTTTCTCTATAAAGTAATGAAACCGAAATACAAAGATAAAATTAAATTGTATTGTCAAGATATCAATTCATATATAAAAACAGAAGATTTTTTTATGGAGACATGAAAACAATGAAAGAAAAATTTGATATAAGTGATTATTCAATGACAATACCTATAATATGCCACAAATAAATAAGAAACCTTTAGGCGAAATGAAAGACAAATTTAATGCTAAAATAATGAACGAATTTGTCGGTTTAAGAACAAAAATGTATGCATATAGAGTTTGCAATAAAGAAAACAAAAGATCAGAAGGTGTAAAGAAGTGTGTTGTTAACAAGAGAATTACATTTGAGGACTATAAGAATTGTTTGTTTAAAGAGAAAATAGAATTTAGAGCAATGAATTTATTAAGCAAAAAGCATGAAATATATACAGCAGAAGTTAATAAAACTGCTTTTAAGTCCTTGTGATAACATAAGAATTGTACTAGAAAATAAAATCGATGCAGTGCCATGTGGATATCAAAATACATAATTTTTTTATTAATATTTTAAATTTTTAACTTCTTTAGTTTCCAAAACAATCTCAATATCAGAACCATCAAAATCAATCAGTTTACCATTTTCTTCTCTAATTTCTAAAACAATGTGATTAGACTGATCATTATTAATTCTATAAAAAATGGATATGCAGACTCATACATAATATAATGTCTGAAACCAAACTTTTTGGTGGAAAACTAGCAATTATATCTGTTTCTAAGTTTCTGTTTTTAAATGAATTAAAATTCTCTAACTTAGTACTAATGACAATTTTGTATTTTTAAAAAGTCATATTTCTTTCAAAACCAAGCATATCAGATGATTGGTCATTAAGTTTAATATCAAACTTAGATTTAATAGATGTTCTATTTTTCACATTACCTGCTGTTAATTCAATGATATTTGCTGAAATGGATCTATTGAATTTATTGCTTCCTTAAAATATTGAACATTGTATTGGCCTCCAGCGATGGAGATAACTTCATTTTTATCAAATACAGCACTCAATTTTTCAATTGTTGTTATAGTATTATTGTCTATATTAGGGACTACAAATTTCGCATGAAAACAAACCAATGCAATAGATCTGTCTTGGTGAATTATATAATAGTGAAGCTTCTTCCTTAGAATGGAACTATTATCTGTTATCTTGAATACTTTATTATCCATTTATGACAAAAATAATGTTATTAAATATAAAAAGTGGATGGGGGTGTTTGGTATTCTAATTTCCGAAGATGTTAATAAAAAAAGAATGGTGAACTTTTACCTGACAATATGAGAGCTATAATTGTAGGCCCAAACAATAGTGAGAAAAACAATTTGATGATTAATTTTATTTATAAGCCAGGATTGCAAAATTTTAATAAACTGTATGTTTGTTCAAACAGTTTTAATCAACCAAAATATATTCAGTTACAAGATGATTTTGATATGTTATCCAAAAGAGTTAAAGAAAAATGCCATACTTTTTCAATTATAATGATGAAATGACCCCTTTAGAGCAGTGTGAAAATGATTTACTGATTACTTTTGCTGATGAAATTTTAGAGAATCAAAATGTCATCCTCGAATATTTTACTTTGGAAATATTCAGAAGTACCTAAGCAATTAGTAAGGGCTTGTGCGAACTTTATATGCATATTTCGACAAGAAAATACAAATTTAAGTCATATTCATAGTGATTTTGTTGGTGTAGATATGACTTTTGATAAATTCAAAGAGCTTCGTGCTAAGTGCTGGTACAAAGATTTTGCTTTTATCACAATATATTTGAGCAGAAAAATGATGGCAGGAAGTACAGAAATCAAATTAGAAAATTCATATTCTAACTCTGTCTTCGGAATTGTATATCAGAATCATTTATCTACTTCTTCGATGAGCACGCTATCTTACTGGCAACAGGAAAAAAGCAATCCTGAAGTGCGCCATACCTCCTGAACAATACACACGATTCTCCATGTCCCGACCACAGCGAGCTCTCATCACGACAGGAAGAGTGTTATCACAATTGTGTTGCTATATACTCTCCAAGCGTCGAACACTCTGCACGACTCTTGATAACAGGCTTTCAACTCGATGCATGAGGACTTTTAATCATTGCCTTGCTCGTCTTGTCGCGGTGGGTCAGTGGCAAGACATTTGATTTCAAACTCAAAGGTCGTGGGTTTGAAATCCCGGTCGGAGAGGATAATTCAACAGTGTGAATAAAAGGTGCCCAAATTTGCACGATTAGATTATCACCAAATCATTCAAAATTTGAGTTAAAAAACCATATAATTGCTCTTGATCATATATTCAATATATGAGTATTGCTGCAAAATAAATGGTCCCCTCTTGCTTCCAGCAAAAAAATTTTCTCCATACAACAATATTGTAATATGACAGACACACAAGCTGGAGTGTTCTCATATAGTGAATGACGCCTCACTAAATGAGAATGAGTACCATATAAGAAATATAAAAAAATAGGGAAAAATAATAAAACAACTTAACTTTTCCACTAAAACAATGGCTAGCCAGTGGTGAAGTGTGGAGTTTTTCCAAATGGAGTTTAGATGGTACTAGTTAAGGTCGAAAAAATTAGGGCACTGGCGAGGTATTAACTTACCTATAAACTTCAAATATAAGATACCTGGCACACCATTAAGTTGCTGATAAATCTTTTATAGTTTTTTAAAGAAAATATAGTTCACCATAGGCGAAACTTGCATTGAACGAACGCTGAACGAATGTTGAATGAACGATGAATGAACACTGAATTAATATTGAACACATTTTATGTATGTTAAACTAGTGTTAAAAATGTGTTTTTTATGTTGTGTTTGAAATGATTAGCCTTCATGATAATGATCCTGCACAACTGCAATCCTCCACGATTAATGATCCTGCACGACTGTTAACCTGCACAACTGTGATCCTTACAGAAAAATGTAACTTCACAAAAACATCTATTTTATTAATCCAAGAGTTTTGCAAGTTACCCAAACCTAACCATTTTACATAAATTTTATCGCCTCTAGTTTTTAAGACTTTTTAAACTAAATATTAATTTTGATGGTCGGTTTTCATAATTTCGTATTCATAAAAACTGCCTTTTTTTGTTCTCCATTCGCATCTTTCAGTTTGTAAGTTGGCACATCATTACTTAAAACCTCAAAAATAGTAAATAATTCTGTTTTTCCAATTAGCTGTACAACCCTTTTCAAAGGTTCGTATACTCTTACTCACTCAGACAATACTGCCAACTTTGTATTTCGGTTTAGTAATTACGTCTACAAAATCTTGCTGTCTTGCTTTTTTTCATTATTTTGTTAACATCAATCGGTTTCATACTAAAGGAACTATAATTTGTATTGTTGTAGTCTTGAACTAAATCATCTAATATATTTACTCATTTGTAATTTCCATTTAAAGAAAATTTCTTCCACATTTTGTTCCTCATCGTATGATTATATCTCTCTACAACATTGGATTTAAGTTCACTGAATGTGGATAATGATTGATGTTGAATTTTTGCATCAGTTCTGTAAATATTTTATTATAAAATTCTGAGCTATTGTCGCTTTGTATGTTGCGTGGTTTTCTTCTCATTTATATAGATTCTAAAGTATTTGCTACATTCTTGGATATTTTGTCTTTAATTGGTATAGCAAATGCATATTTTGGGGAAAAAAAAAAAAAAAAAAAAAGAAAAAAAAAACCCATCGATTATTGTCATAACATAATCTATCCATTGTTTATATTTGATACGCCTTTTAAATTTCCAGTATCCATCTCAACAAGATCAATTTGCCATAAATCAATAATACCATACGAAATTGCTTTTCTTCTTGGAAAATTTTTATTGGAGTTTTATATAATTCGATGATTATTCATTCTCTTACATTGAGAATTTTTTTATTTTTTTTATTTTTAGAAATGTTGATTTTTTAGAATTACATATTGAGCATATACTTTTCCGAACTAATCGTCCATATTTAGTATTTTCAGTTTTTATATTATTATTTTTAGTGACTTTCTTAAACTTCAAGCACCAAGTGTTCTCCATTGAATAGTATATATTTACACACACCGATATATATATATATATATATATATATATATATATATATATATATATATATATATATATATATATATATATATAATACTCCTATTGTAATTTTCACCCCATCTTTATGAAAAGATATTTTATCTTTTATGATTTTAAAAGATAAAGTATCACCTCTGTAAACATCAGAAGACTTAGTGTAACCTATTTTTGTAGTTCCCTTAATAACATTAACATCGTCAGAAAAAATAAGATTAGCAGTAGTTTTTTTATAAACAGTACAATCCATCAAAAAAGTATTAAAACAAAACTATCTAGATGACAATATTACTAATTTTATCCCACCTTGCAGGTAAATAAAATATATATGATTTTTCTTCAACTTTCGAGTTACTTAATGTTATACAATTTTTCGCAATTGTTTTAGTTGCAACTTGTAATTTCAGATCTGTTTCTTGATCAACAGCTTCTTCGATTTTTATTTAACTTTCAGGTTAATCTGTGCATCACAATAATTCGAAACTGATTGGGTTAAATTTTATAATTTATTAGCTATTTCTTTATCAAAAAATATTTTGTTGACCGCATCTTTACCATCTACAGGATCATCTATATTAACAATCCTATGCCCCCAAAAAAAGAAACATAAGTTTTTGTATAATCAAAAAAAGTGCTTAGTTTACTTTGTAAAGCAAAAACATCCGAATTGCATTGTGAATCTACATCGGAACCAATGGAATTGTTTTTTGAATCTACATGTTTTAAATGTGTAAGTAGAAGCAATATTATTATATTTTGAATCTACATGCTTTTCCGATGCATAATCAGTAACAATAGTTTTATATTTCGAATCTACCTCCTTTTTTAAGGCGTAGTCAGAAACAATAGTATTGTATTTTGAATCTAATTCCTTTTTAGTGCCTGCTTTGCAGTATTTATTCGTTTTATATAATCAGAAATAGTATTACTGAAGTGTAATTGTGTATCTTCTATTGAAGCATAATCAGCTATTTGTATACTAAAAAATCTTTTATTGGCTGCTTCCTTATCATCTCTAGGATCAGCTATATTAAAAATTGTACAATAAAAAAATAATAACTTAAGATTTTGGATAATCAAAACAGTTAGATAGTTCACTTTGTAAAGAAGAAACGCTGGAACTGCATTGAAAATCTACATATGATTTTAAAGCATAAGCATTAGTGTCAAAAATTTTATTTCAAGATTTGATTAATGGTTTTCCGAATATATCTGTCATTTAATAACAAAGAAATTATATCATTAAACTTAAAATCCTTGCAAAAAAGATGTAATTCAATTAAACATAGATGTCCACATATAACTGAATTAAAGTTCTGAAATCGATCATTGTAATAAATATTTCTGTTTTAAAAGTAATTAGTTAAATTAGTATGAATATTTCCTCCATATGAGTCAAAATAGCAAACCCAATGAGTACCGGGATTTGTTGAAATGTCGAAATTTACCACAGCACATTCATTTTTTAGCATTATTTTTGGTGATTCATCAATCATATAAAAATTTCACAAATTTTATATTTATATTTTTACATATTTTTCAATAGCAAAATTGATAGTGTGTATATATTCGAAATTTTTTTTTGGTCTTCCCTTCTTTTTGCAACTAACCTTTTTCCCAATTTATTTTCCATTGCGAAATTGTGCCACTGTTCTTCTTCTAAATCTTTACATTTTATTCTAATTTGTTAAAAAGAATTATAAATTGCAGCAGATTCACCACCTAAAGCACCAAGTGCTCCTAAAATTGCAAATTTATGTTGTATAATTCCTCCATTAGGTAACCCATTTCCTGTTTTTCTTTTAATATTTTTTCTTTAGTATTGGAAGTGTCAAAATAAATAAGAAACCTTAGCTTTCTTTAAATTTTTTTCTCAAGTTGGTCTTTTGTTAAAAAAAATTATAAATACCCAAATCTCTTAATTGATCAATGGGTATATCGAAAGTTAAGCTTCTTATTTTAATTTATATATATTTATAAAACATTTTAATTACCCAAACCTTATTTGTTTTTGTAAACACAGTTGAGGCAAAAGCAGCAGAAGCAATTTTTTCACCAATTGGAGTATTTTATTTACCATGATTTCTTTTGCTTCTTTTTCTAAAATTTTATCAACATTATGTCTAGATTATAAATATTTTTGATCTCTATAAGCAATATCGTGATATTTGCTTGCTTCAGCTAGTTTATATATTACTGTGTCTCCTCTTTCCAATATTTTGTTTAATTTTGTAAATGGACCACAATAATTAAAACCAGGCAAATTCATTTCAGGTATATTTAGATTGTTTAAAGCCCAATTTATAATACCTTTACCATTATGTTCAGAATTCCAAAATGAATGTGGAATTTCATTAAAAACTCTTATATGATAATGAATTCCTTTTGGATTATTAATAACAAAATCAGAATTTTTTTTTGGTTAACAATTCATTGTGCTTACTTTTTCAATTTAATAATGGTTATTTCCAGCATTGTAGCAACAACATTAATAACAAAAGCATTTAGGGTACAATGAAAACAGAAGTTGGCCATCCAGTGATTTAGCTAACTTCGCCTACCAGCATAAATAATTTTTTAGTAGTTACATTGAATTTTTTAATGTAATATTAAACTGCCTTCTGAATCATCAAACACAAAAATTAATCCCTTCACAATCCGTACAATTACAACTTATGGTTCAATTTAATTTTATTGTCAATTAACCTCTTTAGGGCCTTTGTATGAAATTTATATTTTGGGCTCAATTCATACTTAATCAAACATTCCTAATAAAATTTTTAATAGGACACTACTGTTTTGTGAGTACATATATCATGTGCAATACTCTACCCCCATTTTTCCAGCAGTCAATCTACATCAAGCAGTACAACAAGAACAACACATTTCAAGTCTATATAGATTGGTGAATCATAACCTACCATTAACCATGCAAATTAGCAAATTGAAGCATGAGTATAAATACGTACTGGCATATAATAAATTACCAAAGACACTCATATTTCATCGTGATTTTCTTACATTCCGACACATACTATTTCTACCAAAGTCGGCCACGGAGAAACAAGACAAATTTGTTCTTTACTTTCTGTACATGACCAGAAAAAAAAAAAGCAGTGTTTGTAACGCATGCCACCGACTCTTGACCGGAAGTTTGAGATTGAGGAAAATCTCACATGAAGATTCTGTATTTAAAATTTTTACTCGAGAATAGCACTCTGCCGTAGTGAGATAATGATTTCGAAATCTGATCAGTGAGATTCGGCATTTCGAAATAATCTCATAACAACTCAAGAATAGACCCCCAGATCTAGGAGTTCAAGTAGAAATCATTCTTTCTGGTATGTTTGGTGCTGTTCTTGAATATGATTCTTTTATATTGTAATTATAAATTGGTTTAATTATATTTATGTATTTCCAACCTCCACTTGAAGCTACTTTTTTATAACACTTATATTCTTGAAATGCAGAATTGGTTGTTTTAAGAATTTCTGCATTATTTTCGTAATCATTATGATCAAATTTATCCTCAAGAGCTTCTGGTGAAGTTTCTGTTAACAAATTACAAAGTCCTGATCTTAATTTATATTCTTTATCCTTAACAAATAGTGTATCATTATATATCATTACTTTTGTATAACCAATTGACGACAACTGGTTCCCCTAAGCCCATTTTCCCGCCGTCGCCGGCGACCGCTGCAAGGATCAGCACTTTACTGGGCGCTGGTACGACCCGGTGCAGTAGTGCGCCGCAATGCAACAGGAAAATGATACTCAGCGAGTGAAGTGAACATAGTCATTTAACCGCTCATGAAGAGAGCACAAGTGCAGTGCCACATGCACCCGCACGCACATGTTTAAGGAAGTAGATCCTGCAAACTCAGGAAAAGTGTAATTAGGTGTTAATTACAGCATGCTCAGAGACACCATGCAAATAAACATATGAAAGAATGGCCCTATTATGTTTTAAGTGCCCCATGGGCTTAAGTGTAACACTTGTTTCTCCTTTATTTTCATTCTTCATGATGTGTTCCATCACCATCTCACCTCATCCAGAGTGTTACATGTATTAAAGGGTTTCTTTGTGTCTTGTAGAATTGTTTATGTAGGAATTATGAGTATGTTATCAACGTACATATGTATTTGTAAGAGATTGAAGTGTACGAAAATTGTTCGCGCAGCCTGCTTGCCCGTCAACCTGGGTAGCATGCAGCGAGGGAGAGTTTAGTCATACCATGGTATTTCGAGGAGTCGGACATGCTAACCGACGGGGTCGCGTTTCGCGTGCTTGGGCGGCACATCAACATTTTATAACCAATGATTCACTGCAATAGACTGTTGAATTTCCGGAACCTCGTGTGTTTTTAGCCGCCCAAGACTTCTCCGCCGGAGAAGGTTTATTGTCTCCTATTAATTAAAAGTGGCCACATTCCTTTCCCCCACCTTTCCGGCCTTTTCATTGAAGTGTACTGTGCAAGTGTTTGATCGTGTATTTCAGTGTTTTATCTTCGTATACTTAAATATGGGTGTGTGAACTGCCCAGAGAGCTCACTGTGTAGAACACATAGTACAGGTGATGTGTTTCCTTTCATTATGACAGTTGGAGCACCAGGAGGAGACTGTCCATTGGCCATAGGCAAACGAACCGGAGGAGATGAGTCTGCTGTTCTGCTGCAGTTAGTTTGTATTGCCATTGCAATACCTGGTGACCATAATCGATCAGCAGAAGGTTTGGTGAGAAAACTATGGAACATTACCTGTCCCGCTCCCAACCTTAAAGCAACACCATTTTGCTCCACTACCTTGCTGTCAAATGTTGCCCAACTGGATCTCAAGGTACGAGAGAGGTACGAAGAACACTCAGTGCGAGCATAAACCCAGCCCGGCAAACATCCACATCGCGATCAACCGTGATAGTGAGGTACAACGGTACGTGGCAACAGAATCACCTAAATTTGTTTAAGATATTTCAGACCTTCATTCAGTAAACTGGTGCCAAGATCTGATTTGTCCAGGTCATGACACACCGCTCATTAAATGCAAACAGTGTAATCATTGGTACGTGAAGCCTGCATGAACACTAGGGAACAGGGGACAATACACAGGCTATTGTTCACTGCAAAAACTGTTATTCACTACCAATTAAGCAAGAGCACGTCACTAATAATTAGGATAACTTTTTCACAGAGCTGCAATGCATCAACGCATGTGAATGCATGTATTGCAAAGTGTTAATAAATGGAGGGATCGAGTATTGCAAGATATGTAATGCCAGAGTACACTATAAATGCCAAACAGAGGAGGAACAGGCAATAACAGAAGTAAAGCAATTTACTTGTCGGGATTGCACGGCCAATAGGGAGGCAACGTCTGAGGTCTCTCCGATGCAGGATATGGACATAGTACCTGCAATAGTGCCAACAGTGCTACCCACACCAGTAACGATCGTTCCACAGATGCCTCGACAACAGTTGACTGAAACGCCTTATATTCCGACAAGACATCCCTTCGTCTCTACACCAACCTACAATAGTAATTTTCCAGCAGCTCTGCTTAGTATCACAAGTTTTACCAGTTTCATCAGATGCAAACAAAGAGTCGGAGAATGTAAACAAAGTTGCAGCGATGACATCCAGTCACTGCAATCAACCGGACACACATTTTAGACCTACACCAACATGTTTCCACGCCCTACCGACGTTTCCTAGACAATTAATGGTGGATCTGTCAGCTTTCGTGAATGATTGCACTAAGCATCTGCAGCGCTATGGCGTCTCGAGAGACGAATGGCCTAGTTGTGTAGCCATGCAGATGGAAGGCAAAGCAAAACAGGAGTGTAAATCAATGAACAATTACAGCCTCACTTAGGTGGAATTCCTCTATGCATTCCACTGCAGGTTCGGAGGCACCTTCGCATCCATACAGGCCTAGAGTAAGCTCACCCTACAACAGCAGCAGGAAGGGAAACCCTGACAGCCTTCATTAATAGAAAGATACATCTGGTGAAGAGGTTTCGCCCAGAGATAGCAGAGAGGGAAGTCCTGAAAGTTATTGCAGAGACCGCCTTGCCCGAATATCGGACGGCTCTAGTTCCGCTACTCAACAGCGAGCAAGAGAAAGTGTTGAGAGCAGCCATCATCCTTGTAAGAAACAAGTGTTTACCGCGACGGGACACACAGCGCAACAAGCTGCGCGATTACGGGAACTTCCGAGGACAGTACCGAGGAAATAGACATGACTTTCAGGCAAGGAGGAGTGAAGAACGGGGAGTTTGCAACCTGAATAGCTTCCAAAATCGTGCATGGGGCAGGAGTAGTATATAAAACACGAGAGTGCAACCGGAGCACGAACAGGTTCGTCAAGTGGGATCGGTCCCAACCACCCCGTGGCCATGTAGGTATTGTGCGGGTTGGTAATACCACTGGCATTTCGACTGCCCAAAGAACCCCCACCTGAACGACCGGAACAGAAGACAACCCAGCAGCGAAAACAGCAGAGAAATGGGTTGCAGGGGTAACGTTTCCTCCCGTACTCTTTACCCCTCCCCAGGACAACAGCACAATAGTCACCCAACAGAGAGCGCTAATAAACAAGGATAGTAGCAGCAGTGCCAAATTCATAAGAGTGTTGATACATGTTAATGGTTTGTTCTGTCATGCACTTGTCGACACCGCCGCATCCCATAATGTATGCAAGAGTAGATTTGTCAATAGCAGATATGTAATGGCAACAGAACAGAGTATAAGTTAGCAAATGGTAAAAACACACGTCACCTGTCAGGCAAGCCACAGTTACAATAAAGATAAGGGACTTATATACTATCACAACTGCAATAGTTACTAATGAAATCATGGAAGACATGATTTTAGGAATACCTTGGCGCTCCGAGCATAACACCATAGTTGAACCTGCAGAAAAATGTATACATTTTTGCGATAAGGAGAGGCGGACAGTGTATAATGTAGATAACCATAGAACAGAAAGTGTACCGGAAGCGAAACTGTCAGAATTCGAACACAGTATACCTGTAGGGCACCAAACCGCTTTTCAGCGCTTGTTAAGAGAATGTAAATCTGTTTTTGCCAACCAGGACACATTAAGGGTAACAACAGTTGCAGAACACACTATCCCCTAAACACAGGAAGAGCCAATCCTCAGTAGTCCAAGTAGCTACCTGCCGCACAAGGCATGCATAATTAAGCAACAAATATCAGAGATGCTCGCAGATGGCATGATAGAGTCGACAAGGAGCTGGTACAACTCTGCTATTATGTTGGCACCGAAAAAGGATGGGACCTGGAGGTTTTGTGCCGACTTCAGGCCCATCAATCAGGTGACGTGTAGCGCGATACCGCCATACATAAGTGTAAAGGATGTGTTAAGTTCCCTAAGGAAGGCCAAGATCATGTCCTTGTTGGACCTCAGACGTGGCTACTGGCAGTTCCCGGAATGCCAGGAAGATCGTGAAAAGACAGCTATCACCATGCTCGATGTAGGAGGTACCAGTTTTGTGCCATGCCCTTCGGCCTTAAGTGCGCTCCAACAACTTTTCAGAGCATGTTGGTGCGAGTGTTAAGATGGCCTCGTAGGGGAGTTCACCCTCGCCTACCTCGATGATGTTGTCATTTGGTAGGACACATGGGAGGAATATCTACACCTCCTTTCGCTGGTACTTGAGAGATTGGAAATCAATGGTCTTACCTGTTCTGTAAATAAATGCCATCTCGGAAAAACGGATTTGAAATTTGTAGGCCATATTTTAAACGATCCCAGAAATAGGGCGAACCCTGAACAGCTGGGGCTCATAGATTTTCAGCAAGTACCACGCACGTGCAAACAATTAAGGAAGTTCTTTGGACTTATCAACTGATTGCAGGAGCATATCACGAACTTTGCCACCATCACTGTGCCCCTCACTGATATGCTGTCACCGTAGAAACGGTATGTGTGGGGTAGCGAACAAGAAACGGCTTTCCAGACCATAAAGAAAAAGTTCCAGACGTGCCCCGTACTGGCATGATATGACCCAGCGCACCACTTATTTTTACAGACCGACGCCAGCCACAAGGATCTCGGTGCATGCTGTATCAACACAACAATATGGGAGAGAAATACATGATAGAATTCGCAAGCACAAGATTGGGTAGCGCGGAGCAGCACTATGATGTGAATGAAGGGAAAGTCTTACGATAATTAGTACAGACCGTACTTAGAATACCGTAGATTTATGATGAGGACAGACAACCGCTGCTTAGTATGGCTAAGTAATATGGAGGAAGCGAGAAGTAAATTAACCCAGTGGGCATTATTGCTACAAGTCTACGACTTCAACATAGAGCATGTGCCAGGGAAGAGCAACGAGCTCCCAGATACGTTATCCTGAGCTCTGAACACACAGGTAACGGTTACTGATGTACTGGTATGGGAAGACATTTTACCGACTGTAACGCAAGTACCGCTCATGGAGGCAATAGTAAGCAGGATTAATATTGTTGAAGACAACACATGCATAGTGGACTTAAACAATGACTTTGTAACGGCGCAAGAGAACTGCACATTTGCCCGGGAAATGTGAAACAAGTGTGCAATGCAGCATGTGGAAGGATAGCGAGTGATAGAAGGACGAGTGGAAACATGCTCACCACGTGACCCGTTGAATGCAGAGAATGGGTTTTTACGCATGCACACATGAGCACAACAGCCAGACACCCAGGGACGGAACAGACAGTGGAAAATGTTGTAGCACATTTCTTTTGGCCAGGCCTCACACACAGTATAAGTAGTGATGTTAGAAAATATGCTAAGCGTAATTTGTTCAAATCACAAAGAACAGGCGGGTGTCAACAACAAAAAACAAAGCCACCACAGAAACAGTTTGAAACAATCTGCCTAGACCTAATTGGACCTTACCACAAATCTGCTGGGGGTAAACAGTTTATATTAGTAATCACAGACCATTTCTCAAGATGGGTTGAGGCGTATGCAATCAACAGTGCACACACACGACAGATCCCTAAAATCTTGTAAAATGAATTTTACGCACATTGCGGTTATCTGAAAGAGGTTCTCACAGATAACTGTACTCAACTTACCAGGAAGAAATGGTGCGAACTCTGCACGAGCTGAGGAGTGCGACATTTAAAGACTGTGGTTTACCATCCCCATGCGAATCCCATGGAGAGGCACAACCAGGAGTTGAAGGCACAACTCCGTCTCTGTGTAGGTGAGCACCACAACAGCTGGGCGGATCACCTGCCTGCCGCTCTCTTAATGCTTTGTCACAGAGTAAATGCCGCCACAGGTAAATCATGCAAGCATTGCTAGGGAAACATATTAAAATATACAGTGAGACATACTGCCTGTGCGCTAAAGACAGTAGCGAAACAGAGACCAGTGGCGCAAGGAAAGAGAGGTGCAGACACAGATACCACGAACAACATAACCAGCCAGAACGGTATGCAGCCAGATGGTTGAAACACAGCAACAGACCACCCATTGCCTTGATACCAGGAACAAATTGTCTACACGAAGGTGCATCTGCAGTCTGCCACCAAGAAAAATTTTTGTGCCAGACTAGTGCCGAGGTGGACGGGTCCACACAGATTCATGCAAGCGTTAGGACAGACGACATATTTGGTCAGAATTGGACAGAGGACGGTACGAATACACAGAGACGACATTCGGGCAGCCGCCGAAGACATCCCAGCGAGGAACGAGCACGAGGGAGAAATCGGCCAGGACGGCCAAGCTCCAGATGAGCAAACACAAGATGCGAGTGGAGGGGAAAGATGTCCCAGACCTCAGGAAGAGGCAAGACCACCGATGCCAAAGAGATTCCTACAACGACAACGAACGCCACAGGGTTCACCAGAGGTCAGAATCAAGCCGACATCGCACGTAACCAGGTCGTAATGACCGCCACAGACAACGAGATGGTGAAGGGAGTAGGAAAGGAAACTCCCGTTGTAAATAGCAAGCACTTAGGAGCAGGAGAACAGCAGAAGGATATGGACGACCAGGAGCCCTACGATGGCGATGGGACTGACGAGCCCCCTGGTGAAATCCCGGCAGGAGAAGGTGGCGAGGTACTTAGGAGAGGTATATCGGAAGAGGACTGAGGGGGTCCGGTGTTACCCGACGCATCTGCGTTAGCAGGGGTAAGCCCGGCGGCCCACGTCTCAGAGTTCGCGGAGCAGCACCATCAAGCGCGACCGTGCGGCATAGAAGGCTGGAGGAAACCCTGATATCACCATCAGGAGACACGGAAGGGGAGGAGCTGCCCCTTTCCATGGAAACCCAAACACCTGCACAGCAAGAGGATATAACCTGGAGATCGTGACGTAACATCAATCTGCCAGGGAAATGCTACCGGAACACAACTGGTGTCAGCAACGGCATGACAGCAGGAGGAAGTAAGACACAAGTAGGGTGAAGGGGACTGCAAAAGTAGCGGGTTAGCTGGCCCGCTGCTCCTCACGAAGTCCAGGCAAGACAGCCACCTCGGGACTGTACACACAATGTTACCACAACGCACCAGAGGGTGCAGATTATTCCGCAGCAGCAGAAGATCATCAGGCTGCCAGCATATGGGGAGCCCTATATGCTACGTACGAAGGAGCACCTCCTTCTGCGAGTAACTCGAGGGCTGCAAATGGTCTCGAAGGGAGAGGGGGTGTTTAACGACAGCTGCTTCCCCCAAGCCCGTTTGCCAGTCGTCGCTGGTGACTACTGCAGAAATTAGCACTCTGCTGGGTGCTGGAACAACCTGGTGCAGTAGTGCGCCGCAATGCAACCGGATTATGTTACTCTGTGAGTAAAGTGAACATAGTCATTTAAGCACTCATGAAGAGAGCGCAAGTGCAGTGCAACAATCTGCGTCCTCATGCACGTGTTTGGAGAAGTAGATCCTACAAACTCAGGAAAAGGGTAATTAGGTTTTAATTACAGCACACTCAGGGACACCACGCAAAGAAACATATAAAAGAACTGCCCTATCATGTTTTAAGTGCCCCCATGGGCATCAGTGTAACACTTGTTTTTCCTTTATTTTCATTCTTCACATATTCCATTGCCATCTCACCTCATCCAGTGTGTTACATGTATTAGGTTTTTTTTTGTGTCTTGTAGAATTGTTTATGCAGGAATTATTAATATGTAATCAATGCGCACATGTATTTGTAAAAGATTGAAGTGTAAGAAAGTAGTTCGCACGGCCTGCTTGTTTGCCTACCTGGCTAGCATGCAATGAGGGAGAGTTTGGTCATACCATGGTGTTTTGAGGAGTCGGACGTGCTGAACGACGGGGTCACGTTTCGCACGCTTGGGTGGAACATCAACATTTTGTAATCAATGATTCAGTGCAATAGACCGTTTAATTTCCGGAACCTCTTGTGATTTTAGCAGTCCAGAACTTCTCTACTCCTCACATTCGCCCGGAATAGCATTGCCATTGCATTAATTAAGATTGGCCACATGCCTTTGTGTAATCAGTGTTACCTTGCCGGCACATTAAGCGCAACGTGTAAGATTGCTTCCTGAAGGAGCATGTTAAATAAAACACAATGAACTAACGTGAAGTGTTAGCATCTTTATTTGGGTTGCCTAAGGACTATAGGGGCGCAGTCTCCCACCTTTCCTGCCTCTTCATTGAAGTGTATTGTGCAAGTGTATTATAATGTATTTCAGTGTTTTTTCTTTGTATAGTTAAATATGGGTGTGTGAGCCGCCCAGAGATCTCACTGCATAGAATGCACAGTATTGTCAATTTCATATAAGTGGTCTCAAATTTGACAGTTCTAGGAAATAGTGTCAATGACATCTTGGTGGCTATGTATCTAAGCACTTAAGAATATGAAAAACCTTTAAATATATTTGCTAACAAGAATCTCTGTGTAACAAGCTTGACAAATTTTATATACATTCTAGAATAATACCAGTGATACAACTTACAAATTTGTATGGCCAGTAAGAGTTACATTTTGAAACCCCTCATAACTGAGAAATGTTCACAACAATGAAATATGGGCCCAATTAGGGTATCACCTTTATCTTATTTTGGGGGAAAAAGGAAAACGTGAGCAAGGGGGAGGGGGGGCTTTAGTTTATCGTCTTTCGTGATACGGGATTATTTTGATGTTCTTAGGTTTGTTCGGGCGACCTGAGCTTTCTACGACTTCTATTCTTTTCATGCTCTTTTCTTGCTCTTTTTCATTTTGAGCTATCGTTTGACCGGAAGTGTTTTTTTGGTTGGCTCATCGGGCGTTAGGAGAACTGCACTTTTCTCACAAAGAGCATGAACTTCCTGCTCTTGCTGTCGAGGAAGAGCAGAGGAGCAGTGAGGTCGAGAGCAAGAAAAAATGCATCAAATTTGTGTGTTTATAGTCTGGACTACTAGATAGTGCTAGTTTTGGTTCAAAATCTTTTCTGTCACGTTTATTTATTTAATAATATGTTTGGCCATCCTTTGAGAACTGCTGTAGGGCATGTAAATGTAATTGTAGATAATGATGAAAATATTACGTTCATCATTGAAGGCAAGTGTTAAAATGACAGTCGCAGTGATCATTAAATACTTGTCGTAACCAATCACAGGCCGCTTTAATGTGCCAAGCAACAAAACTGACGCTTAATTGTCCCTAATAACCAATAACATTGGCAATAACTTCGTTTTTGTTTTATCAGGCGTTGCAAGGTTAGGGTTATGTCGATATTACGATTGTCATTGCATAACCCATTTTACAGTATTTGATGGTAGTAGGGTTACTAAGCATCCTCTTCTAACCGGATATATCCTTTTTTTGCCGCCTCGAAACTGTCCGTCGCCCTACAATGCCATTCTCAATCAAGTTGAAAATTACAGACTGACGATGTTGTGATCAGCTGATTAGCAGTAAACAGTTCCGTGACTTTTGGCGTTCGGTTGGTAGCAGAAAAGAGCACTGTGTTTTTTGCTCTATCTTGCTCTCAGAAATTCTCAACTTGCTCTCGAGAGTAAAAAGCTCAGGTCGCTCGAACCAACCTCTCATGAGTGTGTGGCATTTTGAGTTGCATATTGTTTTGATGGTGCAGTGGAAAATTTTGCTTGTATGGAAATAACATTTAAATTATTTAACTTCAGAAATTATAACTTTAATGAAAATACAAAACGTGATACATACCTCGCTGTTCGTATTCGTACAGATGCAGCAATATATACATTCACACTTTGGCCGAAGTTAACATTACACTCGAATTTACGATGTAGACAAACAAATATTATTCACTCCCTACAAAAGTGTGGAAAGTGCTGCATTTTTCAGGCCATGTGCATTTCATTTCAATAGTTATATTAACAGTATACAAATACATTTACAAAACATGCAAACTTACTGTAGTAACCTCTTGAATACGTGTTTTTCTACAGCAATCCTTGCGAGTTTACTTCACTAAAATCACGTTTGTTCGTCACTAGCATTAAATAATTTATTTGCAAAATCATTCAGTAAACTCAACACTGCGCACATTTCCTGATACAAACAAACTTAAACTTATATACGGAGATTATATTCGTGTCACTTCATTGTGGAAGGCTGTTATGAAAATGGCAGAACGATCAGTTTTAACAACATGGCGATTAATATTACATTTCACTCAAGAAAACTCACAACAATGGTAAATACAACCAACTATGTTTGAAAAAAAAAACTACCGATTAAATATTCCGTCAACACCAATAAGATATTCGTATAATAAACACGATGAGAAAAAAATGACACGCACAACTGCCTTCACCGGGCTGGAAACACAAACATGGCTAGCCATTGGCTGGAAATGTTTACTTTTCATATGTATCGATATACTATGTCATAAATGCTGAACGTGTTCTTACAGTCCTGTTACTAATAGCCAAGAGAATATAATATTGCTTTATAAACATAATTAAAACATAAATATTGTAAGTATAATTAAGATTTTAAATTACAACTTTTAGTTCCGAGTGCTATTTTCTTTCAAAACCATCAGCAAAATAGCCAACCTAACAACACGGATCCTGCAGCAGTTCTTCAGCTGACACAATACTGTAGGAGATAGAGCATTTACTGTTTACTTAGTGTGTAGGTTTGGTCACATTGTCGGTCAAATTTGAGACCACTTATATGAAATGGACAATACAGGTGACATATTTTTTTTCATTGCAACAGTTGGAGCACTGGGAGGACACCGTCCATTGGCTGTCGGCACATGACCCGGGGGAGAGGATTCTTCTCTACTGCAACTAGTTGATATCGCCACTGTGAGACCTGGCGCCCATAATCGACCAGTAGAAGGTTTGGTGAGAAGACTACGAAACATTACCTGTCCCACTCCCAACCTTAAAACAACACCATTTTGCACCACTACCTTGCCGTAAAAATGTAAAAATCTTGTCCAACTCCACGTGAACCAAATTTTTCAGCAATAACATTAATTCTTTTTGAAATTTCTTTTCCAAGATTTATATTAGAATCAGACGCTGTACGCATCGAAACTGAAGGAGCATGCTGTAAATTTTTCAATAGTACAATTCCCTTTTGTTCTTCAAAATTAGTAGATTTTTGTTCTGAGAGTAATTCTCTTTCAAATAATATTTCTTCTGGTGTTGGTGGATAAACTAAATGTTTTACTGCAACAGGAACTAGTGTTGTTATTCAATTTTTGTTTACTTCACTTACTTTTTCTACTTTTTTACCAGTAATTCGTAATTCGTCGATTAGTGGTTGCTTTTTCTTATTATTTTTTCATATTCTTTTTCATGTTGCTTTTTATATTTTTTATAAATTTCATTGAGTAATTTAACTTGACAAACCCCTTTGATTCATTCATTTACAAATTATTTTTATATACATAATAATTTTTTTAAATATATGAGTTATAGAATTATTGAAAGTCTTGCGAGGCAAACTTTTTCTCCTACTGATCAAACTAGGGGATGGTTTTTCTTTTCCAAATGATGCTTATGTTATTGAACAATATTGTTTATTAAAAAGTGTCAGAGAAAGAAATGACGCAAAATATGTTGAATCAGTTACTATTGATGTTTATTCAAACTTTTTTCCTTTTCAGTTTTTTAGAGTATAAATCTCCAAACATGGTAGTATTATTGAAGCTGTTGTTAATCCTGGAATAAAATCGACAGTGATGAATATTTTGCTATAAGATCACCAAGTAAACAAAATTATTTAGAAGTTACTGGTGTTGTAATAGATTACAGAAAAAATTGTTTATAGTGATAAAACAAATTAAATAATTTATCCATTGAGATATCTGTTTGGTTTTATTAGAGACAACAATTAGATTTACTGGAAAGGTGGTTATAAAATTATTTTAATTTGTAATACAACTGATGACAATTGTTTATTTGTTTATCAACCTAAGAAAGATGATGGTTCGTTTGGTGATTATGCTGGCCCTGGTAGAATTGTTATTCAAAAATTTGAAATTATGTGACCTGTTGTGAATATGAATCTAACATGGCAATTGCAATTAAAGAATATCTATATAAAGAATCTAAAATTCCCATTTTTTTTAATTATTGGCAGTTTTTAGGAAAAGAAGTGCCTACTGGTAAAAATGTTTTGAACTTTGATATAAAAGATCAGTTTAATAATTTACAATTTGATATGCTCGATTTTGTAATTTTTGACTTACAAATTAATTTAAAAAAAAAATAGTTCTAAATAATATGTACATGCAACTATTTTTGATCACTGTAATGTATGAAATATTTATGTTAAGAATGGAAGAAATGACGATTTTCCAAGAGAAAATTGGCATATAGATATTGAAAATGGTCTTTGTGATAAAATGTTTCTTGCTTATAGTGATTTTAGATCATCTAAAACAAAACTAGATAATATATATAGAAATAATGAGCTTTATTATAAGCCAACTGTAGACTTGATGGACGTGTCAATTATTATTCTTTTTGGGGTCGAAGATAAATGTATGTTATTGATTGTTTATATAAAAAAAACCACTGTAGTTAAAGATAAAACAAACATTAAAATTTGTGTTCATTTTAATAAAAATGTTGGAGCAAAAAAGTGTGTAATGTTTGAATTATTGTAAGAAATTTTACTTATAATTATTTGAAAGAGAGAATTACTGAAGATATATTAATTTTTAATATTATCAAATGGAAGAATCAACAAAATGTTTCGATATTTTAATACAATATCTTAGACTTATAGTAGAGTGCTTACTTCTAAAATTTTTACAATTTTTTAGAAATAGAGATTATATATTTGATCAAATAAAATATCATTTTCATAATTCTAAATGAGTTTTTTCTTTCTCTTAATAAATTTATTTTCTTTATAAATTAAATAAAAATGCCTTTGTTTCCATGCAGCTTGACTAACATTTTAAAAGGCGGTACTCGTTTAAGACCACCTTCCTGTAGATTAGATAATGTGTCTGAATATATTTAAAATATAGTTCACAAATTTCATTCAAATTTACAAAGCTTGCAATTATCAATATTAGATAACATTGACTACAAATATGAACTTCGAGAAAAAGGTGGAAATCTAGAGCAAATAGAAGAAGTTTTTTTTAAAAATAGTAGAACTTCGATAGTGATGACTTCAATGAATTTATAAAAAAATATTTCTTTTCTCAATCAGATTGTAACCAAATTCATTATGTGAATTTTCTGTATCTGAAATTTCTGTATCTGAATTTTCTAAATAATCTGAAATATCTGAATCATAACCAGATTCATCATAATCAGATACATAATGTGCAATTTTAAATCTCTCGTAATCAGGACCAGATACATACATATTATGCAATTGGATATCCATTCATTTTGAATTTTTTAAATATGATTATTTATAAGATATCAATTGTATAAAGGAAAAATAAATTTTTGATCTGTTGACAAGCTCAATTTGAAACCATTTTCATAGAGGTCGAAAAGAAAAAAAAATGGAAAATCTGTACATAATATTGAATTTTGTTCAGATATTTAAATTCTATTAATTTTTAGCTTAATTTGATTGTTTTGGCTTAAATTTGCTTGATTTAGATTACTTGCTTGCAAAATAGACTTTTCTAGAAAACGTGAAAATTTGCTAATTTTTGGGGTAAAATTGCATGTTTCTGAGGTAAATTTGCTGCTTTTAAAAAGCTGCACGAATGGTGAACGAAAATTTGGAATAATTGAAATTTTGCTCGTTTTTGCTTGTTTTCACCTTAAAAATTCTTGTTTTTGAGGACCGAAAATTGATGTTTCTAGAAAAATGAAAAAGTGGTTGAAAATGCTGAAATTACTCTATTTGTGAGTTAAATTGCTTGATTTTTCAGTGAGAAATTGCAGTGGGCGAAAACCCGCATTATACATCTACTTACACGGGCCTTACCAGTTGAGGCTGCATCATTGTCTGCAACCAACGAACATCTGTTGCACCCGATGGTGTGATGGGCCACCTGATGTACTGCGATGTCAAGTGGTCACAGAACAGAGGGCATTTGAAATGAACCAGGCGTCCACATGTTCTCTCATGACCACTTGGACTTCCGGAATCACTTACACCACCTAGCCAACACCAGGCAGAAGCGAACACGTGGCCATGTACACAATAGAAACGTGCTAGCGATAATGGAACATATCCGTCTCGTCATGTACTACGTGACTCAAGTGACTGTCTCGCTTAATTTACATCAAGAGGTATCACTTGAGGGTCAAAACACGGGGGGCCCCGAATGCCATAGCCATCTGGCACACCATAGATAGTAGAGAACGTTCAGGCAGTGTCAACCCCAACGATGTGGTGTCGCCCGGCCAATTGGCCAGGGAAATAGTGCTACATGGCCCTGAGTGCAGTTAAACCACGGAGATTTAAATACCGAAGCCATCCTAAGTGTTGAAAATGCTGTAACCGATCAATTTAATATAATACTTTCTGATGGTGGTAAAGCTGTCTGAGAAGGGGTAGGACCAGGCCACACATTCAGGCTAGCCATTTGACGGTTATCGGGGTGTCGGAAAAAGATAGGATATGGATTTTGAGGATGATGGAGGTGAGGTCTAGGATGTAGTTTACCCGGATAGGCACCAGATGCAGTCGAGGCGATGCCAAAATGATTGTTGACTCTGCTGATCTCGGGGTTTTGGGCCATCCACCCGGGTTGAATCTCCTCACCGATGATGCTGGTGACCTCTGCCCCATCGATTATTACTCCAGATTGAATGTTTTGACAGCTGTTTGCTAAACACTAGCCAGTGGGTCGGCTTCATACCATGATGCTTCTCTTGCCAGGGAAACTGACTAGCCATGAACACTTGCATATGTGGAATGTTAGGGCAAACCAGACGCCCATAAGGCATGGAATACTGATTAAAACTGACACTTGCAAAGGTTAATGAAATAAGACATGATGTGAGCAGGTATTGTCAAAGCCTGTCCCCTTAAAGCCATATAGCGGTCGAAATAAACTACTTACCATTCAGTTCAGAGTAACATTTATTCGGTTGTGATTAAATATCCCCTAGGAGAGCACTTATGCAATGAAGCTGTGGCAAACAAGACCGGTCACAGCGGTTAGACTGCTAAGTATGCAGCACAAATAAATTACGGCAAAATTAAACTTCCCCTAGCAATTTTACTCCTGTGGGAAGGGAAGGTGGTGTAGCGGGGGCTACATAAGAAAACGTTTCCAGAATGAATTAAAGGCTATTGCAAATAAGTGTCAATACAAAAATGTTGAATCCCTCCTGGCGTGTGCGGGAGAAATCAGAGCTCACGTCACACACACCATCCTTGTCCGATGATACTTGCTGACTGACTTCTCACCTGACACACGTGCGGGCTGCGACTAACCCATGTGCCAGAGCGGCACTACTTTCTACTACAACCTGCAATATGTCGCCTTGCATCAATCTATCAAATGAAATTCATTTTAAAAATTACATAAATAACCCTGCAACATAGAACACAGTTGAATTAAATGGAAATAACTCTGGATGTGTGATGATACAAATAATAACCCATTAACAATGCACTATAAAACAGAGAAAACACAACAAGTAATAAATCCTTTCATATAACATTACAAGCGTGTCTGACATAGTCCTGGCTCACAAGTCCAATTATTGCTAGGTCTATTTCATCTCCTTCTGCTTTGTGGAGTATTTGGTATCCATGGCAACCACCGGCTGCACTGCACTGACGTGCATCACACTGCTCTGTGCTGCGCCGATTCTGATCACTCACCGGCGAACTGGCACAAGCTCTGCCCCTCGGTAGAGTGCACAACCCTGCTGCGATGGCTATGCAGATCACGGCCCGACAAACTATTGTAGGAGTGACTGTTTGTTGGCCGACTTATGTTACTTCCAGCAGCTGCAGGTGCGGGCCTGTTTGTGCGACTGCAGGTGTTACCGCCACTCTGGCGGTTGCCACTTCCTGGTAGTTAACTCCGGCTGCCTGCACTGATGGCACTCATTTGCAGGGTGTGCCCTCCGCCATAAACACACAAGTAAAGCGAGCTCTTCGACTTGCTGCCCTTGCTGGATCATTCCTCACTCCTGCTGTCCTGCTGATTGCACCGTCTCCGGGCATGACCCGGCTGAACAGCCCCTCCAAACATATCACCTCCTGCATCATACACTTGCACTTGCTTTTTTCCCTGCTCTTGCTTATTATACTCCTGCTCTTGCTCCTCCTGCTCTTGCTCTTGCTCTAGTAATTTGGTGAGCACACCAGCACTGCTGTGCTCCTCACACCCCATGCTACCTGTCCGAGGTGTTACAAGCTCCCTGTGGGGCATATTTATGTCGGGTAACTCCTGCACACTCCGCTCCTCCCCTTCAGTTCCTGCTTGAAGTATCGATGCACTCTCCTGCACGCTCCTCTCCTCCCAGAGCCCGGCGTGCACAGGTGGATCATCTGCAGGTTCTCCCCCCTAAGGTGCCACCACACCTCGCGTTCCGTCCTGCTTCTCCATTTGTTCGTCGCAGCCTTCACCGTCGTGGGATTGGGACACGCCGAGCCGAATTCGTCGTCGACAGCACCTGGGGTTAGCCAGATGCCATTCCGGTCTACCTGTACCTTCCTCCTCCTCATGCAAATGGTATAAGTGGTGGGTTTTGAGCTTTTGTAACATAAGATGCGGCCTACTCCAACGTGCTTCTAACCCTGCACAAAAATATATTTCTGCCGTGGACTGGGGATGCATCCTCACGTACACTTCCTGCCCCTCATACAGTCTAGGTGGCTGTCTGTTAGTGGCCGGTAGCCATCTTGCTGCATAGCGATCTGGCTGTTGCCTGACGTCGCATATACATCTCTGATGCTGCCATCTTTGTGTGTCCATGCTCGGTAATTCGCTACTGTCTTCTTGCTGCGAGCATTTTGCTTCTCCTGGTAGGCGAAAGTTGCGGCCTAGTAACACTTCTGCGGGTGTTCTTCCCGTTGCTACATTTACTCTCCTCCGGAGTATGTACCAAATGGCAGGTATGTGATCCTCCCAAGTGGCATGTTGTTCGCCCATGCGGAGTTGTAATTATGCCTTGATTTCCTGGTTTCTGTGTTCTGTGGGTTTCACCCTCAAGTGATATATAGCCATTGTGACATGGTTAATACCCCACTTCGGGCATAATTCCTTCCATTTATGGCTGGTAGACTGTGTGCCATTGTCTGTTAATAGATTCTGCAGGAATCCCCAATGCAAGAAACATTATTCCTCCAAGACTCTCGTTACGTTCCCGGCCCTGGCTCCACTGGTAGGGTATGCCTCTGTCAATCGGGGTTAATTATCTGTTAGTATGACATGAAATCGCTTTCCTCCTCTCGTTCGTGGGTAAGGACCCATCAGATCTATGCAAACCATTTCGAACAGTTTCCTCAACATGTGTAGCCTTTGTTGCTGCTTCCATGTGAGCGACGTGTCGTGTATACAGTGCACTTCTGGCATTGTTGCACAAATTGTCTCGCATCTCTGCTGAGGCCTGACCAGTAAAATGGTCGCGCATGTTTCGAACTGTCTCATCAATTCCTGGGTGTCCAGCCATGCTGCCACAGTGTTAATAGGCGAACACTTGATCCCTCGCACACATGGGTACATACACCCTCCATTTCCTAGGTTGTTGGGTATAACAGGTCTGAAGACTGCCATCCACGACTCGCCATCCCACCATTTCCTGCTAGGCAGATTGCCTAACATTTTCTTGCTTGAAGGTACAATTCCTTTGCACTAGAATGACCTCCCGGTGAAAATCGCTAATTAGGTCCTCATTGTTGGTAACTGTCATATGCTGGACACTCACCTCAGATATGGGGCCCATGCCCTTCATGGCAAAATGTCTTCCAATTCTGTTTCGTCCTGGACGATCACATCATTGTTGGAGTTACGTGACAATGCGTCCGCAAGTTCATTCTCTCTTCTGGCCATGTGTTCTATGACAAAGTCGTAGGCTTGCAGATGTAACGCCCATCGCATCAGCTTGCTCCTTGCCTCTCGCATATAATGCAACCATACGAGGCACCGGTTGTTGGTCCGTAGCATAAAACTCAGATATTCCAGGTACACACTGTATTTTTTCACCGCCCAAATGACTGCTAGGCACCCCTTTCATTGATGTCATAATGGCTCTCCATCTGTCCTAGCTTCGCACTCGCAAAGTCTATTACATGTTTCTCCTTGCTGTCGCCAACATACTACAATATGGCACCTATCACTTCTTGGCTTGCGTCAGTTCGAAGGTACAAATGTTTTCCTTGCGTCGTAGTGTGCTAGTGTCGGGAATGCTTAGAATTCATGCTTGATGTCCGCGAATGCTTTTTCTGCCTTGTCCGTTCACTGGAATCTTTTCTGCGGCGAGAGCAGTTCCATCAATGGTGCTGTAATTATCGCGAACTTTGGAATGTGCTCTCGCAGCCAATTGATAGACCCGAAAAACTTCCGCAGTTGTTTGCGTGTTCTGGGTTGTGGATAGTTGTCAATGAGCTTTAGCTGTTCCGGATTCGGCCGGTTTCCCGTCTGGTCGATCACGTAGCCTAGGAAATTGATGCTGGTTTTACCCACATGGTGTTTTTCGAATGAGCAGGACTATTGCTAAATTATGTGCGTGTTCCTTCCAACTGTTTGACCAAATAATGATGTCATCGAGATACACCAGTGTATACTCTCCAATAATGCCATCCAGTACACATATCATCATTGCCTGCAATGTCGCAGATGCACATTTCAATCCGAATAGCATCGCACAGAACTTAAATCGCTGGCCATCTGGGGCCGCGAAGGTGGTTTTAGGGCTATATTCTAGCTTCACTTGTACTTGCCAGGAGCCACTCTTAAGGTCCAGGGATGACCAAACATTAGCTTGTCCCAATGAGCTTAATGCATCTTTAATGCTGATGTATGGCGGGAGTGTGCTGCACGTTACCTGGTTCGATGGCCGGAAATCAACACAAAATCGCCAGGTTCAGTCTTTCTTGGGTGCCAGGGCAATGGCTCAATTAAATTGGCTGTATGTGGGTTGTATCATCCCATCATCAAGCATCTTCTGTATCTGTGTTTTTATTTTCAACATCTGGTGCAGTAAATACCCTCGCTGGCTGGTGTGTACTGGCTTCTCATCTACGAGTGTAATCGCAAGCTCGGCGGTGATAGTTCTTTTAATGCATCATTTCTGTCGAATATGTCACGACGTTCTTAGGAACATGGCCTGGTACTCTAGCAAGAACTGGTTGTCAAACTCCCCTAGCTTTACTTCGGGTAGGTTACCCGCTGGGCAGTAGTTTAGGTTGTACACCATGCGTCTCTCTCTCTCGCCAAAATGTATTTACCTTGCAGCCTACTCTATAATCGTGTTTTGTTCCCTCAGCCATGGTATCCCCAAAATAGCTTCCTCGCGGATATCCAGTGTAACAATGACTTGTACTGGTTTCTATGTCACAGACTTAAACTGTCACTACTACCTATTTTATGGCCATACTACAATGCTCGTTTGTTGCCAGCTGAATTACATGGCTTGTAGGCATAACAATTTGCTTGAGTACAAAGTGTGGTTGTACGAAGTTATGTGAGGCTGCAGTATCAATTAAGGCATTGCACAACTGACCGTTAATGGAAACTAAGAAACTGATAATGGGGCATGACTGCTATTAATTTGCCGTATCAAAGTTTGCTGTGGGGTTATTTTGAGTTCAGTGTTCGAATTATAGTAGGCGGAGTGTCGGGAACATCCGACCCCTTCACCTCTGCCACCCGTTTCCCTGTTGTTTATGTTCTGCCACCTCTTTAATCTGGTCTATATGTGGGTTGTTAGGACACTTGTTGCGCCAGTGGTATTGTTGGTTTGGGCAGTACCTGCACAAACATCGTAGTGGATAATCCGGATTCCATCTCTGCTGTATATTGTTGGCATTATCTGCTGGGCTCCTGTATGGTGGTATCTGACCACTTGACCCTGAGGCCCCTCTCCGTTTCCTGTCCTGCTTATAAATTTTGTCATGCAAATGCCCATTATACATTTTCTCATGTGAATGCCCATTACACATTTTCTTATGCGGAAGCAGATTATACATTTTCTCGTGTGACTGCCCACTATAACTACACGATTTCTGTGAAAAATTTGGTGATGTGGTTGAATAATTGGTATTGTTTACATTCTCTTCCCTCTTCTCATGCTGCCATTTTACTACACTTGCATCACATTGTGGTACCATGGAGCAGAGGCACTAAAGCTGCCATAAATTCAAGCCTGGTGGTTTCTGCTATTACTTCAAGCACTTCACGCTCTGGCAAATACTGGTGAAAACGTTTAATCAGATGGTTTTTAAGTGTGATAAAGGCTGTGACTCACCCAATTATTGACCTTCCAGAATCAGACTGCTCTGAGTTTGTAAAGAGGTAAATACCCTTCTAAACCTGCACTGTAATGAGCGATGAAACTCCTCCCATTTGAGTCCATAGTGGTTGAGAGATGTCCACCGAGAGTGTGAATCTCCGTGGAGTTGCACTTCGACACAGCTGGCCCATTCATCATTGCTTACCCCATACCTGGTGAGGTGGGATACACAGTCTTCCAAGAATACTGCTGGATCCTCCGTCGGCATCCCTGCGGACGTGAGCAATGTCTGAAATGTCAATGGTGTTTTGGCTGTGATCTGCCCTGGCGGATAATGAGATGTGTTGGGCCTCATGGTTCCGCTTCGTGTCGCACTTTCCAATCCTGCTGTTTTCTGTGCTATGGTTTCCATGCAGTTTGTCATGTATGGATTTATTGACATGAAATTTGGAAAACTCTGTAGTAATGTTGGCAGTACTGGCAGATAAACTGGTGGGGAAAATATGTGGGGTAGTGGCGGGAAAAATCGCATGAGTGGTTGAAATGGATATGATACCTCTGTTGAGGTAGGTTCGGGTGGCAGGGATTTGTTGACATTGGCCACGTACGGAGCAGGAGCGCACTGTGTCTCAGCTTCGCGCTGCATCCCTCCTCTTCTCTGATGCCAATCCACTCCTCTACCTTGCATCACTCCACCTGACATGTTGTTGCCATCCCGTGCCACTATCACTTGTAAAAGGTTGCTGTTAAAATTTAAGGCCACATCATTATCCCAAAACCTAATCACGTGGGGTGTCTGTTGATACAGGTTGCGTTCGGTTTCCGACCTGCCTGAACTGTGTTGATGTAGAATGACACGGTAAACAAATGCATGTAAGTTCCATGGTTGATTTACGTTCTCTGTCATTAAGACATTCCTGATGATATTTGTTGTTGCATTGCGTACATTGTAGTACAATGGCACCCTGGCCATTACATAGCAAACTGTCACAATAACTGGGAAACATGTAATTCGGAAATTGTTCGGCCTCAATTTTTTGATTTGTGTTAGGGGATACTGATTGTTCTGCTGTTATTGTCTTTTACTGCTTTGCGGATGTCACCGATGCTGTTGTTCACAATGCTGGTCTTGCGGCGACATTGGAAAAATCTACTGCTCTCATTTAATAAATGGGCACTGCCTATCATAGGGCACAAAGAGTCCAGCCGCCACAGCCCGGGTGCACTGTCAGTCATCCTTCCAGCCATACTTTGTTTGTAAACAAAGCCACATGCATGGTAGATGCAGTTATACTGACGCGGGTTCGCCGGGTTGGGGAAAGAAGGAATGCCCTCCTATCTCGCGACGCGACTGGCCCGCTCTGCCTGCAGCGCAGGGGTTATCGACCCGACGCTCAGCTGATGTGAAGCGCATGCGAGGGGTCAGCTGGCTGTCGGTGGCGGAGTGTGCAAGGGGCTGGGGGAGGGGTGGCTTTCGAAACCCCAACACTTCTCCTTCTTGCTGCTTGCCTCTGCTCCTCTTCCCAAGTGGTGTGGCATGGCTTGTGGCATGGCATCTTTTTCCAATTGTTTACATGCTTCCTAGCATCTGAACGGAGTCCCACAAACATCGTGACGATGCTGCTATCCTTGTTGATGCCTTTCTGTTGTCCTCTCGCCATTGCAGGCAGGAAAAATACAGGAAAATTCAATGTCCAGGAAAAACTTGCTGAAAAATTAGGAAATTTTGCGGAAAATTATGGCGGGAAAAGTTTTTGGCAGGAGATTTGGCCACACAGAGGGCGCGACATTTTACGGTGTTCAAGCCATCTGGAAAGGGGTAGGACTAGGCCACACATTCGAACTAGCCCTTTGACGGTTGTTGGAGTGTCAAAAAAGGGTAGGATATGAATTTTGGGGGTGGTGAAGGTGAGGTCTAGGATGTGGTTTACCCGGGATAGGCGGCAGGTGCCGTCGAGGCAACATCATGATGATTGTTGACTCTGCTGATCTTGGGGTTGTGGGCTGTCCACCCGGGCTAAATCTCCTCACCGATGATGCTAGTGACCTCTGCCCTGTCGATTATTACTCCAGATTGAATCATTTGACAGCTGTTTGCTAAATTGTAACTGGTGGGTTGGCTTCATACCATGATGCTTCTATTGGCGGGAAAACTGACTAGACATAAACACTCATGTATGTGGTTTGTTAGGGCCAACCACACGTCCATAAGACATGAAACACTGATTAAACTGACACTTGAAAAGGTTAATGAAATAATACATGGTGTGACTGATTATTGTCAGGGCCTGTCCACTTAAACACATGCTGTGATCCAAATGAACTACGTACTGTTCAGTTCAGAGTAGCATTTATTCGGCGTTATTAAATCTCCCACTACGAGAGTACTTACACAATGAAGAACTGGTAAATAATACGGGCCACGACGGTTACACTGCTAAAAGTCTTGTGATGCAAATAACTTACAGCAAAATTAAACTTCCACAGGCAATGTTACTCCTGCGGGAAAGAAAGATGATGTACCGGGCGGCTAAACAAGAAAAAGGTTTCGGAATGAATTCAAGTCTATTGCAATTAAGTGTCTATACCAAAATGTTGGATGCCACCCGGTGCACTTGGGAGAAGCCAGAGCTCACGACAGACATACCAGCCTCATCCGATGCTACTCACTGACTGAGTTCCCACCTGCTGCGCGGGCAGGTTGCGTCTAACCCACATGCCAGAAGCACTACTTTCTGCTACAACCTGCAATATTCTGCCTTGCAAAATGCTATCAAATGAAACTCATATTAAAAAATTACATAAATAACCTTGAAACATAAAACACCTGTGAATGAAATGAACCTAATACTGGATGCGGGATGAGACAAATAATATCTCACTAACAATGCACTAATAAAACAGAGTGAACTTAATAAGTAAAAAAACCTTTAATAAAACACAACAGGTGTGTCTGACATTGATCCTGGGCTAACAAGTTCAATTATTGCCAGGTCTATTTCCATCTCGTTCCGGCTCGCCGAGTCTCTGGTATCTGTAGCAACAACTGGCTACACTGCACCGACGTGCCCCACACTGTATTGCGCTGCACTGATCCTGATCACTCCCTGGCGACCTGGCACATGCTCTGTTCATCGGTATAGTACACAGCCCTGCTGCGGTGGCGTAGCAGGTCACGGCTGGACAAATGGTCTCAAGGGTGAGGACATGTGGCACACATAATTTTATTAAGTTCCAAATCTAACATTGCTACCCACACCCCTTTTCAGATATAGACTTATCCAGCCCACCCAGGTTGGAACATTTGAACTCGTCTGTTGGCGAAGCCTACTGGAAGAGGTATGGCCATTTGGAAAACCATTATTTTGTTAATCTTAATCTTTTTAATTAATTCTATTGTGTAAAATTACATTTGTGTTTATTCGTTACACAGACTGTTTACTCTTACTCCAAATTCTTTAACATGTTTCTTTAGTATGGTGATATAACACGTGACATAATGTTCATGGACTTAATTAAATATAGCTATGTAACCATTTTTTTTTGCTATGTAATTTCAATATGTACCACCTTCTTTAGAAGTAAGAGGGTAAATGTAATTTTCAACCAAATTTCTACTAGGTATATTGATTTACTGGTAACACCATATTCTAAAAGCACGGCAGACCGACAGAGGACTCCAGGGACCCTTTTGCTGTCAACTACACGACCCTCTCTATCATGCTCATTGAGTTTGGCGCTTGGCAAATTTATACATTTTCCACCTTAATCTTGAAAGCAAAGTAAGGCGAGACCCTCATCATCAACCCCCTACATTTCAGATTACTATTTTACCTTGTCAAATACTTATGTATGCTATTGCCTACAATACAATTTGCCTTACTATTTTTCATATACAATATAAATATGCATGTATTTAGTTATATGCACATGAACAAATTAAGACTTATCTTTGGTAATAAGAGAGACTCCATTTGCAGACATTATTGTAAATTACCTTTAAAAAAAACATGAAATATTGTACATACTTATATACAAAATAATTATTTTTTATATGTTGTATTATGAAGTCTACATGGGTATTCCTCTTCTATCAGAAATATTCTTCCTCACACAGCAGTGATACACAGAAGGAAGCTCGCACAAAAGGACTGTAGTACTGTAACACCAAGTACTATCAACAACCTCTCACACAAGAGTGTAGTTGCTTGAGCTCGCAGAGCACCATTCTTGTACCAAAGCTGCTGTTCGAATGAGTAAAAATTATTTAAGATATTTCGCCCAAATGTTTGAGTATAAAAATTAATTTTATAAGAAATAAATACTTGGTTTTCGATATGAGGATCATTCGTTTTATTACTAGAAAATTGTCAAAATGGCTAAGCTAATGACAATTTTTATAATAATATATATAAAAATTAAACACAATATATTACATACGTTTATAAACTTACGTACTAGCTGGCGCTACATTTTATATAAAAACTCTTTTTATTATGTATTTTTAATTTTACTTTATTACTTTATAGGATTTATTCGTAAACAATTTTAAATTTTCTATATAATGCTATATAAATATTAAAGAGAAATTTCAAATTTTAAAAATATTTCATAAATAAATTGTAATTTAATCGTAATATAATATTAACTCAATACTTCTTAATCTGCCAAACTAGCAATATGTATCATAATATTCGTAACCATTTAAGAAATTTTCGAAGCTGTGACTATAACGCAGCTTATTTGAATATTAATGTGGAGAAAAATGGAAAAGTTCAACCGTTATCTTAAGTTATCGGATTAATTATCGTTATTTGTGGATGTCACGCAATTAAAATAGTAACTAGAGACGAGAAAATCAGTGACTTTGCTGTCACATCCGTACTCGTGACATTGACGTTGCAGTATCGGTGGCATTTATCATGCCCGTGGTTAGCGAGGCGAAATGTTAACTGCTCCTACCAGTGCCGTGTTATCGACCGCACTAAGCACAGCGGCGACAGGCATGCCTGTAAGTGTGGCGGTGACAGGTGACTCCTCCAGACATATTAGAAAAAATTAGCAAACCAGTAGCTTTCAATCTTGCAAAAATTTTTTTTTGTTTCTCTTATTAATATATTTTTTTATCAGCTCAGTTGTTTCACGTCTGCAAACCAGCCTGTTTACTTTGTAAAAAAAAAAAAAAGGCGTTAAAAGTTATTTCCGTGTGAAGTAGTTACAAGTTCGGAGATTCATGAAGTTAGATATGAAGAGCGTTTATATTCTACAAATTAAAATACAATATTGTTATTGTTTTTTCATAGAATTATGGCTCTGACCAATATACGCAATACTATTGAATTATGTACAATCATTGCTTTAGACAAATGTTACTGTTTTTTGATATTTATAAGCATAATAGTTAAAAAATTTAAACAGAATTTTTTTTTATATCAAGTTGATACTCCTTACAGTGCAAATAGATATATTTAAAGCAATTCGGAATATTATTGCACAGTTATTGCCTTTAAAAGGTTTGATTTCCAATACGTGTAGCATTTTAATATAATTATTATATGATATACCGATATATGTCATATTTTAAATGGTACTTAACTTTGAAACTATAGTTTCCACAATTTTTAAACTACATTTTCGTCTGTTATTTTCTTCCATGCTACAAAATAAACGTAACAATCGCGTTTCTGGCAGTAGGATATACGTGACAAATGCTGCAAAGATATCAGCACGCACTCAGTATCTGGAACAAGGCTAGATGGTGACAAGTTAGTGGTGCCAGTGATGACAGATTTTTCGATAGTAGGGTTTGGTAAAATATAGTTTGTGATGTTTTTTTTAAGTAGGTAAATGAGGGGGTAGGGGGGGAAGACTGCGTGCACAACTTGTTCGAGAGTTTTTTTTTAATTTTAAAAGGCAAGGGACGAAAGCTGCTCTGAGCGTTTGCGCCGCATTCCCGTGGACAGTTTCACAAAGAAAAATAGCAGAGTACGGAGATTCACGCGCACGCCCATCTACCATTACTCTCTGCCACGCCGACGTCAGTGACGGTGACAGTATCTATTAGCACTCTCTCTCGTTGACGTGGACTGGAAACTGGGCCCGTACTCTGGTGACACGCTGTCACTGATACTTTATAAACTACGTCACCGGACTTAACAGTGATTTCTGAGTCGCTGATCCCGAATCTCAGATAGCTAAATATCGCCCACCACTAAGAGTTACTGCGGAACTTTTATACGATATTAGATATGGTTAGTGGCAACGAACATATAAACCTATAAGGAAAGAGAGGGGGCTAAATCCTTTAAAATGATTGCAACATTCGCCAACTTGTCATTTTATTTAACTAGCTTTATTGCACAAGCGCTCCAGTGTAGCGAACGGAGAAAATTGAAAACACAATAAGCGTTACGCAGACTTACTTTTTCTATTAGTTTATCTGTTTCAGCTGTCCGTTTTTGTACATTGTGCTATTGTTTAATTATCGTAAAATGAGTACCTTTAGATGTGTCTCAACATGTGTGTTGATGCGTTATTGAGTTATGTAAAATAAAAAACACATTTAATGGTTTTAATTTCGTTACTGTAATGATACTAAATTTGATTTGTGAAGTACGCATGTCGTAAATGTTTTGTTCAATGGCCGCTTCCAATTTGGCAATTTTTGGTCGTTTGTTGTAGTTATTGGTTTTATCATTACTTAAATTCTTATTTTATGACAGGTTATGAAAGTGCCATTATACAGTAATGTAGAGGAACGCACATCGTTGTCTTGTGCCCTCGTGTGAAAATAACGTTTGTATAAAACCTGGTGCGGGAAGGTATGTACCTATAGTCCATTCCCTATTGGAAACAACTTTCTCGGAGCGATGCTAAATATCTACCTGCAGGCCCGTTTCGTATCATTCCGCCAAATTTAAACAAACATTACCATGTGACTGCAATGTATCATCAGTCAAAATCAATGTTTACATGTGTTCGTATACTTTCACCCTATCTAAAAATAAACATTGAAATGTGACTTCTACTTTTATACTTTGTCAAATATGTTGTTTACTGTTTACAGCTTTTCACAGAATTCTGTCTTAGGTCTATTTCGTAAGAATATTCACAGTTTAGGCCAATAATATTATTTAGGTAAGCTTTATGACGTTTTAAAAATTCCTGAATTAACAACAGTTCTTACGATTACGTTACATTAACATATTTGTTTTCCACGACAGCACACATTACACGTAGTGCATGTTAATATTTTTCCGCGACTGTGTTAAACACTGTTACAACTGCGGAGTAATGAACTGTAGTATTTAACTTTTTGTTATTGATGTGTGTTGGCTTATTTCTTTAAAAGGACGGCCTCAGTTCGAATAACGAAGGAATAGCCAGTGCAACGAAAAAGCAACATTAAAGTCAAGAACGCAACTCTTGTCGCTCATTTTTTGTCATACAAATTAAAAATATAGCGGTGAACATGCACACAAATAAACCTACCATAACTTTTATTGTGCTCATATTTATATGCATTGACACTTACATTGTATTAGGTTTATTGAAATTTATTGGGGCTGGGCTTGGTTATTTTGTTGTGATTGGTGGTAAATCACGTTACACGACTGTGTTTCAAACACCCAGGGCAAAGGTACAACGTTGTGATAAATAGACACACGTGGATGTGAATAAATAACTTCGTCATAAAAACAGTTCACATTTACAATGTATAAACATTTCACATCAAATATTTGAAGTCATGCACACACACAGATCCAGCATAACGATCACCATGCAGCCACGCCACGCTATTTCACACGCAGTGGTTAACGAAACACACCGTAACAGTATATTTATTGCTGCCGCGGAAAAACAGATTTATCACAATCTCGTAACTTGCTTAGGTAGGTTTAAAGAACACAACGTCTACAAACGTGATTTGGTAATTTGAAGTATTTTTCGGAGTAAGTATAATTTACACTCCGTTTGGTAAAACTGCAACATGCCATGTCATGGCTCGCCACGTCTGCCAACTTCACTTTGTTTCTGCCATGGCATCATATCTAAATATATTAAAATAAGTATTCAAACATTAAAATCTCTTTTCAGTTGTAAATTACAAATTCAAACTCATTAATTTGCTGTAATAAGTATGAAATATGCTACAATTTAAAACATGCCCAATTACCCGTGTAGTAGCTAAGTGAAACTTCCCGAATGTGAAAGAGAGAGAGAGAGAGAGAGAGAGAGAGAGAGAGAGAGAGAGAGAGAGAGAGAGAGAGAGAGAGAGAGAGAGAGCCAAGCCTCGCTCAGCAAACTGTTGCTTCAGAGTTGCTCTTGCTCGATAGAACAACACCATACCATTACGGCCTACTCACAATATTTTCTGCTGTTATTTTAAACTGTAAAAATGAGATATGTTGCCATCGGGGCTACCTAAATATTTAAACATTTCATTAGGCACCGTTTAATTTACAAATAGTATACTAAGAAATCAGGTAAAACAATATTTTAACTGAACTATTTCTTACTGCCTGTTGCCAACACGTCGCTGATCTCGCTGTTATTAATTCATATTTTAAATAAATAAATATAACAAGTTATATAAGATATTAAGGTAAAGTTTCATTTATTCAATAATACAGCACTCTAAAGTTAACCACAGTGTTATCTATTTGTAGAATACGTGTTATTGAAAAAAACATGTTGACATGTTATGCCTAGAGTGTTTTTCAAAGGTTGAGTTTCACAAGTCGCTTCCAATCGGGAGCAACCAGCGACTAACCTTGCTTCTTCAGATGGTGATTTCCCTTGCGGAAAACGATAAAATCTGCTCTGTTATGGTTGCAAATTACAGCCTATACACACTTATTTTTCCATAAGTATGAGGCAGACATCTTCGACTTCACATGTCAAATCATGTTACACTATCATCAGAAAACTGTATGCACTTTGCAGCATAATACGACTATTTCCGCACGTATTTTGTAAACAGTGTACGAAACATAATCGATTACCTGTCAAGAGCACTCCTGTGTAGCGAGTGAGGAAACTTCCAACTATGAGATGAAAAAAAGTTGAACCATTTTCCCCATTCGGGCGACAAGATAAAAGAAGGTTCCAATTGATGACGAAGTCTATTGTAATTACATGTCCGGTTGCAAAAGTTGATTGTCGCCTAGCGTGCGAGGGAAATGCCGAAGCCTATCACACACCCCCCACAGCTGTTACTTGCTGCTAGCTGACTGACTGTCCCGCCCGACCCGGGGGTTCGCTATGGCTTGCCCTCGCTCCGAAATGGGACTACTTTCTGAGATGACTTGCATTATTGACCTTGGCATTAATGAAATAAAATAATTAAACATGTGAAAACAACACACATATTCTTACGATAAAATCACTGGTGAAATGGGATGGACAAAATGCTATGCGGAAGATGAAAATAAATAAATGACACATTACCTCCCAACACAATAAAATACAATAACACCTGCAAAACAAATCATAAACATTTTAAAGAATAACACAATAAAATATTTTAATTAGGGCTGAAATGATACAGTTCAATACACAGGCCTAACTATTTCATCCGCTGCATCATACATTGCTATGGCAACCATCAGACTGCACCTGCACCGGCGTGCCCTGCTCTTTTATTGCCCCTCTTTGCTCCAGTGACCAGGCTCACACTCAGAGTAGAGTGGGCAGCCCCACTGAGTGGAAGTTACACGGTATGGCAAGACAAACGTTCTTAGACTAAGGGTCGTGGCACACGTCAAATCCCTCACCCCCTCCGAAGCAGTTTGTTGGCAGTGTGGTGTCACTTGCAGCAACTGCATGTGCGGGCTGGCCTGCGCGACCGCAGGTGGTACCATCGCTCCTGTGGCCCTGCCGCATGCTGCAATGCCGGGGGTTGCCTTTTCCTGACTGGCAACTCCAGCTACCTGCACTGTTGACACGGAGGCGGTGGATGAGTCCGCCGACATGACCTCCGAAGGCACAGCGAGCCCTCTGACTCACTGCCCTCACTGTCACCCTCCTCGCTCCTGCTATCCTCGCATGAAGTCTGTTGCCTCTGTGAGCTACCCATCTGAACAGCCCCTGCAACAACACTTACACTTGCAATAATGTCTCACCTTTGCTTAAGATGCATGTACACATACCCCTCATGTGGAATCACTTGCGAATGTTCAGCTCATTCTTCTTGCTGAATTACGAGCGTATTTCCTCCTTGCCCCTCTTGCTGAATTACATGCATATTACCTCTTGGCTCCTCTTGCTGAATTACGTGCATATTTCCTCCTTGCTCCTCTTGCAGAATCATGTGCGTATCTGCTTGAGGCATTATGGGCTCCCTGCTGGATGTTTCAACACCGGGTGTTTCCCATGTACCTTCCTCCTTTTCTCTTGTGTTCCCTGGAAGTGCTGATGCATCCTCCCACTCGTCTTGCGCAGCATCGAGCTTGTCAGCAGTGTTTCCGTTCAACTGCACCTCTGGTGGTGCTTCCTCCTCTGTGTGCACGGGTGGGTCCCCTCCGTGATCTCCCCCCTAAAGTGCTGCAACACCTCGCATCTCCTCTCGACCCTCCTTGGGTTCGACACAGCCTGCGTGGTCGTGGGGTCCGGACACACCGGGACCGACCTCCGTGCTGTTGGTCAGCTGGTGCCCTCACCCTTCTCTCGTCCTCTCGATATGTACATATGGTATCTCTAACTTTCTTGGTTAGATACTAATTCTCCTCCCCTCTCGCTTGCATTCTAATTCCTCCTGCTTACTTGCTTGTGGTTATGTACATTATCCTCCTGCTTGCTTTGTATATATTTCTCCTTCTTACTTGCTTGGGACTTACATGCTAATTACGTGTATGTATACGCCCTTCTGCTTGCTATGTACATCCTGTACTTACTTGCTAATAACATGTGTATATGCCCTCCTTCTCACTATGTACACATTGCTCTCACTAGCTAATAATGTGTGTACATGCCCTCCTTCTTGATATGTACATCTTGCTCTTACTTGCTAATAACGAGTGTACATGTCCTCCTCCTCGCTATGTACAGCCTTGATTTCACTTGCTATGTAATGGTATTATGAATGATAGGATTTGCTGGAGTGATGTGATAAACATGAGATTAACTTGCCCAATGTTTAGATTTGGTTATCTTGTTGTTACAACTCTAACTCCCTTTCTCACTCGTGAAATGAACAATACATTCAACTCCTCCACACTTGCGAAATGAATGATACAATGACTTCCTTCACACTTGCAAAATGAATGATACATAATAATAAAAAAAGTATAAGTGCCTTTCTGCATGCTGTTGTTAACATAATGATTTCCTTGCAGTTAGATGTGTACATGAGTTAATTTCAAATATTTTCTCATGTGTTTCACATTATACACATTTTATACACTATTACTGCTAGAATATGGTTGAAAGTTACGTGATATGCCAGAGTTAGGTTTGTTTACATTTTCGTATTTTGGCTTGCGACACCATTTTGCTCCATTTGCATCCCAGCGGGATGTTCGATGCATTCTCTCTAGAATAATTGTGGCATGCATTAAGTCTTCAAGTATCCCATCCAACAAAGGCATTAAAGCTGCTTTGAACTCTGGCGAGGCCGTTTCTGCAATTACTTCTAAAATTTTACATTCTGGCGAATTCGGATGGCGAGTGCTTGACAAGTTGATTTTTACATGTTATGAAGGCTGTTAAAGACTCACCCGATTGTTGACTTTCCAGAGTCAACCTGCTCTGGGCCTGTACATATGTGAACATTCCTCGAAACCTGCAGTGGAATGCACTTCTAAACTCCTCCCAATGAAGTCCTTAGTGGTTGAGTGAGAACCACCAAGAGCATGCATCTCCGGAGAGTTGCGCTCTGACACAGCTGGCACATTCATCACGGCTGGTGCCATATCTCGTAAGACAGGATACGCAGATGTGGGCAACGTTTGAAACTTTGATGGTATTTTCGCTGCGAACGATCCCGGTGGATGTGAAAGGTTTGGGTGTGCTCCATGGTCCCACTTCTGACTGTGTTTTCCATGCCTGCTGTTTGTGGTGTCATTGTTACATATGGAAAATTTGGAAAAGTGGGTTGATAGTTAGGCACTAAGGTCGGGTAGACCGGTTTAAGAAAAATGTGTGGTAGTGGCAGGAAAAATGGTATGGGCAGTTGGTAGACATCCAGCATGATTGTTGGGTTAGGTACGGGTGGTGAGGGTTTTGTTTACACTTGCCATGTGCCCGGCAGAAGAGCACGACATCTCGGCTACACTCTGCTCTCCTCCCCTACTCTGCTGTCCTTCCCATTTTCTGCCTTACCCCTCTACACCCAACACATTGTCAGTGTCCCATGCCACTGTTATCTGCGAAGAATTGCTATTCACATTTACCACCACGTCATTGTCCCAATATGTCCAACATCTGATCATGTGGGATGTCTGCAGTTTTGGTTTGTGCACAAACTATGCCCAGTCTGAATTTACTTGACGTCATGTGACACGATAAGCACACATAAGCGAGTCCTGCAACTGAAGTCTGTTCTGTGACACTATGGCATTCTTTGTGATAGTTCATGTCGCACTGTACACATTGCAGTATTATTGTACCCTGTCCATCGCACAACAAATTATCACAGTATTTCAGAAAAATTGTAATTTGGAAAATGTTCATGTTCAGACTTTACTTGCATTACAAAAATTATACTGTCCTGCACTGTTTCACTGCAACTGTCTTTTGTGATGTGGTTGTCACTGGCGTGGATGTCTGTTGGGCTGGTCTTGGGACAGCATTGACAGTTGGCACTGTTAAAATTTTGTGAGTGTTATCAATAACCATAGGGCGTAAACATTCAGGACACCACAGTGTCAGTGCACTATCAGTCATCCTGCCAGTTATGGTTTGTTTGTCAACAAACACATGCATATGGGAGGTGCCTGACTTGCACGGGTGCACAGGGTGGGGAAGAGTGGTCGCCCTCCCCTCTCACGACGTGCCTGGCCTGCCCGTGCAGGATTGATGATCCGATGCCACAACAGACATGTGACGCATACAAGGGGTCAGCTGGCTGTCGGCAGCAAAGAGTGCTGGAGGGCAGGGGAGGGGTAGCCTCCACCCAGTAGCTTCTCCTTCGCTGTTACCCGCCCTCCAATCGGTGTGGCATCATTCATGGCGTAGTGTCATCTGCTGATTGTTGAGAATGTTGACAAGCATCCCAAGTGCCTGTGGGGCAACCCAAAGGCATCCCGATGGTGTCGTTACCCATGTTGCCTCCTTGCTGCTGTCCTCACGCTGTTGCATGTAGGAAAAAGGCAGGAAAAACTGACATTTCAGGAAATCTCAGGAAAATTTTGGAAATTTGCAGAAAAACTTGGAGAGAATTTTTGGCGGAAATTTGACAGTAGGGGAATGACCTCACTTGAGCAAGCCATCTGACGTATGGCCAATGCTGGTAAAGATTGGAATGGGAATTTCTCTGGAGCAGTGATGGTGAAAGGAAAGGAATGAATATACCCAGAGTGCGAGATGCCGTCAGGCGATGCCAAGGATGATGCTGCTCCTCCTAAACTCAGGGTTGTGGGCGGTAGACCCGGGACCAAACTCCTCGCTGTGGCTGCTGAATTGTTGTCATCCGCCTGTAGATTATTGCTGCAGATGAAGATTGTTTCCTAAACAATAGCCCGTCGGTCGGCTATGCATCATTACTGATGTTGGTGAGAAAACCTCCTAATTATAACACTCGAATACGTGGGCTGTCAGGGCCTCCTTCACACCCATACAGATCGGAACAAAACGGATTACACTGAAAATGAGTCTTAAGTGCTGATTGAGTGGGATTATTAAGGCCCGTCCCCTTAAATGTGTATGCGCACGTGAATAAACAACTGACTTGCAAAACAAGTTATTTATTACATTAAACTTACACCCCTTCTCTGAGGTAACTTTACACAAAATACACTCGGCTAATTTAAACAGCCGTGCAGTGAAGCGGATTAATGTCTGATGACAATTAATAATTACATGCACATTAAGCTCCCCGGGGCGATGCTAATCCATCGGGAAGTGGAGGTGGCTTACTGGGCAACGAGATAAAAGAAGGTTCCAGTTGATGAAGAAGTCTATTGAATTACATGTCCGGTTGCAAAATTTGATCGTCACCCGTCGTGCTCGGGAAATGCCGAAACCTAACACACACACTCCACCTCTGTGATTTGCTGCTAGCTGACTGACTCTACCGCCCGACACAGGGGTTCACCGCGGCTTGCCCTCGCGCCGAAACGGGACTACTTTCTAAGATGACTTGCATTATTGACCCTTGTGTTAATTAAATAAAATAGTTAATTATGTGAAAACAATACAAATATTCTTACGACATAATCATTGGAAATGGAATGGACAAAACACTCTGCGGAAGATGAAAATTAATAAATGACACAGCCTGCAAAACAAACCGTTAATAATTTAAATGATTAACACAGTAAAGCCTTTTAATTATTCCTGAAATGATACAGTTCAATACACGGGCATAACAAATTCCCTCCACTGCATCATACATTGCTATGGTAACCACTGGCTACACCTGCACCGGTGTGCCCTGCTCAGTTGCTGCCCCTTGTCGCTCTTATTGCCAGGTTCACACTCAGAGTAGAGTGCGCAGTCCTGCTGAGGTAAAATTACAGTGTATGGCTGGACAAACGGTCTTAGGCTGGGGGACGTGGCACATGTCAAAATCTAAATCTATGTAGATATAATCTAGAGTCGGCAAATTGTTTGCAGTAACTGGATGTTAGTTTATACCAATATATATTTTAGTTTATATCTTTATTGCAAGCAATCTTGGGCTGTTTCTGAACTCTCAGTGTTTACTTATTAAGTATATACATTTGCGTACTAGCAGTGATGTGTACTAATTGAGGCGGTAGCTGGAATAAGGGCCTATAGTGCTATAGGCCCTTTTTCGAGAGAACCCAAAATGAATCCGCCATAGTTTAAACTGTCTGCTGACCAACTTTGATCGGGATATTTCATTTCGTGAGGTTGATAGAGCTGCTTGAGCTACCTGATATTATGAGCCCTTTTATCATAGACTATTGTTAATTCAGCTGTGATGGTGTGTGTTAACTATAAGTTCATAAGTTGTGTCTTATTAATGTACTTAATTTAATTGATTATAAGCGAAACAATAAGTAATAATGACAGGGAAACTGTCTTTAACACATGTGTGAAGAAAGGTACGAAACATTAAAAGGATCGACATACATAAATGGAACGCCTTTGTGAGGAAAAGGAACAAACAAGTGGTCTAGGTTATGTATCACAGAAAATCAAGTTAGAAGTAGAAGGTAAAAATTGACAGGGGTTGACTGGATGAGATGGGGTTGATTGGGATTTATAAAGGTGGTGAACAGAACTTGGAAAAAGGAGTTTGGAATTGTGTACCTGGTAGGCGCCAGACGTGCTGTGGTGGCATCACTAATGTTTTTGCGGTAGAGCTGAGTCATCGTAACCTCAGGGTGCTGTGGACCGATCACCCAGACCACATTCCCGCGTAGAGCTTGCAGTTGTTCTCCTGATGGGGAGGCCTCGTTGTTTTCTAAATGAGGGGCTCTTCAGGCGGCCCAATCACTGCTTGCTATTGCAAATTAAATATGATGTCGACCTAATCAAACTCCCTATGTGTGGATTGTTATGGCCGTACTCGCGGTACTTCGACTAGGTTGCAGCGCACATACAAATTAATAATTACCCTTAATTCGCATAATCACTCGCATCAGGAAATGGCGGGTTACAAGGGGCCCATGCCCTGAAACACCTTTCGGCAACCGAATAAAAAGCACTCGTAAGTTCATGCTATTTATTGCAGAATATAACATTCCCTCCAGGAGGATAATATACACAATTGCACAGTTTAAAACTGCGGTGAAGGCTATGTGGTAAACAAAGCATTAGGCCTGCATTAAGATTAGGTGTGCTGATACACTTATAAACTCCCCAGGCAGTGCAATTCCTGGGGAGGCGAGGGAGGTTCCTAATATACTTAACTATTGCTGAAAATGACCGGTGGTGAAAATTGATACCATCTGGGCAGGAAAAGCACGAGCGCGATTTCACCCATTCCTCCCCCTCTGGATGTGTCTTGCTGACTGACTTTCCACCATGGCACGAGGGCTGGCGGTGGCGAGCCCACGCCCATGGAGGGACCTACTTGCACACCCGGATAAACAAATTTACCGTTACGAAGCTTACCTTGTGACTGGGATAAAATGGGTTGGACATAACACTTGTGGCAGTGAAAATGAACACTCGTGAAAAAAACAACACTTTAAAACAACAACACTGACCACTGGTGCATAAGGGTTTCTTGACATATTACACTTTATTTGGTGGTCACGTGTCCCTTATCACGTGTCGAGAAATGTGATTGTAAAAATGTTATAACCCTTATTTAATGTAACACACATGTTCACGTATTACTTTGCCTGCTCTCTTGGGCAGGTAGGCGCACGTGGTGCTACACTCTATGCACTGCCCTGCACTTGCCCGATCTTGGCCACTCCTACACTCACACAACACTGACACTACTCGCCGGTGATCAATCGTCGAGAGCGCATGTGTGCTGTGCTTGGGAGCGGATGGTGTGACAAACAGTTTAGGGTGAGGAACGAAACACGTAAAATGCCCCCCCCCCCCCCCCCATCATCCGCATTTTGTCTTGCGAAAATTGGCAAACTCCTAAATCAAAATGTCATTTTCTATGGCACTCACTTGCTGTATACTAAGTTCGGAAATAGTCACGTCACCTGGCAGAAGGATATCCTCCCATTCCGCTTTGTCATGCAAAATTACTTGTGGGTTCGGTGCCCATGATAACGTGTCCGCTAACTGGTTCTCCTTTCCTGTTACATGTTTCACAGAGAAATCGAACGATTGCAGGCCCATCTGGTTAATTTACTATGGGCCTCACGCATGTTATGAAACCAGAGCAGGTATCTGTTGTTGGTGCATAACGTAAAGCATTGGTACTCTAAGTACGCCCAGTATTTTTTTATCACCCAGATTACAGCGAGACATTCGCTTTCGTTGAGATTGTAGTGGCGCTTGGTAGGGCCTAACTTGGCTCTAGCAAAGTCAATTACATTTCTTTCACCATTATCGGTTAGTTGGTAAAGCACTGCCCCTATTCCTTCCTGGCTCGTGTCTGTTTGTAAATACAAGTGCTTGCCCGCTTCATATCTTGCCATTGTTGGACACTGAAATTTCTCCTTAATTTCCAGAAAAGACCGCTCTTCTGCTTCTGACCATTGAAATATGTTTTGTGGTGAAAATTAATTTGTCAGCAGTGCTGTTATGACTGAAAAATTTTCAATGTGCAATTTATTAAACCAAAAAATTTCTGTAACTGCTTCCTCATTATTGGCTGTGGGTACTCTGCTATTAGTTTTAACTGTTCTGGATTTGGTTTATTTCCCTCTGCATCTATGAAATGCCTAAAAAATCAATACTAGTTTTTCCTACGTGTAATTTTTCCAGCGCACATGTCAGTCCATTAATAGCTAACCTCTCTAAAATTATGGACAAATGTTGCAAGTGCTCCTCCCACGTGTTAGACGATACGAACACGTCCTCCAGGTAGGCCATGGCTTAGTCGCCTATTAAGCCATCCAGCAGATGCACTATCATGGATTCAAAGGTGACTGGGGCACACTTAAGCCCAAAGGGCATAGCACAGAACTGGAAGCGGTCCTGTCTGGCACAGTGAACACTTTTTTCTTATGGTCTTCCATCTTAACCGGTACTTGCCAATAACCGATTTATAAGTCAAGTAATGACATAATTTTTGCCTATTCTAATGAGCTAAGAGCATCTTTTACACTTATGTATGGTGGTAATGAATTTTTGGTAACTTGATTTAACGGCCTGAAGTCGACACAGAAATGGCATGTGTTATCTTTTTTAGGCGCACGGAGTTGTACATACTGTCTGTTGGCTAAATAACACTGTCATTTAGCATTTCCTGGATCTACTGTTTAATGATTTTCACCTGGTGCGGTAAATAACTGCATGGCGGTGTCCGTACAGGTTCTGCTTCTAACGGTATTTCATGTTCTGCAATTGTGGTTCGGCGTAAAGTGTCTCGTGTTCCGAATACACCTTCTTAAACAAATGTTGAAAAGTTGCCTGGCGTTCGAGCGGTACTTTATGTCCAAGATCACTCAATATGATGTGCGGTAAATTAACTGTCGATTTCCTGTCCAGATTATAAACTGTACGTCTTTCTTTCTCCCCAAAATGTTTTCTGCGAGCAGCCAGTTCCACGATTGTGTTTTGCTCGGATAACCACGGGATTCCTAAGATGACATCCTCCCGGATTTCCGACGTAACAGTAGCTGTTGTTATAGTGCTAATGTCCCATATGTTAACTGTAATTTTTGCTTGTCCTGATGGTGCACTGTTCTCATTTTTGGTGGCTAACCGACTGACAAAAATTACAGGTTCTACGTCTTGTGATGTTGCAAATTCCAGCCTAATTTTATTCCCATTGTTTTGATACTTGTGATTTCCAGCACAAAACAACACACTATGACACAAGTTTCCAAAACTGAGCTTCGTATAATGGTATAAACACTTCACTAAAACCTTAGTTCGGAAAGTTGGGTTTCCGATACTGAGGTTTCGGGTGATGGTATAAACGTACTGAATAAGGAGTTGAGAACAAAATTTTTCTTATCCATGACCTGATGTCTGTGTTGTCTGCAATTTATGGTAAAATGGATGGTTTTCAATTGCCATCTGGCCGCAGGAATATGCCAGATTTATGTTAATTTGTGATTGAGTTTATTTCGGCAAAGAATTGAGTTTGTTTGTTTGAAAGTTGTGTTAACCCAGAGGACCGATAATAATTTTTTTAAATTATGCCCATCTGAGTTGGTCGCTAAACAATTTGACTTTTTAAAATTATTCTTTTTGTTGGCTGCATCTCGTGAAATAATAATACATAAGTCAATAAGTACGAATAATATTTAACAGTGCTTCAGAAATTACTTTAACATGTGAACATAGACAAACGACAAACAGTATACAAAGCGGATGTAGATACACTACATAAGATAAGTGAAACTTCATTACTCTAGTCATATGATAGTCGTAAGCAACTTACGATATTCAACACTTCCCCTTAAATTGCTTCACAAAAAAATTCTTAGTATACATCCCTTAGGACTTATATATAAAAAAAACTAAACATGTCATAGTACAGACACATAAAATTCATCTAAGACCTAATAATTTAACAAATTGTTCATGATTTTTTTCTTTAGTCAGAGGTTTGGTCAATATGTTAGATATCTTATCAGCTGTTGATAGATAACTGACCTCAATAATTTTCTCTTGAACATGTTTTCTGATGAAATGGTGCCTGGTGTCGATATGTTTTGATCTCTGGCTAGTGACGCTATTTTTTGCCAAATGTATTGCCGCTTTATTGTCGCAATACACTATGGATGGACTGGGTTCATGGTCAGGTTGTAGTTCACTACATACTATTCTGAACCACAAGGTTTCCTGAATGGTGAAGCTGAGTGCCACATACTTGGTCTCGACAGTGCTTAGAGCAACCGTCCTTTGTTTCTTGCTAGACCATGAAACTGGACTACCCATAAATTTAACACAACTACCAGTAATTAAATGCCTATTGTTATTCTTGCTCCCCCAATCAGCATCAGTGTAGCTAAGTAATTCAAAATTACTGTTCTTGTCAAACACTAGTTTCAGTTCTCTAGTACCATTTTGATACCCGAATAGCCTCTTGGAAGCAATCCAATTTCACTTTTGCGGGTTGTTATTAAACTGACTTAAGCAATTAACTGCACACGAAATGTCTGGGAGAGAAATTTGCGATAGGAACAAAAGACTACCCACTGCTTGTTGGTATGGCACTTTTTCACCATAATCCATAACACTTTCACTGTTACCTTTTGTTTCATTTTTTAAAGGATCTCGAAGATTGATGCCAGCTTCCATCGGTGTTGAGACAGGCTTTCACTCAGACATGCCGAATTTCTGAAGCATTCTGCCAATGTAAGCTGTCTAGTCGATGAAGAGTTTTCTGTTTCTTCTGTCCCTGGTGATTTTCATGCCCAGGCAATTTTCAATCCTACCTAAGTTTTTCATGTGGAATTCATATTCTAACCTTCTCTGCACCTTCTCTTGAATTTGTGGTTCATTTGTGAAAATTATGAGATCATCAACATGTATGGCACTTATGATGATGCCTCTATCATTGTGTTCAAAGTAGGTGCAAGAAGTTGCTTTAGATTGTTTGAGTCCCACCCCAGTGAGAACTTGGATTAGACGATGGTTCCAGCATCTTCCACTTTGTTTCAGTCTGTACAGGGCCTTCCATTGTTGCTAAACATTATCAGATGGTCTTCCCTCGAGCTCTTCTGGTGGTTGCACGTATATAATGTCATATAAATAGTCGTGTAGGTAAGCAGTTTTTACATCCATGTGCATTATGTCGAGAACTTTCTTAACTGCTAGTTCACAAAGGTATTTCAGTGAAGATTGCCTCACTACTGGTGAGAAAGTCTCTTCATATTCGATCCCGGACTTTTGTGCATAACCTTTGAACACTAACCGTGCTTTGTATTTTGGCTCCTTCGAATCTGGATTTTTTTATTTTGAACACCCACTTTGAATTTAGGGCCTTTATTCCTTCGCGCAAGTCTGCCCATTCATAAGCTTCATTGATAACAAATTATGTTAACTCTTCATCGATAGCTTGTTTCTACTTTGTAGCTTGTGCACTTGTCTGTGCTTCCCTGGTGTAAGTGGCTCATTATTTTCAGAGAGGAAGTAAGGCACAAAATCTGGATCAGCTCTGGGTCTTGGAGTACAACAAGATCTTCTCACCTGCTGAGGATTGGAGGTCTCTTCTACTTCATTTTCTACAAAACAATTTCGAAAAGGTTCTTTATCTAGGTCACGAGTCGGATCAATATCCTCTTGACGTTCTACCTGTTCAGGTTCTTGAAAAAGAATTTGTTCATCGTCACAGATATTTAGCAGGTTGGACGAATCTTCATGGCATTTCCAATTGATTTTTCTTCTAGGAAGATAATGTCTTTGCTGATAGTCACCCTTTTCGTTTTGGGATTTATGAGGCGATAACCTTTTGTGTTATCGCAGTAACCAACAAAAATTAATTTTTCGGATCTTGGGTACCATTTCCTTCTTCTATCCTTTGGGATTTAAGCCATGGCCTCGCAACCGAAGATCCTAAGATAACTGAGTTTGGGCTTCCTGGAACACCAAGCTTCGAATGGAGTCTTCCCTTAAACTGCTTGGTCGGACATCTGTTGTTGAGATGAACAGATTTTGCTACTGCCTCGACCCAATATATTTTTGGCAGTCCTGCATCTTGCAACAGACATCGAGCTTTCTCAACAAGTTTTCGGTTTGCACATTCTGCAACACCATTTTGTTGTGGTGAAGCCCTCACAGTGTGTTGGTGTCTGATGCCATTACTCTTCAGGAAACTCGAGAACTCGCAGTTCACAAACTCTGTTCCATTGTCTGAATGCAAAGTTTTCATCTTCTTGACTGTCTGGTTCTCTACAAGTACACAATACTCCTTGAACACATCGCAAACCTGGTCCTTTGATCTCAAGAAATAGGCATGAGTGTAATGGGAATAATCATTGATCAAAACGAAGAAGTATTTACTGCCTCCGATAGACTCTGTCTCCATGGGCCCACATAAGTCTGTATGTACCAATTCGAGGGGTTCCTTGGCCCTAAATGCACTTCGTTTAAAAGGCAAATGATTATGTTTGCGTTTGGTACAAACTTCACATGGGGCTTTATTAATTTGAATGTTATGTGCTCCATCAACCATTGTTTTTAAGGAGTTCATTTCTCTACTGTTTAAATTGTCTAACCTACGATGCCATAAATAACCGGCACAAGAAACAGCGTATGTTCAGTCAACACATGCGGACTGTGGTGTGTCTAACTGGTATATACCAATTTTTAGTGTGCTAAGGCAATCAGTTAATATTTGAATTTATTATCTTACCACCATCTTTCTCGAAAATAACGGTGTTTCCTTTACTTGTGATTTTACTCACCGAGAGAAGGTTAACTACTACATCCAGCGCATGATGTACTTCATGGGCAGTAATGAGACTGGTTTTGTTGTTGACCGATAACTCAATGTCAACATTTCCCACAAACTCTGTTGTGAAGGGCTTGTTGTTTGCCATTAGAATTTTCAATCCAAATTGGGACACAGAATTCTCCAACTCGTTTATTGTCAAGTGCACTGATGCACACGAATCCAAAAACCACACAGGGTCACTTTTCACGTTTGTAAGCATATATGCTAAAAATGTGTTACAATTTTTCTTCTCTGCAATTTCGTTACTCGTTTTTTCGTAGATTTTTGTCTTACTGCGGCAATCTGCAGCAAAATGTCCAATCTAGTTGCAGTTGTAACGTTTGCGGGGTGGCTTATTTTGTTTACGGTTGTAGATCTTGTTACTGTAGCCATGGCGCGAGTTGTTCCTGGAAGATAGATTACTGTAGAGCGCCGTATCGACATTTGGTGATCGAGCTTGGTTTGAATTAGCTTTCACATCTTGCAATAATTTTATTTTAATAGCATTGGCCGTGATTGGAGTTCCTGAGCTCTCCAGCCCCATAATAATTGGCTTGTACTCATCTGGCAGGCCTGCTAGTAACAAGGTTCCAACCCATTCCTCAGAAATGTCGAATATATTGTCCCATAGACGCTGAGCCGTTTATGTAATTTCATTTACATACTCGTCAACTAATTTACAGTTGTCTAGTGGAGTTAAAAACAACTGATGCAACAATCCGACTTTTCTTGTGAGGCCAGAATCTTCAACTAAAGCCTGGTTTGTGCCCTATGCTTGCTTCGATGTTTCGCACTTTTCGATGTGCTGAATCAACTTCGTCTCTATTAACAACGAAATCTTCGCTAATGCCTTGCGGTCCGTTTTCTTTGATTCTTCTGCCTTGACATTTCCCTGAACAACGTCCCACTGGTTTTCTAGGCTTAACAATGCTTTGATGTGGAATTTCCGTGATACGTAATTTTTGCGGCCTTTCAGTTTCTCCACAAAGCTAAGGCGTTCGACGCCAGGATGGTTTATTGATGTGTGCGATGCAGTGCAAAAGTTTATATTATTTTCACTCCCATGCTGAACTAACTAATCTGCACTTATCGAATTATGCTGCGACATGCCTGGCCCATAACCTTTGTTGGCTGCATCTCGTGGAATAATAACACATAAGTCAATAAGTGCGGATTATATTTAACGATGGTTCAGATATTACATTAACATGTGAACATATAGACAAACGACAAACAGTATACAAAGCTGGCATAGATACACTACACAAGTTAAGAGAAACTTCATTACTATATTCACACGAGAGTCGTAAGCAATTACAATATCCAAAACTTTAAATTGTAATAGTTATGCCAATTGATTGAAAAGGTGAAGTTAGGCGACACTGATGATAAGATATTTAATATTTAAATTCATTATGATGCTGCATTATGTCAATCTGTTTTTTTTTATTCAGGAAATTAAGTTAAACTAAGTATCGATGTTATGTTATTTATTAATTTTTGTTATTTCATCTTCAGTAGGGAAATTCGCAAACAGGCTATCTGCTTCGTCCTTTTATACAAATATGTAATCATATCCATCCGATGATTTTGTCTTCAAACCCAAACATAAAGTATGTTTCCCATGAGAATGCATATCTATACTCTTGTAGATAAATTATTATCGTAAAGTAAACCATAAATTATTCATTATCATTATCATTATAATTGTTACCCCCATCTGTTCTAGAGAGCAAAAGTTCACCACACACTCACACTACGCTTCTAGACAGACTGGTGCCGAACATGGTGGCCGTATAGTTTTGTTTTGTTCCTTGAGAGTTGATTATGGAAGGCGAGGGGGAGGGTTATTTCCTCCGTAGCTCCAAACAGGGTATGTCAGACACTGGACGTCACATGATGCGGAATTCGTAGTATGCAATCTAAGAATAAAGGAAAGTAACAGTAGCGAGGAAGATGCTGACTCCTCACTCACAATAACTGCTTCAGAAAACAATTCATGTGCAGGTAGGACTCAAAGCAAAAGTCCTACGCCTGAAAATACTAGTACAAGTACCAATGTTAACCATTATATGGATCAGCTCGATACCCTGTGGCAAGACATGCAAGCTAGCATTCAAATCAGGATGCAACAACTGGGTACACAAATTAGGGCTGAACTCAGTGCAGATGTTAAAACTCTAATTAGTATTGAAGTAAACCAGATTAAAAATGAATTGAGCAAATATGTGGAAACTATTATTAGTAATGAACTAAGCCATATCAAAAATTATTTAACAATTGTTCAGCAAGATGTAGCAGTACAAAAATGCTCAAATTTGATCTATTATCCCAAGCATTAGTTGCCATGCCAACATAATTCACCTATATAACGACCCAAAATCAGAACAGGCAAATTAATTAGTAAGTGTGCATGCCAAGATTCAGGTGGTAGAAATACGCACATCTACTAATGACAAAATTTATAAATTGAACACCAACCTGGCTGATGTAAGATATAATTTAGCAGCTATTTATCGACAGTTAGGTCCCTTCCAGAATTAGCAGTCAGCAGTCGGGCAGTCGCCAGTCGGGCAGTCGGCATTTGGCAGTCAGATATTAATGTATGTGTATCCGAATGGGTTTCCACAATGATCAGTCGTGCAGTCGGCTGCCCACAGTCGAGTAGTCGCAGATCGGTGAATCTGATCTTGGACTATGCCGACTGCCCGACTGCATGTTGCTTCTAGCCAATCAGAACTCGTTATACCTGCAACATCATTTACCAAACGTTTTCTTACAGAGAGAAATAAGAAACTTATATAAACAAATAGCACAAATACGACCCTTAAAATATATGCTCAAAATTATTTCTTGTACTTTACACTTTCAAGAATAGATAAAAATTCGTTTGCTAGAGAATATATAAAATAGTCTGAGATATTTAATTGCATGATAGCCGAATTTATATTTAAAAACCACAAACACGATAAAAATACAGCTTAAGGTAAATAATAACACATAAAAACATTTTTAATTCGATCACTTTTGTAATCAAATAATATTAAAATATGTTAAAAATACCTATACCATTTCAGATATTACTTTTTCGAGAACAGGGTTTTTACTTTACAGTAGTTTTATATACGCTAATATTTTGTAGACTGCTCATTGCGAACAGTACTTTGCCGACTGCCAGCTGCCGACTGCGGACTGCACAACTGCCGACTGCGAACTGTGGACTGCCGACTGCTTATTCTGGAAGGGGCCTTTCAGACAGACATTGAATATCAATCTGTAAGTTTTTAAACTCAGTAGGGTTAACATTCCAGGTTAACGGAATGTGAGTAATCTAAGAATTCAGTGTCAGGCGTTCCTGTTAACCACAGTGAGATTTTAAGTATTGTAGATCAACAAATTGACTCTTTTGGAAGACATTTATAAAACAGATTAGCTTAAACCATCAATGCAGCACACAAATCAAAAGAAAGCCAAGAACAGAATATGAATAAGCTAAGCCAGTAATTGACGACTGTTTACAACTGGGCAGACATTTTGGCTTACAGTGTGCATGAGAATTGTAGACCACTTTTAAACCACAATCGAAGCTATATTGTTGATGCTCAAATGGTTAGTGAGCATGCCAACTTAAACATTGTTTTGCCACTACTACTGCTAGTGACTTTAATAATCAAGCTATACTTCTCCACCATCTGACAAAACATTGGTCGGAAGGTATGCCTACATTCCATGGCAAACGAATGGAAAATCCAATTACACACCTTCGTAAGCCAGAGACGTATGCAAAATTGTTTGAATTAAATGACAGAAAAATACTCTAGTTATGCAGTGCTTTGATAAAACACCAGAGGTTTGTTGTTGCAAAGAAAAACTTCAAAGGGTAAATGGCGTACTCTTAAAAAACATTATATTTGAATGAAATTCTTCAAGATTTTGTTATTTCCATTGGCCTAATTTTATCAGGTTATGCGCCCAGTGATGTTTGGATTTTGAGGAAAGTGGTTTTATGTTAAATATGTCTTTTATTTTCGATGGAAGGATATCCAGTCGAAATGGTAAAAACCGAGCGGAAATACGCAAAAAATAATTAACACAGTGGAAGTTCAGGTAACAAAGCTGAAGGGAGAAGTCAACTGGAACATTTGGAAATTTCGAATTTTGGTAGCAGCAGGAGCAAAAGGCTTTTTAGATGCCATGACGGGTGAGGTTAACATGCCTAATGAAGAAGGTAAGTCAACAGATTTTTGGAAGGGAAAGGATTCCAAGGCCAAGCAACTAATTGTCTTTATAATGGAGGAGGAAACTATTGTTCATATTTTAAATTGCAAAACTTCTGCTGAAATGTGGAATAAGCTCCTGTCCATATACGAACAAAAGTCTGAAAAGTCAATCCATTTGCTTCATGAAAAGTTCTTTAGTTTTCAATATGAAGGAAAAGGGGTAGCTGCTCACATTTCTTCTGCTATGGGTAGTATGACAAAACTAAAAACCTTTGGGGATGAAATCTCAGATCGCCAAGTTATTACGAAAATACTAATATCCCTTCCCAGAAATTTCAGACATTTTGTGCCCTCATGGCCATGGGAATCTGTTGATCCTGTCAGACAAACGCTAAATGAATTGACTTCGTGGCTTTTTATAGAGGAAAGTAGGCTGAAAGATGCATCTTGTTCACAAAATTGGGCTTTTGCAGCTTTTCAAAGGCATTGCACTATTTACAATGAAAGGAACCACACAACTGAAAAATGTTTTAAAAATAAAACTAATGCAGTAAATAGTAAAAGGACTCTAACTTGTCATTTTTGTAAAAAGCCAGGTCACTTTAAAAGGGATTGCCATTTTTATTTGAACAAGGTTACGTCTAGTGCAATGACCACAGAAAAGACTGGAAATACGAATACAAAGGTTGACAAGGTTTTCAAAAATGCTTTTGTTAGTATGGTCAGTGTTACTAATCAAGCAGACCTGCTCAAAAATGATAAGTTTTACTTGGACAGTGGAGCCAGTGAGCATCTCCTCTTACAAAGATTATTTTATAAATTTTAGAGATTGTTCAAAATAAATTATAATAGGAGATGGAAGATTACTGAAAGCATAGGTTGTTGGTGATATGAATGTGATTTGCCATGTATCTAATAAATAAATTCAGAGTGCGCTGAAAAATGTTCTTTTTGTACCGGATTTGCAATTGAACCTTTTCTCAGTTTTTCAAGCTTTGGCTAAAGCACATACATTTGGATGTTCAGGAAATAGAGAGAGCAACAATCAGTGTATCTAACTTAAAATCTCTTGAAATATGGCACAGGAAACTTGCTCATCAAAATTTAAAGCAAATATTTATCTAAACTAACCATTGAATGCTCTGTCAAGGACGAACCATTCTCATGTGATTCTTGTATCCAAGGGAAACAGCATCGTTCATTATTTTCACCGAGTGACTCAAAAACATTAGATGTATGGGAGATTCTGTACATTGATCTCTGTGGCTCTTTTGAAACCACAAGCTTTGGTGGATCAAAATATTTCCTTTTAGTGAAGTATGATTACTCTCATTTTAGATTTTGTTTTTTGTTAAATTCAAGTCTGAAATTCCTGATTTAATTAAAAGATGCATCCAAATGGCAGAAATGGACACCGGAAAAAGGGTTAAGGCTGTGAGATCAGATAATGGGACAGAAATTTCAAATAAAGAAATGGTGGATTACCTTTCATATGTGCGAATTAGGCACCAACTTTCGGCTCCATATTGCCCAGAGCAGAATGGGCTAGCTGAAAGGGTAATAAGGACCTAAGTTGAAGCAACAATAACTATGTTAATCGAATCGGGACTGGACAAGCGTTTCTGTGGTGAGGCAGTGAATACGGCTGTTTACACAATTAACTTGACAGGTACAGGTTCAGTCAAAAGGAAAACCCCATATGAATTGTGGTTTAAGAAGACCATAAAATTAGATCATCTCAAAATTTTTAGATAAAGGGTTTTTGTACATATTTCTCACCAGGAAAGAAAATAGTTAGATCCTAAAGGAAAAGAAGGACGATTTGTAGGTTATGAGATATATTCCAAATCCTACAGGGTTTGCTTTTCAGACAAGAAGAAAGTAATAACAGCACGGAATGTAGTTTTTACTTCAGAAAAACCTACAAACCACTGTAGAGTCAGAGGAGGGCTTACTGCAGAAGAGAAAACATTGGGGATAGAGACAGAGGAGGTTGAGAACAGTTCTGATAAAGGAAGTGAGGAGAATGTGGTTGAAGAAGTTGGGATGGATACAAAAATATTTGAAGGGACGGCAAATGAAGAAAGAATACCGGATAAAAATGGAAATCATATACCAGGAAACATTCTGGACAGTTCAGAAAAATTTAGTGGAAATCATGTTCCAGGCAACATACTGGAGAGTTCAGAAAAAATTAGTAACCTCAGTGACTCATCAGATGACTTCTAGGATTTCCATCCAGAAGAAATCTCGTCACAGTATTATGAAAATGAAAATATCCAAGACCGTCCACAAAATTAAAAAAATCTAAGATCAAGAGAAAATATATAGAAACCATCCAAATACAATGACTTTCAAATATGTCTCATAGTGTCCCAAGAAGAAAATTTAATTTATGAGCAAGTAGTTAAAGGACCAAGTCGGGAAGGATGGAAGATTGCAATAAAAAAAGAACTGGATGCGATAAAAAGAAATGGAACATGGGTTGAAGTAAGTCTACCAGAAGGAAAGAAAACAATTGACACAATGTGGGTTTTCCGAAAGAAGCCTTGTTGCTTGTGGTTTCCAACAAGATGCAGATTTTGATTTGAATGACATTTTTGCTCCAGTAGCAAAACTTCCAACACTAAGAATATTGCTGTGAACAAGGACATGAAGATCCATCAAATGGACATGAAGAATGCCTTTTTTCATTGGGAAATTGAAGAAGTCTATCTCAAGAAACAATAAGGAATGGTCCAAGATGGAAAGGTTCTTTTACTCAAGAAATCCTTATATTGATTAAAAAGGTCTCCGAAAAGTTGGAACTCAAAATTTAATAATTTTATGCTGAGGGAAGGATTTACGAGATCCAAGGCAGATTATTGCCTATATGTCAAGAACCATGGAGGGAAGTTTATTTATATATTGGTTTATGTTGATGATATACTAATCTTTTGCCAAGATTTGCATCTCATTGACACCTTAAAAGGAAAATTCAAATCTGCCTTTCATATGAAAGATTATAAAGATAAGATCAGATATTTGGAGCTAAATATTGTTCAAGATCTTTCGAAAGGAGAAATTGAAATTGATCAAGTTGACTACTTGAAATCAATACTTGAAAGATTCGACATGGAAGACTGCAGACCAACGACAATCCCAATGGACTCAAATTTTAAAAGGATTGATCCTGCTATATCTGATGAAAGTTTGGGCAACACATGCAGGAGTATCATTGGGTCATTAATGTATGCGATTTTAGAAACCAGATCAGATTTGGCATTCTGTCCGAATTTTGCTAGCAGATGCTAAAGTCGGCCAAATAAAGATATTCTTACTTTTCTCAAAAGAACCACCAATTACAAGTTAGTTTTCAGCAAGAACTCTGACGCACCTATTGTAGAAGGTTTTGTTGTTTCTGACCATGCAGGTGATCCCACAGACAGAAGGTCAACGACAGATTTCCTGTTTAAAATCCTGGGTTGTACCATTTCATGGAACTCATTAAAGTAGAACTGTGTCAGTTTGCCTTCTACAGAGGCAGAGTACATAGTGTTAAGCAGTGGAGTGAGTGAGGCCTGCTGGATTAAAAATGTACTTGAAGACACCGGTGTGAAGAACAACTGTCCTATAATCATCAACAAAGACAACCTGGTTGCTATTTATGTGGCTGGAAATCCAGCCTCTCATCGGCGAATGAAACATATAGACACCAAATTTCATTTTGTACGAGAAAAAGTTGACAGTGGAGTGATTAATCTGAAATATATTAACACTAACGATCAGATTGCTGACAGTTAAACTAATGCAGTATACAAAGTCTCTCTTGAAAGATTATGTCGAGATGTAGGACTGAATATATGACTGATATAAAAACTTTCCATTTCTCTATTTCTGGAATTGATATTTTTTCATTGACGGAGGGTGTTAAATAACAGTGAAAAATGTAAAATGCGATAGCTCTAATAGTTATGTAGTACTTTTATAAAACAAAAGAGGTTTGTTGTTTGCAAAGAAAAACTTCAAAAGGTAAATGGCTTACTCTTAAAATATATTATATTAAAATGAAATTCTTCAAGCTTTTGTTATTTCCATTGCCCTAATTTTATCAGTTCCCCAGTCGTGCAACAGCCAACCCCCAAATGAATTCTCTTAATGTACAGTATCAAAATTCAAATGCGACCGCTTTAGGGGGTATCAAGGTAAAGTAAATCAAAATTTCAGTTCTGACTATTATAAGCCTAATAAAGGCAAGTATATTAATAGCAAGCGGTCAGGTAAGAAGCCGTATTGCAAACCTAAGAAGAAAAATCAAGAGGTAAGCAATCACGACAGTGACATGTATGGGATCGTCCAGGGCCATTGAGGTCTCAGATCGCCCTACCTGATCCTTCAAGCAAGGGAGTAACTGGGCGATGATGCCTGGCGCCATAGCTCAGTGGAGTTGTGAAGGGTCGTTCAGCTGATGGCTCAGAGGAGCCCTGGATGCCACTGTCAGATTTAAGTAAAGCGAGCAGCAGGTCCACCCCTCGGTACTATTAGTTAAATAGTTACTGTATGCTAAAAGACTATTGTAGTGAATAAGAGAAGCCTACAAGTTGGTACTGAGGATGATTGCACGGAGTTACTTTGACGAGGGGTGTCTCCACACTTAAAAGAATACTACGTGAATTAGGGCCCTCGTAGGCAGTGTTTGGCTGTAAAAGAACATGGGCCCTCCTAAATTTACATTTCAAATATGTAATAGTGCATTATTACATTTTTAATTATATTTCACTTCCTGTTCACGTCTATTGACATCACAGAATTTCACTTGTGGCGGTGTTGCCATGTGACTGCCCTCTGAAAGGGTGGGCGAGTCCGCCTTGGAAAAGGGGTGTGGCATGCTACACTAGATAGTGTGAATTACAATGGAAAAGGTGCCTTATTATTGATTTGAGTGAAATTTGTGTAAATGATGCATTTATAAAAATATGTAGCACTGTTTGGTCACACTTTGTTGACAACACGAGGTGGTAGGTCATGTTTTGCATAGCGGCGCCTGCTGCTCCGATGCTGGGCCACCAGGGTGCTGACCCTAGCGAGTACGAAGATTTGTGACATGCATATGTAGGCAGGGGGTGTTCCCACCACAGGCTACACATAGCATACTTTGCAAGCGGTGTGGCCACTTGGAGCGATGGAGAGGTTTGGAATCCCCCTCCTCTGAAATCTCATCTCCACTGCTGCTTCTGCTAATGCTCTGGGGATGCTGGTGTATTGTGGGAGTTAGCAAGGGGGGAGGAGAGGGCCCCGGTGTAAGACTGTGTAACCCCATTATACTCCCTCGTCGCTTTGCCTGGCATCCCCTGGTGTGAAATCCACCGCTGTAAGCTCATCTGAAAGCATCGCGGCGAAGTCGTTCAGTGAGCTGTCCTGTGGAAAGCTCTGTCCCACAAGTGTGTCTGGCGGTTCACCAATGGTGGCATCTTCTGTGGCTGGCACTGCAATGCTGGGCATCGTGATGCGGTGAAGCGACCCCTCCGAGTCTGCAGTGCTGCTTGCTGTTGTGTTGTTGTATGATAGCAGTAGCTCTCCGCTATGCACTTGTATCTCCTCCATGTCCATTGAGGGCATCGCGACACCAGGCTTCGTGGTGGGGAAAAGGCATCGGATGATAATCCCATCTTACCAGAGCTGTGGGCTCCAGTTTCGCCTCCTGAGGCGACTGTTGTGTGTGGCTTTGGTGTGTTGATGTTGTGTTGAATGGGCATCGCGATGCTGGGCATGGCAGCACTGGGCATGTGCACTGCAAGTCGGAGGTTGTCGCGGTGGACAGTAATTCACAGTTTTTTCGCTGGGCAGGTGAATTCTGTTAGCCACTGTTTGATGTATAGTTCCTGTCTTTCCATGGCCCGTTAAAGCCTCTGTCGGTTGCGTTCTTCTCGGGCTTCCATTTATGAGGGTCCTGAGTCCGTGGTTGGTCGCGGGCATGCATATTCCCTGGGTAGTGCAAGATAATTTACATACAAAAATTCTGCTGGCGAGTGACCTGTGCTTCGTTCTGCCTGTTTCGGAATAAAAACAATATCTTCGGGATGTGGGTAGCCGGTATTACATCTTGAACTCTTGGTTACTTCATTCCATGGGATTTGCACAGGGATGGTACACTGCTCTTGTGTAGTGTACTGTCCACCACTTGGTGAAGAGATCTCGCTACCCCTTTCCCGTGACCAGCAGTCCATTGTCTGAGATTATCAATTTTGGATAACCCCAGCAGGTGAAGAAATCGATCTGCAGTAACCCTGCCATGTTTTTGAGGCGTGATCTTGCGAGGATGTAGGCTTTGCACCACCTGGTACACAAATACATCAACACCAATAAAAATCGCTTCCCCTATGGGGAGCAGGGATAGGGCCCCATTGGATATATGGCGATCATTAGGAAGGGTTTCTCTGGTATTCGGGGTTGTTGTTGTGTGACACCATCAGCATGGTGTGTTTTCAGGCGATTGCATACCTCGCAGGTGCGTACAAATCTCCACACTTTTCGGATGAGCCCTGGCCAGAAATAGTTGGTTAATATGTTTTGCTTGGTTTGCGTGGCTCGCAGGTGGTTCGGCGAGGCAGCTGGCGTGCGAATGCATCAGGTCGAATGTGAGGGCTTAATCCGGTATATACATTTGCCAGTTCCCCCCTCCCCTGTCGATCAGGGTCTCCAGTTATCGACCATACACCAGTTGGCCAGCTGTTCTCTATAGCGCTCGGCGATGTCTGTGGACAGCTGTTGCGCCACGAGGACTTATTCATACACTGCGTCACTTGTGATGTCTTGGGTTGCTATGGTGACATGTTGTAGCTTGGCAGTGGGCGGACTGTCTGGCGAGAATAGGACTTCCAATTCATCTTCGTCACGTTATATTTTAGTTGTAAAGTGTGCACGGGAAAGGGTGTCGATTAATTGGTTCTCTTCGCCCAGGACAAGTTCTACCACGAAACCATGGACCTCTAATAACATGGATCACCATGTGAGTTTACTACAGGCGTGTGCATGTTATGCAGCCACATTAGAAATTCGATTGTTGGTCCTCAGCGTGTATCGTTGATACTCTAGGTGTTGGCGGTAGTGTTTTAATGCCCATGCAAAGACAGGCATTCCCTCACATTCACGTCGTAGTTACGTTTGCGTGGGGCGAGCTTCGTGCTACTGTAGTCTGTGACTCTGCATTCCCTGTTAATACCACATTGAAATAGAACTACGCCAAGCCCCTCTTGGCTAGCATCTTTTTGTAGATATAAATGCCTCTGGGGGTTCAAACATGACAGTTCTTTGCATTGTTGGAAGCTGTATTTTATTTCTTCGAACACGTTTTGGGCATTGTTGTACCATTGGAAGTGCAGTTGTGTTGATAACAGGGTGATTTGTGAGGCTGTTATCGTCATGAAGTCCTGTATGTAGCGCCTAACCAGTTCACAAGCCCGAAAAAAATGTTCACAGGCATTTGCGTGTGTTGGGCGTGGGGTAGTCCTGAATCAGCCATAATTGTATGTGGTTGAGCTGGATCCCCTCCGAACCGACCATACTTTCTAGGTACTGTAGGCACGTTTTTCCGATACAGCATTTCCCATTTGCACAAGTTAGCCTATTAACAGCCAACCGCTCTAAGACAAGGGATAAATGTTGGACGTGTTCCTCCCACATTTTCGACCAAATCCCCTCATCCAGATATGCGATGGTGCATTCCCCTACCAGAACGCCCAAAATGTGGACATCTGGAAGGTGGAGGGAGTGCATTTCAGCCCAAAGGGCATGGCACAAAATTGGAAACAGCGGCTGTCAGGGGCCATGAATGTGGTCTTATGATGGTCTTTGGGACATACTGACACTTGCCAATAGCCACTTCTCAGATCCAGGGAGGACAATATCTTTGCATCCCTTAATATATTTAGCGCGAAATTTACACTTATTAAGGGTAGTGGCGCACTTTCAGGCATTTGATTGAGCGTGCAGAAGTCCACACAGAACAATCCATGTACTGTCTTTCTTGGGAGCTAGAGTGATAGCAGAATTGTAATTGCTTTCGAAAGATTTATTGCCCCATTTCTCATTATTTCTTCTATTTATTGATTGATTATTCTCAAATATATGGGTCATAATCACGAGGAGCAGACTTATAGGTTCCATTTCAGTGAGTGGAATCGCATGTTCCGCCATGCTTGTCCTCTTAAGGGGGTCTGCCACGGCAAATACATCCCGTTGTTTAGTTAGTACTCGCTGGATCACGTCTCTGTTTTCTGCGGGTACCACGTAGTCTAACATGTCTAGTTGGACGGATTGGTCGATGTACTCTCGACGATGTTCTAGGTTGTACACTGTTTGTCACTCAGTCAGGCCGAAGTGAATGCGGTCCATGGCGATCTAAATTATGGCATTGTGTTGCCGAAGCCAAGATACCCATAGAATCAGGTCTTCCCTTATCTCGTCGGAGACGAGGGCGATGATGTCTATAGAACAGTCACGAATCTGAATTTCCACCTGTACTTCATTTAAAAATTAGCTCTTCCCGTCAAATATAGCCAATTGTACAGTTTGTTTGCCCCCGGTGACCAGATGTTGGCCTATTAGTTCGGGCTGTACGAAGTTATGTGAAGCGGCCATATCGATCAGGGCGACAGTGTTCCACTCGTCTAGGCATATAGCTATTCTGATTACCTGATCACTGGTGAAAGTAAGCTGGCCTAGAAAGTTAGTTCTGATTTTTGGTAGTGGTCTCGGGAGTTCCGGCTGTGATAATGGCGGAGAGGGAGGCCCAAGTTTGCCCTACTCCGCTTCGTCGTTTCCCTGTGGTTTGCTTTATGGTAAAGACACAGTGCTGGTGGTATTGTTCATATTTGAAAAAGCGACAACACTGCATGTTTGGCAGATCCTTCCCGCAGTTTATACTTCAGGTTTTGGCATGTCACTTGTGCCACTTTTCGCTATGGCTGCAGTCCCGTCTGCCCATGAGTGGTCGGCATGTTTCAGTGTCGGGAGATTTGCCAGCCCTTTAGCTGTTTTGGTCGGTTTGGCCCCTTCTCAGACGCCTGGGTATTCACCATATAGTTCCACACATTTGTCCACCCGTATTTACTGCAGGCGGTGAAATTTGTCATCCTGTGTTTCTCCATGTCCCATGCTACCCTCACGGAGGTGTTCAGGAATGTTGTATTCTGTTCAACACCCTGGGGCCTAAGGTCGGTCGGTACTCGTGTAGCACCGTCTCCACAATTGCTTCGAGCACCTCTTCATCTGGGAGATGTGGGCAATGCCGGTCGGCTAGACTTAATTTATGGCTTACGAATATGTCAAGGTCTTCCACGGAGCTTTTTTTCTCGGTAAACAATGCAACTTGTTGTTTTAACGTAGTATACGTGTTTGCGTACCTGGCCATGAATTTAGACACAAATTGCCCCCATGACATATCATATTCAAAGGTGGATCCCCACCATTCTTTTGACTCCCCTAGCAGTTGGTTGCCAATTACACTCACACACTCTTTTTCGCTAACCCCGCAATGTTGCAAGCAAGTGATACACTCCTTGAGGAACATGCGTGCGTCCTCAGTCATTTGGCAAGAAAAGTTCGAGAGAGTCTGAAATTTGGCAAGTGTCACATAATTAGGCCCAGTTAGACTTGACCTGCACTCGGGAAGTGATGATCACAGCGTTACAAACTGTGTCTCGCCTGCTCCTTTCGACCTCCACCATGAAAGCATGTGGGGGGGGGTACAGTTTATGGTCACTGTGTTCATTGTTTATGTAATCTCATCACATGTTGTCTGAACAGGTCACTTTCCCCAAGTGTTTGCGTGGGTTCCGGTACGGCCCTGCAACGAGCTCCATGCTTTTGTTAACACTGGTCGCACTTTAACGTTCCCCTTCTGACTGCCTGCCATACCTCTGTGGACACACATGTGGGGTGAAAACAAACGTTACACGATTTGCAGCTTATACCCGTCTCTTCGGGATTAACACAGTATTCTACCTGATACACTGAATCCCGTTTTGTGTTTGAGTACTCCCCGGTTGTTGGCTGAAGCTTGTGCATTGGGGGCTCGGATGTTGCCCATCTTTCCTTGCATTGCAAGCACTAGAACTGCAGGTGCCATAGGGCAATCCATTCTGTGTATTGTAAGCAGCTGGTATGTATTACTCGCTGACATGTAGCACAGCGCACAGAGTCTGTGCCAACCCCTGGACATGTGAATCAGGCACAGCGGTAGGCGACTGCTGTGGAAGCGACTGGAGGCAGGAAGTATCATCGTATTCGATCGGCGGGCACCTGCATAGATCGGCACGTATATTGCATTTGTCGAATGGAACGAGCGTTCAGGGTTTCCCGCACTGATCACACATTATACTGGTGTAGGTTACAGCTGTATAGTACGTCATTTTGCAAAAGTTGTTTGCATGGAACATGACGTGGTTGACACGGTTGCACACGGTAGATGCAGTCGCCGAGATGCGAAGGGGTGGCCCGGTCCTTCGTTGTTGTCTCGGACCTTCTTCCCAGAGGGCAGTGGCCTTTGCCATTCGCAGGCTCCTCATGCAATTGGAGTGTATTGAGCAGTCAAGTTGTTTACCTTGGCAAAGTCACCTGAGGCCGTGCGCGGTAGTGACTGGTCGGTGGTGACGTCAGAGTCTATTGTCGTGCACAGACCTGACCTATGCCACAAAATGGCAGCATGGACCTAGCTTTTCTTGATCAGTTGGCAAAAAAAAAGGCATTTTATAAAGTCCAAACTGTCCTTTCTTCTCCAGATCTGCATACACATGTTTCTTACATTTGATTTTAGCCACATCTAGTTAGGTAATCCACTTAATGTGGCATGAGTGGGGCGATAAATAATACTGGTAGTGTTCAGAATTTGTTTTAGGAAGAGTCAGAATATTACACAAATATTCCGGTTTCGAATGGAATGGAAGCCATCTCATTGGGTGAGTACGAGGTCACTGTTTTCGGAATCGTGGGCCGATTAACCACGTGAGTGTATCCCCTGACATGCATGGTACAAAAGTTACAGAAAAGAACATCATATATAACTGGTGTATTCAGGCTTCCCAGCAAGCCTTGATACCACAATTTACTTTGATGGCATTCGGCTTTGTGAACACGACTAAATAGGAGATTTTAAGTGCGGTGAGGTTTGAGGTTATATGGATGTGTAGTTTGTTTGTTACCTGGGGTGCCAGACGTAACCGGAGGTGATGTAATAAATTTGATAGAGCAGATCATCGTCCTCAGGGTCATTCGGCCGACGACCATGGTGTAACTCTCCCCTGTGGCTCCTGTACTCCTCTGAATGACTATAATAAGTTATGTGTGTATTTCGCCATGGCCTATTCGGGCTGACCACATGCCCCAAACAAAGATAATAAGCGAAGCACTGATGTCAAATTTTGCAATATTGGTGGGAAATGGTGATGGCCCACTCCCTTAAGTACCCATAGGCAGCCGAGATAAAAACACGCGAAACTGTTTACCATGGAATTTATTTGGTAATACACTACATGATACTCTAGCAAGCCACTTGACATGAATTTGCCGGGCTTAAACTGCTGGTAGGGTTACACAGAAAAATGGCACGAAGGTCGTGAACTTATTAAATGAAAAGTTAAACTTCTCCAGGCGATGTAAGCACTGGGTATGGCGAGGGGTGGTTTCCCGGCACCTGTACAACGAGGTTCTGGTCAACTAATAGACTATTGTAGGCTAAATGATTACGACAATGACTTGCTTGAGCGGAGCGCATGACGTTGGGCCTCCCATGACCCTCGTCAAAGTTCTTCTGGTACCAAGCGCTGAAGGGAAATCGATGCCATTCTTTGCCCTTGTGGCGTTGTGATGTGTGCTCGGGTTGAATATACCCCCACGTAATACGATCCAAGGACACTGCCAGGTGGGGAGTTTCACTGAGGTGGCACATCTGTAAAATTATAAAGCAGGTGTCCTAATGCCAGCTCAACGAGGACAGAAACCTCGTGTGGATCAAAAGGCAAAAGCTGGCTTGATCCCGACCCTCAGTATGTGTAGGGACTGCGAAAGCACGGACTATCGATCCTGTTAGCTTGAGAAGTTTTCAGCAAGAGGTGTCAGAAAAGTTACCACAGGGGATACTGCCTTAAATGCGTTCAGGCGTAATCCCACTACAATGACATATAAAATATTCAACTTAAATAACAATACACATAAACACTTTCAAAAAGATGTGGGGTGAAGTGAACATGAACCATATGAGGTGATGCAAAACAGACATGAACAGAGAATCACTTTAAAAAACTAATATAATAAAGGGCTGCCTTTTAGGATGTTTCTCATGTATACACAATTAGGAATCAAATGGAGTGTGCTGTAAAGCACTTGTTACTAACTTAAGCCCTATTCCTGCCTCGAATATCTCTCCGTACTGCAGAGCATGTGGCTGTTGTGGCCACATATTGCACCACTTGCACTCGTTTACACTTTCACTGCACATCATGTGTGGTAAAAAACACATCGCTGCACTGGGTTAGCATGCATAGAGTGTGGATGCGTGCTGTGCTGTAAGAAGCGGTGAACAAAGGTGCGGTGGGCAAACTGTCTATAAGAAGGTGGTCGTGGTTGGCAACAAATGCCTCCACTCCCCTTGCGAGACTGTTTGCAAGTGCACACATTACGTGCAGCAGAGACACTTTCACCTCCCCCGCTGATGCTGATGTAGCACATAAGGGTTCCTGTGCTGCCCTCCCTGCTGCTGTAACAGCCACTGTTGCTGCTGTAATGGCCACTGTTGCTGCTGTCCCTGATGATCCTGCTGCTTGTGGGGTGTTGGAGCAACACTGGGCATTGTGCAGATTGGTGGCGGATGGATCCGCTGTTGTGACAGGCGAAGGCAGGGTGAGCCGGCTGACTCACTGCCCTCGGTATCACCAGCACTGCTGCTGCTCCTCTTCTCGTGATCGTAGTCGTGTTGCCGCCAGGAGCGACCTGGGCAGGCAGCAACCGAGGGGAGATAATCACGTGTCTGTGTCCCCACAACTGACCATGCTACACTTGCATGTGGCCGGCTGGTGCTGGCCTCTCCCTCCAGTGTAGGTGCCACGATGGAAGGCGTCATAGCATCAGTTGGCGGGGTCCCACCCAGAAGTGCTGGCATTAGTTTCAACACCGGTGCTTGCACAGCGGTGCTCCCGGCCATCGAGCACTGCGATGCTGACCGTCGGACTTTCCCCTCCTGGCACTAGTATGCCGGGAGACATCGGGCAATGGGTACCCGCTAGTGGCTTTCTTGGGTGAGGTACTGGCGCACCTTCCTCTCTGCTAACTACCCCTGGCCACTTGATGGTAACTTCGCCATCGTAGGTCACTTGGGATGCTGGACCACCCTCCTCCATTGCATCTTGCTCACTGAGCTCGGCAAGGGGCTTACCATCGTTGGTCGTCGGGGCCTCAGGTGTGGCTTCATTGGGGACATCTCCCAACGACAACCGGATGTCGTCACAATGGGCCCGGACGATCTTCCTCCCCACTCAAACCAAACAGGTTGTCGGCCCGAAGCTCTTCGCCACCTTGTGAGGCACACTCCACTTCGGTGCCAGACCCACGCAGAAGTTTCGCCCGGCGGCCGATTGTGGATGAGCCCGCAAGTACTCCTGCTGACCTGGTTTAACTGCTGGTGGGGTTGTCGGGTTGTTTCCTGTTGTCTACGCTGTTCCTGCTGTCGGTATCGGCGTCTCCTCCTCCTTGCTCCGCTGCTTTCAGTCTCACTACATTATGTTGTGTTGGACAGTCGCTTTCTACAGGGAGGTGATTGTTTCTGCCCAACAGGACGTCCGCAAGGGACGGTCGGGTGGCGGCGTTAACACACCGGCAGAGAGTAAAGAATGTGGCTGGCAGATGTTTCACTCATGTATTGTGGTGGTCCCCCACACACACTGTCTTCATGTACCGCACCCCCACAGGATGAGAAGCTGCCGCCATTTTCTCTCAGTGAACTCTACTCTGTTGTCGGTTAACAAGTCCCTATAGTAGCCCTAATGTGAGATAACGCCCTGCAATACTTTTGCGATGTTGCCAACTCGTGCACTTCTTACTGTGTATGCTTCGACTTAGCAGGATAAATTATCCGTCACCACTAAGATAAAGCATTTTATACATGCAGATTTTGGATATGGCCCCATCAGGTCCAGGCTGACAGTCTCAAATGGCCGATTTGGTAACCTTGGTTACTGCTGTTCCATTCCGTCAGTTCTGAGCGAATTGAATTTGTTACATTTTTCGCACTGTTGTACATACTTCCGTGCACAGTGCTTCAAGCCAGGCCAGGAAAAATGCTCTTTGATGTTGAGGGATTGTTTGTTCGGTTCCTGCATGTCCCGCTATGGCACTCGCATGCGCTTTCGCAAAAACTTTCTTTCTGCACTCCAATGATACATACAGCCTCCATGTATTTTTATCACGCGGTGAGCAAGTTTCTTATATGCCATCGACTACACGCCATTGTTCGACACTTTGCGTTGCACGTTTTTCCTTTTGATCTTGCACAAATGCGTATCCTGCTTGCGCATCCACTATTTCCGTGCATAGATCATATATTAAGACATCGCCGCTCTCAACACTCGTATACTGTAACTTCGCTCCTCTGAGAGGTTCTTGTGTGTCCGGATGTAGGATGTCGTCCCACTCGGCCTCATTCTGCACAACTACAGGCGCCCTTGATAATGCGTCGGCGAGCTGATTCTCCTTCCTGGGGACGCACTTTACAATGAAGTCGTAAGCTTGTACGAGCAATGACCACTGAGTTAGTTTGCTGTGAGCTTCTCGCATATTATGCAGCCACATAAGGCAGCGGTTGTCTGTGCGCAAAGTAAATCTTTGGTATTCCAAGCATTCGCGTTCATTTACACCATAGCATCTTTCTGTCTGCCCCAACTTTGCGCTTGCTGAAATCAATGACTTGCCGCTCACCATCCTCCATGCACTGGTACAGGACCGCACCCAGTCCCTCCTGACTGGTGTCGGTCTGTAAATAGATATGATGTGTGGGGTCGTACCTGGCCAATGTCGGGCACACCCGGAAACTAATTTTGATTTCCTGGAATGTTGCTTCCGCCTCATTGGTCCATGCAAACCATTGATGTAGTGACAACAAATCAGTTAGCGGAGCTGTTATTACGACGAACCCCTCAATATATTGTCTGAGCCAGTTAATTAAGCCGAAAAACTTGCGTAGCTGTTTGCGCATACATGGTGGCTGGTAGTTGTCAATGAAGCTTAACTGCTCTGGGTTCCGCTTATTTCTTGACTCGTCAACAACATGCCCTAGAAATTCTATGCTAGTCCGGCCTAAGTGACATTTGCTGGCGACGCATGTAAGGCTGTTTGTTGCTAGGCAACAATGAGGATATATGCAAATAATCAGAATTTTCACCACATTATTTCGGCCTCAAGAAATAACAATTTAAAAACAGATAACTTATTTGATCAAATTGAAAGAGTAATTACATCGAATGAAAATGTAGATATAAATGAAACTACTTTCGATATAGATGTTTATAGAGACCCAGTAGTAATGGCACGAATGGCAAAAAAAAATTGTTAATTTAACTAAAGATATAAAGACAAAACTATGCATTAATAAAATTAACAATAATGATAATTTATGTGGACCCAGAGCAATAATTACAGCTTTACATACAAAACGAACATCATTTTGGATAGAGAATTAACAAATAATGAGATTATTTACATTAGAAAAGGAAGAAAATTTCAAGGAGAATTGGCTCGTGAACTTTGCAAAAGAATGGGAAAAAATTGCTAAATTGGCATCAGTTTAGAAGGTATTATGGACGCTGAAAATTTTTTGAATATCCAGATTAAAGTTGTTTCAGCTGCACATTTCAATTCAATTATACATCCTGGAACCAAAAAACCAACAACAATTTATTTTTGCTTCCACGACGAAGACTGCGATGTAATTAATAGTATGAAAGCATTTTTAGGTTGTGTTTATTGTTGTAAAAATCGTGAAAAACCATAAAATAATAAAGCTCAACACGAGTGTAAGAAAAATAATAAAAATATATGGAATTTATGTAAAAAATCTCAGCATGAAAAAGTTTTGGAAGGTGAAGATCGTGTTAGAATATGTTGCCAAAAATGTAACATGTATTGCTTTGGACAGGAATGTCTTGCTAATCACGATGATGTATGTAAGCCAGTCTATAAGTGTAAAATTTGTAACAAAATATGTTTGAGAAATAAAAAAACACGCATGCGGTTATACGAAATTTTGTAATTGTTTGGAAATTGTGAAAACTAATGAACACAAATGTTATACGCAAGAGAAACAGCAAAAAGGTGGTTTTTGCACAATAGCAACAAAAAAGGTAAGGATTGTTCTTACACAGAAAAATACTACTTTTTTGACTACGAAGCCACACAAGATACTGGTTTTCACACTCCAAACTTCTTATCTGTTCAAGACTTTAACGGAAACAAAATACATTTCAGTACAAATTATGAGTTTTGCGAATGGGTAATATCTGCAGAAAATAAAGGATATACATTTATTGCAGATAATTCTAATCGCTATGATTCATATTTTATTTTACAGTATTGTATTAGAAATAGTATAAAACCCCAAACAATATATGAAGACTCAAAATTTATGCAACTTAAAATATCGGGTCTAAATATTAAAAATAATTTATATTAAAAACTTTAGTCAAGGAAGTCTTGCAACATTTCCCAAAACATTTGGATTAGAAGAGCTTAAAAAAGGATATTTTCCACACTTTTTCAATATACCTGAAAATCAAAGTTATATTTGAAAAATACTAGATACAGAATATTATGGTGTCAATATAATGAAGGAAGAACAACAAAAAGACTTTTTAAAGTGACATGCTGAAAAAGTGAAAGAAAGTTATATCTTCGGTTTAAAATAAGAACTTGCTGAATATTGTGATTCCGATGTTGATATTTTAAGACGTGGTTGTCTTAAATTTAGAGAATCGTTTCTAGAAATAGCAAATATATATATCCATTTTGCTAAATAACAAGCGCAGGTGTTTGTATGGTTGTTTATAGATCCAAATTTCTTCTGAATAATAGTATTGCTGTAAAGATGATAAAAAAGAAATGTTTAGTAAAGAATCAATATCGTGGTTAAATACATTTCCAAATGTTCGACACGCCTTAAATGGCGGGGAAGTTACTATGTAGGGAGCAAAAGTTGATGGTTATGATGAAAAATCTAAAACAATTTATCAATATCATGGCTGTTTTTGGCATGGTTGTCCTGATTGTTATTCACCAGACACATTAAATAATCGTAACAATGAAATTATGGATGATTTGTATACTAAAACAAACAATCGAACAACAATTTTAAGACAAAATGATTACAAAGTAAGGGAAATGTGGGCTTGCAAAAGGAAAAAAAAAATCGATATTTTATAAAAGTAATTTAGAATAATAATTTAAAATAAAAATGTAATAGAACAATTACAACCAAGAGATGCATTTTTTTTTTGGATGTAGAACAAATGCTACAAACTTAAAAGTTTCAGGAAAAAATAGAGATATATAGATATTTGTAGTTTATATCCCACAGTGATGTTTTACGATTATTGCCGAGTTGGTTATCTTATTAAAATGTTTAACCCTAAAAATTACGACGAAATTTTTTTTGAATTTGTTCAACTGTAAAGTTTCACCACCAAGAAATTCATATCATACAGTACTACCAATTAAGCAAGAAAAACTATTGTTTACTTTATGTTCAAAACGTGTTGTAGAGAAAAACGGAGAGCGTAAACATACTGATGAAGAAAGTGCAATGAATGGAACTTGGACTACATTAGAATTAAATAAAGCTATCGAAAAATTCATGAAGTTTGGCATTTTAAACAAATTAGTAATAACGTGTTCAGAAATTATGTTAAACATTTATGGAAATTAAACTCGAAAGTAGTCCTTGGAAAGACAATTATAAATCAAAAGAAGAATATATTCGTGTTATTAAAAATGAACAAGATATAGAATTAAACATTGAAAATATTGAAAAAATCCTGGAAAACGTGCTGTTGCCAAAATTTGTTTAAATACACTTTGGGGAAAATTTGGACAAGGCAAAATTTAGCACAAACAGAATATATTACTGAACCAACTCGTTGGTACGATTTGTTATTAGATGATAGAATATGAATAAATAATGTTGTTTATATCAATGACAAAGTAATTGAAGTGTCTTATAAATACAACGATAATTATGTAGATGGTAGTACTACAACAAATATATTTATAGCAATTTTCACTACTTCCAATGCTAGATTTTATGATTATGTGAAATGCTTGATAGATTAGGTGATAAAATAGTTCATTATAACACATATAGCATGATTTACATTGATGATGGTACAAATACTGTTAAAACAGTTTGTATTCTTGGTGAATGGACAGACGAGTTTGGCAAAAATGATTATGGAATAAATTGGATAAGTACTGGGCCAAAGAGCTATGGTTATGAAACTTTTTTGGGAAAACAAGTTACAAAAATGAAAGGATTCACGCTAAATCACGAAAATGATTTACAATTGAACATGTGATCGATGGGTGAATTAGTACAAAAAACCAAGAAAATTGTGATTATAAAAAATTACATGATTACAAGAAAAAAGGAAACAAAAAATTTCGTGAATACGTTTATGGCTAAGGAATTTAATTTTAACTCTGACAAACATATGATTTTGAATGAAAAATACAATATTATAGATGCATTGCCGTGGGGCTATCAATCAAATAATTTTTTAATATTATATTTTTAACATCTTTAATCTCAAAATCAATCAGTTTACCATTTTCGTCCCTAATTTCTAAAACAGTGTGATTAAACTGCTCATTATGAATTCAATAAAAAACTGGATATGCGGGCTCATAACTAATATAATCTCTAAAGCCAAGCATAGTTTTTGGTGAAAAACTAGCAATTATGTCAGTTTCTAAATTAGATTCGTCATACTTTATGAACATTCCGTATGCCAAATTGCAAATGAACATTTATTGTTTTAACTGGACTAAAATTAGGTAACTTAGTACCTACAACAATTTTGACTTTTTCAATAGTCATATTTCTTTAAAAACCAAGACTATCAGATAGTCGATCGTCAAGTTTAATATCAAACTTAAATTTAATCGATATTCTGTTTTTCACACTGTCTGTTGTTATTTCAACTTTGTTTGTTGAAGATGGCTCAATGAAATTTATAGCTTCTTTTAAAGATTCGACAGCATATTGACTTCGGGGAATTGCGATAACTTTGTTTTTATCAACCACAGCACTCAGTTTTTCAATTGTTCTTATAATATTATTCTCTATATTTGGAGTTAAAGATTTCGCATGAAAACTAATCAATGTAATCGATTTATCTTTATGAATTATATCATAGTGAAGTTTCTCCTTTAGTACAGAACTATTGTTTGTTAACTTAAATACTTTATTATCCATTTATTACAAAAACTATTGTTATTAAATGAAAAAGCGGCAGCCAAAGCAGCCTATGCTATGCAAAGTCGATTGGGGTGTTGGTGTATTAATTTCCGAAGGAGATGCTAGTAAAAAAAAGAATGCCGAACTATTACCTGATGACATTAGATGTATTATTGTAGGCCTGAGCAATTGTGGGAAAACCAATTTAATGAAAAATTCATTTATAAGACAGGTTGGTTAAATTTCAATAAACTGTATGTTTGCTCTAAAAGCTTAAATCAAGTCAAATATATTCTGATACAAAATTATCTTGATGAGGCATTAAAACATTAAAGGTTAAAGAAAAAATGCCATACTTTTTAATAATACTGAGGATATGGTCCCTTTAGCTCAATGTGAAAACGAATCTCTAATTGTATTTGACAATGTTATTTTAGATGATCAAAATATAATTCGCGACTACTTTACTAGAGGAAGGCCCAAAATATTGATGTATTTTATTTGGCACAGACTTATTCCAGAGTGCCCAGAAAATTGGTAAGAGACAATGCGGATTTTCTGTGTATATTTAGACAAGCCAACACAAATTTAAAACACATATATAATGATTTTGTTTTTGGAGACATGTCTTATGAGCAATTTAAAGAGATCTGTGCAAAATGCTGGAATAAAAACTATTGTTTTATCACAATAGATTTGAGAATAAAAATGGACAATGGAAAGTACAGAAACAAGCTTAAAGATTTTATTTTATTTTAAAACTTTTTGTATATAAATGAAGACTTATAATTATTCTCACTATCACAAATATAAATTTTATGCTGTCCGAAAAAGAGAACCAGACATAGTGTGTTATCAATTTTTAAAATAATTATTAATATCTAGAGAGTGATGCAAATTCGCTTTCAAAAATTGACAAAGGACAAGTTTCAAAGTTCCATAAGAATATTTCAAAAATATCACAACATTTCTTCAACTGATGGTAAACTCGATAAAGAAACGTTTAGTTTAATCAACAAGCCAAGATGTGGTGTTGAGGATGAGATACATGTTGACCTTTCATTAACTACAAAATGGAATAAAAACAGAATTTTTCATATGCAAATAAATTAATTACAAAGTTAGCACAAGGTAGTGCACTAGCACATGGATTTTTTTCTAAATCAGCAAAACAGTCTTGTTGAAATTCATATCAATAGGCAGGAATATTGATATAATGATGGAAAAAAAAAACACTCCTGGAAATAAACTAAATTTATTAGCAGTTTCGATACACGAAATCGGCCATGAATTAGGTCTTCAACATACAAGTGATAAAAATGTGGTCATGTATCCAATTCTTAACAATGATTTGTTTGATTTGCAGCTAGATGACATCCAAAGCATTCAAAATTTTTATGGACCACCCTAACAAAATAATTTTAATGATGTTGAACCAATTGATTCATGTAAAAGTATATACACAAATTAATTTTTAATTATCTGTAGTGATTTGTATATTTTTTACAATAAAAACGTTGGGATAAAAAGCTTGAACGACAAGAAAATAATCAATAAACCATTTTTGATAACAGATTGGTTAAAGTTTTTACCAAAGGATTTCAATAATTTTTTTATATACCAAAGACTTTCGAGCGAGTTAGTTCTGTTTGTAGATAGTGAAATTTATATGGTTAATTACCTTACTTATAAGCTTATTAATGGATATCAGAAAGGATTTTCTTCATTTGGAATAAGTGATGAATATAAAATAAATGCTGTTTTTAATTCATATTCAGGAAAAACTTTTAACTTCTATGAAAAGGAGAATCATGCTGAAATACATTAATGCAATTCCCAAATAAAATAGAATGGTCTAATTAGCAAGAAATTTTCCTCATTTACCAAATATGATAGTGTCTGCTTTTAGATATACAAATGGTTTACTTTATTTCTTTAGCACCGAAACTATTATGGGATATAAAGAATTTACAAATAAATTGACTAGAGTTGGCAAAAATAACATTTCCGTGTTTGGTATAAAGTGTGAATCTTATAATGAATTTATAAATAAAATGAAAGATATCGTTAATGACTTAGAAAATTCAACTCCTTAAGAGCTATATAATTACAGAAAAATATGGAAAAAGTAATTAAGAAAAAGGGGGGAACACCGAGTTCCCCCTCCAAATATGCAACCACATACAATATTTATCAATGAATCTGGTCTATATTCTTTAATTTTTTATAACAATCTACACTTGGAAATAGTTGAATTTTTGTGTGGGGAGCGAATAGCTCCCCAACCTTAAAAGAAGTTGAATACAATATTTATCAATTAATTTGGTCTATATTTTATAAAATCATATTATTAAATTTTTCATTTTCTTTATAAAAAAGAATATTAATGAAAAGACTTATTGCAACTCACCAATTTCACTTGTGCATAGTTTCGCATATAAAAATGGAGTCATGTCTAGATATAATTAACAACAAGCTTACTTACAATGGTAAACGAGTTTTTTTATGATTATTGATGAGAATAATAATCCTTGGTTTAGAGTCAAAGATGTTGCTGAAATTGTAGAATATAAAGATTCTGATCAAGCAATTCGTAAAAATATAGACAGTGAAGATAAAACTTACTTGGAAACTTTAACGCCTGTCTACAAGACGGGGTTAGTAAGAAACGAAAAATCTTCTATATTTATCAACGAATCTGCCCTTTATTATTTAATTATGTAGAAGCTAAACAATTTAAAAAATGGGTATTTAAGGAAGTTTTACCATCAATTCGTAAATATGGTGAATATCAATTGCATAAAGTAATTAAACTAAAAGATGTAAAATCAAATCTATTTCAGCACATTAAAAAAATGTGCGGGCGGAGACCTTGATCTGCAATATACCGTGATTCTGTTACGTCGCCGGTGGCGGAGGGTAGGATATGCCGTCCAGTGCGTCGGGCTGCGTGTTAGGCTTCCGCGGTCGCTGCTGGCCGAGGTCATTCATGGGTAAGAGCTGCAGTAGTCTCTCCGCGGAAGGGAACAAGGGCCATCCAGTCAGTCCGCTCCCAGCTCCCGACCACTGCAGACGCTCTTCTGTGAGTCCTCCTGCCGGACACCGGTCTCCAGCTCGCCGACTCGTCGATACGTGAAAAGGTGTGTGTTCGCTACCTCTCCAATATCAACTCTTTAATACTTTTTAATATATAGTTTGTTTTTCACTTTCCCGCTTCGGGCCAGCAATACGATGACTGTTCGTGCCACCCAGTACGTTACAAGTAGACCTAACACTTCAACGTAAGCCAACCACACCGTGAATAGTTCGCTTGTAAAGGCTGTTCAAGATGAAGTAAGCACTCTTGAAATCAACCTTAGAAAAACGCTACTGCTCCTATATGCTATTCACGGTCAAATGAGCACTTTTTAAGACCATGCAAAATTTTTCCTTTCGGTTTATTTCTATCTTCCCGTCTCTTTCTGATATAAAAATTGCCATGTATCTAATAAACACAGTGTATACAGTTCACCGCCTACAAAAGTCAATGTATGTAGTTCAATATAAAACATATATTAGTGCTTAATGCCTGTTGGAAGGGCCTTAAGAAGTGCTCAATTTACCGTGAATAGCCTATACATGAATGTATTTTAACGAGCGCACTGAGTGACATACGCCCAGTAAATTTGGTAACGACTGACGGAAAGTAGTTCCATATCTTAACGTCGAATAAAAAGTGTTAGGTAACCCATTTGTGATAACTGAAATTACTTGTTCAGCTTCCTGTTTTAAATGCATCAAAGTATAACAATGACCATATTTGTAAAATACTTTATTTTCCAATAATTAATTTGCCAGTTTTACATGACCGACGCACGAATAAAGTGATGAGGCCCATGGCGATGTTAATTTTACATGGCGGAAAAATACAAAACGGGCATACAAATAGATCTTAAGCAGGGCTTTCAAAAGAGCTCATTTTACCGTGAACAGCCTATAATACATATCATGTTCGTTTCAAGTAACTTAAAAGCGTAAGTTAACGTAAGTGAAAGATCGTTTGCATTTAGTTTTTTCATGAGATTTGTTTCTGCATCACATTAACTTGCGAGTTTCGTGTAACGCGTTTCAGGACACCTCGCGTAACACTTCAACGTAAGCCGACCACATTGTGAACGGTAGGTTTCAAAGACCTAGCACGTTCAAGTAACGCAAAAACGTACGTTCACATAAAGTAAAGCTCGTCAATGTCTAGTTTTTACGCCAAGTTACGTTTCTCTGTACCACATGTTCTTGCGAGCCAGGGACGAATTTGGGTTATATTTTGCTTGTGTTATCTTACGTGTGTGTTATCTTACATGTGTATTATCTTATATTATTCATTTAGGCTACAATTCAGAAGTCTGTGATAATCTCAATTTTTTCAGAACTTGAATAAATCCCGAACGCCAAACATTCGTTTTATGTTATTGATCATAGGCCATATACAATTTATAACATGAATGCACCTAACTTGAAGAGTCTTTAGTTAAAAAGGCATAAACATTATCCCACATTTTATTCAGTACGTGTTGTTTATGTGAAAATGTAATGCGTAATAATATGGTACCATAAATACTACTTTTTACATACGAAGTCATTTATATGAAATACTTTTCGATTTTTCGTTACTGTAAGTAGTAATGTTTTCATAAAGCATAACTTTTTTTTTTTTTTACTTTTGCACAATATTACATGTTATAGTCAGTATTTCATTTTTTTTTTATGATGTATGAATTGGAAGAACTAGATTACACACCGAGATTAAATATTGTCAGTTAAAATTATATGCCACTGCTACTAAAAGACTAGTATAGAATTATTCTAAGAACAATTTTTTATCTTCTAGTACGCTTAAAATTTTATGGAAAATTTATCATATCTCACACATAATATTGCTTAATATTAATTTATATTAAATCTCATAATATTGTTTTAAATTTCTCAGTGTTATATTTTTGCTACGCCGTTGTTGCAGTTTTGTTATTGCTCTTCATTTTATTAATTCCTGACTCACAAATACGTCAAAATTGCCTGATGGTCATTGTGCAGAAGATATAAACGTAACGAAACGTTAAATGTCAGAAAACAACTATTATAACTGTCTTTAGATATTGAATAAAGTTTCACAGAATAAATGCGCCGAATAGGATTAATACTGTTTTCTTAGAATTTTAGAATTGTTGCCGCAATCTGACAGAATAATTCTAATTTACCTAATCTAGCTCTACACCGTACTGAGCACTGATTAAGAAATTTTGAAGTTTTCTGTACCAACGTTGCGATTTTTACACCTGGGGTTGCCCGCAAAGAAAAGTAAATTTGGAGGCAGTAAATTTGCATCTGTGTAGTCTGGTACATTCATCTGTAATGCATCTGTGTATTAGTTTTGGATAAGTCGGCATTGAATGGACTCGAGTGGTGAAGAGAATTATTACTATTATTATTGCTTTCAACGTTCCCGATTTACGACGAGAGACTAATCACCAGTAATCAGGAGACTGCTTACAATCTTAACTATCCTTATGCCCAAAATATACCGTATGTACTTATCTATGGCCTACCCGGAATTCGAACCCACACGGAAGACGCAGTATGGTTTGTTTTGCAAAATTCCCCTCCGGGTCTTGGCGCAAGGTCACTGGGCGTCGCTACTTTCACTGAAGAATCGTGTTTAAGTGTGATAAAAATGTGGGAGATTATTTTAGTTCAAGGCCGAGAGCTGCTCGAGTCCTTGACGTGACCAGGCATGGGTGTTTATAAACGTGTATCACTGGGCACGCCTACGTATGGCCAACAGGAGCACGCAAAGTTCTACAGAGACGTTCTGTTAGTGGGTTGGGGGGCCGTGGTGTTGCAGTAGTCAGACAATAGTCCAGTCATGGTCACTTCCAACTTTTCTGAAGCCCTGCTAGAGTTCTACTCCAGGATATTCCTCCGCCCCATTGAAACTAAGCTTAACCGAGTCTAGAAAATTACACCAAAGGACAACGCACCGAATTCGTAAGCACTCAGTTGTGATAATATTTTGCATTAGAACTACTTCTTTCTAGGTGCTACCAACACATATTTTTTCTCATTGATTTTATTAGTATTTATAGTAAATGAAATATTATAATTTATAAATAAAATATTTGCAAAAGTTTAATTTAATGAAAAATAAGATACTCTTAGATTAACAGCGGTATAAAACGCTTGTGATAATAAACTACCTACTTAGGAAATAACTAAACATGTAATGCGTGGGGTAATTTTTCAAAGGTTCGATTCATAAAGGGCAAAGAAACCGTGAATGGACTGTATCAAAATTACGGTCAAACACGAACGTTTATGCGCAAATAAATATAATTTATCCGTTTACTGCCAGCTTAAAAATGACAGCTTTGGAACAGCAGCGCAACTTGCGCGGAAATTCCCCTGTGCCAAATTCTCCTATAGTAAATGTCGTTTTGTTCCTATCTTGTGAACCATCAACCTTCGCCGTACTCCACTTCCCCCCAAGGCAAACCGGCACTCGGTTCCTGGCTGGGACACTCGAGTTTTCGTATTTGGAATACGTGGTGGCCGTCGACGGTATCCGGTGGGGTTTTATAGGGGCGCTCCCGGTTTCCCCGTCTTCGCATTCCGACGCTGCTCCGTGTTCACTTCACTTCGCCCTCACCGGTCCTCAAGACATCGCTGTGAAATGCCAATCAAAACCTCTCACCTCATCGTTGCGTAGGGTGAACTTGGGCCACGTTAAAGGGGAACTGTCCCCCGCCATCTTGGATTTACGGAATCTGTACAATCTGTATCGCAGATTTTGTGTGTGTGTGTGTATATATATATATATATATATATACAATGCACTGTCGGTGTCTAATATATATATATATATATATATATATATATATATATATATATATATATATATATATATATATATGTATATATATATATATATATATATATATATATATATATATATATATATTAGACACCGACAGTGCATTGTAAATTGCTTTGCGTAAGTTCTAAAATCTGTATTTCATCTCGCCGGAACTCGCCAGTCACAAATTAATAAACGCAGTACACCTTGTTATAGGCTGCTCGCAGTAAAGTGAGCACTTTTGAATCCCTAGTTACTTTTTTATTTCGGCCAATTGTTATTCTTTAGCCAACTTTAAAAAAAAATTGCCATGTAAGTAATAAACACAATACGCATATTCCACCAAACTCGGAAGTTAACATCTAAAGCTAAAATTAAATATATTTATTGACTATTATTCCAAAGGAGAGGGCTTTCAAAAGTGCTCACTTTACCATGAATAGCTTCTACGTTTTAATAACCTGACGTGTTTAATGTTATTAAAGCTAACAGGTTTGGGTTAGGCGTAGCTCAAGGTAAATATTGGGTTAGTTCAAACGTCTTTATATAAAACCCAAATAAATAACAATCAACACAACTCTCCACAATCGTTGAGATAAGGCGGGGGAGTCAATTATAATATCTACTAACCAATCATGCAGAAGCCATGTTATTATTAATTAGCCAAATGTCTCTGAAAGCATCGGAACTTGTTCACCTTAATCTCGATGCCGAAGCTGCTTTGCATCACGTCTCGGCGGCGGTCCACGGTACGCCCTTGTGAGATCCTTCTTGACCCCGCAGCGGCTGGATGGCGTTAAGCCTCGTTTCATGTCCCCGGGCGCCGGCGCTAAATACTCGCCGCGGGTTTATTAACTTAACTCTGTTTCCAAAACGTCGCTAAACTTGTGGCCTCTCCCTGACTGCAACTATATGTTGCCGGTCGTGTGTGGGGTGTCCGCTCTAGCCTGTGTTACGGACATGGCTTGCCCACATCTTAAGGCCCCTATGTACTGAAACGTTTCCTGCGAAATCATTGTTTGGGCCTAAACGCGTGTCTCGTTAAATAAATGTTCTGGAAATAAGAAGTTTTGCCAGGAACGAAACAAAACTATTGTCTATGTAGCTATATTTTTACTTTTATCATAATAAGCGTGTTCATGGAGAAAGAAAATCGTGAAAGTGGTCAGATATAGCATTTTTAAAGCTTGCCTATGAAGTTTCTTTAAGAGGTAAGAGAAAAGTACGATTATAGTCCATTCACGGTTTCTTCGGCCTTTTTGAATCAAACCTTTGAGAAATCTCCCCATGTATGACGTGTTTCGTTATTTCCTAAATACGTCTTATATCACAAGCGTTTTATACTTGTGTACATAAAAGTTACTTTTTTGCATTAAATTGAAATGTTATTCATATCTATAAGTTATAATGCTTCATTTATTATTAATCTGAATAAAAATCAGGGAGAAAATAAGCATGTTGGTAGCGCCTAGTGAGAAATAGTCCTTATACAAAGTACTGTTACACTGAGTGCGCACGAATGCGGTGCGTTGTCCCCCTGGTGTGATTTTACAGACTTAGTTAAGCTTAGTTTGCACGAGGCGGATGAATATCCTGGAAGTAGAACTCTAGCAGGGCTTCAGAAAAGGCTGAAGTAACCGTGAATAGACTATATAGGCAGGTAGTTTGATCTGTGTACTTCCATCGCGTGTAATAAAACCCCACTGTTACAAATCTAGTTAACACAATGAAGCGTTAGGACGGAACCACTGCACGCCGTGCGCGTAGGAGCGATGAGGCGCTAGGTGTGCGTGTTGATAAAACCCTGAGCAGCTGTTAGTCACGCCGTGCCTGTCTTACGAAAGTATCTGTTATTATAACCTCCTAAACAGAACTCGTGGCAAGAAATCGATCAATCGAAGATAGTGCAATGGCTGCTCACCACGGAGGCGAACTGAGCTCCCTTCCCGGATGTGTCGCTGTCGTTCTCGAGCATTAGCACGTTGAACACTTTCCAGACGTTGCGGTAAATCAGTGGATTTTCTCGGTGTACTCCTGCCAATCCTTAGTACGATTCCAATCCATGCCGTGCTTCCAAAGTCTGCAGTTGCCTACGGACCACGATCAAAACCAACCGTTAACCCAGTGAGTGCTGCCCTCTGTCGTAAGGTACATCGCTCCGCATGCATTACGATTATTTTTGTGTTTACTTTTGAGATCTGCACGCTAGGCCATCGATGTTCGCGCGACGAAGGGGCCGGAGAGTTATTTTCCGTGCTTTAAGAGTCAGCAGTCCTGAAAATTATTTTTCCGTTCTGTGTTTGCGTGCTTACGCTTGTCTCAGAAAATGAATATTACGGATGTATGACTTCTTGCCGGTAAAGGTGGAAATATCTAAGTCCGTGTAGTTTTGCTTTTATCATATTAAGTGTCGTATATTTGTGACGTTAAAACCCTTGCGTTCAGTAACCCACTACCACGTCATGACAAGAGCCCACGGGCCCAACCTTTGAAATGCTCTATTCCGTTGGCTGTTAGCATTTCAGCCCCTGCCCTTCCCCCTACGACAATGGTGCACTACTCCATACGCAATGCTTTATCACTGGAAAAGTACGGTAAATTCTACTGTCGGATATAGCTACACAACTATATGTATACCACATTTTCTATTACTTTCAACACTCTAAATTAGAATCAGTGGGAAACCACTGATTCGCAGTGAAATTCAATTACTTTAATAAGTGGAAAATCACTGATTTGTTTCAGCGAAAAATTTTACTGATTGAATCAGTGAAATGATATTATTTTACTGATAGAATAAGTGACGGCCGACTACAGTGGCGAATTAAATATTTTTTTAAATTGAAAGTAGCCAAATAGTTGCGTGAAATTAACATATTTACGATAGTTTACTATTTATTATGCGCAATATAACGTAATTTAAAAAAGTAAAAAAAAAATTGCTGGTAGCCACGACTGAATTCTCGCCCCCTTTCCACTACAAATTTAGGCCTCTACCTTACCTTTTTTTGATCGATGTTGCAGTTCTATTAAAGTGACGTTGTCGAGCTCAAATTAGACCGACTTGCTGACAAATTGCCAGTGTAACAAGCGAACTTAAAAATCTGCCGCGGAGTGGCCGGAGCGCAAACCCGCGACCCATCGAATAAAAATCGGCCACCCTACCCCTGAGCTATGGGGGCAGGTTTATATCTACGCTACCACGCAAAGTTGAAATTGTGACAGGACCGAGATAAAAGGAATACGTGCGTTAAAATAAAATATTTATGTCCCCATTGTTTTGAAAATAAGTGCCTGAGCCTCATAAAACACATATTTTAACCAGGTCTGAAGTAGTAATACTTGCTTGCCCAAATTTGGTGGGAATAGTTTAATAGTTTCACGAGATATGGTATAAAAGTGGAGTTGTCTTACAAAACGTTAGAAAAATTATGCTCTGTAAATACACGCTTGATAGTTGTGATAAAGGATACTGCCAGCGTACAAAGTTTGGTACTACTCATTGTTACATCGTTACGTATTGATAGCATGGTCATCAGAAATGTTTATATGGCCGCCATTTTGGAAATAAGTGCCTGACCCTTTCAGTATGCCATTACTTTAATGGCGCACTGTAATATTTCTTGATTTACAAATTTGGTGGGATTAAGTTGATTGTTTCCAGAGACACGATCCTACGAGAATTTTATGTTTTTATGTCACACTATTTTACAAAAATGGTGGTCAAGAGGCTTTGAATTACTAAATTTAATTCTTGCAGTCGATATTTTCAGAATAGCTAGTTTAGTGTAACTTGGGTAAATGGTATGGTTTGTTTACCATACAAGTGACGTGGCAAAGATTTAGTTATGCATGCATGTGATGTAACTCACGCGGCAACATGATAGTTGAATTTTTATATTCCAAAAAGGAAAAAAAAAAAAAAAAGGTTATCACTGCCCTTTCAAACTTCGTTAAAGTTACAGAAAATAGTTATTTTTAAGTACCATTTACATACACTGCATTGTTAAAAAATATGCAATATTTGCGTAAGTGATGCATTAGCTGGCGTGTCTTTGAAAACATGTATCATTTTTATTGGTCATTATGAAACTTACTAGTAGTTATTCTCTCTTTAGATAAAAACAAAATGCCATGTTCATATGGACTCGTGTACTCTCAGATAGGAAAACAATGTCATCATTCGTTCCTTCAAAGTAAGGTCTACTTAAGGTGTCCGCCCGCCTACCTGAAGCTATTTTGGATGTTTGAGGCAAAGTAGGGAGCGGGCATTAAGAGCCACGCATGTACGCGAATCAAGTACCCGTCGCTTCTACGCGCAAACTACTGAATTGGCGTGCAGATTTACAGTCGTGCTAGCTATGGGACTTTAGACGGCGACACTATCATTTTGTTGGACGCGAGTCTACAGGAAGGTTCAGTGCGGGTTCCTATGGTAGATTGGCAGACACGCATGCCGTATGTTTTAAGATACAGCAGTCAGAAAAAGCCGTTTTCGACCATGTTCAAGAGCTCCAGAATAATATTTGCAATGCGCCAGATGTATTTTAAATACCATTCCACCCTAGTCTGAAAGTGCCATTCCTTTTCCTATGAAAACAGACAGTGAACACGTGGCGTAGTTTCTTAGTAAAACGTGTATTTCAAACTACACTCTGTTGCGACGCAGTTCGTGAGTCAGATAGGAATATGGGAATTAATGGTTTTAGTTATAACTGCAGGAGTTATAAGTGGTTTTAGATATAAGTTATAAAAATATCGTAAAGTGAGTGAACCCGTAGGCCGAGCTGTTACCTGCTGCCTTTCAAACCTTTTAAGCCAAATTTTTAAACAAGTTCATCGAGTTTCTTATACGCGAATGAGTTGAGTTTTGCAAATAGAGCATCCAATAAAGTTGTAACTGTAGTTAATCATCTCTAAAAAAAATTCGAATTTATGTCTATGATAAACATTTCTATTAAAATTAGATATGAAAGCAAATCACAAAACTAATACATATTTTAAATTTTGTTCCGTAATAATAAGTGATAAATATTGACAGCGAATTAAAGCAGATAATGAATTGGAAAAAGCTTTATAACTACATTAATTAAGCATTGACAGAACGATATTACAGTTATTTTCGTCAATATGGACCGACATCGTTAGGTTTCCAGCTGTGTCCCGTAGGTGGGAGATAAGATATTTCGTAAATGCTTAATCAAAGAGTAAAAACTATCTTGTACTGACTTTCGTTTTCCTGGAGTTCTTTGCTATTCACCGGGATTGTCTCAACTTTGCCTTCGAAGTCGTTCGTTAGAAGACAAGCCCGCGCCTGTATAACTAGCTGCTTTCTCTGTTGCTTGATTTAGAGGGACACGTAAGCAAGCATTCATTTTCGCTTCTTCATCGCACACACTAATAAAACTAATAATAATTTATCTTTTCCTTACTGAGCGAGATTATGTTAAATATTTTCGGTCGCGCGCAACACTCCATTGTCAACAACCCCGGCTCCCAAGGAACCTTAACTAATTATTCCGAACGCTTGTAGCTTAGGAAGATAGGGAGGGCAGCCTTTTCTTCCGCCCCCTCCTACACTGGCAAGCGGCTTACCCCACCCCCGCCCGTAGAACCTTCACGACTTCTGGAAGCGACAGTAGAAACCATACTCTTCCTCCCCCCCCCCCAACACCACGACCCTTCCCTACACACGCATACACACGAACTCACAATTGAATGAAAAGTATGAAATTGCGGACATCTGTGAACACACACTGGTGTCTTATCATATTTTTGGAAAAAAAAAAAAAATTATGCAGTGCATTGACACGTGACTTGCGCCTGTGAGAACGAGAAGCTCCGTCTTCTGTTGTACAGACTGATTAGTAAATTGTATTATTTTTTTCCGCGTGATTTATCAGGATCTTTAGCACAATCGGTGAGAAAGTGTCCACTGGTTTTTACTTGTAATATGCATGGGAAACTTCCACAGGAAGCCAGGTGATGTGCAAGCACGCGTCTCCGCACTTTCCTTCACTCTTGTTTTCTCGTCACACAAATGTGAACTAAGTAATTGTTGAGAAAACTTAGCTCATCTCCGTTTCCTTAACAACTTGACTTGTTTTCCAGGCAATTACTTCAGTTGCTATCAACGTTTCGTGCTTCATTCCGTAAGGGTTGTCGGAACAAGTCTCACGTGCAAACTCAACAAAGAATGAACATAACTTAAGAAGCCGAGGAACGTTGTAATGATGCAGCCAGAATGTTTTTATAGTCTGTGGCCAATGGAACAAAAAATACTTTACGAGTATGTCACGTTGAGAAATTATATAATACGTTGGTTTACGCTTAGTTCAAATCATAATTCAAAATGAAAAGTATCTCATAAGGATTACCCTGATTTAAAATGATTATAACTTTGTAACGGATATCGTTACAGAAACAAGATTTGATTCAGAAATACATAAATCGTTTAACTTGTCACGTTAGTATGATTGTGTTTCAGGTCACGTTTCTGCCACTAGGAGCACGGCCGCTGCAGGTCAGTAAGATAGCGTCAATGCAGGAAAATGCACAGTGTGTTCTGTGGCTGACTGAAACGCCGAGACGAAATCGCCAACTAAAGTGCAGAGAAATTTCAGAGCTAAGTATGCGAACCAGCCACCGGATGTTAAATTGCAACATTATTTTTCATATATTGCAGAAAATAAACACATTTTGTATAAAACAACATTTTATGATGAAGCCACGTTTTTGTGCAGTGTTAAAAATCTCAACACGAGTATATGGGGATCAAAATCCTGTAGTTTCAAATGGTGCACAAGTTGAATCTTGTATGCATGCAATTTCAGACTACTCCATAACATACAGTGTTCTGAAGTATTCGGTACCTGGAACCAACGCGATGATTGTTGCACTGATTTGTTTGGAGACCTGGTGAAGGCTGTGCCAATGTTGTCCATAGTCTGTTCAGATGTTAACGGTAGCCCTCTGCTTTGACCTTTTTCAACAGTGCCTGTAGCTGCACAATTTTCCATCCGTGACTTTGCGAACTTGACATCTGGCAGCTGCTTCCCGCACTTAGTTCTTAAATTTCATTGGCGATTTAGCCTCTGCCAGTCACAAACTCACTGTGCATTTTCCTTCACTGACGCCATTTTACTGACGCAGCAGCGGCTCTGCTCCTAGTAGCGGAATGTTTAACTGAAACACAATAATACGAACGTTGCGAGTACAACGGTCACCGAAAACATAATACTATGTGGTTATATGTATTTCTGAACCAAATCAGTTTTTTTTTTTTGCAGCGATATTCACTACGAAGTTATAATTATTTAAAATCAGGTTAGTCATTTTGGGACACCCTATGCTGCACGTACTGCAATACACAAAATAACGTTAAAACTGACAGGGCATATAAAGAATTTTTGGCAGAGAATTATTCCATACGATTTTGAGTATTTTTAAATTGTTTAAGTAGTCGGTCAAATAAATCTTCTATTTGTTAATTTTATTTACACACGTTGATGTTTGATGTAATAATTCATGAATTATTAACATATTTGCTGTCGTAACATTTTACACTAGTCTCACGTTTGAAGCAGGAACATTTAGTCACTATACCCACGGTAATGTAAGTGTTAACTAGTAATGGAAGGAAACTCGAATGTTCTTCCCTTTAACCAAATGTACGTTCGTTTCTGTCGAAATGCTTCTTTGCGAAGGGTTGGGTTGGGTTGGGTTGATTGAGAGATTTGGGCAACTCTCAACACTGAGGACTTGAGAGCCGACTTTGCTGAGGTATACTCAATTTCTGTGTTTTCTTCTGCGACACAAGTAATTGCAATTTTACGATGTCATGTAGTTAAGACTTGGATGTTACTGCAGACATCGTAAACAGTACTTAAGCTGCCTGGTTTTCCCAGCCTGGCTTTTATAGTTCAGTAGGGTGCATTAGGAAATGTGCTGTTTGCAATGCAACTATCAATTCTACGGTCGAGACCAAACCATTGTCCAAGGTTACTTTCCAAAGCGGGTTTTGAATCCACTCCAAGTGTTTTGCGTCTACAACAGCTTCACCAGTGGCGTTTATCCCATAGACGTAAGGTAAGCAATGCTTACCCTATACATATTGGAAATGTTTGACACTTTATAGTTTTCGCCTTAACTTTAAATTTAAACACATTTAATTCTGAGTTTCCCGTTTCCAATTCGAGAAACATAGTTTTCGCAACTCCTGTACTGTGCACGCATAGTGCTGCTATTTACTATTTATTTCCACAAACGGGAGCGACTAGCGATGAATCGAACTCGAGTTCCTTCGGCAGGGTAAACAGTCGTTCTGTTTGCGTCCTCCAGTCCTCATTTTTCTTTGGAAAGTGGATGAAAGTGTTCGGCTGAACGGGAGTCTTCTTATAATTTGTAATATTCTCTCTAAATAGTATTCAGTTCAATTATTATTGCATTAATTTCGTTTCCGTTTCTATAACTAATGTAAGGTATTATAAAACGGTAAATAGCTACATGTGGAGGGTAAGCAAAGTTGAAAGTTGCATTTGTTAGTAGAAATTTAAAATAGAACCACAGCGTGTTGTAAATGTTATCTTAAACACTCAAGTACGTGGGGCTATTGTACTGCTTACCCTGTAAAGAAAACTTACTACACGCCACTGTGCCCCACTTTTTTTTTGCTAAGCCTCTTTTTTCAAGAATTGTGCTCACTATGTAGCGTTTCAATTCGGTGAAACGCAACAGTGTGTCGACATTTGTCGGTTACCAGGCACTACCCTGACCGCGGCTCCCGTGCCGAGTAAGATATCGGGGTCGCCGCGCCGTGGTGCAGTGGTTAGACTACTCGCCTCCCGTCTTGGCGAAAAGGGTTCGATTCCCGGCGGTATCGCTCCCGGATTATCACATGTGGGAATCGTGCCGGACTATGCCGCTGGTCGGCGGGTTTTCTCGGGTATCTCCCGTTTCCCACGCCCTAGCATTCTGGCGCTGCTGCATACTCACTTCACCCTCATCGGCTCTCAAGACCTCGTCCTCGATGTTAAAAGCTGCCCAAATTTGTCCACTCCAATGTAACAATTTCATTGTTTTATTGCGTGAAGTGGGACAAGACAAAGCTTATTTATATATAAATGCATTTTACAAAAATAAGTAACTAAAACAAGCACAAATCAAACAGGAAGTAAGGAGTCTTAAGCACATTTTTAAAACATTTATGGAATTCTAAACAATACTTCAGACAGTATTAACGGGGATGTCAGAAGAGATGTTTGAAACAGTATCCTAGTTCCTTTGAGAAAATTTTTAACAGTAATAAACATAAAATATATAGGACAACACAATAACATGCATTATTTTTGTCTTCTGCATCATTTTCGCTCTTGCTAACAGTTTTAAAATTAACTGCATCGTGCCGTATCTGATCCGGCAATATTTTACAGTTTCAAATGTAAACTTATAGCAAAGAACAGGTGTTTTTAATTAACACCAACATACTCAGGCGAAAAAAAATTAAAACTAAAGTAAACATGACACTTTTCCTCTACAGTAATTTTTCAGGTAATTATGCGCCCCAAAATTGATTTGAATATGATTTTCTTTAAAAATATCAGAAACTGCTTGCGATTAATGGCGTTTATTTATTATTTATTAACGTCTTAAAGGCGCAGTTAGTGTATAGTTGCCTCATTATATATATATATATATATATATATATATATATATATATATATATATATATATAAGTATGGCTAACGTAGTACTTATCTACTGTATTTTTAATTCTACTGGAACTTCCAATATCGCAACAGTGGTAAAGGAACTCGAGTATAATTTGTTCTTGTATAGCGGTATTAACAGTCTATTGTCGGCTTCAGAGCGCGTGTTTACTGGGTGGCGATCATTCAGGTAGGAGAACCGCTTGTAAAGGTAGCGAGGTCTGAAACAATTGCAGCCGTGTTACGTGGCTTTCACTTAGATTGTTACAGACAACATCGCAGTAGTCAGTCATAGACATTTGCAGTCTTTGAGCGATTTAAAGAATGCAATGAGTGGTACAACTTTCTAGATAAGGAATTAACATGAGCGGCCCAAGACATATTTTTATAGATTATGTCTCCTAAACTGTCAACCGTATTTGAAAGAGTAATCTTATTATAGGCTGTTCACTGTAAAGTGAGCCCTTATGAGGCGCTAGTTTCTTTTTCCTTTCAGCCATTTTTTTAACCTTTAACCAGCTTTTTAAAATAAATATTGCCATGTGAATAATAAACACAGTGTGCATATTCCATCGCACTAAAGTTAACGTATAAGACTAAAATAAAACATATTTATTGGCCATTATTCCAAATGATAGGGCTTTCAAACGTGCTCATTTTACCGTGAATAGCCTATACTATTGAAAACAATATCCGAAATGGCATGTTGGTTAACAGTAGACATACGAATTGGAGAACCAATCAGGATGCACTGTGTCTGGCCACGATTTACACTGAGGCTGTTTCGAACAGACCAACTACGCATTCCTGCAAGTTTTGCTGAACCGAGTCGAGATGGACATGGTAACTGTAATAATTGGAAACCGAAGATTATGAGCGAGGCGCAGAATCAGTGGAATCAACTTACCGCGAGGGACACGTTGAAAGACTTACTCACTGGTTATGTCGCTTCTACGTGGACTGGCGTGCTCGGTTTTCATTTCGAACTTCAAACGGAGAGTTGAGGTCCCGCGTCATGCGCACATTTTCAATTACTGATCTCTTACATATTTCAGTTGCTTAGGTACACTTATTTTGAAACTGTAGTTGCACCTCTCTGGCGTGCAGCATCATGTTTAAATTACCAGTAGAAATTTGCGGTTTTACAGTTACCATATAACGTGTGAATAAATCTGGCGACTACATGCGAAAGCGCTTGTAAAAAGTAAACATGCTATAATAAGAAATATTTAATAATTTCGTTAAAAATAAAATAATTGCACTCAAATGGAAAATTCTACATGGTGTATAGGGCCAAGTCTAAAGTTCAACTTTCTGGCTACTCGCTCTGTATTCATCAGCCAAACGTGTACAACACGTAAAAAAAGTCTGGAAGGAAGCGGAGAGATTTGGGCTGCTGTTAACATCGAGGCCTTGAGAGCCGATGCGGGCGAAGCGAGGTGAGCACGGAGCAGCACCGGGATGCAAAAGCGGGCGGAAACGGGAGATCCCACGGGAAATCCGCTGACCTGCGGCATCGTCCGCCACGATTCCTGCATGCGAAAATCCGTGAGTGACCCCGCAGGGACTCGAACCCGGTTCGCCCATGTGGTAGTGGTGTAGTCTGGCCACTACACCACCGCGGTTGCCTGGAAGGAAACGATAGGGAGAGACCAGCGCACTATATTTCTGCGCTCGACAGGCATTCGGAAATAATTATTTTTATACATAGCAGTTGAATGTAGGTTTTTCCAACATTGCATTCCTGCAAACCTTTGATATAGGCTGTTGACGGTAAAACGAACACTTTTGAAAGCCCTGCTTGAGATCTGCTTCTATGCACTTTGTGTATTATTTTGCCTTATGTAAAATTGGCATTGCCATGAGCCTCGTCACTTTATTCATGGGTCGGTCAAGTGTCACTGTGAAATTATCAGAAAAGTAAATAATTTACAACTCTGCTCATTTTGACACTTTGATGAATTAATAATAAAAAAAAAAAACAGAAATCGAAGGAAATAATTTAAGCTATCATAAATGGTTACTTAGCATTTTTTATTCAACGTTATAGTATGGAACTTATTTCCATCCATCTTTACCAATTTTACTGGGCGTATGTCACTCAGCGCGCCCGTTGCAGGTAAGAGGAGGTTCCAAAGGTTGATTTCAAAAGTGTTCACTTTATCTTGAACAGCCTTTATATAGACTGGAAAGTTTACTTCACAAATAATATTAAAAAACTCAGCTTAATAGTTTTCATATAATAAATTCTTGTTGCTAGCTTCAACATTATTAATTCACATTGACTGTACAATAAAAATTATAATTTAATACGAAATACTATTGAATGGTACATTTAAACCAAAAATATTACATGTTGACGGAAGGATAAGACGATTATGATATACGATTTATTTACGAAACAATCAACCATTTCATACATAGTGCGATTTTTCAAAGGTTTTATTCAAAAAGAGTGAATATACCATGAATAAACTACATCAAAGTTCAGTGAAGTCTTCTAGAGTTATTTCGCAACTATTCAACTAGTATATGTTTTCAGATAAAACATTCTGACAAGGCTAGGTCGGAGGACTTCGAAATAATGTATCTAATACGCTGCTATCTTGTTAAATCCAGTCCTTTGTTTCCAGAAGTATGCCTTATTTTCAAAATGTGCAAATTTCAATGAGATCAAATTTTACTACAAGAACTTACATTCCAATCACGCTCCAGCCTAATTTAAGATTCTGTCATGCGGGCCTTGATACCAGTCGGCTATCGGCTGATACTTTCTCCAACAGTTATTAGTTTAAGACACATGAAGCGGTTTCAAGGATAAAGAAAATTGATTGACCTCATGTAATTCCAGTAGATGCACTTCAGACCGGACTTGTTCATTACCTTGTAAATATCGGCGACAGGCCTTAGGCTACGGCACGACTACCAAGGTTGCAATTTTTACGCGCTACCCTCATATTAGCTATTATGCATTAATATAACGTCGCACTGTACTGACAGCCACGAAAACTGAATTTACCACTATGTCACAGGTGCTGTGTCACCATATACAGGACATGCCGGTCAAAGAACAATGAGCAAGATTTTTAATGTGACGTGATAAAATTCGGAATGCTTTTAGAGACATGTCCGAGGTTTTATATTTAAAAAAAAAAATACTTTTTAGTGTTGTCCCTGTACTAAAAACACGACGAAAAGTTAAAAAAGTTTGTATTAAGGTGTTATTTTCTCAATTTATCAATAGCGATATTTGGAAAAATCGGGTAATTACGGTACAAAGTTTGATTTGCAGGTAAATACTATGAGAGATTTGATGTGTCTTCAAGGTCTCAAACACACAAAATGCATATACTGTACTTCCAAACCAGGCGGCACACTTAACTATCGTTGTCGTAACTGACGAATTTGAGATTGTAACTCACCCTTAGCGAGTTCTTATCTTATGATCTCTGTAGAGAGGTTTGTAATCACAGCTTGATTCCTGTAATAGAACGGAGTGTTTTTCTGTGTATTTCTGGTGCTACTTTACGAACTCTCACATGCTTCTACGGACCAGCTTTTACATTTTACGCAAAAAGAAATTATTATCTTATCGAAGCTCCCGTGAAGCGAACGTTACACATTCCATCCCGATACTAACAAAACTGAAGACAGGACAGATATCACACGTGACGTGCTGAAATACGTATCAATGCGCTAATAGACTCGTGAGGTAACGAAATTTGTTTTATTTGGCGCTTGGAATTTAATCCCGTCGGTTGTGCATTTTTGATGAAGGCTGAACTGTGAACTCTTGAGTTCGACAGAAACTTTTCCTTCGCGTTGCCATACATTCTAAGAAGGTCGAAGGTTCAATTAATACTTTTTAATTATTCTTTCAAAAACAACTTTCTCGTAGATACAGTACATTTTATCATAGATGGTGAATGGTATGTTTTGAAAAATAACCTCGTACCCTTATATACTTTGACATAAATAGTAACTGATCTAAAAATAAAAATTTTGTAGTTATATATATATATAACTTTCTCATAGCTCTACATATTTAACATGAATAGGGACTTGCCTTGTTGATGTCTGAATTTAGTTAAACACAGATGGCCATACGGTCGAAATGGTTGCCAAGGTTGAAAACGTAAATTTATTCTGATATATTGATTTGATAGTCAGGGAAACTGTTACAGGATATACCTGGAACTACTACACAAGTTGTTTTAAGTACGCTAAAAATCATTTTCAAAATGTACTAATTTATGTGGAATTTCGCTGGTCCCGTAGAAATCATTCGGCAATTGTAGAAGTTTGTAAGTAGTCACATCAATGTGTGGCACGTGAACTGTTAGTTTCGTGCGAGGGTACATAAATAAGTGTCGTGAGATGGCAATAGGATCGCTATTTGTGTTGTGTATACAGAGTTTCCAGAACAGCGCATGTAATGGGAAATGCCAGGCATAATTAATGGGCAATATAAATGCCGATAAGACGTAAGAGGCAGCCGTATGAACAATTGGCGGCATTCGAAAGAGGCTGGCTACAGAGCCGTGAAAGGGCAGGGCAAGCGATGAGCAGAAGAGCCCGTCATTTGATCAGTTCGGATACTAAGGCGCCTGCCTACCTGCACCTTTTTTCTGCGTTCGAAACCGAGAAGCACGGAAGCAATAAGGGTGACACTGCCACACGCATCAAGTGCGCCATCGTCGCTAAGCGTAAGGCTCTCAACTTGCGTGCAGTGTTCTCGTCGCACTGCGTGTACCTATGGGACTTCCATCGGCGACCCGGTTGTTTTATTGTTGGAAAGTTTGTAGGAAGGTTCCATGCAGGGCCCTTGAGTAGTTTTGTATTAAGCTGACGCATATATTTTGAGATACGGTGCTTTAGCTATTTTTAGCCATTATGGAGTTCTCTAAATGGTGACAATAATGTGCGTGACGTCTTGAAAGCACTCAACATCTCTCTTTTCATAGATCAGCACACTGGACGCACGTTTAATATTTTCGAGGAAAAACAACTTCACTAGAGCACCGTATGTCTGCGAGAAGCATTTTCAAATTCCTGGCAGCGGAAAATCTGCGATTCCAGTGACCTTTACGTGTTCTGCCATTAAGGGCGGTACCTATAAGCTGTTCACGGTAAAGTGAACACTTTCGAAGCTCTAGTTATTTTTTCCTTTCGGCGAATTTTATCCGTTAAACGTATTTTGACCCTTTCAAATCCACTCTAATTTACGGTTTCAGGTATTGCAAATAAAATAAATTATGATGAATGCTGTACTTAATCCAACACAATGCTTCTTTCGTTGTCACAGCCAATGAGCTGTAGGATATATGTTCGGCTACAGTAATATGAACCAATTATGACCTAGACCAGCAAGATGGTTTACGAATCATTTACCCACATGTAAGATCATTGGTCATTGAGCTTCGCAGTGTGCAGTACAGACCAAAAATTATCTACACTTGTGTAATGTACACAATTGTGTACACTGGGTCTGAATGGGTTAAAATAAATATAACCATGTATGTAATAAACACAGTATGTATATTCCACTCCACTCGGAAGTTAACGTCTAAGGTTAAAACGAACTAACCTTGACTATTATTCCAAATGAAAAACTTTCAAAAGTGCTCACTTTACTATTAATAGCATATACGAAGCCTGCAGCCACAGAGTTTAAATCTGGAATCAGTGTTAAAAAATAATTCCTTCTCAGTGTAAGATATCAATAAAAAAAATTACCCTCCCAAACAAAATACGTGATATTCTTAACGAAGCATAAATATACCTTGGCAATTTTTATGCTTAATGTTTTTTTTTTCTGGAATTAAACATTGAAATTTACGTTTTGCGAAGAAAAATGTGAATGTATACATGTTACTCAGTGCACCCGTCAAAATATTACCAAATGTAAGAAATTCTTGCATATATTTGTGAATTGCGGCTGCCACTGAATTTATCTAAAATGACATTTACTGGGTACACCTTTAAATAAATAATGTCAAGGTCTTTCAGTTACCCTTTTTAAATCTTCTGTAAACAGTTGGGTTTATTTTAATTTGTTCATTACAAAATAGAAGTATCTTGACTTTCCCATGTCATTTTGCAAAAACTATGCAATCTGAAGAAAAATGAGCTGTTAACAAAGTAGTAATCTATAACTAGGTTTAGGAAAACTTCGCGAATTTATTTCAGGACAAGATAGACGTCAAACACATATACAGAGAAGTCACCTTAAAAATTGGATCACAGTTTATTAGACCGGCACTGCACGCCTCTGAGCCAATAGCAGACTTGCAAGGAAACACCTTGGGAATCCCATAACTGCCAGGTGCGGGCAACAGCCAATGAACACACATATGAGGCTCCAGTATGCAGAGGACTGAGGAGTCCTTCCTACATGTCATTGAAGTCGCGAAATTTTCTTATCCCAGTCTATAACGTCTTTTAAGTTCAACTATGTGTAGTCATTATATAAAATAACAAAAAATTTCCTTCCCAACGTGCTTATAAACTTAGTGTCTATTTGTAACAAGACTGCTGTGCTTGTGTTTTGTATGTGCTTATCGTTATAACTGAGAATGAGTTAATTTCAGGCTGTTCACGGTAAAATGAACACTTTTGAAAGCCCTGCTTAATCTCTACTTGTCTGCACGTCGTGTGTTCTTCCGCCTTATGTAGAATTATTATTGCCGTGGGCTTCATCACTTTATTCATGCGTCAGTTAAGTGAAACTGTGAAATTATTTGAAAAGAAAATATGGTACAAATGTGCTCATTTTTGCACTTCGATGCATGAAAAAAACAGAAGACGAAAGACATAATTTAAGGTATCACGAATGGTTACCTAACACTTTTTATTTAACGTTAACATATGGAACTACTTTCCATCCATCGTTACCAACTTTACTGCCCAAATGTCACTCAGCGCGCTCATTAAAATATATGCAGGCAGGGCCAGTGACTTTTTTCTAAGGTTCATTTGAAAAGTGCTCACTTTTTCGTGAACAGCCTTTATACGTCAGTCGTAACTTAGGCCTTATTATGGAGTGCTGATTAGAACTACTTCACAATAGATATTTCAATTCGCAACCATCGCAATAAAAATTTGGTATTAAGGGGGGTGGAGGGGGCGGTAGGAGCAGTGGCTATAGCGCTCGACTCCCACCAAGACGAACCGGCTCGGTTCCAGGCGGGAGGCGCTACCGAATTTTCGTTTGCGGGAATCGTGCCGGCCGACGTCATTAATCGGTGGGATTTCTCGAGGATGTCCCTTCCCCCACCCCCTTACATTCCGGTGCCGCTTCATGTACACCTCGCTTCACCCTCGCCAGTTCTCAACACCTCTCCACATCGCTCTGCGTTGACGGCAATCCGTTACGAAACACGAGTTGCGTATCCACGGCTCGCGCGTTGCGCTATCACGCCCTGGCAGCGCGCCTCGCCTATCAATGGTACGGCGAGGCGTGCCCAGCTTCAGAAATACCATCTTTATTGCAAAACTGCTGAACGTCGTGCAGTGGTTAACTTGGCGTTTAAGAATATCTGCACGTATGAACGACGAAGGTACCTCTATTGTCTTCCACCCGAACTGTTGAGGGTTCGTACCCAACCTCCGGCATGTATCAATTTATTAGCAACGCTCTAAGTAAGTTGTGTGGAGGTTACTCATGTTTGTTATTAGCATAACTCCGTGACATTAACTCAAATCTTGGATTTTTTTCACTAATGTTAAACTTTTTAAAGACTAAAAACTTGTCTCAACTCTGAATTTTTAAAATAACTTGCAAAATCGATACATGGGATCCACGGTCGGAGTCAGACCAAACCATCAGATATCACCTTGCTTCTGTCAACCATCTTAGTCACCATGTTCAGTGCAGGCGACCCTGACCTTGACCCCGTGACCTTAGATGACCTTGAAAACAAAAACTCCAGAAGAGTTTTAATATATTTGTAAACGTCAACGAACATATATTATTACTGACTACTACCGCCATATCAGGGGCAGGTGACTTGATTTCGAACCTGTGACCTAGAATGACATTGATAACAAAAACCCGAGATAAAATTGAATAAATTCATCAAAGTCAACGAACATATTATGTTACTTATTACTACTGCCATATTCGGTGCAGGTAACCTTGACCTAACCTTGACCTTGAAGTAATATTGAAAAATCTCGAAAACAAAACTCGACAAAAAGTTGAATATATTCATAAAAGTCAGCAAGTATAATACATTACAGACTACTACCACCATATTTGGTGCAGGTTACTTTCACCTTGAACCTGTGACCTTGAATGAACTTGAAAACGAAAACTCGATAAAATATTCATAAGTCATTAAGCATATTAAGTTACTGACTACTACGACATATTGGATGCATGTGACCTTGCCTTTGACCACATGACCTTGAATAACCTCGAATCCAAAATATTTTCGAAAAATCCAAAAAATTCCCAAAAGTGTATAAAATTTTATGAAAAATTTGTTATTGGCAATTATTACAAATCTATTATTAAAAAGTTATTTTAAAAACTTACTTTTCTAGAGGTCCCACCTCGTCTATACTCATTCTACCATCTTGGTTTTTTCGCCTGTCATTTGTTTATGCATTGCTGGAAGCCGCCATCTTGGATTTTTATCCATCAAATGTTTATACACTGCTGGAGGCAATCATCTAAGATTTTTTCGTTTCTCATTTGTTTATACATTGCTGGAGGCTGCCGTCTTGGTTTTTTCACCCGTCAGACTTTAAACTAATCATATTACAACGATAACATTTTGGGCGGACACCGACCAGTCAATCACCGAGTTGCCACTTGATTGCAGCTAGCCAATCGCATGAAGACATCGAGACATCATATGCGGGAGTCCGTGTCTGACACCTCTTTTTTATAATCAAATCAAATGCGAACTTTTTTATTAATTCCGGTGGAACCAAAGATACTTTGTACTGTCGTGAAAATAAACCCTGGAGGGAAAAAATGGTACATTCTCCACTTGCTTATACGTCAAACACACACATACACTTACATACAAGCACACAAAGAGCCCGAAATATTCCAATTTGCAGGCGAAACTGACAGACGCACTAAAAAGCTGGTAGCGTGACCCGGAACAACGTCCACATAAATATTTGCGAGGCGAAATGCATACATATGGACTGCATACGACCCAGTGACGGAAGTAGGAGGTAGAGTCAGTCTGCTGGAGTCAGTCTGCAGATAATTATTTACAGGTATATAAATTAGTAAATATAAAATAATTTTTAATTAATTTTATACATAATTGTTGTTTGTACATATAGATGTGGGAAAAAATTATTTTATATTTATTTTATACATAATTTTATATAGTAATACGAATTAGCAAATGTAAAATTATTTTAATTAATATTATATATAACTATGTATATATTAGCATGGGAATAAAACAATTAATTTAAATTTTTATATTTATGTATACATATTCCTACAAGTATATTTAAATAACATATTTTTATGTAAGTATCTGAGTGTTTTCTTCTTGGGCGAACGCATATGTGGGTTTTCTCAAAGTGCTCCCATATTTTTCAAATTAAAATTTTATTGTGGAAGTCCTTTTGTGGGCAAAAGTTATGCTCTTTACTGTAAAAAGATATGCTGTTATATAGAAAACGATACCTGACTTTCTGACACCATGAAGTGAACATCGATTTGGAAGCCCTCTCTCGTCATACCACGAAGATGAATTGCGACTACGAAGGCCTGCCCTCGACCTCAACTAACATGGAGCCGCGACCTGCATCATCGCTACCTGGTTGTCGCCAGTGTAGATTCTGCGACCGAGCTTTCACATATGGTCTAAATGCTCGTCGGCATTAGTGACCGGCCTGTACGAAGAGTTATTTTAACGCGATGAGGTATTACAGCATTGGCCCCATACAGTTTGAGTAAGGCGATACATTGAAATAACATTACGATATCTGCATGCACCGCAATCGGCACTGCACTTAGCACCGCACGCACCACACCCACCGTACGAAATTGATCATCGCTACCCCGTCCGAAAACAGATTTTTAAAATTTTAAAATATATTTCGTCCTCATGTTATCTTCGGTCGGGTTGAACTCATGGTGACACTTAAAGCAGACGACTGACTCCTGCCGACTGACTCCTGCAGACTGACTCCTTCTGTTCCGTTTTTTAGTACTTGCTTAATTTTTACTGTATTTTTGTAAACTTGTTTTCCCTTTCTGGGGATATTTTTGTTTCCATGGCAAAGACCTTTGTGTACTTTCCAGCACCAAATTTTATTTTCGCATTTTTGTGTAAAGCAAGGTAAAATAATTTTTTTTGGGTCACTGTTTCTATAATTCATTAATTTAACTATTAACACTCTGTGTTTTTGTTACGTGCCATGTTCTTAAATTAATAGGTGACTAATAATACTTATCTGGTTTAAACCACTATTTCCACCGATCGAAATACTTTAGTTAGAATTTCAACCAATCGAAATGAAAGTGGTAAACTCCGTTATGGAATATTCATTTGTGACTTTTACATCTATACTCTTTGCTGTTAATATAATTTTATTTTGATTCCTTTCTGTTAAAAGCGGTATATTATGTATTTCTGGCATTAATGTAAATCACCGCTTAAGGAATCATTTGTATCTGTGATTTTTGATTCACTGGTATTTTCCGAACGCACCAACTTCTCGCCCTCTTTATTATCTCTTGTAATAGCGTGATCAATAATAATTCCAAGCATAGCCTTTCTGAGGCTCGCTCTTTCAAATGAGGGGCTCGGTGCTTTTTTAAGGGGAAAACTGGAAATATTTATGAAAAAAAAAGATTTTTTTTAGTGAGAAAAGGGAAATCTTCAAACAAAAAGGGACATTTTTAGGAAAATTTAGTCGATTTTGAGCGAAAAGGGGACATGTTTAGGGAAAAAAGGAAATTTTTCTCGGCTCCGAGTTTCGCCGCCCCACGCCCTTGCGCCAGACTTCCCATTACCCTACTACTCATGACGTTAATCGACTCCCGGCACATTAAAAAAAGAATGAAGATTGTGCCTCTGTGAGGGGCGTCCCTCTGCGATGGAGCACGTCCGCGGGGCTAGTAAGGCATTTTCACACGGTCAAATGTTTCTTCAAATTACCTTCGATTTTTATTGAATTCGAGTTATTGAATTCTGTATGACGTCATAAAAAGTTATAATTGCGGTCAATTTCTCTTTCAGTTTCTTGAATTTCTCTTTTTTCTTCAAGATTTTATTTTGGAGCATGTTCTATATTTTTTTTGAATTCAAAATTAAAATCGCTTTATCACAGCTTTTCTGAGTGTATTAATGACAGTAACATCATAACAACAGAGTTGTTTGCGCACATTTAAAGTTTTTACAAAATAAGTATGCGTATTTTTTAAAACGAAAATGTACAGTAAAACGAAGAATATTAGTTGGTTTTTAACCAATTATTTTCGTGTCGTGCACGAGTCGTAGATACTTATAAAAATTTACTTTTGGTATTTTTTAAACTGGTTTCTTTAGGAAGTTTGTGGTAAATTTTCCTGTGGAGACTTGGAAGCTTATTAAATGCAATCCGCTGAAAAGCAAATGAAGCAAATTTTTTATTTTTTTCGTTCAATAAATTAAATTCAAATGATAGAATCCAATAAATATTTGACCGTGTGAAATGACATTCACTTCACAGTGTTTCTTCCCACCAAAGCCTTGACTCGGGGGACACAAAACTGGTTCTAGTTTACCTGCCCCCCCCCTCATTGTGATGACCTTGTCGCCTCCCCTTCCTCGCAAAGTAGTTGTTAGTCGTCTCTCCTCTCCCCCGGGGGGCCCCCCTGGGGGCAATGTTACAAACTTTTAGGGATGATGCGAAAGGCCACTAGCACATATTTGAGATAGGGAACTCAAATCTGGAAAAGTCTCAGTCAAACGTTACAACAAAATTAGTGTTGGCATGCCCTATACAGTCGTGCTGTTTCCCTACTGTATCCGTTAGCTTGTCCGTACACAAACACCACAGGGTGGTTATCAATTAGACCGACAAACTTCGGGAGGCGATTCTTCATGAAAAAGTAAAAGGAAAACATATGTGAGACTTCAAACCTAAACCAAATATGAAGGGAGGTCTGAGCCCTTAAAAAACCAGATTTTAAACCGTATTTGTGCAAAAAATGTTCCGAAAGTTGTAATCGTATTTTAGTTCGTTACCGACATTTTGCACAAATACGGTTTCAAACCTGGTTTTTCTAAGGGCTCATATCTCCCTTAATATTCGGTTAAGATATAATGTGTCACATATGTTTTCTTTTTACTTTTTCATGAAGAATCCACTCCCGAAGTTTGTCGGTCTAATTCCGAATCATCCTGTATATCCATATGCTACGCACTCCGATTCATACTGATCAAGTACACTCGCCCGCGTGTAAACACAGACTGCAGTCGGCCAAAACTCGTACCTCAGGACCCACCACGTCGACAGACACACCGCATCACATACACCTTGCATTAGTTAAGTGTACGTTCCCCACCCTTTGGGCTGTACTACGCCTAATACAGGACATGTTGGCAGACTCGTGGCATTGGGGTTATCAGGCTTAACTTCAACCCTCCAGGCACCGAGTTCGATTCCCGGCTAGCAAGGATGTTTGTCCTGGTTTGCAGAATTCAAGGCGATGTTAGCACTTTACCATATGCCATTAATTGTGGCGTATTCTTCCACGACATCCCTGCCGTTGTCGTATGACACTGTAATAGGCATCACAGCACTCTTTTGGTCGTGACGTTTGACAGAGAAATTTTTCGAACCGGGATTCCCCGTTTCAAATGCATACTGATGTCCTCCATCAGTGCTGATAGTTTTAACATCGCCCGGATACATCTTGTATATGCTCCCAAACCAGACCAAGCACAAACCGGTTTAGGTTAGATTAGGTAGGCCACTTCTTCGCTCCACGTGTTCTCCTTAGAGTGTTTAAATTGCTCGTGGCTTCGTTCAGTCTATACATATTAATGTTTCCGTAATTATACGAGCGATAAAATTTTTGTAAAATACGTTTTGTATAGGCTGTTCATGGTAAAATGAGCACCTTTGAAAGCCCTGCATAAGATCTTCTTGTATGCACGTTGTACATTCCTCCACCCTATTGTACAATTGACATTGCTATGGGCCTAGTCATTTTATTCATGCATGAGTCAAATAAAACAGTGAAATTATTAATAAAGTAAATACTTTACAAATCTGCTCATTTTTACACTTCGATGCATTAAAAAACCACAAAGCGAAAGAAATAATCTAAACTATCAGAAATGGTTGCCTAGCACTTTTTATTCGACGTTAAGATACGGAACTACTTCCCATCCATCGTTACCAACTTTACTGGGCGCATGTCACTCAGTGCGCCCGTTCAAATATATGCAGGGAGGGGCAGTATTTTCTTCTAAGGTTGATTTCAAAAGTGCTCTCCTTATCCTGAAGAGCCTTTATCAACACGTAAGCGAATGTCCTACATGAACACCAAACACGCGTGTGCAACACACTGAGAAGAGAGTGTACAGAAAGGACCATGCCTTCCTAACTGACATTCTTCTCGTAATAACATCTATGAAGACGTATCTACTGCTACTTTTACAAGAATTGAGTCAAAATTTTAAATGTATTTCTGTGCGTATTTTTTTTAGAGAGTTCATACAAATTATGCATTAAGAATAGTGTTATGTTGCATTAGATGGGGTATTTACTTTTTCATTTGAAAATGATGATACTGTATAGTTTCTTTTTTTAATTTCCAATTCAATACACGACACTTACGTATACACTTCATCAGTCTGTTCTTATAACAATCACAAAAACTGTTGGAATCGGTACCGACCGAATTCAGTGTCTCTTTGGAAGTGGGGCCCCGGTGACTGAGCGGTTAACCTGCTCGTCTCCCACGAAGGCTAACGGGGTTTAATCCCCGGCAGGGTCACTGCCAGATTTTCGGCGGGTTTACTCGAGGGTCTCCCGTTTCCTCTGCCCTTGCATTCCGCGCTGCTCCATACTTACCCCAATAACCCTCATCGGTTCTCGATACCTTGCTATTAGGAGACTCCCAAATCTCTACACTCACTCTTTGAAAGTGTAACACGTTTTGCAGCACCCCATCTAAGAATATAATGTTTCATTATCGAAAGTCAATAAATAACTTACTGTTATATTGAAAGAGTTACGTGTAAAGAATAGCATAAACTAAATTGAACCACACGATATTTAAACTGATGGATCATAATGCTCTTGCGGAAATGCATTTAAGGAGGAAGGCAGCACCAAACTAAGTGAAGGCACTTTTCAGTGAGACCCGTAAACAGCCGTAGTTCCTGAAATTTGGCATAGGTTGACACACAGTAATAGAAAAGCGATGGAACGCATTGGTTGAGGAAACGGGAGAGCCCTGAGAAAATCCACTACCCACGTCCACCATTTTCTCGCGAGGCGAAAATCCAGTTTCGGATCTGTGGGTAATCGAGCCCAAATTGTTATTGATGAAGGCTAGTCTGCTGACGCATGGGGATAGAGACCACCAGTGGGTTGAAAGACAATAAGCTTATGATGAAAATCTGTACGGTTTTGTTTCCTCTAGGATTTCTACTGATACATAACCGCGTAAAAACGCATTTTTACAGGCTCTGTATGACATAAGATCTAAGTTTGTATTTTGACATCTTTAAAGAGCAACGTACTATCGACTGTTACGGGCCTCCCTCTTAACTGGTGGTTCTTTGCATGTTAGACGCCTGCAATCGTGGAAACATAATGACGGCACAGTACATGCACCAAATATCTGCTTTATGAGATAAGGATTACAGTCTTTCCGTTGGTATGACGTCTCTGTGGGACTTACCGACGATACAACCTTTTTATTGCTAAATTGTACTCGTGTATGTATTTTTAGCCTACTTTCCGAAGGAAATAAAGGAATAGGAGATCACTTTCCTGCCTGTGTGTATATGTATGTGGGTGTATCTCCCTTTAAAATTTTGATCGTGAAACTGAGTTCCACCAAAATCAGTACTCATATAGTACTTAGTAAGGACATCTGACTTTTATAGTTTTCAAACACACCGTTTGCTATGCTTTCAAAATAGCTGCAATTTTAATTCTAGGTTGATATATGATATCTCGGGAACCATTCCACCGATTTAAACCAAACTTTGTATTTCGACAGTGCATCATGTAAGCATTGAATTTATAAATAGGCATTGTTAGTCTGTCATTTTGGAAGATAGCAGCACATGAAAAACATTTAGATTTTATGTTATAACTCGAAAAATACTCAACTAATTCTAGCCAAATTTGTCAAGTAAGTGCTACTATCGTAGGTCATGTAATTTTTATTGGCATGCATTGATTGGACACTTATTTCAAAACGGTGGCCATTCAACTATTTTATGTTTATTTGGTATATCTACTATAGCATTTGATCAATTTCGATCAAATTGTGTATGCTGAAAGTACCCATCAGAAACATTATATACGCAAACAGATAGCCAAAATTGTCCTCCATTTCTTAAGATAGCGCCACATGAAGTAATGAAGTTTCTATGGTATATCTCGGAAAACATTGACCGATTCATACCAAATTTGGCAGACATTTAGTACCGCGGAAGGTGGTGTAAATTGGTGTTTTACAAGTATGTTAGACAACAGTTTTCAAAATGACGGCCAGATAGCCATTTTATCATGGTATGCTATATCGTCGAAATCATTAAATCAATTCCAACATAACTTTGCATGCTTACAGTATAGAGGATGTCCCACCAAGTACTTTCACCGCAAATATTTCGGATATGAAAGCTGCTATTCATATGTTGGTGTCACAGAATTGACGTTTAGACAAGGGCTTATAATTGCCGCCTAGACGCAGAGTTTAATAGGTATTAGTATTGGTATGTCTTGCACCAAGATACATTTTTTTTTTCAAATGGAACAATGACTATTCATATCAAGAAAATAAAACTAGAGGAAATTAGAATGTCACTGGTGTTTTTTTGCACCGTAAATATTTCAGGTATGAAAGGTGCTTTCATATCCGAAATAATTGCGGTGAAAATTTTAGGTGAGCCTCTCTTTATATTACATTTATCAAATGTGTCTACAAGAAGTCTCCGCTATTTTGTAAGTTAGTGCCACACGAAAAAATTAAATTGTTCTCATATTTCGTAAAACAATTGACCTATTTCTACCGAATCCACCAAACAAGTAGTACTGCAGCAGAGGATGTAAAGTGGTATTTTTAAAAGTAATTCAGACACATATTTTCAAAATTGCGACCATTGCCATTTTAGGTTACTTCGCAATATCGTCGTAGCCATGAAATATATTGTAACTTAACTTTGTATACTTGCAGTATAGATATCAACTGTTAGATATGTCTACACTGACTCTCTTTTGTCCGTCATTTGGCAAGATAGCTCTACATGAATAAATTAAATTTTAGTGAAATATTTCAGAAGATAATTAACCGATTCCTACCAAATTTGGCAAACAAGATGTACTTCTGTAGTTGATTAAACTGTTATGTAAGCGTTTATTTTAAAAATGGTGGCCATATAGTAATTTTAGGTTAGTGTGTTATATCGTAGAAACCATGTAATTAATTCCAATCTAACTTTGTATTCTGGCAGCATATATTACAACCATTAAATGTGTACACACAAAGTCTCTTTTGTCCGCCATCTTGCAAGATGTCATCACATGAAAAATTAGAATTTTTTTCATGGCATATCTCAGAAAAAACGAACAGATTCCCATTAAATTTGGCAAACAAGTAGCACTGTAGTATATAGTTTTATATGTTTTGAGTGGGCAAGACATTTCTTTTAAAAATTGTGGCAATATAACTATTTTAGCTCAATTTGTAATATTTATGAAACTACGAAACAAAATCCAACTTCTGCCCTAACTTCGTATGCTGGATATAGATACTATAACTAAAAAATTTGTCTATACATAGCATTACTTGTCTGCCATTTTGTAAGACAGACCCATATGAAAATGTTAAGTTTTTATGTACTATCTCAGGTACCAATTAGCCGATTTACAATAATTCTGCACCCAAGTAGCATTACGGTTAGGTCAAGTAAAATTATGAGATTTAAGTTGCTCAGGCACTTATTTCCAATATTGCGCCTCTGTAACTATTTCTGGTCAGTAAATCCTATAATTTTAAACATTGTGGTGATTACATCCGAAGTTGATACTCCGAATCCTACCTCAGTATTGCAATTGATTGCATTCTAGCCTATGGTACGAGGTATTCTGGATTCAAATCCTGGGTAAGGCACGTGTATTTGTAGTTGTGTCGTTAATCTTTATGGTTTCAATTCTATGGGCTATTCACAGTAAAATGAGCACTTTTGAAAGCTCTGCTTAAGATTTACTTGTATGCACGTTGTGTATTCTTCCTCCTTGTGTAAAATTAACATTGCCAGGGCCTCGTCACTTTATTCATGCGTCGGTAAAGTGAAACTGTGGAATTACTAGAAGAATAAATATTTTTTTCAAATTTGCTCATTTTTACACTTCAATGCATTAAAAAAAACTTAAAGCGAAAAAGATATTATGAATTATCACAAATGGTTACCTAGCACTTTTTATTCGACGTTAACGTATGGAACTAATTTCTCTCTGTCATTGCCAACTTTACTGGGAACGTGACAGGCAGTATACCCGTTAATATATACGCAGGTGGGCAGTGACATTTTTCTAAGGTTGATTTCAAAAGTTCTCACTTTATCGTGAACAGCCCTTAATGATAATGCTGTCAACGCAACGTCAAGGCCTACCTACCACCCAAACTATTAAGAAATTAATCAAAAATTATTTGCGCCCATGTATAGAAAAGTATGCTAATTAGTTATATTAGTAACTACTATTTGTAATTATTTTTGGAACTTTCAGTTTGAGTTTTGTATTTAATAGTCATATCTTATAATATTTAAAAATAACTGTTTCAGTAATTTACAGTGTCTAATAAAATGCACATTAGAGATAAAATGAATAAACGATGCTTATGTACAAATACGTAAAGTTTCTTGAATACGTAAACATACGCCACTCAGATACACTAAATATGTTTTACAGTTTTTTGATTTAAAACTGTGCACGCAATTTGGCAGCTTCCGCAGTCTACTTTAACTAGATACATTGTTAGTTGTAACTAAGAGATAATTTCATTTCCACACTCAACTGGTTCTAGTTAAATTGTAACGAGTTTGCCACTGGCTAAGGTAACTTCCCCACACCGGAATGGATTGATTACGATAGGTTAGTAGCAGGGACACGTGCTGGAGGATTTTCTGCAGGGAATTTTCTGAATCAGATAAGTTTCCATAAAATGTTCTAATATGTTTATCTGGAAAATTTTCTCACTTGAAGATGACGGTACTTTATTAAAATTACTTGGGATGATCAGGTGAATATAGGAACACACTTTACGATAAAATTTCGTTAACAAACGCTTCAACTAAAAAATGGGGAAATTATACGATAATACAAATTCAAAGGGAATTTAACTTGTCTTCACAACAGGTAGGGCTGTTGGGGTTCACCTTACAAAAGAGACCAGTGAGAAAATAATATGGGGAATTCCGTACCTCAGTGCCTACATATAATAGAGAGTTCACGTTGTTAAACAATGAGGAATTGATAAAGGGATTTCTCCTGTGAAGGGGATTTACTTTACTATGCAAGCAGGTATTCTGTGTAGTTGTGAGTTAGTTACAGCTCAAACTTTACTGTGAGTGAGCCCTAAGTCTCGAAGTACACAGTACGTTTATCTGGTTAAGTAAATGTAAAGTGCGATTGTAAGTAATGCATAGTGTGAAAAAGCTAGCCTGTGGCACCATTATATTGAATTCTTAGGTAAACACAAATAAGATAACAGGAAAATGTAAATGTTGTGGATAAACTTAATCAAATAATGCAACAAAAATGAAGACGCATGTGACATGTAAAAATTGTCCAGAGGAGATACAGTCCTTGTACTGGAAGCTAATATAAAAACTGTTGGAGCAACTATTTCTGGGGAAGCAATTTGCATCAGGAATCAAATGTTTGTATATTTATTTTTAGAATTCAAATACAGGCTGTCACAATATGAAGTAAAAGATTTTTCAGAAATATTATTTTAATAAATCCTCAGAAACTCAATGTTCAATTATACTAAAATTTTTAATCCGCAGGAAATAATATTTACTTCGTGTTTTTAAATCGAATTTAGGGATATAAAATTTTAGTTTCGCGATACACTCAATTCTTAAGGAATCGTAGAGTCAAGAATCTAAAATCTAAGAATCGAGCCATTAAAAACCAATTACTACAGTAACATCACCTGAGCTGTTACCTGTGTTGTGGTTGACTACTACTGCATTTATACGAATACTATGAACTTCTTAATACTGTCTTGTGCCTCTGTATTGTCAGAAGAGGAATTACTTACTGCACTTGGTACAATCGTGGACGTTGCAAAAACATCCCAAACATTGATGAAGTAGCTGGGATGGCAGACTTGGCAGAATACCGTGCCAAACACACTTTGTGGAGTCGCGACATCATTTGGCAGGCAGCAGATAATATCTCTCCACTTATATGGTGGAAGGGATATTGCACAACTCTGCAGTTATCTCAAGTTGCTATGAGGATTCTTAGTATTCCACCAACAGCTGCCTCATGTGAATGCAACTGGAAGACTTTCGGCACAATTAAAACCAAAAAGAGGAACTGGTTAACAGACGAACACACCGCCTTGCTGGTTTCTGTTTCTCATAATCTGTTTTTGTTGTCACTGCAAGATAACCCATCAAATCCAAGTAAACCAGAAATTTCTGATACGAACAGCAGTTCTTTGGACATGGACACAACCGACAGCGAGTGTAACGACTATAGGTTATTCAAGGTAAAGTGAGCACTTTTGAAAGTCCTCTCATTTGGAATAATAGTCAATAAATACATTTTATAGTAGCCGCAGACGTTGACTTCCGAATGCGGTGGAATCTATACATTGTGTTTATTACATACATGGCAATATTCATTTAAAAAGGTAGTTAAAGGATAAAAAATGGCTGAAATAAAAAAGTAACTAGGGCCTCGAAAGTGCTCACTTTACTGTGAACAGCCTATAACTACATTTTTTTCCCCATGGCAACCCATGTAGCAAGCCAAAGTCAGCCGACTGTGATTTTACTGCTGGCACTGCTGGATAACTGCTGGCACTTAATACTTATGGGTTAACACAAATGACCCTGTTATGGCTGACTGCTGACAACAGGACACTTGCCATGCCATAAATGGCACGTTAATGGGATGTTGATGGAAAGTAAACTGATGACTGAGAGTGGGTATACTGATGATGATCCACAAATGGCTTGCCAACTGTATTCCAGCACTGGCAGCACTTAAATAATCAATTTGTAGGCCATTGATGGCATTTCACTATAGTGTTTCGCGCACTTATGAGACAGTCGTCCGAATGCAGTTTTACTGATGGCATTGCTGGATTACTGCTGCTCAGAAAACTTATGGGTCTACACAACTGGCCCTGCTATGGTTAACTGCTGGCACCAAGACACTTGGCCTTCCATTTATGTAGTCCATGGGCCAGGCCGAAAATGGGCACCAACCGAGTGGCAAAAACCTACCTATTCCATATTATCCTCCACGATGCCACGAACATGAAATGGCATGATAACCATGTGTACGAAGTAACTTAAGGGGTTGAAGGACAAATTATTCGAAATTCCAAACTTTACTCTATTGCTCATTAGAAGCATTGATAATTCCTTCAAAATTATACCGATTTAAATTCTACAACCAGTTTCAAATTCCTCTCAGCGAGAGTGTGTTGAAGAGGTTGTAATTGCTGATAGTTCAGTTGATGCTGTTGAGGAAGCCTGTCATTACAATAGAGGTATTAGACTACACAAAATTGTATATGAAGCTTTCATGAGAGTGATATGGAAGGGTTTCATATCTTGGTTGAGCGAGAATCATAAGGATGATCAGTGTGAGTTGGATGATTTATTGCCACATGTGAACAATTTATCTACAAATATTTGCATTATTCAGCAGAAGAACTTGTTCAAGGAGTTTCTTATGGAAGAATAGTGCAACATTTCAAAGAATACATGAAATTTTTGAGAAATGTAAATGTAACCCCCTCAAATTTTGGATGTCTCACCTAAATATTGTTGAATTTATCCTCTGTTTTCTTGAAGCATCACGGGATGGGGAATGGTTGCTTCATTTGGCTTTCATTCGTACCATGATCCCTTAGTGTTTTGCCTATGATAGGATAAATTATGCAAGGTTCCAGCCTGTATACTATGCCCAGATGACAGAATTTACCAATGAACATCCTAATATACATAGCTACTTCATGCAGGGAGGATTTTGTGTGCAACTAGAAAACAAAAATCCATTCTGCCATATATCAGTAGATCAAGCCATCGAATAAAATATAAACAAAGATAAACAGACTGCAGGAGAAAAAAAAAAGAAGTTCAGCTTAAATCCAGATGCAGTACCAAATACTTTCTTACATATTACGCAAATAGAAATACCGGAAATTCAATTCCACGATAAAATGATTAAACTAAATCTAAACACTTTCTTTCAAATCGTTGAGAGAAAATCTTGCAAGATAGGACAGGGGAAATAAGTATAATTCTGAAGGCAGAGCATAACTTATTCGCACATACGCTCCTTATAGCTCGAGTAAGGCAACTGAACATGAAAGAAGTTCTCGCTCACCCACTTGGACCTGTGCCTTGGTCACTTGCAAATGGTGGTGGGACAGTGCGAAAGGCATAAAGCAGTACTCAGAAAAGAACTTGAGAAAATTGTGTCTCCAGTAGAAGTAATTCATCAGCCAGCTGTTATAGTTATTGATGGCATGAGCATAGTTCACAAAGTGAAGGGCCACGATAAAACATTTGGTCAGTTAGGTGCCACCATTTCAAGATACAGGCGTACTCATACTGAGCCTAGGTTTTGCACATCTTATCCCCATTAACTTGTACTACAAATGTGGCACTCAGAACAATGTAAGATATATTTATGTTTCAAAGCTTTCAAATACCTTAGGAAGAAGTGTTTGTGAAGCTTTGGTTGGTCTTCATGCTTTCACAGAATGTGACTGTGAGTGCTTTCGCTGGTAATGAGAAACTGATTGCTTTAAAGCAAATGAGAAATGATGAAAGCTTCCAAACTGCATTTAGTGAAGTAGAAATATCATGGGAGGTACCTGAGCAGTTATTTGAGAAGATAGAGCTATACACATGTCGCATGTATGTGTCATCTTCTCCAACAAACTCAGTAAATGAGCTAAGATACAGAATCTTCTGTGCAAGAAAAGGGGAAACTTGAATCCAGTCAACTCCCACCATGCCAGGACTGTCTTATCATGTCTACATTGTGTGCAAACTACCAAGCCAGCATTTAGAGATGTAGTTTGGAAAGTGATCCTAAAATACCAAACCAGAAGGAATTTGGATGGGTTGTTGATGGTAACAAAGTTTCAATTCAACGTATGCGTAAACATTCAGCTCGTGATGCAATGATAGACTTGATGGTGTGTGATTGCAAGCATTCGTTTAAAATAAAATCTTGTTCACATATTATTAATGGACTGAAGTGCACTGAAATTTGCAAATTACCAGCTTGTGATAATCAAAAAGAAGACTTCCAAGAGCTTGGGAGAACTGAGAGTGAAAGTGAGGACTTTTAAAACAAACAGGTTATCATAGTACATATTAGAATCGTGTATCATATACACATAAACTATCAGTTTTATTTTATTTTTTCAATTGTTACATGAAACAAATCAAACCTACAACATGGCCAGACGGCAACCACAGTGTAAAGTGTGTAAATTTGCTATTGTAAAACAATGGAAGATTCCTTGCGACACACAAGTTATTTGCTTTGGAACGCGACAGGAGAATGAAATCGTATGGTTCTGTGTAAACATTCCGTAAGCAATATGGAAACAAATAAAGTTTGAAAGGTAACTGTAGTTTATAACTTCTTCACAAAATGCAAATTCAAACATTATTCTGATTTCCTTTCATAAAAGGCTTTCAAATGAAATATATAAATTTATGGGCCTGTGACACACCATTCAGATGTTTGCAATAGTGACCTCTGGTGGCTAACTTTCAAACCATTCGTAGGAAGTTGCTAGGTAGCTAATGTTGCCCACTCATTCGGAAGGTCACGCTGAGAGGAATTCGGAACTGGTTTCAGAATTTAAATCGGTGCAATTTTGAAGGAATTATGATTGTTTCTAATGAGCATTACATTAAAATTCAAAATTTGATCAATTTTACCTTTTGACCTCTATTTGACCCCTTAAGCTACTTTGTACACATGGTTATCATCCCATTTCATGTTCCTGGGTCAATGTGGGATACTTTGCAATAGGTAGAGTTTTGCCACTTTGTAGGTACCAATTAGTCGAAATTTGGCATCTGGCCCACGGACTAATGGCCCACTGATGGAATGTTGATGGAAATGAAGCTGATGGTTAAGAGCAGTTGACCTATTATGACCCATAAATGGCTTACCAACCCTATTCCAGCAATGGCCCCACATAACCTATATTTATTGCTGGTAAAAGTAAGGGTCATTTGGGCCATTTGATGGCTGTGAATTGTTACATTGAAGGACCATTACTGGTACAATTTGACTTATTATAAAAATTTTTATTGCTCCCACTCTTCGCAGATAGCTTCTTCAGACTACACACATTTACATGTATATATGTGTGCTTCTAATATAATTATAGATCATATGATACAATGAGTAGATTACATGAAAGGCAAGTTTTTGGGTTAATATCGCGATTTATGTGGGAAGACTTCTCTCAACGAGAGTATTTTATTTGTTTATCTGCATCTTTTTATAAACATATTTTTTCGCATGGTAAATTTTAAGGCAAGGGAATAACTGGTGTAATTTATATTATATTAGTGTTTGTTAATAATTCAAGCCTGGGTATATTTTTAAATAGTTCATCTAAACACAAGAATACACCATGGATTAATGGTTAACATGCTGGGCAGTCATGGCAAGGGGTGTAGGTTCGCGCCCCCTCTTCTCCGGCAAGTATAGGATTTTCATGTTGTATGATGTGTTTAATAGTGAAGTGAAGGAAATCAAAAACAAAGAAAAGTTGATAATGACGGTAAAAACAATTGATTTTAAGAAATAGTGATAGACATATGGCGAAAGCATAGTTAGCCATCAGTAGGGCATCTGATGGCTGTGAAATGGTACATCGAAGGGTCATTGCTGTTGTAAGCAAATGGGCCATGCTTGGACCATTTGTGTTCACCACACCTGGGCCAGTTATGGGCAGAGCTTGGCTAGTTAGTGGTTGCCACTTCAGGACCAGCCATAGTGCCGGGTGCGTGCCAGTTGTTGGCCAACTGTCTGACGGCTTGGCGTCCGACTGTAAACCATCAATGGGACATATGTGGTTTACTACATGGGAATGTACTCTGTTGTGTAAAGTCATTTCATTTGCTAAAATTATTAATCCAAGTGTGTAGTGAAGCGTGCCAGGAATTGTAAAGGTATTAGTCTAGGAAACATGTTTGACTACGTATTTAGTGACTTTTCAAACGCATTGCCTACGATGACTTATAAGAGTATTGTTTCGATTCTAGGAAACATCTTTCAGTATGTGTATTGTAGTGACTTTTCAAGCACATTGCCTTTCAGGAATTATAACATAATTATTCAAAGTCTACCGTTCACAATTTCTTTTTATATTTTGTATGCTTAATTAAGTATCAAAAACCATGATTGATTTATGATTCGTTTAGTTGAAAAATTTACATTACATATGTAATATAGACCTTAGATGTGTAAATGAAATATGTTTAACTCTACATCCCACCCAATCGTTGAGCCATTTTCAATTTCAAAAATTTCTGGAGAATTTTTAGGAAAATTTTCTTGTTCAAAACTTTCCTGGAAACCCACATCTCCGGTTAGTAAAGACTGTTCGCGGTAAAGTGAGCACTTTTTAAGGCCCTTCCAAAAAGCTTTAACTACTAATAAATATAACTTATTGCAGTATCAGGCATTAAATGCCGAGGGTGGTGAAATGTATACACTGTGTTTATTCATCACATTGCAATGTTTATATTAAAAAGCAGCAGGAAGTTGGAAATATGATGAAAGGAAAAAATAAGAAGGGCCTTAAAAAGTGCTCACTTTACCGTGAACAGCCTATAGGTTAGTTGAGGAAATTACCGACGACAGGAATGCTGCCTTATTGAACTGAAATCTTACCAGGTCACATTTTACAACATAGTATAGGACATAATTATGATGTTAACAACCTTTAAAATATTGTTAAAGTTCCTGCAGGCTTAGTGCACTAACTAGAGTGGAAAGATTTTGATAAATACGCTGGGAAAAATACGACCTACAAATTGTGCCTTCAGTTCTCTCCCCAATCTCAAAGAAAGACTTCAAACTTACACGACTGCATGGGACTATGAACTTAACTTTACTTCAAGCATAGCCCTGTAGTGGCACCCTGCACGAAGTAAAGCTCTGTAATGACGCAGAAGCCGTAGGACATCAGATGACTATGCAAATGTCGTCCTTGGCATTTCTTTGAATTCCTCCAAAATTGCAGCATTGCTACAAATAGGGGAAACGCCTTCAAACCCCTGTATTTCGTTCTATAAAATACAATTTCAAAGAGTTTAATAGCACTCCACTTATAAGAAAAAATTTCTGCTCAGACTAATGGCATATTCTCAGTAATTAATAAATTCTCATAGGATCGAAAATTAATAGTAGGGGGGAACTTTTGCATTCCTCAAAGATTTGCCACGAACACTTTTCTTCTACTTGAGCAGTTAAATTACATCCAGTAAATGTATCCTTACCTGCTCTCGAACAACAGATTTCTAGCCAAATTGTTATTTAAAAGTTCGTGGCTCCGAAATCGTTTATTAGCAGTAACTGCACTCTTATGTGTCTTCTAATTTCGTTGATGTGAAACAGTAATCAATTTGTAGAGAATGTCCAGATAAAACTATTGCCTCATATTGTAATTAATAACCAGAGTTTCACTAATTCAAGATAATATATTATATTTATTTGTGGAAATGAAAATTTGTAGAAGAAAATTATTATTGATAATATTTTTAGTCACAAGGAAGGTCAAGGTGGTTTATGCTCTGGTGTTTTATTATGAACGAGTAAAAACAATATTACATAAGAGTAAAAATAAAAGTAACTATGAAATTCTTCATAACACATGAGTTTACGGTGAAAAATAATGGACTTATACGTGGTTGTAAGTTAGATACCGTAAACCCTAATGTAACAAATTGACCAGCAGTGATAATGTGACTAAAAAACAAGACCCATTAAAATCTCGCACAAATATATTTCGTACTATTATAATTGTTCATACAATTTTTACTTTACGAAGCCTATTTTTTTCTGTTGAATGAACAATTTTTTTCAGAACTACGTCATCGCAGTTCTTTGCTGTTGAGTTCTTCGCTTGCATTGGCGACCAGTGACAGAATGAACTGATATTTCAGACACACTCTACCCCAAGGCTTTAAAATAAATAAATCTTCAATCGGATACCCTCCTCTCTGTAATAATTAAAAACCGCCTTGCTTTAGATAATTGGGAAAACGACAATGTCCCAAACTCTTAACACTTATCCTGTTTAGCATAGAGAAGCTTGGAAATTTGGAAATTATCTTCACTAGCGATACTTCGTACGAGTTGTTTAAAAGCCCGGTGGTATGCACGATTCTTACTGTTTCTCGAGTACTTATGCGATACTGATCTTCTGGAAATTTCTTCGTCATTTTTTAATGCAATCTGCGGTTCACAATTGGTGCAACTTTAATCACAAGCCCGCCCTGCTGACAATTACTGGCAGCTCACTTTCTCTACCTTTAATTTTCAGGTTCATAGAAGAGATCGGGGTGAAGAGGCCCAATAGCGTCACTTCTCCCACCAGAGAGGCGCTCAAACACCTCTCTGGTTACTGTCGCCATCAAGTTAGGAATAAACAAAGCTCCCCCCCCCCCCCACCTATCTACTAGTTTTTCCAACTCTATTAAATAAGAGCATGTTTTCCAAACACTCTGTCTCCTGTAGCATTCTATTTAATTTAATTTAATGCATGCAATCATTTTTGAAATTTTCACTTCTCTGTCGCAAGGGTTTTTACGTCTCTCTTGACGGTTTTTCCCTTGCTCTTCATAGTTAAGACTAGCTCTAAGTTCACTTAGGGAGGTAGTCATGGCCCCAAAGTGCAGGCCATGGCTGCCCAATCCCTCTTTGCCGCGATGAATGTCTCCTTGCATGCTTTTTCTTCCTAGTAGGCGTAAGGGGTTAGCCCTGAGACCCAATAAAATCCCGCCCTACCTTCGGGCCTTAATTTCACATAACACTTAGAATAAGGTAGTTTAGAACGTTTTACTCACTTCCCACAATTCTGGCTAATGGAAAAGGTTGCCAATAAGTTATCTGAATGTTATGCACTGCTATGTCTAGAGAATTTATGTTTCCTCGCAGTTTTAAATTTTGTGCAACAATGTCGTACATGAAGAAAGAATTTAGCTACTTATAAACTTAGATACTTTTAGATAGTAATACAAAATTTACATTCGTGTTATATTTTTCAATACTGCACATATAATATAAATACAACGGGAACCTGAAACATTTATAAGATATGTATAAATTAAGTCGTGATGGGTGCTGGACTTCACAGAAAAAAATATAACTGCATAATTAATAGCGCTTACCATGTCAAACGAATTAGCTCATATTTAATGTAAGAAGTTTTGACTTAAAGTTGCTCTATTATCATGGAAATAATTATAAAAACACATTATAAACCTTAATTATTCAATGCGAGTTTTTGTCCATGAAAAGGAACTATTTAATAACCTAGCTGTCTGTTTTGCTGTGAACGAATCTACTTTAGTCTAATTGATTCCCTTCTTCGCTATGAGAACATAAATCTTGCCAGTGGACTGATTACGTTAGTAAATCTTGTGGCTTAAAACAAACGAACGGTATTCCAAACGTTCTACTTTTTCAGGGTGGTGACAAAAGCTGGCATGTCCTTAAGTCTAGTTTACCGCCTTCGTTAAACGCTTACATAAAGTCGTATGTTGCCACATTGTTTTCATCGAAGGAGTACACAAAGAATTAGTTTAAAAAATATAAAATCCTCGAATAAACATTAAAAAAATTCTCGAAATACATTGTTGTCTAAAATTGCATATAGGCCAAAATTGTGTTAAATCATAAAAATTCAGGTTATATATACGTTGGAAATACAATATAAGAATATATCAATACGTAAATGAAAGGTCAATGTAAAATATGTTTCTGTGGACATGCAGGCAGTAAAAGGTAATGTAAAAAAGAAATGGGAATATCATAAAAATATGATTAAATAAAGTGTAAATTATAATTAAGTAAGTGTAATATATTAAAAATACTACTGCACTGTAAAATATAACAAATGGTTAAGCTACATTTTTTTACACAACGTGTAATTACATTGTTTCAATTTCAGTTTCATATTTCCGTTACAGCTACCACAAGACGATTCTTAGCAAAGATGGAATGAAGGGGCGAGTAACCTTCTGGAGCTACAATTCCATTGCAGTATTTGTATGTGATTTGGTAATAAGTTAGAGACCTATACACATAACTAAAATATTTTTTTACGATTTTATATTAGTACGGTAGTGCTTCAATCATTTGTGGTGTTAAGTGTCGTTCTGACTTGACATTCTCCTCGTCTGTAGCAGGACTTGAGAACCTGCAAACAATACAGCTGTAGTCAGAGTGCTACCCCACGCACGGATGTTCGTCATGTTTATATTAAACGTTGCAAGGAGTAACACGCTGTGCTCATGTAATTTTTCTGCTACACTGTGGAGGATAACATAGAATAAAATTGATACTAGCACACCGGAGTTGAAGTATGACAACCTAAATTGAAGTGCTTATTCTCCAAATGTCTCACGTGGCATTTTGATGAGACTGGCAACGCACGAATAGAAACTGAATTGCACTGTCTCCTTTTTAAGTGATACACAAACTAATCAAAAGTGAATGCGAAATAATAACCTTAATAAGAAAAATACATAAGAGGTTCGTGAAAGTGAGAGATTATGACGTGCAGTACCTGCTTATTTAAGCTGCAGTAGTCATTAGTGTCTTATTGCGTTCTTAATTAACTTCGTTTAGTCAAGTCAAAGATGTTTCAAATTGCCGGGGGCAGAGGAACATAACTGTTACGCGAAATTAAGTACTTGGATGGCTTTTCCTTTTTTTACATTTATTTATGCATGGTCCTTTTAGCCTTGTCAGCATTTTTTTTTTCCACCGCCCAACCAAAATGGATGGCTAGTGCGAACTCACTATAGGTAGGTAACCTGTGTCTATCCCGCCCGTCGAAATCGAAACCACCTAATTATATTTATTTTCGTAATCTATATTAATAATTAACATGTTCACAAAGAGCCTTTACACGTTAATAAACGCGCCAGTGCGAAGAAAACTTGAACCATAGGCTGTTCACGGTAAAATGAGTACTTTTGAGGCCGTAGTTACTTTTTCCTTTCAGCCATTTTTTTTTCTTTGACCACCTTTTCAAATACACATTGTCATGTAAGTAATAAACGCAGTGTAAATATTCCACCGCACTCGGGAATTAACGTCTAAGGCTAAAATAAAATAAATTGATCGACTATTATTTCAAATGAGAGGGCTTTCGAAATTTCTCACTTTACCGTGAATAGTCTGCATCAATGAAGCTAACCTAATATACCAATATACTCGAACAAATGATAGTAAACATCAGAGTGGGGTAGGTGAGTACAAATTGAGTATATTTCATCACGGAACAAAGTGTCTAACGTCCATAATTAACCGTAGTGTCAATGCGCAGGGTCGGGTATAAAACTTTGTGTACTTGGCGTATTAATCAGCCTGTCCGCATTTCTGTGCGCCTTATAACACCGCTCAGTACCTCATGATCTCAGTCTCAGTGGCGCTACTATGTACCTCAGTTTCCTGTTATTGGAATACTTAGAGGATGTTTTTCTAGATGCTCGTGAGGTGATGTGGTTGCAGCAGGATGGAGCCCCACCTCGTTTCGCTGGCACCTCAGCGTGCACTCCCTGAACCGGTTCACTGTAAACAATTTTCTGGTAAACTTCCTAAAATGTAATGGAAGTTTTGAACCTATTCACACTGTATGGTAATAACACCACACATCAAGCTGCAGATATAGGAATGTTTGGCATCGTTACTATACAAAGTTGGGAACTTGCCTATGCATGTGACTGTTTCCTGAACAAATGTAGGAACATTACAATGAATGTGTAGTGGAAAACATTGCCATTCCTGCTTTCTACCTAAGCGTATACACTGATATGGTAAATTTCCGAATAATTTCTTGGGGTGTAGATACGTAGGTAGGGGAGGTCCCACAGCGTAACCACAACACTCACCTGACGCCACGCCACCTAACTTCTGGCTACGAGGCCACATAATATCTATGGTGTAGGCCACACAACTTGACATGAGGGATGAGCTCATGACGCGGATACAGAGAGCAGTTTGACACCATCAATGTCCCGCCGGAAACCTTTGAAGTGTGCGTCGCAACATGCTTCAGCGCTGCACTGTCTGTGTGGCCAACGGTGGTCGACACTTTGAACAGACTCTGTGGGCCCCATCCCATGCCTTCTACCCAATTGTGTAAATAGTCATTTCATTGTAGTACCTGCTGACTAATTATTGTGGTTGAGTACCCGCCCCTGAAAATTCTACGGACGATAGACAGTTTGTCCCTAGATGAAATATGCTCCATCACACTCCATCGACTATATGCTCCATCGACTACACCCGGTAGTTTAGTCACATTGTAACATTGGGATCATATAGAATTTGCCTATCAAAGTAGCCAGCTTCGTTTGGATTACTATGTTAAAAAAAACTTAAACAGTCCACATCAGTCAGATGGGTACGCACTTACTTATAATAGCTCTTACTTCTAACTTTTTTCCATCAATATTTTCCTATTTAAATTCAGTCTCAAAAATCCTATTAAAAAAATGCCATCTTCAGGAAACTACCGTGGAAAAACAAGCGGGGTTTGTAAATATTTCCCCATCCCCCCCCCCCCCCCATCCACTTTCGAACTGTATTTGGTTTTTTAAAACAAATTTGCCTCAAAAATTATATTACAAACTTGACATTGCCATAAGAATTTTGCAAAATTTTTATAACAAAATTTTAAGTAAAAAGCGACCAACAGGGTCTTATAAAATGCGATATAACTAACCAATAGTTACAGCACGATTAAAACATTTCCCAATAAAATATACAGTTATAATAAAGTTTACAAAATGGAAAACAATTTTACCCATATTTCATGTAGTTCTCCATTAGATTTTCTTCTTATTCTTTCGCGGCCCCTCTGCAAAGCGTCCCGCATTATATTCATTAATCGCCCCAGCCTCGGAGTCCAGGCGGTCTACAAGCAAAGATGACGATTTGATAGCGTCTTTTCCGTCCTTCGTGACGTCGCGTCGCCAGCAGCAGTGGGGAAGGGAGGGGAATTCAGAAGACGTTCAGGGAGCGAGCAAGCACTCCGGCGTCTCAGTGTCTCATCAGCGATCCAGACAGACGTCCGGAACTTGGTCGTACGGCTCATATACCTGGCTACCACCAAGTAAAGGCATTGTGTCCCCGGGTAGCTCGCATGCCGCAAAACACGTAGCGATGCTGGTAAGGTAACATGTAGGAAATCACAGTAGTGTGACGACCGTCAAAATAGGCCTACCAACAAATAGTTTCAAATTTCTTATGTTATACTGTGACATAAGCGAAGTGGAGTAATTATTTTGTAACGGTGCGAATATTTATTTTGCATTAATCTTATTGTATTTTACTTACAAGCTGTTCACGGTAAAATGAGCACTTTTGGAAGCCCTGCTTAAGATCTGCTATTTTTCCACCTCATGTAAAATTAACATTGCCAAAGGCATTATCGCTTTAGTCATGCTACGGTTAAATGCAACTGTGAAATTATTAAGAAAGTAAATACTTTACAAATGTGCTCATTTCCACATTTCGATGTATTAAAAAAAACACAAAGCGAAATAAATAGTTTTAAGTTATAACAAATGGTTACGAACACTTTTTATTCGGCGTTAAGATATGGAACTACTTTCCATCAGCCCTTGCCAACTTTAATGAGCGAATGTCACATAGTGCGCCCATTAAAGTATGTGCATGCAGGGACAGTGACTTTTTCTAAGATTCATTTCTAAAGAGCTCACTTTGCGTGAACAGCCTATATTAAAAAAACATCACCTAAAAGTGTGTAGAACATTTCCAGAAATGTATAACGTGGTTAGGTTAGTTTAATAATTAGATTCAAGATGACCTTATATCATATTATACATAATTTATATATTTTTTGAAACACAGCAACTGCGAAATATATATTTCACTTTCAAACCTTCAAGGCAAACCAAAGCTTTTGTTTATGCACAAGCACGTGGGAAGCTTCGCTATAAGCACGGATCAAATAATCGAATTGCCATCGACAATTTCGCTTATAAGCTTTTCACGGCAAACCGAGCACTATTAAAAGCCCCACTTAAGATTCACGTGTACCTATGTACATTATGTCTTCTTCCACCATACGCAAAAATAACGTTGCCGTAGGCCTCGTCACTTAATTCGCGCGTCGTTCAAAGTGAAACTGAAATGAACGGAATGGTAAATATTTACAGATTTGTTAACTCGTATATTTTTATTCATTAAAGTAAAATTAATCATTTCAGCATTTACCAAGGATCACTCAACACTTTTAATTCAACGTTGTTGAGACATGAGATAACTCTCCCTCCGTTGTTACACACTTTACTGGACGCATGTCGGTCATTGTACCCGTTAAAATATACGCAGGTTGGTTTCAAAAGTGCTCAGTCAACTGTGAACATCTTATATAGTCCATTCACAGTTTCTTCGGACGTTTTAACACTGACCTTTGGAAAATTACCCCATGTATTACGTATTTAGTTATTTCTTAAATATGCCGTGCATGAAGCGTTTTATACTTCTGTAAACACACACGTATCTTATTTTTCGTTAAATTGAAGTTTTACCTATATTTTATGTACACATTACTATATTTCTTGTATAATGAACACGAATAAAAATAGTCACAAAAAATCTGTGTTGGTAGCCCAATGGTTCTCAAGCAAAATAATATTAGAACTGAGTGCGCAGGAAAGCTGTGCGTTGTCCTCTGGTGTAATTTTCCAGACTTAGTTAAGCTTAGCTTGCCAGAGGCGGAGGAATATCCTGGAAGTATAACTTTAGCAGGGCTTCAGAAAAGTGTGAAGTAACCGTGAATGGACTATAATTAATTTTATCACGAAGTAGTAGGCCCAAGACGTGCGTCACAGCACTAAGTACACGCAACGTTCGAGAGTTGGTTAGCACTACACGCTGGGCATCGCGTTCGCAGTCCAGATCAAGGTTACTATTCAGATCATGCTTCACTGCTTTGGCATGGGAGATTAGCACGGTGTCCGTAGCAGACGCCAACCAATGAATATAAATTTCAATTTGTATGTGCTTCTCGAATACCTTAAATATATTATAGCATTGCACGTTTGTTGCAGTTATACTTAAAAACTGGGCACACAAACAGTATTTGACTTCTTAATGCAGATCACTCAGACGACATATCGGAAGACTCTCTCTTCTTTTTGAACCTTTTGGGTCGTTACACTGTACACCGACAAAGTTATTTGAGCGATATTAATAACATAATTACCCATCAGTTAGACGAATATGCTTTAAGTAACAGCGAGAAATATTAATTCAAGTCATTTCCCCAAACAAATCGTACGAGGAAGCTATAGTGAAGATTGTTTCCAAACTCTACCATGCTAAATAGGCAAGGCGTCCGAATATTTGTCAAGGCGTTCTCTATTTCCAACTACAGGTAAATGCAAAATAATTTCCTTCCTTAATATGTACCGACGCAATCCCTCAACAACGGTTCTATTTTTAAGTTGGTAGTTCGGATTGGTGCATAAATATTTATAAAATCTGGTTTGTGTTTAAATCAGAAGTTTTATTTCAGACTTTAAAAAACCCACTGTCTGTATTAACCGTACATAGGGCCTATGTTAAAATTAAAAGTGATTTGAGGTATTTATAATAATGTTGCTAGTAAATCGGGAAAAGTGGTTTTTTCTTAACGTCTTAAAAAGTGCAATTTTTAAATATGTGGCTACTGAGATCTGTTTCCGCTTGTTTCAGACGTGCCAAACTAATAATTTACGTGACTGGATGAACAGTTTGTGAAAGTTTCATGTTCACTTCGTCCATGCATGGCACATGAATACAATTAATTAGTCAGGTTTGTGACGGAAAGTTGCCCAATCGTGTTGAAAAATTCCAGGCAGGGTTTTCAAAAGTGTTCGATGAACAACGAATTAATTTTATTATTATAATATGGATATTATCATAATCATAATCGAGGCACTTTGTTGGTAGTTCCCGGACGCACGTGCTGTTTCACGTAAGTGGATTTACGTTTAAAGGTAGGTAGGTAAGTGGGCTTAACGTCTCGTCGACAGCGAGGTCATTAGAGATGGTGCAAGTTGCGCAGGGAGGAGGGATTGGGGAAGGAATCGGCCATGGCCTTTCACTTGGAGTGATTATGGGAAACCATGGAAGGCCGAAATCAGGATGGCCGGACCGGGAATCGAACCCGGGTCCTCCCGAATGCGAGTCCGATGAGTTACCACTGCGTCACCTCGCTCTGTCGTTTACGTTTAAAGTATCGTGTATTTCATAATCATAATAATAATACCACGTTTTTACTTTCGTAGTCAAGTCACGGTACGTCGTTCTCTTATAATTCACTTCTAAATAGGCCAAAGTCCACCACGACCTTAGCAACGAAGCCTTTGCAGCCATAAATTAGATAACCTCGAGAAAAAAAAAACCCACGAAACCGTCAACGAACAGAGCAAGACATGTCCACAAGAATCGAAAAAATGCGAAAAAGGAAGCTTCGATAAAATAGCGAATGTTCAAACACTGCAAAATACAGAAACGTTGGCAAATTCACTAAACCACGACCGAAAAAAAATCCGAACCGGACACAACGGAGGCTAGCTACGGAAGAACACGGTCCTCTTGCAGAGCAGGTATTTCCGTCATTTGGACGGACGTCACATAGCCACCAAGCGTGTAGGAAAAGGTACTTACACAAGCGCTTCTGTTTTGTAATCCTCCACGACGTTCGTCGGGTGACATTTTCCTTCTCAGATGGTTATAGTGCTTAGTTCCGGGGGGAAAACATAGTGTGCAGTGCCCGTCTCCTCCCCCCCCCCCCTCCCTCCTTCCACCACATAACCGAAACACACACACACACACTTTAACTGAGGCGATGGCGACATGGCTCGTGCGTAAAATCGCCCCGGGCATCGAACAGTACGAAGCAAATAAAACTATAGTCTGTACACGATTTCTTCACACTTTTAGAATCAAATCTTTGAAAAATCATCCTATGTATGACGTGTTTAGTTACTTCCTAAATATGCAAATAATCAGAAGCGTTTTATAGCTCTGTTAACACAAACGTATCTTATTTCTCGTTAAACTGAAGGTTTACCAATATTTTATTCAATAGGCCTAATATTTGATTTATAATAATTACGAATAAGAACAGTGAGACAACGTGTTTGTTGGTAGCGCCTAGTAAAAAAAAGTCCCCATAAAAATATTACAAAAACTGAGTGCGCACGAATTCGGTGCGTTGTCCTACGGTGTGATGTTCTAGACTCAGTTAGGCTTAGGTTACATTAGGCGGAAGAATATCCTGGAAATGCAACTTTAGCACGGCTTCAGAAAAGTGAGGAGAAATCGATAATGGATTAATCCATAATAACTGGTCCGCGGACTCGTAACTGCTGATGGGCGCGCGTCATTCGTCCGCGGACGTTTTCTAAATTGTTTTTGTTTACATTTTATCGCGCGCAAACGGTAAAAGTAAATTGCGGTCGCCTTAGTTATTGCTATTAACCCTCGCGATTTGTTCAAAGCAATAACCTTCAATCTCGTAACCAAATTAAATTAAATTAAAGGAAAATCAAAACTTACTCATTCGCATAACTCAAATTAGAAAACAAATTTAAAAAGCTAGAAAGATAAATATTTACGAGCAATAGCATACAATTTATTGACGCACCGATTAGGGTGCACTCTAGTATAAGTGTCTGAAAGCTTAGCTTCGGCAGGCGTCAGATTTGGTGCACTCTGGTGCCAGTGTTAGAAAGCTTAGCTTCGGACGTCGTTATTGTAGACACGCACGTTGGGACATGCGTCCGCGGACGAAGTAGGTCCGCGGACAATTAGACTGCGGACCAGCTATTGTGGACTAGACCTTATAGTCGTGACGTCTGCTCTCAGCAGGAACCCCATTGCATCAGGCGGATGATCACGAAGACTTTGTCCTTGTACGCAATAGAAAGTCAAACACCTGACTTCGGAGTACGTAACGGGTGTGCTTGGTCATGGCGGATGCGTCTCTTCCTTGCGAATGGGACGCCGTTGCTTCGATAACTTCCGGCTGCAGGTGGGATAGCTTTTTTTTTTTCATACCTCAATCCAGGAAAATACTTTTGAAAGGTTGTTCACAGTATAATGAGCACTTTTGAAAGCCCCGCTTAAGCTCTACTTGTATGCGCTTTGTGTCTTCTTCCGCCCTATGTAAAATTAACATTACCATGGGCCTCACCACTTTATTCACGCGTCGGTCAAGTGAAAATGTGGAATTATTACAAACATAAATATTTTGCAATCTGCTAGTTTTTACTCTTTGATGCATTAAAATAAAAAAAGTGAAAGAAATAATGTAAGTTATTACAAATGGTAACGTGACACTTTTTATTCGACGTTAAGATATGGAACTACTTTCCCTCCATTGTTACCAACTTTGCAGGGTGCATGCCACTCAGTTCGCCCGTTAACATTTATGCATGTAGGAGCAGTGACTTTTTTCTTAGGTTGATTTCTAAAGTGCTCACTTTATCGTGAACAGCTTTTACGGTTCTTTAATATGCACATTCCCAGGCAATCTGTGTCGTGAGTAGCCCTCGTCCACAAATGAAAACGAAGTATAATTTTTTCCCGGATACTGAATCGGGGAAAAAATGAAACAAACATAGTGCAATAAAATGTGTGTACTATGTCTAGTCGTAATGGACGAGGATGAATCATGCGAAACTAAAAGTTTGGGTACGAGTCTTGATGAATGTTACTACTGGGTGGTTGCCTGCTTTTATAGATGTGAACAGATGCTGGTGGTGTATATATTACAAGACAGATAACTTGAAATCAAATTAGTTTCTGCAGATGTTTATTGAAATATGGGTTTATATATTTATTTATATATTTATGTAAGTATATATACATATTTGTACATTTTCATGTGTGTACACATGCATAAACTGACAGAAATATTTGAAACACCCCAAAGATTGCTGTTCAACTGCACATGGGAACATTAGTTTCATGCTGGGGGATGTGTATTTAAACATATGAACCTTTCAATTACATACATCAGCCAACAGATGGCGTTGTACTAGTCACTTATTTGAGCCGTGTACAGCAACGCACCAGACAGTATCGAGTGCGCCTGGAAGGTGGAATGTTGAGTATGCGTGTAGCAGTCATGTTATTGCCATGCTTCGAATACAGTTACGTGCCCCTGCTGTGCACTTACAAGAGCCATTCTAGAGGAGGCCACATCGTGGGACTTGGTGAGGTGGGATGAACATATCGACGGAATACGGCACGTGTTGGTGATGATGAATTCGTATAGGCTGTTCACGATAAAGTGAGCACTTTTTAAGGCCCTTACAACAGGCATTTACCACAAATAAATATATTTTATTACAGCCTCAGACATTAACTTTTGAGTGTGGTGAAAGTATACACCGTATTTATTAGTCACGTGAAAATTACGATATTTAAAAAGGCTTAAATATAGAAACTGGTTAAAAGGAAAATTTGGAAGGTCCTTAAGAAGTGCTTTCTTTACCGTTAATGGCCTATAGGTGCTGTGTGTTGAACAGGCTCGAACCTGAAGACTAGGTTCGGGAAGGCTGCGTATTGCAGATGCACGTTAAGATCGGTGGCTGAGTGGTTAGACAGCTCGCCTCCCACCAAGGCTATCCGGGTTCAATCCCCGGCCGGGGCATGTGGGAATCGTGTCGGACGATGCCGTTGGTAAGTGGGTTTTCTTCGGGGTCTCCCGTTTCCCCCGCCCTTTCATTCCGGTGCTGCGCCATACTCACCTCAGTCACCCTCTCTGTTAAGAGCCGCAGAGGCAATTTGCTCGAATAATGATGAACAACTTCGAGAGAAGTCGACTGACATCGAACCCTAGTTATCGGTAAACGTGCGCGCTCGTTTGTCGAGGAGGTCGTATCGGCGTGGGTTCGTGTCCAACGACCAGTATGACCCAATGCAAACTGAGTCTGTATTCAAGTGATTCTAAGACCAATGTTTCGTGATATGCTCGCACATGACCAGACACTCTCTTGTGAAATGAAGTTTAATTGCGGAATTACGAAGTCTGGTCAGAAACGCAAGAAACGGATGACCTCTTGCAGCTCTGAACAGCTGCTATAGGCTGTTCACGGTATAATGAGCACTTCTGAAACCCCTTCTTAAGATCTACTTGTATGCACATTGTGTATTCTTGAGACTTACGCAAAATTAGCATTGCCATGGGCGTCATCACTTTAGTCATGCGCCGGTCAAGTGCAACTGTGAAATTATTACAAAATAAAATGTTTTGCAAATATACTCATTTTTTACACTTCGATGCATTAAAAAAAATCGGAAAATGAAGAAATAATCACAAATCCTGCACTTTTTATTCGACGTTAAGATATGGAACTACTTTCCATTCGTCGTTACCAACTTTACTGGGCGCATGTCACTCAGTTTACCCGTTAAAATATACGCAATAAGTGATAGTAACTTTTTTCTATGGTTGATTTAAAAAGTGCTCACTTTATTGTGAACAGCTTTTACAGATGATTGTCTTGAGAATCTATAACCACAAATGGCAACATTTATGATCGAGGCTGCTAAGGCTTTACTTTCCTTGGTTCGAATCCCGGCTGAGCAGTGGATTTTGTGCCCTTTTGAAAACGTTAAGTTCAGGTGGTTAGTGAAGTATTTAAATCCCCGTCTCTTCAAATAGCATTTCAGCATAAAACCCGGTGTCGTTTAAGAGAAAATTTTCGGTAACGAACTGAAACAACACAAGAGGTTTGTTTCTACTATTGGCAGGAATTCCAAGGCGGGCCGTGACACTCTGTTATTTCTGTTAGTGAGTTCGCTTCAGGATACGCCTTCAGGCCTGCGTGTTTACGCTCGCTCTTTAGCGAAGATTCCTGAATGTCAGTTGTTTACCGAGACAGGCAGTAGACAGTCGCCATTTAGTCCTCAGGCAGATGAGTTTTTGTTGGCTGACAGGTGCATGCTAAAGAGTCCTTCCTCAATGGGCATTCTGTGTCTATTGCAAAACTAAGCGAAAAACTAAGCGATTGTAATCAGCGTAACTCCCAACGAGTTTATCGCCCATAACCACTCTGTTGCGAGCTTCACACTGAAATAAACACTGAGTCGCCTCGGCCAGACAAAAAGCTTCACAGATTACCGTAGATGAATTCGAAGTATTATTTATCATCATAGCCAAACCATACAGCTGGTACACATATTTCGTGTCTTTGAACCTATTATGTACTCTTGAGTATACAAATTGAATCCGAACAACAAAAAAAGCGTATTTTCTTTTAGAGAACTCTTGGTATTTTTTAAGGACTCATTTAAATGATTCACTCCGCCAACTTTATCTTTGAAGACATTTGAAATTGTGATGGCATACTTAACGAAAATGCGAAAGTATCAGGATTATTTAAATATTTATGTAAAAATTCTGGTTCGTTTTAATTTACCTCTGCTAATACAAAGAGAATATAAAAAACATTTTCCGTTGATATGTTTAAATTATACTTATTGCTTAGAAACAGAGTTCTAGGAATATTAAGTCGAGTCTCAGGAGCACAAATAACATTATTTTCAAAGCTCAATAAAAATATAGGCTTACAGAAATACACTTTATACTCTACAGATTGTCTGCGAAAATTAAGACAATTTATGAAGTTAGAAAATATAAAAATTATGCTGGCGGATAATCAACTTTAGTCGTCCTGCTCGTTCACTCTCCTGTTAAATCGCTCCACTGCGTACATCCGCTTGCTTTCTATGAAATACTGCAAGTAATCGTAAACCACGCTACTCCTTCAATTTCGGGCGGACTATCGCTCGCATTGTTGTACTCAGATCTAACCGCGCCTGTGAGCGGTCCCGCTTTATACCACGAAGATAGTTTGGCGGTTGGGGGAGAGGGAGACAAGCAGCCTAAATGCTGAAATATTCTATTATATACAGCACACATATCCATGACTCACTTGGTGAGTGAGCGATGAGATTTTGGCGGCTCTTAACACCTTCGTCTTGAGAGCCGATGAAGAAGATTGAGGTGAGCATGGAGCAGCGCCGGAATGAAGGGGTGGGGAAAGAGGAGATGCCCGAGAAAACCTGCGACCAGCAGCATCGTCCGGCACGATTTCCACATGCGAAAATCTGGGAGTGACCCAGCCGGGTATTGAACCTGGTTCGCCATGATGGGAGGCGAACAGGCTTACCGCTCAGCCACCAAGGCCACCTCGTCCGAATGTGTGGCCTTTGCGACTTCTTTGAGGTAGCCCAGTTTTCTTCTGTATTCAGATTTACGCCGCTTTTATAACTCACGTCGCCCTTCAAGACCTGTTTTTAAACGTAAAACATAGAGAAAATCAGGTACATAGCCGACACTAGCGCTTACCTGCATTTCGGCGAGAATTTATTGTTGCGAAACTTTTAACACCTGTCTTCGCAACTTTTAGTAGAAAGTAACGTTACCCTGGAGAGCTTGCGGACGTGCAGGCTCGTTGAGATACCGCGCCTGTCCCGCAAAGCAACAGCCGCGAAGGTCTGCGAAGGCGTGAGCAAATACAATAGAGACTTAATACCGAGCAGCTGTATACGAACAACACGGGCGAGCGTATGAACAGCAGCAGCAGCGAACCTAGCGGCTTGAGGTGGAAAACACCCGCGAACTTTCTATATGTGTATACGCACAGTGGACATAACGAGTGCATTTGTGAACAAAATGCAGTATTCCTACAAAGTATTTTGTTCGGAACATTTCTCTTTTTATTTTATATTGTAGTACAGGTGTCTTTTAAAAAGGCGGTACTTAATGTCGAAAATCTCGAATAATAAGTGAACTCTACAATCTTTACAATAATAACTGTAAAATTTATCTTGTAATGTTCGGAACACACCGTGATTAAACATGATTTGTTTTTAATTTTTGTACATGTGTGTATGCTAAAGAAATACAAAAATATGCTTGTTTTTCCTCACTAGGCCTAATACCTAACCTACAACACACATACGTTTTTGACATACTGTTTCGTAACATCTATCGCGAATTAATACTATTGTGTTGGTAATTTTTGTATAAGAATTATGTTCTAATAACAACATTAGCGTCCTTCCTCTTTACACAAGGAAAAAGTGATAAAACTAAATTTGTTAAATTCCGATTTAATGCGCATCTCCAGTGTACGATTATCAAAATTAAAAATGATCAAATAGCTTTAGGTCCCACGCAAGTAATTTTTTTTTGGAAATTAGCTTCTTGAAAGTTGCTGTTGTGCTGATTATATGTTTGTGATCCACGACTTTGTAGTCCCAAACAAGGGGAAATAAATCCTAAATATTTATCACTACCCTTTTTTTTTTAAGTCAAGGACATGTTAATTCCATATATTTTTGTTTTACTGGCCGGTGTTGGATCTAGTCCCTTTTTTTGGGTTGTTGAAGGGAAAAAAAGGGGAGGGGGGCAAAGTTGGCATCTGCCCGCACACCATTTTTTATTTTCAATTCTAAAGTAAGGTTTTGTTTAGTAGAGTGTTTATACCAGAACATGAATCTCAAGCTTCGGAAACTTGTGTTCCATGTTATGCATGTGCTGGAAATAACTAGTAAAAATATTACAAATATATTTGTTAGCAGAGAAGCAAATTCGAAAATGGAATGCATTTTGCAGAACTAATGTTGTAACTGAAACAATTATACACAGTGCAAATGCCACCTGCCATGGTAATTCAATGAATGTGAATCAAACAAATCATTAAAACCATACGAAACATAAGCAATTCCCAGTCTAAAACGCACGACGGTAAATGTAAACAAATGTGTCGCAACCTCAACCCGGTAGAGCGCAGGGCAATCACTTTTCGCACGGAAAATCGCCAGCTGTCCGGTATTAGTCTGTATAGTATTGGCGTGAGTGCAGCCGGCAGGCAGCCCCGAACACACGTGAGGTGCGCGATCCAAACCCATATCGTCCGAAAACACGGCGCTGGGCGATTACACCACACCGCCACTCGGCGTTGTTTATAAACACGCGCGTGGCGGAGCTACGCCAAGGACTGTAATCCATTCACGGTTGCTTCACACTTTTCTGAAGTCCTGCTAAAGTTCTACTTCCGGGATATTCCTCCGCCTCGCGCAAACTAAGCTTAACTAAGTCTAGGAAATTACACCAAAGGGACAACGCACCGAATTTGTGCGCACTCAGTTTAATAATATTTTGCACTAGAACTATTTCTTACTAAGCGCTACCAACACATATGTTTTCTCACGGTTTTTACTCATATTTATTATAAATGAAATATTATATAATTCATAAATAAAATATAGGCAAGACTTCAATTTAATGAAAAAGTTGATTTCTTAATGTTAACAGAAATATAATACGCTTGTGATTAATTACGTATTTAGGAAATAACTTAACAAGTCATATATGGGGTAATTTTTCAAAGGTTTGATTCGAAACGTATGAAGAAATCGTGAGTATGCCATAGCCACAGAGGGCCTATGAATACAGATGCGAAACAACCGCTTTTACAGCGAACTCCAGCCGCACATGCCAACAAGATGGCGTCACTGGCAGAGAGAACCGTACGCCAATCATCGCCCAGTATCCTACTTGCTGGAGGAAGCCCATACAGTAGTATGGGAATATGGAATGTTTCGCAGGGCGCAGAAGCCAATTAGGCACAAGGCCTGTCCCCGTGTAGCCAATCAGAGAAAGGGTACGCCCACATCAAAGGAACCGCAGTGCCATTTCGTCTGCGCGTACTTATTTACCCTCCTGAGGTCTTCCACTCGTAAAAACACTTCGATTCGAGTTCCGGACGACCAATGGAACAAAGTCTACTGTAGTTTGTTATGTAATCCGTCTCATGATTAGTCTCCAGGCAGAAAGGCAATGACGTCAAAGTAATCCATTTTAAAGGAAATAAATCCAGGTACAATTACCCTTAAGGATGTTCAACACTGTAAAATGATTTTCCGCATTTTTACACGAATATTTTTTTAACTAATAAAATACAGTGCAAAGACATTTCACGCATATTATGTTTTTCGTACATATTTTAAAATTAAAAAATACGGTATGTTACAGATCAGAATAACATTACTCGAGCCATTAGGATGTCATAATAATATTTTCTTGAAATTCTTCCATGCCATTCGTCCATATTTCAATTTAAACTTGAGATGTAAAATTTAAATCCAAAATAGTTAAAACCCTTACAGGAGGTTAACCAACAGTCAGATTTCAAAGAAACGGCAATGAATCGCTTCTTTGGCTTCGAGGAACTCTTTAGCTGAAATGTAACTATCAGTTAATATCAATACTTAAAATTCGTACATATTAAGATTTTAAATTGAAATTCTAATTTTTACGTTAAAATAAATTATAAATGTTTTCATTAAAATTATTCGACTTTTTTATTATATTATCCTTGATACCACATCACGAAATCATAAAATATCTTCGAAATCTAGAAACAAATTTGGCTGGAGGCATTCTGTTTGATTGAAGCCTGGGAGTGGAGGAGCGCTAAGTACTACACAAGCACATGTGTCCGAGGCACTGACCTGGCGTGCAGGCTTTTCGCCGACGTAAAGCTTTCATATTTTTTATGCTGCAGTAACAAAATAGGAAACTGTGCAACACGATCATAAGCGCTGCAAAAATTCCACCCAAAAAATTTTCGTGCCTAAAGGTGATCCAAAATACTCATTTTAGCCATCGTCACTCTCGAAAAATTTAAGTTCAGAAAAGCAGACACGTGTGTATATAATTGTAACGTTTCGTGAATGCTATTAGTAAACAGGCGCCTGAAAGTTATTGAAGAGTTTTAAAATGATACTATTTTTACTATACACAATTAGGCGGCCTATGCAGACGGTGACATTAATTAAGTCAAGGAAAGCGTGTAAAAAAAAACATTAACTGTAGTTTAAGACCCGTCTGCTGTTAATTAGGTGTAGAAATAACGCATAATTGAGTTTGGAGGGTTTTTAGTCGGCGCTTAACGGCGGATTCTTAATCGCTGGTGAAGCGGAGCAATTGTGGAATGCATGGACGGGGGACACTGGAGTGCCCCGAGAAAACCCACTGACCACTAGCAACGCCCGTTTTGTTTCCCACATGCGAAAATCTGGGTGACCGCACCAGGGATCGAACCCGGTTTGCCTTCGTGGGAGGGGAGTAGTAGCTTCACTACTTCACCACCGCGGCCCCTGAAATACGCGTAATGAATTGCTGCCGTTAACAGTTAACTCCACAAAAAAAACTGTGGGGCTAAAGTGGAGAGTGACTCTTTACAATGGGGTCTTAAGAGCCGATGAGGATAAAGCGAGGTGTGTATGGAGCAGCGCCGGAGTGGAAGTGCGTTGGGAAGCGGGAGATCGCCGAGAAAATCCTCTGACCAGCGGTCTCGCCTGGCTCGATTCCCACGTGCCAATATCTTGGAATGACCCCGCCGGGGATCGAACCCAGTTCGCACTGGTGGACGGGAAGCTCTCTGACCACAGCTTCAGCCGCGGCGCGGTTTGATTTTAAGATATAACTTCACTTGCCGCACGATGTACCCCAGTACCATGCGCTTTGCTTATTCAGCATTTCGAATCTTGGAAACCATTTTCACTAATATATTCTGGGATGCGCTGTGCGAAAATACGTCGTTTGTTCAATGGTGGAACGAATTTATTTTAAACAATATCGATTTCCACTAAGCATAAACAAGCGACGCGCAAAAGTCCGCAATCTTAAATCTCTAGATATGATTCATCACAAAGGATGTAATTAAAAGTTTAACTGACAAACAAATAAAACTACTGTCACACACACACACACACACACACACCACTCTCTCTCTCACACACACCCTTCTGCTTATTGCTCACTTTACATTGGGTCACTGAACTTCGCTTCACTCGCATATGTTCCTTATGATACATCTGCCTTGTCCATTTGTAGTTACGTGATACTACTGGGGTGAACCGAGAAGGGGGAAGGGTTACAGGGATATCATAACCTCACCGCCCCCCCCCCCCCTTCTCGAAAGGAGATCCAACTGGCATTAGAATATTTTCAAACTGAAATAAAATAATATGGGGATTGCTTAAAATTCTGATATTATTTGATTGATTTAATGCGGTTCCTTAAAATGCGATGAAATAGTACCTACCCCTTCTTTCCCACCCAAAGAGACGAATGACTCACAATGACAATAGATAAATGACTCACCCACCAGCCCAGGCCGAAAGTCTAGGCCCGCTCTATAACATACATTTTTTCGGCGTTTTACAATGCAAGACGAATTTGTTTCATGCTAAAATAAGGTCAGACCATTTTGACAATATTTCAAATAGGTCTTTATCCAGGTCAAACTGTTCGTGCAGTTTTAACTTTAAAATCTGTGTAACAGTGCAAATGATTTATTTTTCAATTTTTAAATGGAATATAGTAAGCTACCGCCCATTAGTCAGTAAGACCGCTTCTGCAACTCAGAATTGGCATAAATTTTCCCCACTACACCCTTTCACACGTGTCACAAGTTTCGCTAGCCAAATAGGTTCGCAGTATGTTTACAGCACATAGGTTATGCCTTATTCGGTGTCACTCTTGCCGCAAAATACACCTTCCGCTATGGATTAGTGTATTATCATGTCGTGAATAAGTTCTGGAGTTAAAATATTTTTGGTGTCAGAACTGAAGTGTTGCTTGTTCTTCCCAGCAGGAAGCAGCCTGAAGCAGCGGCATGAAGGGTCTGGGGAAGAAGCTGAAGCAGCCGTTCCTGAACGGACTGCCGGATGTGGAGCTGCCCAAGGGTCGACAGGACAACATAGAACACGTGAGGAGCTGGTTGGACTTCCAGCCACACATGCCGCAGCTAACAGGTGAGCTGACGTCAGCACGAGACAGTGAGTCTCACTGCAGTTCCCCTCCTGTAATCTCTCCCTCCCTCTCTTTCTCTTGCTGTTTGTCCCTCCTCTTGCAGTTTCCATCTATCTTTCTCTCCTCTTGTAGTCTCTCCCTTTCTCTCCTCCTGCAATCTCTCCTTCTCGCTCCTCTTGCAGCCTGTCCCTTTCTCTCCTCCTGCAGTCTCTCCTTCTCTCTCCACTTGCAGTCTGTCCCTCCTCTTGCAGTCTCTCTCTCTCTCCTATTGCAATCTCTCTCTCCTCTTGCAATCTCTATCTCTCCTCTTGCATTCTCTTTCTCTCCTCTTGCAATCTCTTTCTCTCCTCTTACAATCTCTTTCTTTCTTCTCTTGTAATCTCTTCCTCTCTTCTCTTGCGATCTCTCGTCCGCGCTCGGCGCAGGCTGGGAAACATTGCGTCTCCAAAGTGGCACAGAAATCACAGTAATTTGGTGGTAGCTTTGTACTAAAGGTACCTTTATTCCATACATTTTCGTTTAGAATGAAGGCTTCGCAGCACCCCCCCTCCCCAAACCATGATGTTTAAGATTTTTTTATTTATAAACAACGTTGTGGTATGAAGGGATCTTAGAGAGTTCATTTAAAATTCAATAAAGGTGGTACAAAGTTACTATACCTGGTACAATATTACCAAAAATGACTGAAACCGTAGCGAAATAGCCTGTGTGTTGTAAGGTTAAGAGTTTTTTATGTGACTGAACTGAAGTGGTGAAATTTGATATTTGTATAATGCAATATTTAAAATGAGAGACCGTGAAAATATCTTTCCTAGTTAAATCTTATTTAAAAAGAATAAAACTGGTTTTCTGCATTATTCACTGCAGTTTTCCTTACATTTTATGTTAGGTATGATAGCAAAAAAATACTATTAAATAATATGACATATCTAATTTCTACCGATAATTTTATGAATTAGTCATGCTACAACACAGTTGGCTAAGATTCGTCAGACGTTTACTGGGATCTTCAAAAATAAAAGTCTCTCTCGTTGTAAATCGGTGAAAGATTACATAAATAATACCTCCGTCTCTACCAGGCTTAAATCTCACGATAAAAATCCGTGTGTAGGCATCAAATCGAAATTAAAATTCCTAGCAGCCAAAATTAATAGTAACTTAAAGACTTGCACGCCCGTACACGAAAACCTAGGCTTTGCTCCATAACTCTTGCGAAGCATGGTTAATGCTAGCCGTATCATCACGCGGTTTTCACACAAGCGCCTTGAGTTAAAACTCTGAGCACAGTGGTTTAAGCCTGAGATCACGCATCAAACGGAAGTTGCGTTGGGTGTGTGCGTTACAGAATCCTGAAATGTTCGAGAGGGCCATTTACCAGCTGGAGAAGAGCCCCCTACCTCCCATTCTTCGGATTACAAAATTAATTTCGCTGGTGGCCTTAACTAGGAAGTTAAAACGTCTACTGAAACAGGCGATGTCCGTTGTACTTCACAGTATAAGCTGGTCAGGTAAAAATGAACACTTTTGAAAGACCTAGTTAAGATCTACTTGTATCCACATTGTTTATTCCTTCACCTTACGTAAGAGTAACCTTGTTGTGGGCTTCATCACTTTATTCATGCGTTGGTAAAGCGAAACTACGGAGTTATTAAAAAAAGTGAATATTAAAAAAACTTGCTCATTTTTACAATTCGAAGCATTAAAAATACAGAAAGTTAAAGAAATAATTTAAGTTATCACAAATGGTTACCTAACACTTTATATTCGACGTTAAGATACGGACCTACTTCTCATCCATCGTTACCAACTTACTGGGTGCATGTCACTCATAGAGCGCCCGTTAAAATATATGCAGGTAACGGCAGTGACATTTTTCTAGGGTTGATTTCCAAAGTGCTCACTTTGTCGTGAACAGCCTTGTATGGATGTATTCATAGCTAAATTCGTTTTATGAAAAATATATAGCGCTATTTACAAACAACAGCACGTTGCAATTTTTTTCGTTGAATTACGGCAGCTGGCTGTTTGCTGAACCCCATAGAATACACGTTTTTGCTAGCGCAGAGCTTCAGATACTTGTTCTTTAGTGTATATAATGTGACATAATGTGCGTCATTCACATCGAGATGCTACGTGATTCAGCCTTGAGTACTGTTTGCCATCTGGAAAAGTAAACATTTCGTAGGCAGCTTCACGATTATATTATGTTTTACAGATTTTGTTTATTTGGTTTGCATAATACTGCGTTGTCGCAGTCTTGCAAGAGAACGTGAATATGCAAATAGGTCCTCGGCGGAACTTCTGACACTCGCTGTCACCGGTGCTCCGTCAATATTGCACACAGACTGGCGTGTGAGAGCCATCAATGGCAGTGTTGCCATCTAAGCAAACAAGTGCGTTGACAGCAGTTAGCTTTCACTGTCTGCGACGGGAACTTGAATGGTTGAAGACATATAAACATAATTTTCACAACGTGCCTGTAGTAATACTTCTCATAGTTTCAATTAGTACTTCGTGATTTAAAATTCAAATAATTAATTTTCTTAGCGTAAAATGAAAAAAAGAAATGCCGTTATTCAGGTACGAAAAAAATATATTTATTTGGTATATTTTTTTAAATAATATCTATGTCTCTATTCTTACAAAATAAAAGTAACGGATTACGCAAAACGAGCTGGCCATAAAAAAGATGTGCCAAACAAGAGCAACTTATTCCCGCTAATATTGGAGAAAGAGACTACATCAAAAATATTCAATGATACTCGATGACGAAAAAGTTACACGAGAAAATGCATAATATATATGCAGCGTGTAAGGCTAGTTAACCTACAGTAATAATGTCTAATGTGGTTAACAGCAGTAGTTTAGCGAAACCCAGTAGCTCTCACATTTCAAGTGCAGATACAGTTAATACATTCGTCCATACACCAGTAGTTATTGTCCCTCCGCATACTTCTTACGTTGTTTCGAAAAGCCATGAGACAAAATCAGTTTAGTTTCAGTCATAGCGCACATGTCTATTTTGTACACCTGTTTTGTTTTGTGATTTACTGCACCGTGTTTTAACTATCACCAGTAACTGTCCTTTGTTGTTCATTCTATATTAAACTCAGTATAAGAAAACTGCGTTTAATATAGAATGAATATTAATTCGACCGACAAATTAATTTGCAGGTTCGTCACGGAAAATTAAATATAATACATGTGGCATAGTCTGAAGTGGTCGCTATTGACTGTTAATGCCTTTGAAGATTTATCTATATCGGGCAAATAGCCTGTTTAAGACCAAAGGCAAATATTTTAGATAAGACCTTTAGCACATCGATTATGTAAAATTTTACAAATATCTGCAGCCTCAGCAAAACCTGTTGGTCATCACACGATGACAGGAATTATCTGGAGTGCCAATTTCATTTCCTGCATTAAATCTCATAGGGAAAGAATATAATTTAAATATTTCTTCATCTATACGGTGAAATTAATTATGAAGTTCATTTTGTGCTTGTGCGCTAACGCGATCTTATTTTTAGGAGTTACTGAATCAATTTCAAATCTAGGTACCATAGTACTCTATTAAATTTCAGTATTATTGCCGAATTTGTACAGAAATGTACAGTAAATATAATAAAATGTGCTCCGTAAGGACATAGAATGTAACTGGGCTCAATACATACAAAATATGGAACCTATTTGTACTCCCAACAGCTAAAGGATTCGGGAACGAACAATTCCGAAGACTCAGAAACTGTTCTTCGCCGTTGTAACTAGAGCATCGCTGTTTCTACGGTAACAAGGCTGTCTACATCACTTAGACCTATTATTTGAAACATTAGAAAATAGCACGAGCCACCTATACAGACCTTCAAACTTCGATACTGCTAAAAACTGAAAAAGTTTTATGCACGGCATCTCTGGGATAATATAAACAAGAAATCCTAGTAGCCAAATGTTAGGAAAATTGATCAAGTATCAAGTATTTTAAAATTGAAATTCAAGTTAGTATGACAGCGCCGGGAGTCTGCAGCTGTGCAGACAGGTTGCGTATGGCGAAGGCGAACAAGAAGATACTTCATAGAGATATACAGCAATACCATATCCAACAAACTGTTGGAAAAAAAAAAACAATATAGTTACACTAAACGTGGCCTCTCTACCATAACTTAAACACAAAGACCCGAAAAATTCGCGGATTCATTTCGGGGCAAGCTATAATTGAAAATCTCGTACGTTTGTATTGATCGTGTTATTGGCCCACCCGTTATTTCACACATCATGAACAATGGTGAATGCAGAATAAAATGCATATACAGTCGCCGTCTTCCAGTGAGACGATAAGCAACCAATGAACTGTGATATTTGAATTATTTTACACATTACTGTGTAGTCTTGCCAGCAAGTCATTGAAATCGCGAATTTTTCATATCTCTACTTATACATAGGGACCTGAAAAATTCGCAAATTCAACGACTTACGTGCTAGACTCCACGGTATTATGTGCAATCGTGCAGATATCAATTGCCAAATTGGTTGCTTGCTGCCACAATGGAGGGCGATGGTTGGATGTGCGTTTCGTTGTATGTTTCTCATTGTCCAAGGTTCTCCAAGAAGTGAAAATAACGCGTGGACGAATGGGAAAGGTGACATAAACGTAAGAATTTTCCAATTTTAGATTGTCCCATAATTGATCCGCGAATTTTTCAGGTCTCTACATACATACAGTCACACTAATAGGATGTAAAGTGCTTACATTGAAATTACGCTATTAACTAGGTACCAATACAGCTTTCAATACATTTGTGACGAACTTAAAACTGAAATTTGTCTTTCGAATTCATGAGAAACCTGTATAATTATGATTTGTACTCGATGGCATGCCTGTACATACATTACTCGCCATATAACGTCCCTCCACTTAAATTGAGAATTCATAACAGACAGCTGTTATTGTGAAGGGTGTAAATCGTTGTAGAACGTACTTGAGAGCATTACGGATGTGTTTAACTTGGCTCATTTGCCGTTGTAAAGTGCCCCCCCCCCCTTTTTATTGTATTTGTTGCCAAGTGTGATTATTTTTGTGCCTATGTTCAGAGTTTCACGAACTTCGAAGCTGAGAAACTACAGTTATTAATATATACACATACGGTTCACCATCATGCTATTTTTGATACGGCAAAATTAATTTTGTGCATATCAAATAAATACAGTAAAAATAATTACTATAACCCATCGATCTGTATCCCATACTAGTATAATGGTTGTGCATCCGTTAATATTCACAGTTGCTGGTCGAAGGCGGGACTCTCTCTCTCTCTCTCTCTCTCTCTCTCTCTCTCTCTCTCTCTCTCTCTCTCTCTCTCTCTCTCTCTCTCTCTCTCTCTTTGCAAGTTTATATACTTAATACAAGTTTGTAAACATTCTTCGTTATTTTAAGCTAAAATCGAAAATATACGCTTTTTCCAATCAATAAAACATTCCATTTCTTCTCAAGATCCCAAGCAGTACGTTCTCGTAAGTGTATTAGAATGGTTGAAATGCGATCCCATATGAAAAAACCAGCTAGGAAAGAGATGTACGACTTGTAGTCTAAAGTCGTTATTAAGGGTATTATTTACCCTCAGAAGTAAGAAAAACAGCATTTAGATAACGACATCGTAAACTAGTATAAATGGACGAAAACAAATTCTCAAACGTATCAGAGAACGTTTTCCATCGCACCAGTCAGAAACTAAACAGGTGATGCTACTGTCACAGCAGTAAATGTTGTAGCCCAACCAAGTTTTTGCTACGATTACGAGACAGATCATTTAACACCATGTCAAAACGTACAAAAAAAGGTCGTCTTGTTGTAAAACTCAAATCTCATCCGTTTACGAGAAAACATTCCCCACGAAATATAAGGGTGGCCGACCAATACATTGGATGTAGGCAAACTGGGTGGGTTGTGTGGTTAGCTGGTTGCTGGCTGAAGTGCCAGCGATACATGCATCTGCAGGCAATAACATGCTCGTGCGTCACGAGCAACTACAATGCTCGTGCGTCACGAGCAACTACAAGCTGGCAGCCCTAGTTCAGCCTTGTACTGCACAGCTCCGCTGTCAGCATGGAGAAGTGCTCGCCTGTGAAGCCCACGGTCATGATTTTGATTTATTGTGAAGCCAAATGCCGTAGCAGATGCGCTGTACGAATGTATCAGCAAATAAAGGTAACCCAGTAGACGACGCCCAGTACACATTTTCCCAAGAACTGACCAGAGCTTGCGGGGAGATTCCAAGTGTGCATTGCATGCATGTCGTTGTATAATGGTTTTTCGTGACCTCTATTTCATTTTCTTTGCGTGTAATCACAGTTATTCTTGTTGAATCCCGGCAGTGTGTCTGAGTAATAGCTGTACTACAGTAGAACAAGCACAGCGGACGGAAAAAAAAAAAAAACTGAGAGGTAAATTAAAGGGAAAGGGAGTGGGAGGAAAGAAATGAAGAAATAGGGAAATAAAGAAGGAAATGAAGAGTTAAGGAAATATTTAAAGAAAGAGGGAAAGAGAGAAGAATACGAATAAATAAAGAAAGATAAAAGGAAGAAACAGCTCTGGATTCTTGCATCACGCATCTTAAGGATAATGAAGTTGGAGCCAATCTAACCGAATTAGTTTCTTTAACTTCGAAACATGTCACTTATTGAGATATTTTGTTACAGCCGGGCATTGTTATGCACTCATAAATATATCGCTTTTAGTATATTTATTTCAAAACCATCCCTTACATAAAAAAACAGAAGAAACTAAATCGTAACTGGTAATTAAATCGATGTTTCGGAACTGAAGTACAATATGTACTGCTTGAGCACGGAAGACATTGTTACAAATGTATAACAAGATGAGAAGTATTACATAGGCAGTTTATGTAAATGTATAGCTACGATGATTTATAATAACCAGCAAAATTAATTTATGGCTTGGACGAAAGCAATATTTTCGAATAGTTTCTTATATACTTCGAAAGGAGTCTGTAGACAAACAGAAGCCTGTAGAGAAAGTGTGTATTTAGATGAATAGTATCACGCCTTAAATTATTGTACAGAGTAAATCTAAGTTAGACAGAACAAACTTCAAAAAATAATGTTAAGACACAAGCATGATCTATGGTCTAAAGTGAATCCTGAGAGCGGTTACATACCTATAAGGTTGGACCTGAAGCACTAGTTTATTACAAACACTGAAGATGGAACACTGGGTGTCCGGACAATGTGTAAAGTTAATTGTGACACGCTGGTGAGTTATCCATCTTTTAAATCCCAAGTTTACTACAGCGTCATGGAGATAAAGTCGAAATAATGGCTATAAACGCGATTATTTCCATGAAATAATGTTTGGCAGTGCGAGACAGGTGTTTGTGGTGAGACACTCGGTGATCCATCTTAAAATATATATATATATTTTTTCAATATTCGCAATAACCTGGTGTTTCCGGTCCAACTTCAATGATGCGTACCGCCCTTAGGATTAACTTTAAACCGTGAGACATATATGTTTTATCCTTCCTTTTTCGTGAATAACCAATTAGCCGAAGTCTGCCGGCATAATTTTGATACATGCTGTATAATCGCATGCATCATTACTCAAGTACAAAGCAGGGAAAGTTCTTTTTACGCTGTTTGGATGCACGCGCCTGTAGTACATTGTGCGTCGAAACGCCGGCAAAAATTTATAAACTGGCTTGAACGGAGCCTTTTAGCATCTGTGTGTGTACTTGTTTCACCTAGTCGTGAGGCTGCTTATCTACACCAGGCAGAGAGGGAGTGTCGGATTCATTCAGTGCCAACAGTGGAAAACGCGTTTTCATATTGTATCAAAGAAATCAAATTTAACCTAGAAACGCAACCCTGGGAGTATCCACTTTCTACATAAAATTATTAAAACAGAAAACTAAAAATTTCGTTTTCAGATTTATTACAAATCGTTATTCCATACATTTCTATTAGTCTAATAAAATAAACATTGTTAAATTGTTCGAAAAACCTACACCGTAATAAAATGATGCGTATATGATTAATCCTCTGTCGAAGTGATGTACTTGCCTCTTTGTTAATAAATAATAGAGACAAATGAGGGTAAATAGAGAATATGCGTCTATTTTATTAATTTAGTTAAACGGTATATTTTAATACGTAAAAATTTTAAAACGTAAATATTTTTTCTTCAAAAATCTTTAAAATATCTTAATAATAACTTAATAGGTGTATTAACATATGTACATTTTAGAATCTAGTGATATTGATGAGACTTTCATTCCTAGTTCTAACTCACTCCAGTGTAATTGACGTACAAATTATTATCAACTTAACTTCGCAATTTGTAAAGGGTTATTTAAGAAAAAAACCACGCTCCATTACTTACACAAGTAGCGAAGTAAGTAAGTTATTGCTTCAAGAAACCTTAAATCAAAGCTTTTAAAAAGCCTCTTGATTTAGCTTCATTTTTTCTCTCAAATTGCTTTAAATAAGTAGTATTACTAAATATCCTTCATATCTTAAACATTATTTGAAGGATGAAATATTCTATGGACGTAAAAATGGATATCCATACACTGTTAGGTGCAAATCGTGTCCTTTTTTATATTTTAAGTGGCGTTCTATGCATTTTGTTTAGTGAGTTACATTACAACATTTTGATAATAGATTAGATGTTCGGTTCAGCTTGTCATCATTTACATGATGCCACAGCCCCTTCTCTGGTCCCAGGAGACTGTTCGGAGGCAGTGTTGCCAGGTCGAGTTTTCAAAAGTAAGTAGATATTGTAGCCTAATATCAGTAGAAATTCGTTATATTTTTCAATCTGGGACACTACACCTGTATAATGGAGTAGCAAGTTCACAACACCGATGTAAAATATTCAACTGTTGAAATATGCATGTTTTTACATCGAACTTAAGAAATATGTGGTATAAAATAAAACTATAACAAATACTTCTTTATTCCCAACAAATCTCGTAACTAATATAGTGGATATAGATGGTTTTGAACCTAGATGACGGTATTGTATTTGCATTATAACCGATTAGTTAACTTTGGCTGTGTCCGAATTGGCAGATTTTATTGACAAAATGATCACGTGACCCTATTTTGTATACAAAAATGGGGACGTGTTTGGTAATTTGGTAATTCGTATTTTGTATCTAGCGGATGTAAGAAAAAATACAAAATGACAAAATCAGCGGCATATTTGTTTTTCCTTTAAAAACACAGGCACGTGAATGCGTAAATAAAATTACTTTTAAAACATATAACTGTACATAAAATACGCTAGGCATGTTTTAAAAAAGCAAGTAGGTAAGTTTTGTGCTTTGTACAATCTACTGTATATATATGTATGTATATATATATATAGTTTCCAGTTTACTGCATAAAAATTTGAAAAATGAGAAATTATTTAAGTGTCTACTACATATAATAAGAAGAAGTTATATAACCTGGCCAGCATTGCTAACGCTACGCTGACTTGGAACTACGCAAAAAATGTGTGTTTTTTAAAATAATATTTAATTAATAACTTAATGTTTGGCCCATTCTTAGGTATTCTTATACTTGCAACGGAACCAGACTGTCCACGCAAAGTTGATTAAAAAGAGTAACACCCAGCTATTTTATTCCCACTTTAGACATGTCCGATAGAAAAAGCACAAGTTCCACAGTTACGATGAGGAAAGACTGGCGCTAATCGGAGCTGGTTCTAGCAGATGGACTGATCTACCCTGACACTACAGCCTCGAGAGCAAGCGACGGAATATAATGGTTAGAAAAAAAAGTACTTTTAGAAATCCCCCGGCCAACGGAAACGGCTACCATGTTTCCCACAAGAGAAAATCCAGGACGACCTCTCCGAGAATCGAACCCGGATTACATTGGTACTAGGCGAACTGTGAACAGCCGTGAATATGCCAGTTAATAACTGCGACGAAACCGCAGAGGTTTGGAGACTACCTTGACACTAATTGTTTTAGCGATTATCATTATTATTGTTTACGTAAGAGCCGTGAGTCGACTTTGGTAAGAAAAAAGGTTGTTTGGAACACAGTCCCAATGTTACAGAGCTAAAACTCAGTTTTTCACACCTAGGCCCATATATAATTTGTAATGTCTGGGTATTAGTGGACATATACGTACGTGACTGTAAATGTGAAGGAGATAGTAAATCAGACTGTGTTTTTTTTTCAAATGTTCAATTTCTACTGTGTAACACAGAATGATCAAAAATTCGTATGTCAACGCACTAGGGTTGGTAGTACATGGCCAGTGGAACAACAATTTGCTAATAAACATGGGGTCGGAAACAAGTCCTTACGTTTCTACAGGCCGTCAAAATATATTGTAGGCTACCCGCAATAACCGTGATATGCGCTGACCTTGCAATTAATGCCGTACAGCAGTTGACCATAAAGTTCAAGAAACTGTTTCAAATGGTCGCCACCTTCACGGATGCACAATCGACAACGACTGAGCATGCTGTCTTCAGTCGCCGTTATGACGTTTTGAGGAGCCTGAACGTGAGAGGCAGCGGCATGGATGCGCGCGGTGAGGCTCATAAATGAATCCACGGGATTCTCGTACACTAGCCACTTCATGTAGCCACAGAGATAAAAGTCCATCTTGGTGAGATCAGCGGAACGTGGTACTGGCCCGCCCCGTCCAACCCGAAGATGTCCAAATGTGTCAGTGAGAAACTCGCGCACCGCCAGTGTGAAATGGGCTGGTGCACCATGTTGGAACCACATGTGGCGGCGGATACCCACAAGTACCTCTTCCATGAGTTCAACCAGTGTTTTGCGGAGGAAGCGAAAGTAAACTTACTTTCACATCCTGCATGGTAGCAACGTAATGACACGTTTCCGACACCATGTTTTTTGCTGTGTTGTTCCACTGACCATTTACTACAAGCCAAAGTGCGTTTTAACACGAATTTCAAATAATTCTGTATATACAACCCTACATAATAAATTACGTTTAAGATCAAATTAATTTATATGTAGTATCTCATAATTTTCCTTGAGTAAATAAAAGTTAGCCTATACAAAACGATATTTATGACTGTGGTTAACAGTATTATGGAACATTCTTTCAATTAATTGTTTCAGCTAAATTTTTTTTTCAAACGTCCTTCATATATCAGGCCTCTTTCTTGTTGCTGACTTGGCTTTTTGTTGGGCTGTTGTTGTGTAGATGGGGTCCTTTATATCCTCCTTGACGAACCTCTTCGAAAACTGGGGGTTTACTAGTTCCTCAAGCAGACGTTCCTTGTAGAACCTGTAGGTAACAAACATCATGTTGCGACTCGTCAGGAATTGATCAAACGCGTGGCAGCATTGCCTTAGAAACTGTAATCTGTCGACTACAGGCTACGATAAAGTAAGTATAGTTAGAGTCTAATACGGTTTCTGCGATATCACAACTTCCGTATCATCATGGGAACATTTACCTACATTTGTTACGTCTGGTGATGTCGAAACTTAAAACGACATTTCTATTTATTTGTATTTTATCTTTCTTTGAATTATGCACATTTTTAAATTGGTTGTAACGAAGGCATGTTCGATTATTTTACATCCGCTCAGGTCAAACTTGTACAAGTATACCTATTAAGTAGTACAAATCGCGTTCTGTCTGACATTTTCCTACACGTCAATACGAGGTGAGGGCATTTGTAGAATAGTCACGTTACAAATTTCACTTCTTGACATTTTTGTAACTTTCAGGACATGTTCTGCGTGTTTTTTTTTTCTGGTAAATGGGCGATTTCAATTTTTCCACCGAACATACCTATACTCAAACATACGACACACAATGTATACCTAGACCCTGCAGTATTTGTGGTAATTTAAATATTTTACTTGAAGCGATCAGCGAGTACTTTAAAACATTTGTAATAACTATACTTGATGTCGTATAGATTGACGACACCCTTGTGTGTTTGGTTCCATGCTACTTAAAGAAATCCATTGAAGTATAATAAGTAAAAGTGTATTAGGCTCAACTGTATTTTCGTCGTGTTTCTTTAAACTAACAGCGTATTCAGCTTGGCTAGACAAGCTAGATACTTTGTCGCTAGATGTAAGAACTATATATACTACACATTTTAGTAAATGTATTTCTAACCTTCTTTTTCATGTGACGTTGCTTTACTCTCTGTGAAAGTTTTGTAATTTATCGTGCAATACCTTAGATTATTATTTTTCGAGAGCTAAAATTAATTGTAATTTCTTTTATTTATGGTACAAAAATCCCAATTGCTGTTAAAGATTAATTAGGAAAATTAAGACTGCTGAGGCTTCTACACGTGAGCTGTATCTAGGTAACACCATAGTATGAACTACAAATGTTACTTTGTGTGTGCAATTATGAGAAATCTACCTGCAGGAGGATTGTGTAATTCTGCCACTCCAGAATTCGTCATCCTTTTCAATGACTTCATACGTCATCCAACCACAAAGTAACAATACTTTCTGCCAGTTATGTGCAACTTTCCTTGCACTTGATAATAATAATTATAATCACGCCTCTGTAGTGGTTTCCCGTTCACAACTGCGCAGTAACTCATCTGAAATCATTATATAAGTAATAATTATAATAAAAATATAGCACAAATATTATACATAATATTACTTAAATTCTGGTTTGGCTAAGTGATAACTTTACTTGGCAATACAAAAGTGCTATACACATCACAGATATGGCCGAACATATTTACCTGGCCATTATCGACAGCTTCTTTCAGACTTCCGTACTTATCTGCAGTAAGAGGGCACTTTACTTCCATGATGGCATCTTTACCCACCAAACCATCTATAATGAGAGAATTTTACGTGACGGTATACGAATTAATCGGACAACAACATAAAGAATACTATTAAAGTTAAGAAAAGTAGTTCTTAAAAAAATGTAGCTACCTGGAGTTGCACCAAGAAAAAGATACTCAGAATCTACGAATAAGCCTCATTCTATTGCCACTATTCCATGTTCCCCAGCCATTTTGCGCTTTGCTACAGGTTCGTTAGCAATTCCATGCTGTGTGCCTTTTGTACTGAAGTTACCATACAATATGGAGTGAACTAAGTTTTTGCAAGATGTCGTTGCCCTCATATTACATACCCTGCCAAAATTTGAAGCAGTTAGTAACTTCCTCCTCTCTGTATTCCACAGGTGACAGCTTGATTTTCTGTAGCTGATCTCTCTCCTCTTCAGTCCGCACGAGGCCAGCGAGAAAATCTTTTTTTCCTTAAGCTCTGATGCTGTTATTGCACTCTCTGGTTCATCTTGTTCTGTCTGTACCAAACCATAGTGCTCATCTGCAGCATAGAGTTGTTTCTTCTCTCTTTCACTCGTTTCTTGGTTTTGTGCAACCTTTGATGTTTCCTGTTTTCCCTTGCTCGTTTCTGCTGGTAGACGAGTTTTTTCGTGTACATACCTGGAATTTAAATAAAAAAAACATGTATGTGTTGGTTTTTTTTTTAAATTTGCCTCCATTAAATTTAGTACTGTACAGTGACAAATATTTTATAGGCAGGTCCCCGTGCTGAATTATTTTTGCTGTGTATGCAAAATAATTATATATTGGCTACAAATGTTTTGTAAGAACATTTACAATATTTTGAATACACCACATCAAACCTTTGGCACACACACTTCATGGCTGCCATAACATCTTTCTTGCAGTGCTCTCACCTGTACTGTTACCACCCATAATTGTTTTATGGATTACTCTCATATATTCACCCACATTGTTGAATGATACAGTAGCAGCAGAACAACGTGTTTTGTTCTGTCTTCTAAGAGCATAATTTATGCGCTTTCCTGCAACATGTTTGTTTACGATACTATTGAATAATTCCGACAAATTGTTGTTCTGATCTGCTACGCGATTTGAAACATGCCTCGAAACACTTAAATAATCTTAATTATTTATTATAGAAAACCACATGATTTGAGCTCAGGAAAGTGGTTTATTTCTCCTTCTTTGTTACCATTGCAGAAACATACATCGCAATGCTCATTGTCACCGAATATGTGCAGAGGTGAGTTTTCTACATCTGCTTTCAGCATACATATCCGTGTGTTCAGTGGTTCATTTCCCACAGCTCTACATTTTATTGCCTTATCTACAGCAGTTCGTAATCTCGGTATTTCCTACTTCAAACAATATCTGAAGGTCGCCGGGAACTTTGTATTTATGGTAAGATCGGTTTGCTTATGGCAGTAGTTGCGAAAAACGGGATACTTGCATTCCATCTTTTCCACCATCAGATTAGGACCATAGGGCATTGTCTCAAGCAGTTGCCTATGTACACAGCTATCTCCATCACCTGTCAACATTAACACAAAATTAGTCTACAAAAAGCATGTTAAATAAATATGTTTACAAATATAATGTCAGCTAATACACACGTGTATTAACGTAGTCAACCATTTTACAAACAGTGAGAATCTCACCGATAAGTTTATTGAATTTAAGGCCAAGTCATTTTTCGCTTTAAAGGAAACCATCCGCTATAATATCTGCTTCCATGCTAGTCACATTTTTTTCCAGTCAAGAAAACACGTGTTTGCTTTGCATTTTGACATGACGCTCAGATAGAACAGCACCGATTTCTAACACCTATATAGTATAACACCTTTCCTGTCTTAAAACCAACTATGGATGCCTGGAAGCAAAAATGATACACACAAAAATACAATAAATTCTGTAGTAGATACTATAGGGAAACTATAGTAAGTTTATATGCAACTTAACTTACCACGCCCGATAGAGAGTCGTAATTAGCTTTGTAACTGCGCTTACACCACGCTCCATCGGCCACCACTGTACACATTGGAACTCCATCACTATCTACGTTTCCATCCCGAATGGCAATGACTTTTACTTCCTCAGCAGCCTCTAGCATAGATTGTAATGCTGCATCGTCAATGTCTTCCAAAACCTTCTACATGTGCTTTAAGAAAGTTTTGTTAATCATTCAGTGCATATCAACCCTAGCAGAAAATTATCTCAGTTGAGAATATTCTCCTCCTGTCGCTAGTATACTGTGTACAGCAGTTATGTTTATTGGCATGTATGTGTCTTTATTTTCTCGATTTTCGGACATTATTTCAGAAACAATATTACACACTCTGCATTAAAAAATCCACGTAGATTGAAATCCATCCACTTTCTCTTTCACAAAATCCATGTCCATAAATGAACAATACGTGCCTCCATGATGTTTCTCATTCTGAATTTGCGTGAACAGATATACTATGTCAACAATTCTTCGCCCAGATAAGACATTAGCCACTGCTGGCGTACGAACACACTGAGTTTTTTTCCTTTGACATTTCGCCAGTAATCCGGTGGGAGAAGATAAGAAATTAATTGCGTACCGGTATATTATCAGGCAGAACTGGTTTCAGGAAAGCTGAGAGGAGTTTTTATAATGTACTCATAACTCGGTTGCAAAAAGCATTTCAACTATACTAAGGCAAAATACATAGGTAATTAGATGCTGTAACAGAAGTTCAAGACATTAATTTTTAGTACAAATGAATACGATTGCTGCGTCATTCTGGTGGAGCCCCTCATAGGGTATTCTACCTCTATGTTCAAGGCCGAATAGCAAAATGGCGATTTACCATAAAATAGTACTGTTACCTCTCACTTTTGCGTCTGTCTTCAGAAGCATTACAAAAATGTTGCTATGTCACCGCGAAAAATATTTTAGAATTATAATTTAAATTTATAGTGATGCAAAAAAAAATGTAAATTTGAAGTATCTTACTGGGTATGTGGTACTGTGCTGCAGCCTGTTTCTTCAAAATTACACTCTAGCGAAATGTTTGAATTTTGTCGCAATCGACTGTTTGAAGACATATCTAGATAACTGTAAATTGAAATGGTATCTCCGTACCTGAAAATTAATATTAAATCATAGCATAACAATGAATAATGCGCATTAAATTCTGTATAACATTCATAGGCCTATATATGTCAAAAATACGTTTAGGGTTAGCGTAAAAGATTAAATATACAGATTAAGTTATTATGATTTTTAAATTACAAACGAATGTGTTCGTGAAACTTGAGTTCTTTGCTCTACGTGGCGTCGTGTCGGTGGAACAGTGTTCCAAAATACCTTACGTTTGTCACAATGGGGAAAATACATGGATTTAAAAGTATTATAGCCCTACGTTATTTACGAGTCTGTCATGAAGGTAAAGAAATAACACAGGTGCATAAGAATGTTGATAAAATACTTACAGTGAATGCGGTTGCACACTGCTACCAGCTTCTTGAAAAGCACACTCCTCCCAAATGTCTGAAGTTGGTATCAATGTACTATTTGAGGTAGTGTCGGGATCATTGCCACTGGAAATTAAAATACAGATCTCATGTATTGTACATAATAATTCGTGTATTAGGAATATTTACGTAGCATCTTTATAAAACTTACAACTTTGCGAGACACTTATTTTAAGTAGTGTAACTTAACTATTTCATTTATTAGCAAGGTGCTTATCTTTAACTATTTTAGAATATATAACTTTCAGTGTTAACTGTATTACCACAACACATATCATATGTAAGCATAGTTCTTTATTACAAAATATTTCGTTGTAAATACTTACAGAGCACAAAAATTAACATTGTGTTGCTCCTCGTTGATTTCCTGGGGTATTTCATATACCGCTTGCAGAGCATTGAAAGTAATTTTAACAGGGTTGCACAAAAATTAAGAGAAAAAATACCCATTATGCATTTAAGATTCATAATTTATGTTTTCTGGTATGAGCTATATTTGACAAATGTGGTTATCTGACAGATATTTTTCCTGATACATCATCTTCACGACAGATCTCAACACAACACGACGCTGTATTACTTGGGTCTAGTAAGTGCGAGACTGTAGTTGGTAGTTTCTCATTAGTTTTGCACCTGAAAGTAATATATTAGTTTTATTTCGTATTTCATGCAAAACACTAACCACATTTTAGTGAATTCAATGCAACTCTGTCATACATATTTCACCAAAAATAATGTAGAGTTGATTTATGAGCAACTCACTTTGGTGGAGCATGGGCAATTAAATGTGTTGTAATTTTGTTTAGCTGTCATTTATAATTTTGTTAACCAATTAACTTGCACATTTTTGTTTCCCAAAAAAGGAACTATATAATAAATTTAAACAAGGGTTATATACTAGTCTTAACTTAAGAAACTAACTTAATTAATGCAATATTCTGTACGCGTATAATAGTACTCGTATAACCATTTTTCTTCTGTATTTACAGTAACAAACTTGGTGAAAATGACTTTCAATTTTTTTGTTTATTTACTTACGCAAGGAAAATATAACATTACTGGGCATGTTAAAAAATCTCCACCGCTGGAAGTTATTTCTAATAACTTTCTTGTCACTATAGAAACCTTTTAATAACGTTCACTATAAAATGTAATCAGTGGCTATTCACTGACTGAAAGTGAGATTTCACAGATTAAATTTGTTGAAACTGATCCAACAAGAATCTGTAGATAACTACTGATTGTTTCAGTGAACTAAATTAAAAAAGTAAAGAAGAAATGTGTAACCAGATGTACAAAATATTATGTGATTTTGCACATAATGTAATTATGCTTTTACAATATGTCCGAACATCAACAAAAATTTTTACGAAAATTAGATAAGTGAATTCTGTGAGACTCGAACCGATCACACTTTAAACGTTACACTAACATCCTAACCACTGGACCACGGTAAACGAAGTTCAGAAAAGATTTTAATGCAATTATTATTGTTAACTTGCGTTGTGGATAAATTTTGCCCATCGCTTTCAGAAATAAGTGTTTATAATTAAGTGACACTTTTTAAATTTACATTAACTTCATAGAGAGGAATAGAGTGAAAATGAAAACTACTACAAACCAAATATCACACAACAACCGAGGAATAGGAATGAATACATACACAAATTTACATACTCTACATGAAAGTATAAGTTGCCAAAATACATAAATCACATAAAATACACGATCAAACAACAATTAGTAGAAAGTTTACTTCGGAAATGGTGGCAAACTAATACAATATATACTAAGCTAATGTGAAATGGTTATTGATGTGTAATATCATTTTTATTACAGAATAAATATATAGTTTTCATATGATGGATTCATTAGTCGAAATTGAACTTTTTTTGTGTCATATACGAACTAATGTTGTCTTATGCCGAATCTGTTGTTTTATCACTTTTTCATCAGTCAGAATCTACAAAACAAGAGATTCGGCAGCAAAGTTACCGAATTAGTTGAAAGTCCGCTGCTTCTAATTAAGAGTGAACATAGCGATAATTTAATTATGAAAACATTTAATCGCCATCCATGCAGAACGTACTTATACATTATCTGTGATGTAGCAAAACAATATTGTAAGTTAAACAGTAAAGTTTCCAAGGTAAATGAGTAGGTAGACGTGGGTCTAACAGATGGAAAGAGCCAAGGTACACATAACATGACTAACAGCTTTTCACTCACAAGTTATAATGTGCCAGTTCTACGTTTTTCAATGTGACTGTGTTGAAGGGTGTTAAACATTAAACACTTTTTACTCGATTCGTCTTTTGTTGCATCCTGTTTTGGTTTTATCATTTCGATGACTTAACTACAGTAAAAATCTAAGTACAACATGAATAAAAAATAGCAGCAGGCTGATGTGAGTGCGGTCTGTAATTCACTGTAGTGCTCAAGATTCAAGAATCTTTCTCTTATGCATGACAATGTGATAGAATAAATCTCGTTTACACCCACTTGCCACTTTCCTTTTGTGAAGATGATGTAAGCATATCAGCAACCCTTGGGTGGTTACATATAAGGACAGCCATCTCGCATATGACTCGAGCTGTACGAGCTGTCTCGCTATGCGCGCTACTTACACTCGCTTAGACCATCAGATCTAGTTCACTAAATAATTTATTCACTCGCTCATACGATCTCTTATTTACCTTGCTTACATTGCCAACAATTAATAATACAAACCAGGCCACGTGTTATAGAACACAAATATTTTAACAGTGTAATTACTGAATTTCCTGTTGCCTTCTTTTTTTCACAAAGCACGTGCAATTTTCTTTTTCGACGCTCTTCTGGCAGAAGGTTTTAAACGTAGACTTGTATTTTATTTAGAAAATCACCAACTTTTTTTCTGTGGCATTCTACATAAAAACTAAATGTTTAGTTCATCACTGAAACATCTTGGAATTCTAAGTTTGCAGGGCATGCGGTCTCCGCTACAACTGAATTGTTGTGTAAGGAAAGAGTCCATTATCGACAGTGACACTTTCTCTCGCACCTTGCACCATTATCTCACACGCGCGTAGTGTGTGTCACACAGCCCGCCCTTGGACTCATAGTGGAAGATGGGCCTAACAACCATGCAAGGAAATACACAAATGTACAGCTAGCTTGGCAGTTCGCTCCGTCGTACCCAGCAGCCTTAATGACGAGAAGAAATGGAACAAGTGAAACTAGCAAAACAACGTATTTATTACTTTAATAATGCATTAAATTACTACAAATATTTGCTTTTCAATATCAGGAGAAAATAAGTAATCTCCATTTTAATGCACTCATAGTCTTGTTCGGCAACTGACACATGGAAAGTAGAATACATTCTTAATTCGTTCGTAGTTTTGTCACTTGTAATTGTCCGAGGCTCGTGGTTCAATTCGTTAATATTACATTTTGTTATATCCAGTTCATTTACTTTAGGAGCAAAGCGAGATACGAATAATGCCTTAGTTTTTATAAGAGGTTTGGAAATTGTTTTTAAAGTATCACTGTTACGTACACATAGCTGCGCTTGTTGGTAAGCAACTTCATATTTTGTATTATGTTACCTTGGCTGTTTGGTACTCACCAGCGCTATCAACTAATTTTAATGCGAGACAGTAGTCATCTTATTTATCTGCGTGTGAACTCGCTTCGCATGCAATTTAGTTCGCATTCTCATACGAAATCTTGCGCGAAATGCATCTTGCATCGTGTGATCCCTTCTTTATAGTTATATGGCTGCACTGTACTGCCGGCACTCTGCTGCTGCCATGCGCTACGGGTCTGCATTTTCTCCGATACATGGTAGATGGCTGCTTGAGCGCGAGTCTTGACCGTTCTTGCCAACTCAATAGCTTCTTCACCTGATATGGTGAATTTCTATTCAAACCTATTGCGCAGAATTGATGTATATGGTCTCTTACACTGTCCTTGCTTTGCGTTTCATGGTAGATGCCATTCACGATAAAGTGAGCACTTTTGAGGCCCTAGTCATTTTTTCTTTCGGCCATTTTTTATCCTTTAATCACCATTATTAATAAATATTTTCATGTGGGTAATAAACGCAGCATGTGTTTTCCGCCACTCTCTGAAGTTGACGTATAGGGCTAAAATGAAATATATTTATTGACTATTATCCCAAATTAGGGGGATTTCAAAAGTGCTCACTTTACTGTAGCTGATAGCTTTGTCATAACTACAATTACGTAATAAGAACATTTATAAAAATTTAACCGTGTTAAAAGAAACGCATTAAAAAAACTATGATTTTAAGGTGAATTAAAGTACAGGTATTGTTGTCATTATGTGAAATATAATTACGTAGATTTTCGTAATTTAGTGGATTCTGGTGGATTTTTTCTTATGATATAGTATAATTTTTTTCTAAATGTTGGCAGCACTGGGCTAGACATTATACTACTTGGTCTGTAAAGGTGGGTTTGCAATTGACTTAACAGAATCAATGTAGTCAAGGGTATTAGTTTATGACTGTCGTGTGCGGGTCTTGACGGGTCGTGTGCGAAAATATCGTTATATTTTATATCGTAAGTACAAGTCAAGACGAAGTAGCCTATCAGAGCCCAGTGGCATTTGTTTTTGGCTGGAAATGGTATTTACAACTTGTATTTAGGTTATGTCATATTGTTATATCGTATGAAAGTAACTATTTTAATCTAGAGATAGTGTCCTCTTAATTTAAAGAACTGTTCGTGATGTTTTCTTTCTTGGAAGAGGTTATTGAATTCGCTTTAATTAACCTTCTCAGATTTATTGATGTAAATGTCCAACGTTAGCATCGGTTTCCCCTTGTATAAGATATCACGAATTTTTCAAAACGATTACACAAGCAGTAACCACAAATATTATGTAAATAATCTTCACTCTAATCCATATTTCCAGGTTATGCCGGTTGCTTTCGTCTCCTACGATTCTGATTGGCTAGACTTAACGGTCGCTAATTCATTCATAAACTGCAATTTTTCTTATTGTTCGTTTCCCGTGTGCTTATTGAGTCATTGAGTACAATTCTTAATTATTCAGCCCTTAATCGTAAACCCACCTTTAAGCCTGGTTCACATGTACGCCTATCACGCCGCGCAGACAGGACGGAAAACTAGAAGAGCCAATCAAAAACCGTCCTCGGTTTCCGCGCGAGTCTCTCAGAATCCGAGGACGGCTTCTGATTGGCTGTTCTGGTTTTCCGCTCTGCTTGTTCGGCGTGATGGGCTTACACGTGAACCTGGCATAATACGTAAAAAGCTTACTGCACGTGGCATGCTGGAAAAGTCACACAGCTGCGAGCTTAGCTCATGCTTACATTTTTTGGTTGTGGAATGGGGATAGGATTAGCTTCTCTTTACCCGCCACATACAAATGCAATACAACTGGGTGGACATGAGGCGCCCTTCCCCTTTTTTCTTTTTCAGGGGCTTGTACCACCTGCGCTGAGGAGCTTGCTCCAGTGATGATAGCTTCTGGAAATCATCAGCTGCTTTTGCTGCACAAAAACTAACTCTTCGGCAGTAAGTTTCCGTGTATCAGAGGATAATTTTCCCGTGGGGGTCCACCTTGAAAATAAGAATATTTTACCACACCCCCTTGGATTTTACGCACAAGCCCATTAGCGGCGCAGGAGGCCTTCTTAGCTAAGCTTTTATTTCAAATTTATAAATTTTATTGGGAAACGTAATATTATTTTCTTGATTCACGAAGATTATTACATTTAGACTGATGCTTTAACTGTACTCTGATTCGGCTTAGGGAGTACGTAAAAATGTATTGCCTCTGATCCTATAGGTACGGAAAATGCTGAAAAGCACACAATAAATTTGTTTTCAAAGTTTTGTAGTCAGATTTAAAAGTATCTAATAATATTACCTACGTAATAATATACGGGATAGTCAAACTACCAAAAAGTAATTGGTCACCTGTCCACAATGTTTGCTTGGTGGTTGCCACACCGTTAGAATTTCGTAGGGTCACCTCTTGCGGCTAGAACAGCAGCCACCCTGTCTGGCATGCTCTCTACGAGTGTTTGCAGGACATCCATGGGGATTTGTCGCCATTCCTCTTGCAACCATTCCATGAGTTGAGCAATGGATTTTAGCCGCGCCTAACGAGTCCTCACCCGGCTATCCAATTCGTCCCAAATATGTTCTAGAGGGTTGAGGTCGGGGCTCTGAGCGGGCCATTCCAATAGGCGAACAATGTTGTCGGCGTACCACTGCATAGTAGCCCTTGAAACATGGCACTTGGCATTGTCATTCTGGAAGTAACACGGGTCCATTCCGTAAAAACGCCACAATGTTGGGAACATTTCATTATCCAGAATGTTAGAATAGGCCTCTCTGTTCATGCTACCACGAACAAACACCAGTAGTCCTACGCCGAAGGCCGTGAAAAACAAGTCAACTGACGTAATGAATTACCTATCTTCACGAGTGCCCAATTACTTTTTGGTAGATAGTGTACAAGGTGTGATTGTTCAGGACCTTTTCTCTCTTGTTCCAGACGAGCACATACACCTGTACCTGCATGCCTCCGACGACAACCTGGAGAAGGCCAAGCATATGATCGAGTCCTGCTACACCTTCAGGACACTTACGCCAGAGCTGTTCAGTAACAGGGATGTTAATGGACAGGATATAAAGGGCATTATGGAAATATGGTAAGTCTTATAGCTCGAATAATACAATTATTTAAAAGAAAGGAATGAAGAAAATTTCTTATCATCTGCGTTAAGTTGCTGAGGAGGTACACAATTATAGATGAATGCGTAATGCATGGTTATTTTTTAAAACTCAGTGTTTTATATTTACGTCAGATGGAATAAATCTGTGCAAAATTAGCTTCATGAAACTGGAAAGCCTAATAGGGTAGAAACTGCGCAGCTTATTCGTACTTAAGTTATTAAAGAGCGGAAGGAGCTTGTGGCTTCGAGACGATAGCCATAAAAATGTGAAATTTAAACCTTTTCCTTCTATTAGTTAATCAATTATTCAATTAACGTGTTGCTGAAACCCTTAAATAAACTCCTTGCCACGACCACTACGGAATGTGCACTCGTTACAAAGGTTAAGAGTTGGAGTCAAGGCACACGACTTCTGGTAGTACTTTCTAAATCAACCTTGAAGGTACTGATGCATTCTGAATTTTTAAGTTTAAAATTGATTGATAATTGCACATTACACGTTTTTATACATTTCAAGTTGTATGATATGATATGTATTTTATATATTTTATAATTCGTTATTTTTATTTATGTTTAAGAGAATATCCAAACATTTTGTCCACTACATATATGAAAGTATAGAACAAAAAACGCTATTCGTTGTCAATAATTAAAGTGCTAAGTGTTAGTAATGGCTTAAAACATATAGGAACTAATTTTTTAATGCATTTGTTGGGTTAATTACAATTCCGTCTTAAAAAGCTGGTTTATTTTATGCTTGTAATTATAATTACCTACTGTTAAAAAAAGGGGTTCCTGAAATAGGCCAACCTATTAAACGGTGTTTTTAATATTATTGGCTTTTTGTTTAGTTATGATGTGGCATCAAACACATGTTCTATATTGGACTTTACTATAGTGTGGGCGAATCTCTCAAGTCCCTAACATTGTGTTATGAATGTACCCGGATCTAATGAGCTTCCGTCCTCGTTACTCACTGCCTGGGCTTCAAGAGGCACTGGTACACTTTAGCATTTATGCCATTTGAATAGGGCCTATAACGTTATTCCGATATCTGGTGGTTTTCACCATGCACCAATGACCTTAATGTTACTCCTGTTATTGCGAAATGAGTCCCGTTACTACTGACGAGCTTATAGAGGGCAGGGAAAACCGAGGGGCAGTGGAAGTACATAACGACGTTCCTCCTGTGTTTCGCTCCAATTTACAGCTGTGAAGTAAGTAAACAGTGAGGTTTGAGGTGGCTAAACTTGGGGGAGGGATCTTCTACATTCGTTGAAATAATTAAAAAGCCAAGCAAAAAATCCATATTATATACTATTGCAATAAGAATTAAAATAAATACTATTAGAATTGAGAAATACGCAATAGTATTGTCAGTAACTGTTGAAAGCATTTAAAAGAGTGTTTATGATGTTAGGATTTTCTTTTGTTTGCATTCATTTATAAAAGTGTAGCTATAGGCTGTTCACGGTAAAATTAGCACATTTGAAAGCCCTGCTTAAGATATACTTGTGTGCACACTGTGTATTCTTCCGCCTTATGCAAAATTAACATTACCATGGGCCTCGTCACTTTATTCATGCGTCCGTCAAGTGCATCTGCGAAGTTATTACAAAAGAAAATGTTTTGTAAACGTGCTAATTTTTACACTTCGATGCGTTAAAAAAAAAACGAAATGAAAGAAATAATTTTAGTTATCACAAATGGTTACCTGAAACTTTTTATTCGACGTTAAGATATGGAACTACTTTCCATTCGTCGTTACCAACTTTACTGGGTGCATGTTACTCAGTTGGCCCGTTAAAACATACTTATGCAGGTATGGATAGTGACTTTTTTCTAAGGTTGATTTAAAAAGTTCTTACTTTATTGTGAACAGCCTTTACATGAACAGCTTAGCGACGCATCGGTTTGCACCCAGCTATGCAGTGCGGGTGAGATTAGTGTTCGAATGGTTTTAGTGCACCGACCTCCAGCTAAGATGCCACGGGTCCGATTCTGGGCGAGGTCAAGTCCGGATTTCGACAAGTGGCGAACGTGGCGGACGTTGACTTCGGCCCATCGGGTTTTCTTGGGGTACTGCCGTCCACCCCATCATTGCACTCCGGCGACGCTTCATCTTAGAATTATTTTTCTTCCGCGTCGCAATTCAGGGATGACCGGGAAACCACGGGCGTGTTACCACGGCTTAGAGAGCCCTTGGCAAGTATTATATTAGTTGGACAGTGTCTGTATTGTCCATATTCCGTGAACTTAAGAGTGGGACGGACCAGCGTGTTTTTTGTGAAATATTTGTTCGTGTGAATACACGTATCCCGGCAAATAAAAATCTAGTTTGCACAGTACAGTGTTACGGTGGAAATACTGCACGCCTTGCGCGTAAGAGCGATGAGGCACTAGGCGTGCGTGTTCGTGTCGCCCGTATCGTTCCCTCGCTTCTTGACCTTGGACGTGGGGTTCCCACGAGGGTCCATCCCGCTCTTAATCCAAATAATTTGCTTTAATCCTTGATTATGCAACATTTCCAGTTCTTGATTCGAGTATTTCTTACGCGAAGTAGGCCCTCCCAATTTTATTCCGATAGGTTTTGAGTACTTTAATATAAATATAATTCAGTTTATAGAACATACTCTGCCTAACTCAGCCCGCAACTGCTGACAATTCGCGCATCACCGTGTGAAGCTCTTGATTATCCATTACTGATTTTGGATGTACGGCTGACTTGGAGTAGTTTCTCAGATGCACTGTGAATATTCAATGCTTTTCCCTACTTTCAGTTATGAAAGTTTGTCCAAATGTTTCTAGGATATGAGCTTCAATAAAGACTTAAGACTGCTTCCAATGAGAGCCATGTCATATGTCACATAACGCGCAGCAACTAAAGAGCCGCGTGGAGCGAGTACGGAGGGCGAACGAGTGAGCGAAACGGCAGTACATCATAAGAAAATGGCCAGGAAATAAAAATCCTGGAGTGTAATCACCGAAGAAAAATATATTAATCCAAGAAAGTACCAGATTTACCTCCTAAGCCCTCGTCGCTAAATAGGAAATCATCGTGTAGAGGCCATCCAAGGCTTTAAACAAGAGATGTTGAACTCTCACCAATATTTGCGTTTTAATTTAGCCACACAAATTTTACGTTCTTTTGTAAACTATATTTCTGTAAAACCGAAACAATCTTTATATGATATCTCCCCAATAAAACCCCTCTAAAAAAGTGTTCGTGGCAACATTGAAATGGAATTCTTTCGTCTTAGTTTTGTTGTGAATCAGTGTGACGTTTGACCTATCCTGTCGGGTTTCTTGTTTTTATAGAACTCCCCCTACTCTCTCCTCCTCATATCTTCTTAGCGATATTCCCTGACCTTACAGGATTTGTATGTGCTGATCTCATGCAGACATCCGTCTTGTCGGTTACTCAGCAGATATTCTATATTGAGCTCTAACGTGTTTCTACTTGGCTCGCGAGGTCGGTGTTCAAGAAAACCTTCAATATACGGCCAGGAGCAGATCCAGGGAGAAAACCACCTAGTCTGAGAATTCCCTACCCATATCCCGTCACAGGGAATCTTTATTTATTGTACAGAACCGAACAGGGAAATTATATACATTCAGGATGAGTAAGTGAAGTAACTACTTAAGTTCAGACATTCAGCATTTGAGAGCGACCCTCGCCCCTGCCATGGATCTGGGTTTTTACAGCGTGTGTGTGTATATATATATATATATATATATATATATATATATATATATATATATATATATATATATATATATATATATATATCCCAACCTTCTTACCCAACTAGCTGTTGAACTTACACAGCAATACAGATAGAATGACTGAACTAAATAACTCGCATTTAAAATTTATCACAATATTTAATTTTCCTGATTTTGGTCATTCGCCGAACGGCCGATTGTATCCGTGAGAAAACTTTTGTTATCTGACTGGGCCAATGAGAATTAAGTTGCTCCGATACCGAACGTCCGTGATTCGTGAGCAGACACATCTAGGAAGCGTGACACATCATCCAATCACGACGTGGTTATCAACTAGTATTTTGATGTTCAACTAGCTGTGGAATAGAGTCGTAAAAGACAGGCGCCCCTAATGATATCTGAAACAAATTAATTTTAATATGTGTTTTAGCCAGTAACGTAATATTCATGGTTATTCTTATCGCCAGGTGAAAACTGAGTGATATAATTCTTTATTGAAAATAAGAAATAAAACATAAAAACGACTCATAACTTACAATTATTATTAATAGTAGTACGTGCATTAAAAATCATTATTTACAAGATATTTATAATTTAATCCAGTTAGAAACTACTTGTAATGAAACAACATATTTTGAGTTTAGAATAGCGAACCATTAAATTGAAATCTAACTTTTCTAATAGTTTTATGGACAAACGATTTTCTTTAATCAAGATAATAAAACGCTGCCTCACAGGTTGCCTAGCTGGCAGGAAAAAATCCACCGTCTTAAACTTCGCAGTTGTTTTCTTGAGAACCATGCGCCTGAGAGTGTTAACGCCAAGGCAAACTTTTCTATTCATTTAGGTATAATAATTCATATTTATAGCGATCACGAAAAACATTTCAGTTTACAGTAATAACGTGGCAGCCTGTATTGACGTGTATACACTCTAAGAAATAATTCGGAAATTTACTACACCAGTATATATGCTTAACGGCTGTTCACGATAAAGTGAACACTTTTTAAATCAACCTTAGAAAAAAGTCACTGCTCCTACGTACATATATTTTAATGGGGCACACTGAGTGACATTCAGCTAGTAATGTTGATAACGATGGAGTAGTTCCATGTGATAACATCGAATTAAAATTGTTGTTCGCTAACCGTTAGTGAAAACTCTAATTATGTCTTTCGCTTTCTGTTTTATTTCATACTCCGAAGTGAAAAATGTGCAGATTTGTGACATATTTATTTTTCTAAAAACTGCACAGTATCATTTGACCGATGCATGAACAAAGTGATGAGGCGCATGGCAATGTTAATTTTACATAAGGCGGAAGAATACACAACGTGCATACAAGTAGATCTTAAACAGGGCTGTCAGAAGTGCTCACTTTACCGTGTACAGCTTATAGTGAGAAAACAGGATTGGTAATGTTTCCCCCTATAAATTGATTGTAGCGTTCCTACATTTGCTCAGGAAACAGTCAAATATTTGGGGAAGTTCCCAACTTTGTATAGTAGCGCTGCTAAACATTGCTATATCTGCAACTTTATGTGTGGTATTATTACCATACAGCGTGTAGGTTAAAAACTTTCATTGCAGTTTAGGAAGTTTACGAGAACATTTTTACAGTGTAGGATAATTCCGACACATGGGGCACCAGGACGGAAACGGCAATGTAACGTTTGCAGGGTTAGCCATTCGAACATTATTACATCGTGAATAATTTCGCTATTGAAATAAATGTGATCTCCTTCGATCGGGTACACGATTACGATACGATGATGACCTGGTGTTTGTGCCGCGGTTGTGCGAGGCATCAAGTGGCGGCATTTTTGGGTGTGGGCGAGAATTTCCGGGCAGTATATCTCGCTCTTTCGATGCGCAGGTGCGTTAATTTTGGTGCCAAACGAAATATCTCGTTTATCTCTATCGATTTAAGGCATAAACGGCAAGTATACCATTTCATTAAGCTGGACTGACAACTATCCGTTTTATCTGTCAGTCGCCCGTCCGTCCGTAGGTCACTTGATGTTCAACCAATCGCAGGGCAACTTTTTTTTAATATGTAAATCCGTCAAATATATCTCAAACTTCAACTTTCGACGGACCGACGGATGGTCCACCGCCTTGCAATATCGTTTCTTGAACATGGCTGTCGGAAAACAGTTACTTGTTTATTTGTCCGAATATTTTTCTTTTTGGCACACAAGGCAGTGAAATTGTTTACTTTTTTACGTTTCACCTTTGAATTGAGCTGAAGACGACTTGTAGATTTTCAGATGAAATGCTGGTAAATTATGTTAGGGAAAGAAAATATATTTATGACATTCATTAAAAACATTTGTTTCTGCGCGAGAAAGTTCGTGTTGTTGGGTGGTCGCACTGAACATTGTCTGGCCAGATGGATCAACGAATGACGGACTGTTGTGAGTCGCTTTCGATTGACGGAAGAAAAAACCGACAGATGGCTGACTAACGCGCAAGGCGCTGAACTGTCGTGCAGTGTTTCCGTTGTGCTGCGTGTACCTATGGGACTTCAAGCTGTGACCCTATCATTTTATTGGTGGAAGTTCTGGAGCATAGTTCAATGCAGGTCCCTATAATAACTTCGCACGTTTCCGACCAGTATATTATGAGATACAGGACTGAAAATTCCGTCTTTAGCTATGTTGGAGGGCTTGGGAATAGCATTTATGATTTGTGTTATGTACTGGAAGTATTATAAGTAGGTACCTATTCTGAAATGAATTTTGTTTTCGTACAATGGTATAGTGGGGATATGTGCAGTGGTTTCGTATTAAAAAAAAAATGCGGATTTCAAACACACTGAAACGCACGTTGTGTTTCAGGTAGGTGGCGCCCTTAATAATGACTTTAGGTTGAAAGTGGCAGTATGTTTTTTTTCCTAGTATTCAAGACACTGCGTTGACTAACTAGGGTTTGTTCAAGTTGCACTGCCTTGGTTAAAGACACTGTATGAACAGTGTTATTTTCTCAAATCCTGTCCACGTCGATTTTTATAGTGCCGTTGACACAGAAAAAAAAAAAAACAGCTCGGTGTTGGAAAATCGGGGAGTTGTTTTGCGCCTTCGACGTGCGTACTCTACCTGATACTCACTTTACGGTTTTCATAGCCGTGAATCAGCTGTGTATACTTGAGTGATCCTTCACCTTTAGTATATAGAATGATTGCTCGCTGAAATCACGTGTGCAGCTTCTGAGGGTGTGCTCGTGCCGTTTCCAGCGAGCTTATGGTGGTGCCGCGACCCACCCCTGAAGGCTACGACGTGGCTGTCTTCCGGTACACGAACTACGACGCCTCCAAGTTCGTGTTCGTGGACGCCCTGAAGGCATTCTTCATCGCCATCGACTTATACTTGTCAGAGTTCCCGCTGTCCAAGGGCTGCGTCATTATGTTTGACATCCACGGAGTCACGCTGAGCCACCTAGCCAAATGCTACCCCATCAGCTTGCTCCGGAAGCCCTTATTCTACGTGCAGGTCAGTCGCCGACAATAACTATCACCTCACATTTCATTATTACAGCAAATGTTCTCATGCTAAGGGAGTAATTTGGATGCCTTCGTGGATTTATATACTTTTTGCAAATACTTTTTTTTTAATTGTTATTATTAGAGACCCGGAAATCTCGCGTATTCATTTGGCGACAAGCTAGACTCTAGAATTCTTTGTGCACTCAAGAGCTAGTTATAGTCCATTCACCGTTACTTCACACTTTTCTGAAGCCCTGCCAAAGTTCTATTAACCCGATATTCTTCCACCTCATGTAAACTAAGCCTAACTGTGTCTAGAAAGTTACACGAGTGAGGCAACTCACCGCATTCGTGCGCACATAGTGTAGAAATATTTTGCAGAAGAACTATTGCTTACTAGGCATTACCAAAACACCTATTTTCTCGCCGTTTTTATTCGTATTATAAAAATTGAAATATTATAGTTTATATATAAAATTGAATAAAATTTCAATTTTACCATAAAATTAAGTACGTCAATGTTAACTCAAGAATAAAACCCTTGCGATACATAACGTAACTATAGGCTGTTCACGGTAAAATGGGAACTTTTGAAACCCCTGCTTAAAAACTATTTGTCTACACGTTGTGTAATCTTCCACCTTATGTAAAATTAGAATTGTCACGGACCTCTTCACTTTATTCATGTGTCAGTCAAGTAAAACTTTGAAATTTTTATATAAGTAATTATTTTACAAAGCGGCTAATTTTTACACTTATATGCATTAAAAAACAGAATGCGAAAGAAATTATTTAAGTTATTTGGTATGGTTACCTAAGTCTTTTTTTCGACGTTAATATATGGAACTACCTTTTCTCCACCGTTACCAACTTTACTGGATGCATGTCACCCAGTGCGTCCGTTAAAATGTATGCAGGTAGGAGCAGGGAATTCTTTTGCAAGGTTCATTTCAAAAGTGCTCACGTTATCGTGAATAGCTTTTAGGAAACAACCAAACACCTCAAACATGGGGGTGCTTTTACAAAGGTTAAATTTAAAAAGCGTGAAGAAACCACGAATAGACTATAATTGTTCATTGGTTGATACTCCTGTTTTAGCCCAGACTAGGCAGCACAGGATTCAGTTCTTTTTTTCTTGCAGGTTAGTTATCAGCTTACATTCGTCCATGTCGTGACTTACAAACTGCCGATAAATTTGAAAACAAAGTTGAATGTACACGTGTGTGAAGTCTAGCTGGTCCTGAAATGAATTCGCGGAATTCCCGGGTCTCTGGCGATTATTTTTAAATGTGACTTTGTTAGAGCATAGAACATTACTTGATTACGTTTAGAGACGATTTTAAACTTTTTGTACTACTATCGCTTCTGTACTCACTCTCAGAAGGTAATAAATAACGAATTTTCATTTCTTCCACTTGGTAAACAAATAAAGGTGTTCCATTGATTTTGCAGTTATTCAGTCATCTGAATGATATACAATGCCTTGTCAAGGAAGAAAAGGCAATAACGAATGCCGAATACACTTTATAGCTCTGGAACTGGTATTATCGCGACTGTTTCTATCTCTCACTCCTAAAGTAGAATTGTTAACGTATAAACTAGCGGTGCACAACCGTCAGGTCGGCAGTGTTTAACAAAATTAAATTAAATTTTGATCAAAACGCAGATTTTCCGCATTTCTGCCTTGACACTGAGAAGTTGACAAAATTTGCAGTGCCAAATTATTCAGCAAAATATGAAAATATGCTTTAATAATTTTTTAATTAATAAACATCACATTTAATATTATCAAGTGACACGTAAATCATCAGCCCTTGAGATTCCTTCACGTTTGTATATATATAGCAACTTCTGTATTCTGTGTTTTCATATTTTTGCCGTCGAAGTCTGCTCATTACCGATTATCATTATTTTATGCCTAATCGGAAATACTAAAGTATTTAGTATTTTTCCTAGTAGCAGGCATTAGGTTAAGTAGTACACTATAATTTTTAAACTCAAGGTCGTGACGAATATCTGGACGAGACATAACTACTGCAAAACGGTTATTATTTTCATATTGCTGTAATGACGATGACATGAATTCAGTTTTATAAAGTGGCTACACAAGTTACCTACCATTTGTACAAACGTCACTTCACTGGAACCAACCAGCCACCATGTTATGATATCACTCAACCACCATGTTTGAATCAGGTGACCTTGAACTTGTCCCATGACCTTGACTCTATAACCGTGACCTTGGATGATCTTGGAAACAAAAACTCAAGAAAAATGTGTAAAAATTGGGCAAATTCAACATCCAAAGAGCATATTACATAACTGACTACTACTTCCATCTTGGATCCAGGTCACCTTGACCTTTGACCTTAACCTTGTAACGACTCTCGTAGTATGTTAGATGTTACATAAATTATAGAATGTGTGTGGTGTGATTGGTGCGAGCTGAATGAACCAAATTGTGACATAAGTATGGCATTGGCATATGTAGTTGAAACAGCACACTGAGAACTTCCCTTGTAATATACGAATATAATGTAGTCGTGACACGTAATATCAAACTCTTAACAGAACACTTACAATATCAGAGGACGTACCATTGATCTGGATCACAGCAGGGCAGCAACAGTTGTTTCATTATTCTCTTGCTCCAAACTTACCCAGTGAGAGAGATACAGAGTATCTGGAAGTAGCTGTTAGGACATAACATACCAAAATATTCCTCTGAAAACAGTAAAAACCTCTACAAGTTTACTACTGGAAATGACAATTTCGTTTTGGAAAAGTATCAATTTGCGGTTTATTGAAATCATGAATTATTCTGAACAAAAGTTTTGAATTCTTTGAGATGACACAATAACATTCATATTTCAATAGATTTGTGATGCAGAAATGTTTAGAGTGTGTTGAGGTTGCGTGCATTAAAGTGACCGTAACTATGTAGCCTAGGCCAGTGATTGACGCCAGTTATGTTAAAGATCACACAAATAAAATTCTTCATTTATTATATTCATAAAGCTCACACCATTGCTAATTGGAAGAATGAAACCATGTATCCTCATTGTTTGCGTAAACTTGGATACTTGAAAATTAATTATACACTTTCTCAAAATGGCGTGGTTGGCTAACTTCTATATAAACATTAATCTCTGGCCATCGTACGAAGTTATTACAAATATAGGCTGTTCACGATAAAGTGAGCACTTTTGAAAGCCCTGCTTAAGATCTCCTTGTACGCACGTTGTGTGTTCTTCCACCTTATGTAAAATTAACATTGGCATGGGCCTCATCGCTTTATTCATGCGTCGGTCAAGTGAAACTGTAAAATTATTATAAAAACTAGCATTTTAAAAATCTGCTCATTCTTACACTTAAATGCATAAAAAAAAAAAAAAAAAACAGAAAGTAACAGAACTAATTTTAAGTTATCACAAATGGTTGCCTAACACTTTTTATTCGACGTTAAGATATGGAACTACTTTCCTCTCCATTATGACCAACTTTACTGGGCGCATTCACTCAGTGCGCCCGTTAAAATATATGCAGGTAGGAGCAGTGACCTTTTTATAAGGTTGATTTCAAAAGTGCTCACTTTATCGTGAACAGCCTTTAGAATGATTTATCTCGTGTAGCTCACGCACAATACTTAAAAGTTGCTGGATCCTGAAGTTCTGCGATGCTAGGACCTCTCTGCTTCGTCCTTGATGCCTTCCCTACTAAGGTTCATGGACCTGCGTACGTGCGCTTAAAGTCTCTTATGTACCAGTCTGACACCCGACGGTAGCGAATTAAAAGTAATCTAATAAACGTGTAGGCAGCGCAAGCAGACGTAACCCTTCCTGTCTTTATGTCCCAGCTTCATCCTCCGGCGGTCTGCTATCACTAAGCGGAACTCCAACCAATGCCCCTATCAAAAATAAAAATTTCTACTGGGCCCCGCGACACACGTCGCGTCCCCCTTACGGCAGAAGAAGACAAAATGGGCAAAAAATCCTCCACTAAGTCTTAACCTGGCGCTTACTTTAGCGACCAATCACGGGGCGGCTACTCCAACGAGGCTGACGTCACCTCGTTGCCCCTGATAACCATTAGCAAATAGTTTCCAAAGTACGACCACGTGACGTAAACAAAAACAAATCAAATAAAACAGAAATACTTATAAAATTATAAATGGTAGAAACTATTACATATGACAACACAACTGGTAAAACGAATATTCCGATAAACAGTAGTTTGAGAAAAACATTTAAATTATGCCAAATATAATATGCAAATAATTAGTCTTTAACTTATATCCATGATTTGCATATCAAAATAAAGTTTCCTGGTGAACATAAATAATGTAAGAAGCAGACTTTACAACCTGGTGACCATTGACCTTGAACCCAAAAATTTATCAAAACTCCCAAAATTTTTTTTAAGAATTTTAACAATTAATAAATAATTTTATTATAAATTACATTTTAATATGATTTTTAAAAACTTACATCCGGAGGTCTCCCACAGCACCACGTCCTGCAAACGACAAACCCCCCTCCAATCAATCACATTGTATTAACATTCCGCGCCAACACCTACCCACCTTTGCTCATTCTGCCGAATTCACTCCACCTGCCATATTGGGTTTCTTCGTTTGTCATTTGCTTACATTTTCGACACCTAAGTGGCACTGACGACTCCGACCAACATGTTAAATCTGGATGACCTTCACCTTAACCTCACATCTGTGATATTCACCCTGTGCCCATGACTTTGGATAACCTTCCACCAAAAAATAAATTCTAAAAATATTTATAAATTCCAAAAAATTCCAAAAATATTAAGAAATTATTTAATGATTATTTTCATCAATCGTTTGATTAATCTCGCAATCTTTCCATAAATCAGCACCACACCCACCACAAGCAACACCACACACGCCACAATAAGCATCATATGCAAAAAAATCATCACTACATGTACCACAATAAGCACTGCAATCAGTACTACAATAAGCACTCCAATCAGCACCGCAATCTTTCCATCACTCTTTCGCAAACTTTCCATTAATATTTCAATCTTCCCATCAATCTTTCGTAAACTTTCCATCAATCTTTCAATCTTCCCATCAATATTTCGCAATTTTACCATATATCTTTCACATTCTTTCCATCAGTCTTTCGCATTATTTCCATTAATCTTTCGCAATCTTTCCGTCAATCTTTGGCAATCTTTCCGTCAATCTTTCAAAATATTTCCATCAATGAACATTTAATCCACGAGTTGGTCATCTGTCTCTATCCATTCATAGTATAAAAAAAAAAATAAAAAAAAAAATTCTCCAGCCGTCCCCAAATTTGTTCAAATTAATGTTTTGTATGCAATCCGACAATTCATGCGGTTTTTTTATACGGAAAGTCTTTACTATCATTCTGTATGCAGATCTTTCCGTGAGTCGATTGCTCATAGCACCGCTTTAAAGTTGCGAGGGAAATAGGATACGGCAGAAAAAAAAAAGAAAAAAATACTATAATACTTATTTATTATATTTTATTTACGATTTCAGGAAAAAGCAGTTCACCATATCATGTCATATAACCTTTCCCCTTCAGTTCTCTAATAATTGAAGATATTGCAACAATGCATGAGAGATCCTCGCTTTTTTGCAAGTCAATCAAATTTCTGAGTCTATCAAGTTCATTCGGATCTTCGGAAAATATGTAACGAGCGTTCTTGACATCTTCTGCTTGCTTCATGCCGCTTGAAGCAGCAAATGTGGTGGAGGGGTGTGTCAGTGCATCGAGAAAATCGTTATCGGTTTCATCAACACCGTCGTCATAGTCATTATCATCAATGCTATATTCATGATCATCTTCACCTCCTGTTTCATCCTCAGTATTAAGTTTACTTTCCTTTGTAGGGTTCGCATGTTCACCATCAGTATTTAAAGCCAACGGCAGCTTATTTTGAAGTTCATAGATTTCACGTGAAAGTCTTGCAATCTTGCAAGTGTACATTCCACACAACCCGACTCTACTGCACTCATTCCATCTTTAGCATTACTGTCTCGTCACAATCGTCTGTGTAATAGTACCCACCGATGTAGCAGGGATTGGACGGCATTATTAGCTGGCTCTCAAAAAATTCGAATCGTTACAGTTATTGATGTTCTTTAACGTATCACCTTGCATAAACTGTGTGTGACCATTGTCGTAATTATTCCTCACGCGAAAAGGACTCTTCGTACAGGTGATTCTTTCATTTCATCAAGAATTTTGACCGTAGTAAAAAACTCGATCGCAGAATTGACACAGTCGGCAATCAGGCAACGATGATGCAGGTAGCGGATCCATGTTCGATTAGGTCAAAGCCAGACCTTTGTATTCACAATTCATATTCACTGTATATCAAGAGAATGCCTCCAAATCGATGTTCACCTCACGGTGTCAGAACATCAAGTGCCATTTTTTCTATATAAATGCGGGTTTTTTTTAAACAGTAAAGAGCCTAGATTGTGCCCATAAAAGGACTTCCACTATAAGATGCATATGTAGAAAAATATGGGAGAACTCTGGGAAAACTCACATACTCATTCGCCCCAGAAGAAAACACGAAGATACTCACGTAATAATATGATTTTTAAATATGCTTGTGGGCACATGTACGTTTAAATATAAAAACATAAAATAATTTTATATTCCCATATTTACATATACATAATTATGTATAAAATTAATTAATTTTTTATAGATATTTATATACCTATACATATACATAATAGTGTATAAATAAATTATAAATAATTTGATATTCCCCTATTTATATATTATTATGTATAAAATTAATTTAAAATAATTTTCAATTAGATATGTATATACCTAAACGTAATTATGTATAAAATTAATTGGAAATAATTTTGTATTCCCATATTTATACGTACATAATAGCCCTAATGTATAAAATTAATTATAAATAATTTTTATTTTCGTAATTTGTATTAATACATATTTAAATATCTAAACATAATTACGTATGAAATAAATTAAAATAATTTCATACTCCATTATTTATATGTAAATAATGTATATAATTAATTTAAAATAATTTTATTTACATATTTATATACCTATATATAATTATGTATAAAATATATTAAAAATAATTTGCATTTCTATATTTATGTATATATATAATTATATGCGTGTTTTCCGTCTGGTACGAACAAGTATGTGGGTTTTCTCAGAGTGTTCCATATATTTTTACACATAAATTGTATGGTTGAAATCCTTTTGTACCACAAGCTAGTCTCTTGACTGTTAAAAGAACTACATTTGTATAGAAAAGATGACAGTTGACGTTCTGACACTGTGAAGTGAACATCGATTTGGAAGCATTCTCTCGCTATACAGTGAATATGAATTGTGAATACGAAGGTCTGCCTTTGACCTATTTGAACATGGAGCCGCGACCTTCATCATCGCTACCTTTCTGCCGACGGCGTCAATTCTGCGATCGAGTTTTTACCTTCAATCGAAATGCTCGTCGACATGAAAGAATCACCTGTACAAAGAGTCCTTTTCGCACGAGGAAGAGTCACGACAATACATTGGTCACACACGTGTATGCAAGGTGATACATTAAAAAACCACGTCAAGAACTGTAACGATTCGACTTTTGAGAGCCAGCAAGTGATGCAGTCCATATCCCCTGCTACATCGGTGGGTACTGACTACACAGACGATTGTGACGAGACAGTTAATGCTAAAGATGGAATGAATGCAGTAGAGTCGGTTTGTGTGGAATGTACAGATGAAAGACATTCACATGAAATTGATGAACTTCAATAAAGCTGTCTTTGGCTTTAAATGCTGATAATGATCATGCGACTCCTACAAAGGAGAGTTAACTTGATATTGAAGATGAAAAAGGAGGTGAATATGATTATGAAGATAGCAGTGATGATAATGACTCACGACGGTGTTGGATAAAGACGATGACGATTTTCTCTATGCACTGACACACCCTTCCACCACATTTGCTGCAACAAGCGACACGAAGGCAGAATATGTCAAAAGCGCTCGTTACATATTTCCCGAAGACCCTAATGAACTTGTTGATAGACTCTGATATTTGATTGACCTGCAAAAATGCGGGGATCTCTCCCATATTGTTGAAATATCTTTAATCATTAGAGAACTGAAGGGGAGGGGCTAGATCACATGAAGTGATGAATTGCTTTCTTCTGGAATTGTATTTACAAAATAATAATAAATTAGTATTATAAAATATTTTTCTTTATTTTTGTGTGTCGTATCCTTTTCTCTTGCACCACTTTAAAGTGGTGCAATGAGCAGTTAACTATTAACGGAAATATCTGCATACAGATTGATAGTAAAGAATTTGCATACAAAAAACGGATTGCATACAAAACATTAATTAAGTCGACAAGTACAAATTTCGAGTCAGCTGGTGAATCTTTTTTTTTTTAATATGAATGGATGGAGACAGACGATAAACCCATGGATTGAATATGGATTGATGATTGATGGAAATATTGCTAAATATTGACGGAAATATTGCGAAATATTGATGGAAAAATTGCGAAGGATTGATGGGAAGATTGAAAGATTAATGGAAAGATTGAAATATTGATGGAAAGTTCGCGAAATATTGACGTAGATATTGCGAAAGACTTATATGGAAAGATTGAAAGATTGAAGGAAAGATTAAAAGATTGTTGGAAAGATTGCAGTGCTGATTATGTTGCTAATTGCGGTGCTGATTGCAGTACTAATTGCGGTGTTAATTGGGAGGGGGCGTGAAGTGCTGATTGTGGTGCGTGTTGTACTGATTATTGAGCGTGTGGTGCTGATCGATGGAAGGATTGCGATTTTGATCAAATGAATTATATGAAGGAAATATTTAGTTAACTATTTAATTCTTTAATATATTTTTGGAATTTTTCGTATATTATCAAATTTGTTAGAATTCAATTTTGGGTATAAGGTTATTTAACGTCATGGGAATGGTGTTAAGGTCGCAGATGTGAGGTCTAGGTGAAGGTCATTCAGATCTCACATGTTGGTCAGTCGAGTGCATTCAACATAATGAGCAAAGGCGAGTGGGTAGGGTAGGACAACGTTAATACAATGTTATTGATTAGAGGGGGGTCGCTCGTCTGCTGGAATTTGTGCTGTGGGAAACCTCCGGGAATGTAAGGTTTTGAAAGAATGTTTTAAAGATAATCTCTGATAATATTTAAAAATAATTTTTCATGCATTATTAAGAAATTTTTGGTGGTTTTGATGTATTTTTGGGGTCAAGGTCAAAAGTCATAGGTTAAAGTGGAAGGTCAAGGTCACCTGGATCCAATATGGTGGTAGTAGTCAGTAATGTAATATGCTCGCTGACTGTTATGAAATTATTCAATTTTCAAAATTTTTTCTCGAGTTTTTGTTTTCAAGGTCATCCAAAGTTCCGGTTATAGGGTCAAGGTAATGGGTCATAGTATATGTCACCTGGGTTCAACATGGTGGTTGGGTGACGTCATAAGATGGTGGCTGGATGGTTCCAGCCCCTCATTCTCTCTAAACCCAACAATTAAAAATTATTCTAATTTTATATTTTTACATTCTAAATATTCTTTTTATAAATATTATAATTTTTGGAATTTTTGATATTTTTTGAGAATTTTTGGATTCAAGGTCAAAGATAAAATGTTTAAAGTCAAAGGTCGTCACCTGCATCCAAGATAGCGGCAGTAGCCACAAATGTAATATACTCGCTGGCTGTTATGAATTTATCAGATTTCGATTAATTGTTCTTAGAATTTTGCAAGGTCATCCAAGGTCAAGGTTATAGGATTAAAGTCAATGTCACCCGGGTCCACAATGCAGGTTGGGTGGCATCATTACACTTTGTTTTATAAATTGCATACCCTCGTTCCCTCTAAGCCCAAACATAAAAAAATATAAATCTATGTAATTTTTTAAATAAACTTTTAAATAATTTTTATAGATATTTGGGATTTTTTAATTTTTCGTATTTTTTTAATTTTTTGGGAATTTTTGGGTTCAAGTTCAAAGGTCACTGATGTCAAGGTCAAAGTTCAATATCAAGGTCACGTACATCCAACATGGTAAACAAGATGGCTTACAACCAAGATGTCTGATGGTTAGGTCTGACTCCGGACTCTTGACCCTATTTATCTATTTGGTAACCTTATGCCTAAAAAACCAGTATGGCCGTCAATGTTATGCCCTCGAGAAGCGGGGCTTACCAAATACTTCCGACGGATCGAAAGTTGCCTTTCTGAAGCTTATTTCTGCAAGCGGAAGGCTCGGCGATCTTTGAGGGAAAAACGGGAACTTTTAAGGGGAAAAGGGACATATTTATGAAAAAGGGAAATTTCGAGGGAAAATGGTCGATTTGAGGGAAAAGATGGGGATTTTTAAGGAAAAATGGGCGTCGGGTACCGGAATGACAGAGCATGAATAGCTTCATGCTCTGGCCCTCCGTCCCTTGTGCCAAATCCATTATAATAAGTCTACTGACACATAATTAAATTAATTTCTTAATTTTACTACAAATTTTGCACCATGTTATTTTCTAGCAAGAATTTTTTTGTATAACTTTTGTATACTCGCCTTGTTATATATATATATATATATATATAACAATATATATATACACCCATATATATATATATATATATATATATATATATATATATATATATATATATATATATATGGGTGTGTGTGTGTGTGTATGTGTGTGTGTGTATGTGTGTATGTTAAGCGCTTGCCTGTTGTTTCAGGAGTGCATGGCCATCAAACTGAAGGGTGTTCACATCATTAACACGGGAACGATAATAGAGAAGCTGATGATGTTGATGAAACCTTTCATCAATAGGGAATTGGCTGATATGGTAAAGAGATACATAAACAATTAATTGGTATTAATAACGTTTCCACTAACTAGGGTTTGGTTTACATACTAATACATCCTAAAATGAATTTAAAGACGGCTGATGCTTCCATGGTATTCCTTAACACGTAACTTGCTTCTGATAGAAAATTAACAACTTATACTCAATTAACGCAACATACCATAGTGGCATTTGAATTCAAATCCAGGGTAGTTAATAATATATAGTTTCATTGAACAGCACGTTATAGAATTGACAAGTAACGATTGAAGTATTAAGTAAGACCTTACATGAACTAACAACGGAAGCTTCGCAAGCTTAGTTGCAGTGTCTTGTTTACATTATAACATTTTCTTTGTAAGTGGGTTTTAGGACTAACAATCAATCTAATGCAAAATTCACAATAACATTTTGTTTCACACTGTCTGAAAGTTTGGCGTAGTACGACAGTAAAATAATATCTGCAACCTAACGGCTTGTAATTAATAACAGTTGTTTATAGTTGAAAAAAGTATGTTCTTCACTGCATTTTTTCATCACTAGCTGACGTCTGCATACAAAACGATTTCTTTATTTGATTTATTAGATATGGTATCGTACGTCAGCAATTTCCATGCTGTTTGGCCAAATCAAAAGTGAACTAAGCTATAATATTTTTTAAATTTACTTCGACAAAAGTATTTTTTGTGACAAATCGAAGTCTGTAATAAACTTCATGCTGTAAAAAGTAATTTTGCGTTAAATATCGCGTAATTAAAGAATATCCCTGAAACGTCCGTTACATTGCGTATAGTACAAAATAAAATAATTTTATAACTGGATTCTGATACGGATGAAAACCACAAAGTGGTCGGTCCCACAATTACTTATGTCATTGACATCTGGTACGTTAAAGTTCGCTTTTCTAGTAAGTTTTGTTATAATTGCTATTGATGGTTTTGGCGTTTAACATTTATATGCATAACTTCACGGCAAAAACCCATGCGCAGCAGTACTCCCCTACAAGAAACTTTCGCATAGTAATTTTCGACAGTAGTAGCCATATGGGACTATTGTCACAGCGGCTGGAGGTGGCCACCATCTGCCACCATCTTGGATTGCCGGACTTCCTGTAAATGTGGCCATATTGGTAGCCAGTATGCCGCCACATTTGTAGCTATTACGCCGGTATCTCTGGTAATCAGTATTTCATGCTCTATAATGCCGCAGGCTCCCTTCTTCTCTCTTGCATTATTTCTTCCTCTTTTTTTACTTCTATCTCATTCTTTCTTTAATTTCTCTTCCATTCGTTATTCATTTGTTTACATCGGCCGTTGCTGGAGGATGTCTATTCTATTTTTTTTTTTTATTCGTTCATCGTATCTCTCCTGTTCGTTCGATTAGTCGCATTCGCTCCACTACTATTTTTGTTTACATTGAGGACGCCATCTTGGTTTTTCATTCGTCATTTGTTTATATGTTGCTAGAGGCCACCATAATGGTTTTATCGTTCGTTATTCACCTTTGTTCGATTAGTTGTAGAGTTGACTGCTAGGTGGTTCACCACTCACTTGGCTGTTTACTCACATATGTTCTACCGCCATCTTAGTTCTGGCTGCTAGTAACGCTGCCATATTAGTTCTAGAGTTTGCCGCTAGGGGCATTGCTACATTTAGAGCTCAAAATACCATCTGGAATTGTGCGGTATCGAACTGCTGGACCTTGGGTCGTCAGACTAACACCTTAGACAGCTCGGCTATCGCAATATGCCCTGGGACAAAAGTTTATAAGAAATATATAGCTTGTAGACGAATAAATTATCTTGTCTCTCATTAAAAACATTACATTATTTAAGTATTGTTTTTATTATTCACATTTAACTTATATACTTTTTAAGTAAATTTCATAAGAATGCATTTTAAGTTTTACATTTTATGTGTTTAATTTCAATATTTTTTTTTTGCTATTCAGATTTTACTCATATAACTTCTAAGTTTTTTATTTATATATAATAATTTTTTCATATAGGCATTATTATTTATTATGTTTATTGATTATGCCAGACTAAATATTTTTTTTTCATATAGTCATAGACATGCAATATGATTATTTTTTCATATAGGCTTAATTCACTATTGTTTTTTTACTATCCCACGACTTAAGATTATTTATATGTATATTCTGCGAATAGCCAGTGTGCATATTTTTTTAAGAAATTGAAGATTTTATTTTCCTTAGGAAAATGTATATAAAATAATATTGTAAAGTACACTGCAGGCAGGACTTATTAAAAAGTATTCGAATTTCAATACTTACATTCTTATTAAATCTATATATTTAAAATATTTTCTTTATTATGTTTGTTTTCACTGTTGTACGAAAATTAAGTCATCTAGTCTTGTAACCACACACACACACAACACGCACACTCGCCGACATGTCCGCGAGGCAGGTGTGGCAGTTGTGACATGTGAAGAGAGAAGTGACATCGGTAGGCACCGGAAAGAGAAGAGGGGTCGAGTGTTGACGATCTCCGAGCCAAGTGCACGTGAACTTTAAGTGATAACTCGCACTGCTACGTGGCCTTGTCATATCAGTCAAGCATCTAGGAATCGATACATTTATAAATAATTAGAATTATTTTATTTAAAAATTAATTTTATATGCCATTTGAAAAAAAAATTGCTGAAAAATCTTTAAAAATTTACAAAAATGTATATAAAATGAATTTATAACGCAAAATTGATTAAAATGATTTAAATTATGTAAATTTTACATTTTGCCATGACAGCCGCTACCAATTAAAAAAAATAAAAATATTGTCATGTAACTGCAGGACTCGAACTCGAGTTCATTGGATCAGGAGTCAGGCAAACTAGCAACTAGACTACAACATACTCACACAAGCAGAAGTTTTAAAATATTATATACCTGCCTAATTGAAGAAGCTGCTATTATCCTGTACAATTACAGAAATATTTTCATGTAATTAAAGTTTAATTGGTATCGAACTGAAAAATATTTTTTTTTGGTAAATTCGAAAATAAAATAATATTAGGTGCCCTGACCGAGACTCGAACATGATAATCCAAAATTATATTACATTAACTACCCCTAGCAGGTACCCAACACAAACATAAATTTTTATTCAATTCGACAATGAAATAATAGGTGCCTTGACCAAGACTTGAAATTGATAATCCAAAGATAACATTACATTAATTACCTCTAGCAGTTACATAACAAAAAATTAATGTTTCTTAAATAAAAAAAAATACAATATTTGGTGCCCTGACTGATACTCGAACTCGATAATTCAAAAATGACATTACATTTACATTAATTACCCCTAGCAGGTAACCAACTTTAAAATAAAGTTTTGTTAAATTCGAAAATAAAATAATATTAGGTGCCCTGACCGAGACTCGAACTCGATAATCGAAAAATAATGTGCATCTCGCGTGTATATATCAGGTGCGCCACCCCACCCCAGCCCTAGGATCCTCTCCCAGGTTGAACAAATGTACCCAATGTCGGTTGATAAGGGCGACCCAGCAGTTTTTCCTATCTTGAGCGAGACCTCTCCCAGGTTAGAATGCAAATTCTGCCAGAGGCAGTTTACACGAAGTGATATTTTGAAGAGGCGTTCTGAAATTGTAGCAGTGGTTCTCAGCAACTACAGTTGGCACTGCCTCTGCCTCCGCCTCCGCCTCCTCCTCCGCCTTCGCAAGACAGTAGTGGTAACATACAGATCATCAAACAAGACATTCGTATTCCTGTACTAGTAACAGAGGAAAAGACCGATATTGCTGGTAGGTTACTATGGTTAGTTAGTCTCGCGGTTTGACATTATTGCATGGCTGTTAAACAGAAGCACAGGAGGTATGATGGCAGGTGTGATGGTTAGTATAGAAGGTCAAAATGTATGGCTCGAATATTATGTTGGTCAGTCTGATAATATGAATTGTATGTAAGCTCATCATCGATAAAGGTGTTTTAGAATGTTTGTACTCTATGAGCTCTCTGCATGGTTGTAATAGGTAGCTTGTTTTGGTAATATGTTTGGTTGGTATGTTTTACTAGTATGTTTTGTTTGGTATGGTCTCTTGGAATAGCTGAAATGGATGATGGAGTAAGATGATGGTATTGTCTGTCGGTGTGGGCCATCTATATGGTTTGGTATTTTTATGGCTGGTTCATCTTGATGGTATAACCTAGTGGTATGACTTGGTTGTACAGTTAGTTTGCTTGTATGGTTATGCTAGAGTTATATTGGGTGGTATGGTTAGTAGGTATAAGCAGTATTGGTTGGTAGAACAAGTATAATGGGTGTTAGGTTATGGACTGGCCTCAGCTGTATAGTTACTCGAGTTTTGATGGATATTGTGTTTGGTGTATTGTGCGGTGTGGTTGGATTGAATTTTTCTTTGTTTATAGCAGATGGGGGTGTTGGGTGAGCTGGTGTGTCTTGGGTCATAATGGTTGGTATGATGGTATAGTTACTAGTTTATATTTGGCTGGTGTCAACCAGTAGAACAGAAAGTATGAGCAGTAAGTAATTTTTTTGATAAGGTCAGTGTGAGTAACAAATCTCCTGCATATAGATAAAATACTAAAAAATTGCATGAGTTAAATCTGAATAATAAATAAAACAATAATTCCGAAACAAGTCTGGGATAGAAAAATAAAATGAAAGTAAAAAAAAAAAAAAACCTAAAAAGTTAAACTTGAAAATAAACACCTATTACTGGCCTATGTAAGTCTGGTGTTGGTCAGTAGAGCATATAGCATGCATGAGTTACAGTGGGTGGAATATTGAATGTTAAGGTGCCTGCTTTCGAGTAATTAAGTAGTTGGGTTCATTTTATGGAGCTGTTTGACAGTGGCATTCGTGAAACTTTGTCATGAAGAAGAAGAAGACTATATGGCCAAGGGTTTTGGTTGGGCGTTTGCTAGCTTAGACTGTCTTGAGCTGTGTATAAGCAGATTATATTTATGTGAAATTGAGCATGCTACTGTAATGATACTACGTGCATGGCCTGGAAAATTTAAGAATTAGGTTTTTATGTTTGTAGTCCGTAGTATGTAAACACACATATGATATAAATAAAAAAAAGTCTTTAATTTATCGCTGGTGTTATACCGTGCCTACTTCCCCTGATACAGAGAATATGATGGGCTTGGTTTGTTCACATATACATACATTTAATAAAATCCGAGTAGGTTAGTTGTGCCTATAAAAATAGTCGAGGCAGTGAATAATTAACATCGTGTAGTATTTAGTCTTGAAGAGAGGAGACCATGAAATGAAGTAGAGATAACTGTTTGCTATACTCTATGTACGTTTTCAGTACAACTTAAAAATAAATAAATTAAAAATTTAAAAAATAAAAAAAAAATTATTTGAGTATTTTTTATTTTCTTATTTTAATCCTGTACCGTAACCAGACTGTTGTAAACATATCTCTTTAAAAAACAGTACTATGAAGCAAATGTTATTTTAAGCTAAGCGCTATGCTTATAAAGGGCTTAAACAAGTGAATTCTGGAGGTTACAAATTATGCTTCCAAAAGTGAATTTTACGAGCCTGTCCATCTCCTTAGAGTTAGCAAATTACATTTGCCTACCTAAATTTCTGCACATATTCGCATGCTTACAAACCTGACTTGCTACATAATTATTTTGAAATAATATATTAAAACAATTAATGTGAACATAGGCACATATGATTCAGACCCCGAATAAAAATAGTGAGATTTTTAATACATTTGGCTTTAAAACGTTTTTAAATAGCAAATACGACGAATTTACACAAAAATAGCTCTCCAAAAAATGTGGTCATGAGCCATATATGCACTGATTGAAAAGAAATATAACAAAACATTTTAAACAGTAAAAATATTTCTGTAATTGTATGAGGGAATTGCAGCTTCTTGATTTAGGTGCTATATGTAACTTTTAAGCACTGTTGCTTGTGTGGGCACACTGTAGCCTAGTGGCTAATATGCCCGACTCCTAACCCAAATGTCTCGGGTTAGAATCCTTCAGATACATGAGAATTTTATCATTGTTTTTAAATGTTAGCAGCTGCCATGGCAAAGTGTTGAATTTGCATAATTTAAATCATGTAAATCGATTTTACATTAAAAATACATTTCAGATACATTTTATTGTATTTTCTAAAGATTTTTTCGGCATTTTTCAAATGACAAATACAATAAATTTTTTAATAAAATAATTCTAATTATTTATAAATGTATCGATTCATAGATCCTTGATTGATCTGACAAGGCCACATAGTAGTGCGAGTGATCACTAAGTTCATGTGCAGTTGGCTCGGAGGTCGCCGACACTCGACTCCTCTTCCCCATGCGGTGCCCCCCAACGACATTGCCCTTTTAACATGTCACAACAGGCACACCTGCCTCGCGGGCCTGTTGGCGTACGTGTGTGTGTGTGTGTTTACAAGGCTAGGCGACTTAATTTTCGTACAACAGTAAAAACTAATTGAATAAAGTAAACATAGAAAAATCTGATTTTTTTTTAAATAAAGAATTTTATTCGAATGCAATTTATAAGGCCCTGCCTGGAATGTACATTACAATAAATTTTATATAACTTCTCATATATGGAAAATTACATCTTTAAAATCTTACATAAATATACACACTGGCGTTTCACAAAAATGTAATAAAAAATCCTAAATCTGGGATAGTAAAAAAACTTAAAAACCAATATGCCTATATGAAAAAAACATATTGCACGTCTATGACTATGTGAAAAAAATAGTAGGTCTGAAATAGTAAACAAACTTAATAAATAATAATGACTATATGAAAAAATGTTGTATGTAAATAAAACACTTAAAAATTATATAAGTAGTATATGAATAATAAAAAATTTACTGAATATAAATACTTAAAATGTGAAACTTCAAATAAATAATTGAAATAAATGCCTATAAAATAGCATAAGTAAATACAAACAATTAAAAAATATCTATACTAAAAAATAATATAATTAAAATCTGAATTTAAAAAAAACATAAATTTACTGTTTTTAATGGGAGACGAGATAATTTATTGGTCCACAAGCTATATACATCTTATAAACCCTTTTTTTCCAGTGCATGTCGGGATAGCCATACGGTCTATGGCGTTAGTCTGGCGTTCAAAGGCCCGGCAGTTCGATCCCACGCCATTCCAGCTGATATTTTGAGTTCTAAAAAAATCAGCACCTCAGGTAGCCAAATCTAGAACGAACATGGTGGTCGAACAAAGGTGAGTAAACAGCAGCGCGACTGGTGTGCCACCAAGCAGTCAACTCTAGAACAAAGACGAGAAATAAATTACGAACGATAAAACTAAGATGGCAGCTTCCAGCAACGTATATACAAATGACAGACAAAAACCAAGATGGCATTCTCAATGTAAACATAGATGGCAGTGGAGCGAATACGATTAACAGAATGAAAGCGAGAGATAAATGACAAACGAAAAACCAACAAAATGGCATCCTACAGCAACAGCCGATGTAAACAAATGACAAATGAATGGGGAAGAAAGAAAAAAGAAGGAAAGAAAGAAGAAGAGAGAACGGAAGAAATAAATATAAAGAAAGAATGCAATAAAGAAAAATGGGAGCACCCTTGGAATAATAGAGCCTGAAAAAAATCACATACTGGTGACCAAAATGGTGGTCCAAGAGGGTGGCATACTGGTTAAAAACATGGTGGTATACTGGTTACAAAAATGACGATGTACTGGCTACAAAGATGGCGGCGCAATGCTACAATCATGACAGAATACAATATTGTGGTCGTATGACCGGGTTGACAGAGCAGGAAGTTCGGGAATCCAAGATGGCGGCCGAGCCCCTTTTCGCCTCGTGCCTATTGCCCCAGCCCCTGTGTTCATACCCTCATTTGCCTACTACTTTCGACACAAGGTCGATATTTGGTACCTGCGGTTTTAATTTACCGCCTCCCTCAATATTCGTGTTATACAAATTATAGACAAAAAGTTTGATAGTGTGTAGAATAGGACCAAGAATTGTGCTGAGCAATATTGGTAAAATGGTGCTTTCTAGAAGCGTCCACAGAACATCGCAAATGCCCGCAAGTGAAAAGTATGTTTCCGGTTAACAATTTCCAAAACTATAAATTTGTAGGGTGGCGAGTAATATTTTGAGTGGATCCCGTAATGTAATTAATAATCTTTGCACAAAAGCCTACAGTGCAAAAGTTTTTATTAGTGCTCTACCGAAGCTTGGCCAAGTAATAACGAGACATTCAGCTCAGGTGTCCCCATTGTTCATAGAAAGTGATCGTGACCAAGGTTACTTCAATGGAAGTAGAATAGTGCGTTCTTCGTCAAACCAAATGTGTTAAAATTTAATAAATTACAGCATGTCCTTTACTGGTAGGTTTCATTGTAGATATTTCGTATGAGTTTACCAAAATCCGAACGAATTCTTGATACAAATTGCTAACGAGTATTATTGGTTATTAACAATTTGCAAGGGTTGAAAGTGTGTATTTATTTTATCAACAGATGCACTTCCACGCGACAGTAGACACCCTGACTGATTACCTGCCATTGGATGTTCTGCCCGAAGAGTACGGTGGGAAGGCTGGCCCCTCAGTCGCTATCTACAGTGAGTATGCAGCTGAATGCTTTGTTGGCATACACAGAAAACTGTCTGAACTACCGTCACTAGTTCACTGACGGTGTAGCACAGCAGTTCTCTTTGCACTCTCGAGAAATTACAGACGAAGTGATGCCAACGCTTTCCATTATCGTTAATACAGAAAAAAATGGATCACCTGAGGCAAAATAGTCTCTTACTTAAAAACAATAGGACATCAATTAAATTTCAGTGAATACGTTAATCACAAGTAAAAAGAAACGGTTCAATAGGCAGATTTTTTTTTCAGGATTGTAATCAGTTACAATATTTTGCACCGTCGGTTTTTCCACAAATAATTTTACAGTTAAATTTGTTTTGAAATTTTAATACAATTACTAACGAATTATAAAATAAAGTTGCATAAAATATTTGAGGGCTAAGGTTAATAAAAATGCTATCGGTCAAATTTGTAAAAAAAAGTTCCGAAGTTATAGTTAATTGACAGTATTGCTGAAGTTGAAACTGTCACCCGATTTTTGAAGTTGAAATTATCTGGCAAAAGTTGCGATGGGTAATTCGGGTAGCAAATGTGTATTGTTGGTACTGGGTTTCTCACTTCGCTCACACTAGGTGTCTGCCTGTGTTCTAGTCCGTCTGACAGAACTTTCAACTGTTTTTCTTGGGCCTTGCTGGATAAGGAAATCTTATCGTCGACATGGCGGCTGAACTGTTCCAGCTCTTCAGGCAGTCTGTTTTCCATGGTTCTTAACACCTCCTCCTGCTCTCGTGTTTCAATCGCAATAGGCCTGCGTTCTACCTGCTCAATTCTACTTTCTAAGACTGTGAACTGTAGTGTTACCTCCTCTCGTATTGTCTCTACGAGATTACAGGTTTCACTCACCTCGGACCTTTGACTGTGCAGTTTTTCTCCTGTCTCATGAAATCGTGTATTTGTTTCTGTCTGCAACTGATTAAACTGTCTGCTGAAATTATGGATTAAATTTGGGTTTTGCTCTTGGACCTCCTCTTTAAACTGTGCCAAACAAGATTCTAAGCTTTCCGGAAGATCACCTATTCTCTGGTTAACCTCATTTATTTCCTGTCTCATGTAATGATTTTGTTGTTTTACCTCACCAATTTGCTGTTTCGTGTCCTAATTCAAATCTGTTGTTTCATGTCCTGACTGAAATTCTGGTTCTGCTGATCCATTTTCTGACTCATTCTCTGTTTCATGTCATGATTCAATCGTTTCATGTCCCCCCACATGTGTTGCATCAACTTTATCATCACACTCAATTGCGGTGTAGTGTGTAAATTAGTTTGATATGTTTCTGCTTGGTGTGTGGGTGTGCCAGGGATGATAGGCGTGATCACACCAGGGGTTTTCTCACTTGATGCAGTTTCAGTTCGTTCAGAGGACACCTCACTGTTATGTAGTTCCACTTTAATCTTATCTAAAGTGTTTAGTTCATTAGGTTGAAACTCTGCCTCATTAGTGTCTGTAGTGTTCCCCATCCATACTGAGACTTCTTAGAAAATAACTATATCGACTAAACTGATCCATTACAGAGTGTATATTCTATAGCCGCCATGTTACGATGCCAAAATATCAAGGTTTATGCTGAGGTGTAACAGAGTATTTTTGTATCTGAAGTATTTGCATATAGATGTGGGCGCCACAAGTATAGGTTGGATTAACTGCGAGTGGAATAGGTGTTCAAGTGCAGAGATACACATGGAAAAATACAACTTTTATAGTTTTGCAACACTTTGCTTACCATAAGAAACTGAGGTTCTCCGGAACACTGAAAATGACATGCGTAGAACACTCAAGCGTATATCTACAGCACTGTATGAAAATAAAACATGTAGAATCTTGAGAAATAATTTATTACTGAAATGTAAACTAAATAAAACCAGATAAAATATGTTACTAAATCAGACAAATGTAAAATTAACTAAGAAATATTGATTAAACTTCAAATGTGTGTGTAGCGGAAATTCCTTTACTCAAAAATAAAAATTACATGTAATTACCAAAAACGAAGTACCACCATCCTAACAAAGAATAGAAGAATAGCGTTAAAACAATTAAGGAATTATAAAATTTAAAAGATTGAAATAAAATATTAGTCTTATGTTGTTTTAAAATTAGTAGTTCTTAATCTGAGGTAGCTCTCCTCAATTCCTATCTGATCAGAGAAACTGATTAAGCTCCCAAATATCTAGTTGTAGTTAAGTTCTCACAATCCAAAATTTACTTGAAAATGTAGATTTATTTAATACTCCAGAAAATTCCACCTCACTTTCAACCTAATCGCAGATTCGTGGTCAAAAGAACTCAGACTAAGTTCAATAATTTTAATATTAATATGCTCCTGCGTAATAGCTTACAAGATAGAGCGGGACTACTGGTTCAACACACCATATGGATAAGAAAAATTAATTTCTCTAGTTAATATATTACAGCTATGTAGAAACAAATACCAAGTGAAGTTACTCGTAGATATCTGCACCCAGACTCACAAAATACATGGCGTCACTTGGATATCGCTGCGGCGCTAACATAGCAGACATGGCGCCTGGCGCCTAGGGATCGGCGTCCTCGGCGTCTCAGCAAAACTGACTCATAAACAAATTGGACGCCGGACATCAACCCTCTTTTTAAATCGGTAGATGCAGCAACCTAAACTCTATTTCTGGGAACTATGCCAAACCTGTACTCAGGCTGGCGTTGGGGATTCTCTTGATAGAAATCCCTGCGATTTTCAAATCATCCGTCCGTGTTAAAGGTCCCTCCCAGAAGAATCGTCTTCCGGCACCTCCACTACCAACTAACCAATCACGCCCTACTTCCGGTTATACCTCATAAAATGAAATAAACAAGAAATTAAATATATTCTAAATAAGAAAAGAAAATAAATAATCAAGATTTAAAAGTCACAAAATAATTTCAGAGAACAAAAATTTACATGTAAACGTAATATTAAAATAACAATATGCCAAATCTCAGAATAATGTGTGAAAACACCATAGAATGCTGAAATTATCTGGAATGGTGGTTTACGTCTTCTTTGTATATAAAATCCTTTGTGCGTAACTAAACCGCATCATCACTGACAAACCACTGGACCAATTGAGACCATATTCACACCATATGTTATTTAGGTGGCGAGTAAGGTTTTTAGTTATGTTTCATTCCGATAGGTGACACTAGAGTCAACTTCCATATTTATGGGCCGATTTTGCTCATACTCGAAGGAAATGTTTGTTGATCTAAAATAAATTGCTTTATTGTGCTTTGCATTCTGTAGGTTAGGTTCCAATAGGTGGCACTGGAATTTAACTTCTATATTTATGGGCCGATTTTGCTCATACTTGCATGAAATGTTTGTTGATATATTGAGATCATATTCACACCATATGTTATTGAGATGGCGAGTGAGGTTTTTAGTTATGTTTCATTCCGATAGGTGGCACTGGAGTCTAACTTCTATATTTATGGCTCGATTTTGCTCATGCTTGAAGGAAATGTTTGTTGATATATTGAGACCGTATTCACAACTTATGTGACTGAGATAGCGAGTAAAGTTTTTAGTTATGTTTCATTACGATAGGTGGCACTGGAACCTAACGCCTATATTTATGGGCCGATTTTGCTCATACTTGCATGACATGTTTGTTGATCTAAAATAAATTGTTTTATTGTGCTTTCCATTTGGTAAGTTAGATTTCGATTCGTTGTTCTGAAGTCTAACTTCTATATTTATGGACCGATTTTGCTCATATTTGCAGGAAATGTTTGTTATTGTGGTTTGTATTAGGTGGGTTAGGTTCCGATAGGTGGCGCTGGAGTCTAACTTCTATATTAATTTAGGGGCAAATTTTGCTCATAATTGCATAAAATGTTTGTTGATATAAAAGAGAAAAATGCCAGCGATACCATGGTCAAACATCGGTCGACGTACCAGACGTAATAAAGATGACGCATTGAGAAGGCAAAATAGAATGTGAAAGAGGCAGAACAACGTTCGACGAGATCAGCTAGTAAATCATAAATTACGTGATTTAAATGTGTTACAATTACATATAAGAAATGTGTGAAAATTAATATTCGAATCAAAATAACATGTGATATAAATAAATAACACAGTCCCCAACACTTCTGTAGCTAATTTGCATGACCTAAACATAACCTATATACACGTGTTCTGTCGAACGATGACAGTATTGGGAAGTCCCGGAAAACACATTTGACCGATTCCCACCCATTTAGGTGTTGAATTTCAAAAAATTTTGACATTCGTTTGAAGGCACTTTTAAATAGGCTACCTTTTGAAGCTAAGACCACGACGATATCTCATGAGGTTAATGAGCTATTGAGCAGTCCTCTAAAACACATTTAACACTTTTCACCCACTTAAAGGTTAAATTTAGAACAAATTCTTCTTAGTGGGTACCTGCAACCTAAGGGGAACCCATCCTTCAATTTTAATGCTTTTGTATTCGGCGGTTTTGGTTGTGCGTTAATGTGAGAGGCAAGTTAGAGCTGGAAACTTCGAAACTTCATTTTATGCATAGATATTGTGTAAGGCAATAGAACCTATATTATTATAATGTCAATATATGTGCAAAGTTGCGCTATGTTCATGCGTGCCGCTATATTTTTAAGGTAAACTGCTTACATTTTGGATTTTAAAAATGGCGATTTTTAAGAAACAGCGCATTTTTCTAGCATTTTTTGAAAGAAATAATACTATTTTCTTTTTTACTGAGAAAAATACGCAGTTTTTCCCGTTTTTATAACTTGTAGACATTTTTTCGCCACTTTTTTTCTCAATGCGCTAAATGAGATTTTTTTATATTTTTTCTTATGTTATGTATATAAATAATAAATGTATTAGTTGTTTTTTTGCGAAGTATAAATTACTTTTTGCTAACTTATAAAACTTTAGCGGTTTTTGCCAGAACTACGCCAGAACCAGCTAATCGTATGTACTGCTACAGTTTAGCTCTATAATATTGGGCTGAAAGTTTAATTGTATGGTTTGACTTGACCTACACTAACCCAAAGTAGTAGGTGATTTAAATGTTTCTTAGGGGTAAAATAACATAAACATTACAAACCATTATTTCGTATGTGCAGTAATTAATATCTGTTAACAGTTAAGGCACAATCTGTAATATGATTATGATTTTCTTAGTACAGCCTCATTTAGTAGCGCCCAGAGATTTTCCCTACGTCGGATAAAATACTACAAATAGTCAAAAAGAAAAATACTGTAGCATTTTTATTATTTATTTTCATACAGTGAAACAATACACATTAAACTTAAACTGTTTTAATAGTGTTATATTTTACTTTCTCTTATATTTTCTGGTGTATTTAGCGATTAGTCATTTAGAAGACAGAATATTCAATAATCCTATGGGTGCACAGGGAGGAAAAAATTCTTCACATCGTTTTATTTAATTCCGTTTTAAAAATATCGCCTATAGGGATTACTTAAGTGTTTTATTTACTAAATTACTTATTAATGGAAGGTTACATAGCCTAATATATTATATATCTAGTAAACAGAAACGATTTGAGGCTATTTAAACGACTAATTTGTAAATGATGTCCATATTACTAACTACGGTACTTAATTACACATAATATGTAAGCTACGAGTACTGAACAGTGTGTGTTACCCCGCACATTGTTTAAAACATCATAAAATGCATTAGAAAATAAGGTAAACAGTTTTTTATATTTTCTTTAAAGTAAATTCTTGAAATATGTATTGTCTTTTGAGCAATCCACATAGTACGAATTTCTTGAAGCTTTGCGTTTTTCCTTGTCCTACTGAGTAGCCTTCCGCCAGTTTTAAAGGTTAAAATTTCATGGACATTGCGACTAGTATTTGTGTGGGAATATTGTGACACTGTGGAAATTTCACAAACATCATTGTGTTACTAATACGACAATTTTTGCCGTAACATATATAAAATAAATAGATCTGAAAAAACTTTCTGCATACTTTCCTCCATAACATGTGTACGGTCGTTCTCTACAGTCTTTGTTTGAACTGAAATGTATTGCAGCAGCTCCAAAATTACTCATATATAACTACTTGAAGATTTTCATCTTCGGTTGCTTAAATGATAGAATGATATTTGCTGCTTAATTATTTTTATAGTTCATTCCAGTTTGAATGCTAAACTTAAGTTTAAATAATTAATGCATTGTATTATTTATTTTAATAGCATTCATTTATTTTATTCGTGTTTTATAATAATGCTCACAGTATATTTCAAAGCCAAAAAGTAGCTGAACGAGCTTCAATTTTCTACATTTTATAATTAAGCATTTGGAAAGTAGAGCAGAAATATTACATTTCATTATATCGTTTTCAATGATAGAGGCGAAAGGTTAGCAGAATTCTTTTCCATTAAAACACGTAACCTTCGATCAGGAAACTAAAATACAACAAAACTCACATCACTGATACCTTAGAAATATATAGTTCTCCTACTGCTAAAATATATTTTTACTATTGTAATAGTTAATAAAATTAGAATCTTTGTAGTCATAAATTGAAACCCGTCGTGGATTGCACTTTCGTTCAGCGTAAATAGCTCAGAAGTGACGGTGATGTCTGGTGGCAGGAGCTTGGGGTATGATGTAGTTGGCGAGGTATTTATGGTGTGAAGGTTGATACACTAGTTTTGGTAGCATAGGTGGTCAATATAGTCGTGGTCGAGCACTCGGCTTTCACACATGATGATGAGTGGAGAGGTTTGGGGTAAAGGCCAGGGAGGTGCCAACAAGTGTTCTGGTGAATGCCTATATATACTCTTGAATTGTGAAGTGTTTGGTCAGTATTTATGTTGGACTCTGGGAGTAATTGCTGGGAGGTCTCGTTGGGTTGCCACAATGACAATGAATTGAAACTAGTTGCGAATGATGGATGACAGTGTATTGTGATCGTGGTAGTGGTAGTGGTAGTCAGAGAGCATGTGTTGGAAGACGTGCTAAGCTTGAACTTACTTCTGATTAAACTTTTTGATGATAGGGGAGATACGTTGCATTTTGTCCGTAGTGTCTTAGACATAAGTAAAATCGCTGTTGGTGGTATTTTTGGATTTATCCTGTTTTTTCTTTGAGTGAAATGATCGATTAAATCAATGATTTTGTTTTGGTGGAGCGGTTCCACTGATGACCAGTGTTCACCTCGATTGCGATGCTGATGATTTCGGACACAATTGAGGCTTTGTGCCTTGTATTGGAGTGGTGGCAACATCGTTTGCCTTACTGATAATGGGAAATGGCACAAGGGATCAAGTGATCTCTATTCATCAGGTGAAAATACAATTTTTTGAAATGAAGACCGAATTTTGAGTGATGTGATCGTGATCTGTGTGTGATCACAGTGATTAGGTGTAATATTTGTAGGGCAATATGTAAGGCTGAAAAGTTGAGAGTAAGGTATTCTGTTCAGGAACTCTGGGCGTGATCATGAAGATGTGTTAAGAGTGATCACTTTCGTGATTAAATCTTGAAATCCAAGGGCCGCAAGCCTTGGGATTACAAACAAGACTTATGCCCTTATTAGGCAATATCACTTAAATCATAAAATTAAAGTCTAAACTATGCTGCTAACTGTGTATCCAATACATATACAAAATTTCCATTCGGTAAGCATTGGGCTAACTGATTGCAACCACGTGTGACAATTACCACAAGTCACACTTCCATAAAAGTAATACACGTAGATTCCCAGCAAACACAGCCTGTCGGCAAAGTGTCGTCAAATTGTTGCCCCGATACCTTTACTGTCGGCAACTGTCATTTCAATGCCAGAAGATAGCCATCTCACAATGGCGTGACGTCTTTTTTGAGACAGTATGTTTGCCGTTAGAAAAAAACAATGGCCCACTGTATTTTTAGGATAACATATGGATATCATCTAAATGATGTCAGCTTAATATCTTCCAACCAACATGTCGCCAATAGCAAAAATAATATTCTGGCCCGATTCCGATATTGCATCTTTATTCTTTGGTAAACTCGCCGTAATCTTATTTATTCTGGGCAGCAACATTTTAGAGACATGGCTCTTTATCACAGTAACGATACAAATATGATGTATTTTTGCCGACAAACCTTTTGAAAGTGTTTTTTGAATAGACAAGATGTTAGCAAACTGTTAACGGCATGACACCTTTTTGAGACAGTATGATTGCTGTTAGAAAAAAGACAACGGCCCACTGTATTTTTTAGGGTAACAGATTGATATCACCTATATTATGTCAGCGTGATATCTCACAGCCAACATGTCGCCAATAGCAAAAATAATATTCCGGCCCGATTCCAATATAGCATATTTATTTTTTCGGTAAGCTGGCCATCATGTTATTTATTCCGGCTCGCTAACGTTTTCGAGACATGGCTCTTTATCACAATAGAAATACAAATATGATGTCTTTTTGCCGACAAGCCTTTTGAAAGTGTTTTTGAATAGGCAAGATGTTAGATAGCTGTTAATGGCATGATGTATTTTTTGAGACCATGTGTTAACCGTTGGCATTCTTTTTCATGATTATATATGTGTCACGTGGTAGCCCATGACATTTTTTTCTTTGAAACATTTTCATTTGTGCAACCATCCGACAGATATATTAAAAACTAACAGAAATATGTTGTTTGCAAGCCTTTGAAGAAACGAAGAAACAGTTTTTAAATAATCAGTGTTAAAAAATTATTTGTTATAATGTCATGGAATTTATACATTCACTTATAAAAAATTGTGTTGTGATAAATTTGAAATTACTGGTAAGTATCAGCAATTTACCCCGTGGTGTATAGGTTAGCGTGCAAGACTGTCACCTCAAGGGTCATAGGATCGAATCCTGCACTCGGCAAGTAAATGGCTTTAACATCATAAATGTGTTGAGAAGTAAATGAAACGAATATATGTAAAGAGGAAATAACAACTACGGAAATTTTTAATCGAAAAGTTGAGGTTTTTTCAAGTTAATACTGCTTATTTATGTACATCATGCCGCTGCAGACCCAGCATCAGAATGACATCTAGTCATCGCTGACGGCATCTTGCCACCATCCAGCCACTGCAGGCCCAGCATCTCGCCGCCATCCAGCCGCAGGCCTGGCGTCTTGCCGTCATCCAGCTGCCGCAGGCCCGGCGTCTTGCCGCCATCCAGCCACCGCGGGCCCAGCGACTTGCCCAGTGGCAGTTGCTGAGGAAGGGCTACGGGGCGCAGCCATCCTAATAAAATTTCAGAACACAAGACCCCTATTCTTATCTGTTACTCAGCAAATAATACTGCTTACGAATATGGTGGTTATTTCGCAACCAATGTTTTTGAGATAGACGAGACTCTCGTCACGTGAGAAATGTTTTTGGAAATATCAAGTGGTGGGGCTACAGATTCTTCGCCCGGAAGTGGGTGGTGCGAGTAGAGAGAGATGGCAGTAACAATTGACGAGGGGTGCTACAGGAGGGAGGGAAAACTTCAGGGGCTCGTCCCTTTTCAGCCAATCGCATGCTGTAAATCGGAGAGAGCTGAGTGCACCCCTGCTTTCACACAAAAACGGCTTCCTGGAACTCGACAGGGCTACCAAAACTGGAACTTCGAATTCCACTGTTTAACAGAATGTGTTCTACTGTTTTATACTACATGTGTTGTGGGTACACTTTCGCGCTTCGCTCTTTTGCAGTTGTAAACACATTTCTTAAAAATGTTTGTATTTATTTGAAATGGTTATTCATTTATAGTTAAAGTCCAAATTCGCGTGTGCTTTAAATAGTGTGTAATATTCTGAATAAGTTGTAGTTAATTTTGAGACTCCAGGAACTCTAGGAACAAGATGAGATGTGAGCATTGGTCAGAAGCAAGGTTTAATTGTGGTTAATGTCGTGTTGAGTAAGCTTGTAAATAATGGAAAATTCGGTGAGTAACATGTTAAGCCTTATTACAACAAACCATTTGAAATACCAGAAAAAACTATAGCTTAAGAATTTGGGACCAGCAAAGCCACAGTTAAATATAACACAACAAAAAAGCCAAGGTGGTGAACGCAGTGGTTCGTATACGCGAAAATTCAACTTAATTACATACAATTTCGTGGACTGACTATGCGGGTGTGATGTTAGGAATGCGTTGTTCTGTTTAATTTGTTTACTAGTAAAACCTAATGCCCTTGCATGGACTGTCAATAGGGTAAACTATTTGAAACATTTGGGAGATAAAGTTAAACGATCTGAATCAAGCTCACAGCACATAAACAATGCCATGGAGTTTTCAGTGATCGGTAAGGTGAATATTCATTGCCAGTTAGATAATGCGTACAGGTTGAAAATTTAAAAGAACAACGAACAAGTAGAAAAAAAATGGCTACATTCTCAGTAAGCTAATTGACTGCATACAATTCTGTGGTATATTTGAATTGGCACTGAAGGGACATGATGAGTCAGAAACTTCCGAAAATCCAGGCATTTTTCTTGGCTTAGTAAATTTAATGGCTGAGCTTGATAGCACGCTGAAGCAACACATAGAAAGGACTGATAACAGGGTGTTTTTAGGACTTTCCAAAACAATCCAGAATGAATTGCTAGACTCTATTTATGCCGTGTGTCTTCAATTAATTCGTAACGAAATCGCTGAAACTGCGTTTGTATCAACTGAAGCAGATGAGACAACAGATTGCGCAATATTATCACAGTTAGTATTTGTAAAAAGGTATGAACTAAATGGAAACATACATGGAAGATTTGTTTCTTACATCATCCCGAATAACCAAACTGCAGAGGGAATCACTTGTGCCATTTTTGATGAGCTCATAAAAATGAAAATAAGTGAAACACCTGAAAAATTAGTTGCGCAAAGCTACGACGGTGCTTCAGTTATGAGTGGCAAAACACTGAGGTGCAGGCTAGAGTTAAAGAAATTTACAAGGACGCTCATTTCGTGCATTGCTATGCTCATCAGCTAAACCTTATTACTGAGAGGCGCGCAACTCAAAACAAACCCGTGAAATATTTTTTAGTAATTTGGAAAGTTTCTGTTAATTTTTTTCCAAATCAACTAAACGTACAGCGATACTAGATGAAATTGTGAAAAAACGTTTGCCCAAAAGTTCAACAACCAGGTGGAATTATAAGGCACACAGCGTGGCCATAATTCTGGAACACATAAACGACATTGATGCCTGCCTTGAAAATATTACTGATGAGCTTTCATCTGACTATTCAACTACCGCTAAAGCTGTAGGACTTAACAAAATGTGCTAAACAGTAATGACTTAATTTTCTTCCTTCAGTTTTTTTAGTAAAATCATGCCGCACTGTGATGTTCTGTACAACCAACTTCAGAAAAGGAATATCGATTGCCTCAAGGCACAAAAAATTGTATCTGAATTAAAGACAATCGTTCAGAGTGTTAGGAATTCGTTAGATATTGACCACTACTGGTTTAGTGGCGAAAATGTTGACTCGGAAACACAAATAAAAAAAAAAGGGTACGTTTCAGTGATGCTAAAAAACTCATTGCGAAGGAGGTCTGTGATGTTATTTTGACGTGTATCGATGACAGGTTTGCCTTCAACGATCACCTTTCTGTAGCAACTCTGTTTCAGCCAGATTTGTTTACACAACACCGGATAGTTTTTCCCGAGGTGCAGTTCAAAACTGTATTTACATTATTTAATGTTAACCAAAATAGGCTTCGCCAGGAATTGCTTGTTCTTTATGCACGTGATGATTTTAAAAGTACATCAGGTGCGCTAACTCTTCTAAACTGCCTATACGAAAATAATTTAGCTACTGTTTTACCAGAAACCTGTCAAACTTTTGAGAATTATTTGCACCATTCTCATGACAATTTCTGAAAGTGAAAGGTGCTTCTCAACTTTGAAAAGAATTAAGACATTTACAAGAAATACTGTGAAAGAAGAAAGGCTTAATGCTTTGGCGATGTGCAGCATCGATAAGAACATGTTAAAAAAGCCAAACTTTAAAAAGCTAGTCTTCGACCATTTTTCTGAGCAAATGGAACGAAGAATGGATTTTATTTACAAACATTTTAATTAAGGTATGCTACCATCATCCTCTAACTTAAATTTGACATACGATTTTTAATTACTGTATGTAGACTAATATTTGGTATAAAATTATTTGTTCTAGTATATTTAAGTTATCATTATCATTAGTATAGTAGAATTAGTATTATTATCTTATCTCTCATGTAATGTACCACACCACCTAGGTAGTCTACTGGTTGGAAGGCATATAAACCTACACAAAATTAAAACAATCCAATATCTGTGCTAGTGATTAGACCAGTGGCCACGTTGTATTGACCATTAAAAATCGAGTATCGCAATTTTTCTTCCAACAACCACATTTAATTTCTGTATTTAACTACATAAGCCACACTCACATAAGCCTGTTCACACAATTTATTTATCACTGTCCCTATTTTAAAAAATATATATTTTTTATTATCTGAGTTACCATTGTCACAACCCTCCCAGGTTCAAAAGTCACCAGTTACATCAGGTCTTGCCACCATACAGCCACCGCAAGCCTGGCGTCTCGCCGCCATTCAGCCGCCGCAGGCCTGGCGTCTTGCCACCACCCAGCTGCCGCAGGCCAGGCGTCTAGTCGCAATCCAGCCGCTGCAGGCCCGGCGTCTTGCCATCATCCACCTGCTGCAGTCCCGGCGTCTTGCTACCATCCAGCCACCGCAAGCCTGGCGTCTCGCCGCCATCCAGCCGCCGCAGGCCTGGCGTCTTGCCACCATCCAGCTGCCGCAGGCCTGGCGTCTTGCCGCCATCCAGCTGCCGCAGGCCCCGCGTTTTGCCGCCATCCAGCCGCCGCATGCCTGGCGTCTTGCCGCCATCCAGCCGCCGCAGGCCTGGCGTCTTGCCCTCATCCAGCTCCTACAGGCCCGGCGTCTTGCCGCCATCCAGCCGTTGCGTGCCGTTGCGTGTTTGGCACAAGAACTATTTTATACCAGGAATTACCACCTATTTTCATTCATATTAATTATGAATAAATATATTACAATTTATCAATTAAGTATTGGAAAAAAGTTCCACTTAACCAAAAAATAAGATACCTTTATGTTAACAAAAGTATAAAACGCTTGTAATACATGGTATATTTAGGTAACAACCAAATTTGTCATATATTGGGTGATTATTATTCATAGATTTGTGGCGTAATTATCACCGCAAGATTAATCAGACACACAAAAATGCAATTTATAAACTGTATTTTATTTCTAGGAACTCTGGAGGATCACAATGTTTATAAAAACATTTTTTAATTAAAATAATACATATTAAAATGAACTTCCGCGCATCCCGTAGGACCATTAGACGGAATTCAAATAAAACCATTTTGAAACATTAAACTTTACTATATTTTCTCCAATATTTCGTTTGCTTCCGACGCTGATAAAATTAAACCTGCCTCATTATTAAATTAACTACAAATTAAAAAATAAATAAAATAAAATTAGGCTAAGAAAATGGAGAACTTGAATATAATATGAAACACATTACTTTCAACAGATTAAAACTCCTGCATGGGTCAGGGCATCCTAACGGACCTATCCAAAGCCCGACCCTGCTAAAATTACAACTTCACAAACATCTAAGACTGTTCTCAAAACGTGAGTTAACTAAATAGCTAAAAATTAGCACCAGAACATAATTAACTTAAATGGCGCAATATAAGGTGGGTAACAAGCAGAAAACTGTACAAATGAATGCGAGAGTATGTGGGCCCTTTCAACTAGTCATAAACTTTTCAGGCTACCCCGTTCGCAACACTGTAACATAACCTCAGTCTTAATGCAAAGTCCCGAAATGTAATAGGGCTCCTCAGTGAACAAGTTACATGAAACTGAATTTCATTTAAAGTGTCACCAACTACCGAGACAATAATTTAGAATGTTACCCTAAGCGCCTGGCATGCTGACTTCCTCTACAGAGTCCTCCCATGGGGAACTCAAGCATCACCACACCTGAAGGGTGTTTCCAAGCAGAAGGGTACGGTAGAAGTGGGCCAGCCCAGCGCTGATACAAAGGCCGTCCACTCCGAATTGCGTCGCAATCAATCAGAAGGTATCATTATCGCGCATGCATGGAGAGTGGGGATTACATAGAGAATGGAAGGAAAAAGGAGGGGAAGAGTAACCAAAGCACTCAAGACGGGAGAGTCACTGTTCACGCATCATTTTTGAATGCGCCCACTATAAAATTATATACCTAGCAGTCACATACTGTGCAATCCTCCCCCCCCCCCGCCCTTCCGGGCTAAATCACTCTTCAGCACAGCTTTATTTTCAGAATAGACGACAACATGTACAACACTGTAGAACACCAAATCATAGGAGAAGAAAACAACATTTTTAGAAGTAAAATCACTCTTGAGCAAAACACGATGAAAACTGTCCGTCAGAAAATCAACACACTCCACACCAATGCAATCTTCTATTTGGCACACCTCGGCTAGAGATCGCTCGTCTCCTCCCAGGGGAAATGTGTCGGCGTCCACAACTGGGGGACTTGGTAACAGCGCTCTTCCTAGCGCCTGCACAACGCAACCAGCACAGCACACAGTCCAGGGGGTTTGCGGGTTAACAGGCACCACAGCCGCGAACGCACAGGATCATCATCCACCTAACAGCACTGCTACAACATCGACTTCATCAAAGGCCAACATCTCTTCGTCCTTACCGCCGAGTAATATAAACAAACGAGCATCGCACAATGTAAAAGGGGAAATTTTTTTCAAAAACAAAAACCAAGGAAAGGAACTAGGGAAGGGATACACAAGCGCATTACAAAATCAAAGAATCAAGAAACACTCAAATAAATTACTAACAAAATTACACTAAAACCCTGGGGAAATATTTCTTAAGGTGACTCGCGTGAGCTTTACGAAACTCACGCGAAACCCCCTCAAGATATAACATTACCGTATTATTATTTATAAACTTTGAAATCCGAAAAGGGCCAACGAATTTAGGTATAAATTTGGACCCGATGTCCCTATCACTATCTGATAAAACAACGTTCTAACACAGCACTAGGTCCCCAATGGGACCCGGTGCTAAACGCGCAGCTACTTCCTTTTTCGCGTCAAGAAGGCGCTGCGAAACCCTGCCGAGGAGACGGCTCATGGCGGTAGAGTCAAGAGTAAATGGAAGAGGGAGATTCCATAAATTAACCAAATAATGTAGTAACGGACGTCCCAGAAAGGGGAGGGAGGGAGGCGAGTCAATTGAATCACGAACGGCAGAATTAAAGCCAATATTTATAAAATCCAAATCACGATCCCCCTGGGTATGATATTGATTATAAAATATAGTGAGACACGCCTTCAAGTTCTTATTGAAGTGTTTGACCTGGTTGTCCTTAGGGAAGTAGGGGTTCGAGATGTAAAATTTCACAGCCCACTTAAAACACATGTCCTTAAAACACGTGGATTGATAATACCGGGAATTATCAGTAACTAATTCCGCAGGAGCACCAAAAATTACCCACACCTGCTGCTCCAAGATTTTAACAACAGTGGGAGCTTTCATATTTCGCAACGGTAACAAGATCACAAATTTAGTAAGGTGTCCAATACTATCAATATACAAACATTCCCTTTCTTAGACTTAACTAACGGACCAAAAATATCCAAGTGAACAATATGCCAGGGACAATAAGGAACTTTAATTTGCATTTTACCGAAATTGGTTTGGGATGCCTACTTTCAACGTTGACAGCCATCGCATGTCCTGACATACTGAGTTACATCCTGCCTTAATGTGGTCCAACCAAAATGAACAGAAAATTTCTCTATGATTTTGTTAATACCTAAATGTCCGCCATACAACGAATCATGAAAATAGCTTAAGAACATAGGCCTTAGTGCTTCCGGAACCACAACAGTTTTAGCCCGTCCTGATATCCCCGAAAAATAAAGTAGACCATCATTTTCAAAAAATGGGCATTAAACACCAGAATTCAAATTTTTCTTTATTTGTTGACAGCAGCTGTCAGAACTTTGCACTTGACGGAGTTGAACGAATATTTCGGGAAACCCCTGATTTAATCCGAGACTAAACTGTTGGTTCAGCGGGAAGTTCTACAAAATCTGCCGAATCATATATGTGGGACAAATCATCAGCCATTGGATTATCCGAACCCCTTACATGGTGTACCTTAAATTTTAATCGAGATACGCACAAAACCCATCTTTTCAATTTCCCTAATTGGTGGGGATGATTCAGAACCCAACCAAGGGCCTGATTATTGGTGTACAAATCGCACTCGTCGTTTTCAATGTAAGGGGTGAATTTTTCCAGTCCAAACAAACAAGCAAGAGTTTCTTTTTCATAAATATCTAAAGCTCACTCAGACTCAGTCAATGTCCAACTCGCAAAAGCCACTGGGGTAATGTGGCCTTCGCGTAACTGACCCAACACCATACTTAAGGCTAAGGCAGAGGCACCCCCCACAACCACAAAACGATTTTCAAAATTTGGCAATACCAATACCAGTAATGAACTAAGTATTTTCGGTAATGAATTAAAACTCCGTTCCCACTCGAGGTCACATATTAAATTCTACTCCCTTTTTCTTTAATCGATTCAGGGAAGCTGCAATCTCCAAGTAATGTTCTATAAAGCATGAGTATACCCCATCAGACCTAAACATTTTTGAACCTATTTAACAGAATGTGGGCGGGGAAAATTTACTATCGGGACTACTCGATCAGGGTCTAGTAATAATTTGCCCTCACTAATGACATACCCGAGAAAGTTTACTTTATTAGTAGCTAATGTCACTTTATCTTAGTTCATTGTCAAACCAACGTCCCCGAATCTCTGTAACACTTTACGTAAGCGGTCCAGGTGCTCCTCAAAACTTTCACTGTATACGCTGACATCGTCAACATAATTGAAAACAAATTTTAATTTTCAATCTGAAAGTACATGGTCCAAAACCCTATACAAAACTTGACTGCCAAAATTAGCCCCCACAGAAATCCGTGTAAATTCATATTGATTCCATGGGGAGCTAAGCGCGATGAATTTATGGCGAGAGGGATCTAAAAGACACTGATGAAAACTATGATTCAAGTCTAAAACAGAATACATTTTAGCATGCTCTAAATGCTGCAACGCTCAATCCACAGCAGGAAGGAGAAACGGATCTTTATGAATTTTGCTGTTTACTAACATATGGTTTATCACAAGCCTATATTTATCGCTATCCTTTTTTCGAACTAAAAACCTCGGAGAACAATAATCAGATGTTGACGGAACGATGACACCCGCCTGCAACAATTTTTCAATAATTTCACGAAAGGCTTTCAATTTCAGAGGCGGGCATCTACAGTGACTGTCCCGAACCGGTACGTCATCAATTAACGTAAACCGTTAAGGAAGCTTGTTACACTTTCCAATTTTAGGGGTAATCACATCCCCAAACTCCTCACGAAGTTGTGTCAAGGCATCTTCCGCCTCACTAACCTTTCCGTTTACAACCAAGGTATTGTTAAGATTAGCATATTTTAAAGAATTAAACTCCAGAGCTTCCAAACGCACTTTGGTTTTCGGTGCGAAACCAAAGTACAACAACGTAAGGTCTTGGAAATCAATTAAGGCCCTTGTATGACTTAGAAACTCGAATCCTAAAATAAGTTGGTGATTTAAGGCAGGCAATATCCCAAACGGAAAATTCCACGAAAATCACCCAATCTTAAAATGTAGGTTAACTACATGTGACGCCATGACAACTTCTACATTAGCAATCCCCATCAGGAAGCACACGCACCTTAAAATAAACCTTGGTGTTTATTAAGTGTATAATAAATTGCCAACTGGCAATACAGTGAGTAGCGCCGGTGTCAATCAAAGCACAGGCTACCTGCACCACGCACGCGGAAAGCGGAGTTTTTTTTACTAAACGAATGGCGACTGAGAACCCCGCATTTATTCTCAGCCATCAATCGTTTCACGACGATTTATAGGAAGCACGCACGTGTCCCGTCGTTCCGCATCGGAAGCACTTCCTGGACTGCTCCAAACAGTCACGTCCCAGGTGCCCGCTGCAACGTGCATTACTACGTACGATTTGTGACACGTTAGCCGTATCAACCAGATCAGTTGGAACTTCGTTATCCAAAATCCAACATGGCGGTGACTGATCCACCTTAACGTCGCCCTTATCGCCCCATTCCTTCCGAGGTTTGGAACGCGAAAAAAAAACTTGCCCCAGGTCGCAGGATCAAGTTCCGAGAGCCTGTCGTGGCGACGTGGAGGTTAGAGAAGACTCGTTTGCCTTGACGCAGCATGCGCCCGAGCTCGCTGAAGCGGGGCGGGGGCCCCTACAACGGCGCTCGTTGACCCGCCGAGCACGATCCTTCACTTGTATTGCTAGACTATTGTTGCCAGGTCCATTTCTGTAACCGAAAGCAAGAAAAAATTATTAACTTCTTGCCTTTAATCACTAGTGAAAAAAATAATAAATTATATAGACATGTAATATTCTGATTTAGTTTAAGGAGCTATTATTTGTGTCATGCTGTGCGAAAAATTTCATTAAATGTTTTTAAATTGAATTTATGACAAAAACAGTGAAAATCCTAGATGGCGGGGACTGATCCACATTAAGGGGGCTATGTAGCTGTGCGTCCAAGGTTAAGAAGCGAGGGAGCGATACGGGCGATGTTACCACTCATGCCTAGAGCCTCATCTCTCCTACAGGCTGTTCACTGTCAAACAAGCACATTTGAAAGCCCTGCTTCAGATCTACTTTTACGAACGTTGTGTAGTCTTACGCTTTATGTAAAATTAACATTATCATGGGCCTCATCACTTTATTAATGCTTTGGCCCAGTGAAATTATTAGAAAAAATAATACTTTCCAAATCTGCTCATTTTACACTTTCATGCATTAAAAGAACCAAAAAGCGAAATAATTATTTAAGTCGTCACAAATGGTAACCTAACACTTTTTATTCGACGTAGTTATATGGAACTACTTTGTCTCCATCGTGACTAACTTTACTGGGCGCATGTTACTCAGTGCGCCGTTAAAATATATGCAGGTAGGAACAGTAACTTTTTTATAAGGTTGATTTCGAAAGTGCTCACTTTATGGTGAAAAGCCTTTACGCGCAAGGCGTGCAAGTGTTTCCGTCAGTGCGCTGTACTTTGTGAATTATACTTCTAACAGTGAGAGCCTTTTACATGCGATAAAAGCCCACAGATTAAACAATGATCGTACTTTACTCCTACGTCTTCAAGAAACTGCGCAGGTGAGCTCTAAAAGGGCGATTTTTGTACTATTTTCATTAATTTTTCTTTTAATACACTTAGTATGATAAAAGTAAAAGAAAAATACGCTTATATAGCTGATATTTACCTTGTCTGGCGAAAAGTTGTATTCCCAGAACATTCATTTACTGAAATACGCGTATTCGAGCAAACAGCGATTTCACAGAAAATATTTTAGTTCATAGTGCTCTTAAAACTGTTCAAGGGCAAAAATTTTTTTTTTCTGGGTTTTCAGGAAAATTTATAGTTTTATGGAACGAATTCGTGGCATCTTGATAAAAAAAAAATACCACATGAATTGAAAAATTCAATGTTTATAATTTTTTTTCTAGCGTAAATATAAGACATTTAACTTAAATAATCTTTTCTTTAAAGAAATTTCCGAAAAAAAGTTTTTTTTAATACAAATTTTAGTTTCCGCTAGTGTTCATTGAAGTCGCAACAGGGATGGAATGTCACGATTTATTTGAAATCCGATGCTTGGTTCACCTTCCGTAAAGGTTTAAGTTTAAACTATTTTGACTTTAAATTTTATCCCCGAACGCGTAACAAATTTCCAATAAATATTCTTCTTGGAATTCTTATAAAATAATTATTTTGATCTGCAGCTAAACGTGTTACTTTTGCACCATTTTGAGACTTGTGCGAAAAAAGATAAAAACCTAAAATTCCTAGAATTAATTAATTTTTAAATTAATGTTCTTCCGTTGCCAGATTACTAGTTCTTACCACACAGAAAAATAATGACATTTCCAAAAATAAAAAAATTGAAAATGATTTTAATATCTTCAAAACGCATAAGGGCTAGTGGTTTATACATTAATTTTAAACATGTTACCTGAAGTAAGGTCTGCTCTACTCAGGTTGGGAAGTTCAATGCTAATATTTTAGCAAATGAGCATCTTCGCCGCCACAATACTGCTCGTGCTGCATGCGTATTGGAATTGCATTGTTTTGTATTTGAACAAACGAGGCGATTACGATTTTCATCAAATAAATATAATTGTGTAAAATGTTCCGATTCTTGTTGTTACAATCTACATAAAGACCTTCTTCACACGAGATTTAAAATTTTATTAAATATGTTCACAAAGTGTTGTTTGACATTCAGAAGTAAAACAGGATCTATCAAAATTTCGGATTACAAAATTACTTAATTTAAACAGGATCTATAAATTCCTTTTAAGTACAGTTATCTTTATTACATTTTTTTTTTTTTTTTTACGAAAGTTCAGTGCCAAACACGATTGTATTTTTACTGCTTACGATCATAAGAACCATTGTAGGGTGTGCATGATAAGTATTCCAAACCTTAGTAGAATAAAACCTACCTGAAGAAAACAGGGTTTTTAAGCCAATTTATAAAATCTGAGACATGTAAATACTACATCACGGGTTTTTACAACTTTGTAAAAAAAAATTTGACAAAGTGGTGCATTTTGTGGAAATATTTCTTCATCCATACATGCGTACGTTTTACTGCAATCCAATACAATATAATAAATTAATATGTAGGACAAAGACTTATTTAGCCAAAAATATGCCTTTTTTGAAAATGCTTCCCTCTGAAATTTTGTGTCTGTTGCCGACATCTATTAATAAAACACTAAAATACACTATCTACCAAAAAGTAATTGGGCACCTATCCACAATGTTTGCTTGGTGGTTGTCACCCCGTTAGAATCTCGTAGGGCCACCTCTTGTGGCTGTAACAGCAGCCACCCTGTCTGGCATGCTCTCTACGAGTGTTTGCAGGACATTCTCGCTATTCCTCTTGCAACCATTCCATGAGTTGAGCAATGGATTTTGGCCACGCCTGACGAGCCCTCACCCGGCGATCCAATTCGTCCCAAATATGTTCTATAGGGTTGAGGTCGGGGCTCTGGGCGGGCCAGTCCAATAGGCGAACAATGTTGTCGGCGTACCACTGCATAGTAGCTCTTGAAACATGGCACCTGGCATTGTCATCTTGGAAGTAACACGGGTCCATTCCGTAAAATCGCCACAATGTTGGAGCATTTCATTATCCAGAATGTTACAATAGGCCTCTCTGTTCATGCTACCACGGACAAACACCAGTGGTCCTACGCCGAAGGCCGTGAAACACAAGTCAACTGACATGCTGAATTACCTGTCTTCACGGGTGCCCAATTACTTTTTGATAGATAGTGTATGTTGCATCACCTCTTAACAAATTGAAAGTTTATTCTATGTGCATTTATCGTTCATCCGGAATCTAGAGCTGAACTATGTTTACTGATTAGAATCGTCTCGATCCATGTCAATCAAACAGTTGCACCTGCAATGCAATAAAAATGGGTAGCAAAAATCAATACGGCAGCAAGTATTTGTGTTCGCAAGTACTCGAGTGACTGTCTGGAAAAGAGCATGTAAAGCAAATCTGTGTCTAACACGAAACCGTCAATACGACGAAATCGTCAGTACAGGAATATCAGAGTATTTTGGCCATCATATTTAAAGATACCTTACCTAACATTTTCAGCCGTACCGTGGATGCAGTATTTCAGAAATTTTTTATCAACTGCGATATTTCAAAATATCATAGAACCATGTGAAGACCTGTTGTCAACTTGAGTACCTCTGTTGAAACTGTTCCTTACGGTTCTTTGGAAGGGGTTGAAACATTCCTGTCCTGTAAAATACAATAATTTTATCATGAAATACTGTCACCACGTATCAGTTAGATGGAAAATAATGTTAATGCATAAACATAAGGCACAAATTATTGGCGGAATAACGTGTCTCTGTCTCATTGTCAATACCACAAAAAATGAATTAGTATTTGCATTTGAATACGTACCATTAGATTCATGAGCTAATAAGAAAATATTTTACTGGCGATATTTTCGAGAGATGTTCTTGACCATTCACCACCAGAAATGAGATTTGATGTGGTTGTTGAACACTGCCATAATTCCAACGCCAAAAACTTTTTTAAAAATATTCTTAGTCGTGTATAACTTGAACAGAATGATAAGTTCTTCACACCACTCTGCGACAAAAGAGATTTCCAGTTCAAGTTGAAGCCAAACACAATTTCGTATTATGTATAACTTTTAAGGTAAAATGGTGTCTTGTCAGCCTTCATCTATAGCCACATGAGCCGTAGATGAAAAATGAGGTTAGAACAGTGTATATAGTAAGCGCTTTGAGAGGTTTGCAGACTTAATCTGACCTACTTTTGATGCAACTAGAATATATTCAAGTTAGTGAAAAGTATTTTATTCATATAAAAAGACGGATCTGTTGAAGAATTCAAATGTAAACGAACACGTCAATCACTGTTGTCCATGTGATTTGTCAGTTATATTGTCGATGGGTGAGCCAATGTTGCGTACATTTCGCAGAAGACGGTCTACCTCATCTTTATTCTACGGCGTGAGCGAGACGCTATAGCAAGGACGGTAGAGTACTCGAGTACGAGAGTCGACGCACCGATGCTGCACCCCTAAAGTGGGACATGGTGACAGGAACAACGAGGGCTGCAAGGAGGCGTGACACTCCTGCTGACCCGCTGGTTCTTCTGTGGTCGCACGAAAGACACCCAGCTAGCTTTCCTTCCGTGGTTCCCGACGTCACGATCGTCTGTGGGCGTTTGCAATCGTCGGGTGAAAGGAAGAGCTTCGTCGCCAGTCTTGCCGCTGACGTTTCGTCGAGCCCGTTTGCGATTCCAGCAGAAGCGTTATCACGCTGTGCAGTTTTTTTTAAGACTTAACCATAGACAGCGTCGGCTCTTTTATTGTAGTCTATTCACGGTATCTTCGCACTTTTTGAACCCCACATTTGAAAATCGTCCCATATAATACATGTTTGGTTGTTTCCTTAATATGTAATATGCCACAAGCGTTTTATTCTTCTATTAACATGGTCGTATTTGAATTTTGGTTAAATTGGACCTTTACTTAGATATTGTTTATAAATTATTATATTATATTTTTAAGTAATATGAATAAAAACAGTGACAAAATACGTACGTTGGTAATGACGAGTAGTAAATAGTTCTTATGCAAAGTAGTATTACCCCGAGTGCGTACGAATGCGGTGCGTTGTCCCTTTGGTGTAATTTTCTAGCTTTGTTTGCACGAGGCTGAGGAATATCCTATAAGAAAAATTTAAGTAGTCCTTCAGAAAAGTTGGAAGATACCACGAATAGACTATAGTCTCGTACACGCCGTACAAAATGAGACTGCACTTTTACGTTACACTGTCCTCCTTATTTGCTATGGTATCTTTTTGATGATGAGAAAAAAAAGGGGGGGGGGAGGGAAAGAATCTTAAGATCGTTCTACCGACCACATCACCCTATAAAGATGACTACGCTCCTTTAATTGTTGTAAATAAATTTTTGAGCTTGAAAATTGATTCCTTGGCCTGCTTTAATCTTGTTTGCCTAAAATTCACAGCTTTTGCCTTCTCTTAAGCTTGTTTGCTAATTTGAATTAAACTGTCTTTTTTTAATACGAGGCGGCAGTTACTATTGCCGTGACAGTGTTTCAGATTTAAAACGTATAAATAGGTAGTTATAGATCATTCATGGTTACTTCCAACTTTTCTGAAGCCATGCTAGTGTTCTACTTCCAGTATATTCATCCGCCTCATTCAAACAAAATTTAACAAAGTGTTTCAAATTACACCAAAGGGACAACGTACCACATTCGTGCACACTATGTGTAATAATATTTTGAATTAGAACTATTTCGTACAAGGTGTTGCCAACACACCCTTTTTTATCCCTGTTTTTAATCATATTAATTATGAGATATACATTTAAATGTATATATTAATTATAAGTAAAAGTTCACTTTAACTAGAAATAAGGTCATTTTATATTAACAGAAGTATAAAACAGAAGTATAAAACGTTTATGATAGAAGACATATTTAGTAAATATCTAAACACATAAAATATATGGGGTAATTTTTAGGGATAGACCGATGCCGATACCGATACCGATTAACCGGCCGATACCATGACCATTGGCATCGGTGGCATCGGAACATTATTTGCCGATTATTATTCACCGATTAGTAGCACTAATTTATTTAATACAATGTTAAATAGCATCTCGTAAAGTGTTAATTTACCACATCCCTCAACCAGATATCCTGTCCATAACCCAAAACATATTCGGAGCAATTGTTTTCCGATGATATGCTCCTTTTGTTTTCATTTTACGGCATTTAATGTTAGTTCATTCGCCAAAGATTGTGTGCAGCATTCGTTTTTGGACACTATGTGAATGCAAAACAACGCGACTTAGGGTCACCGAAAAATTGTGAAGTGCGAAAAACGACGAAATTTGCCATTCTTAACTGTTTTATGCGAATTTTCACTATTTGTTTTCAAAACACGAAGTTTTACCCCCAAAAAAACCTATCTTCCCATTTGTTTACATTACATTCGAGACGTCGCCTAGCGAATGTTATTAGAATCGACAGTAATCTTAATAGATAGTGGACGTTATTTTCTCAAATATCCAAAATAGGGCAGTAAATTCGATAAATGAGTGTCCATACGACATATATCGATAGTTATTTGGATGGATCATGACCCGAAAGAGAGCAGCACAAGCAATTCGTACTCGTTTTCTCGCAATAACAAAATATATCTCGTGTAGTCTTCGGGCATTGCATTCCGAACTGAAATGTTTTGATTGTGTGTATCCACTGTCATCTACAGTTCGTATTTTGAACCTCGGAATCGGGATCGAGACGCTACGACGTGTGTGTGTGCTGTTTGACGTTCTTGCGAGTTTAATGGACCTTCGAATTTTGCATTCTATCAGTTTTGATGATTTTCTGCCGTGTTTAATCACATTTTTATAGTTTTGGATGTTTCATGTATTCTATTTTGATGGTTGTATGGCTATACTGTAAAGTTTTTGAAATTAAATTGTGCGTTGCCTAAAGCCCACGAAATGACAAAGATTTCGTCAATCAAAAATCGTGAAAGGGAGTACAAAAGTAATGGATTTTACTTTTTTTTAATAGAAAACACGAAATAATGATGTGTAGGTTTTGCAGTGTGCGCTTTGATTGGATGCGCAAAAACACATGCACAAAACATGTGTCCAATGGCACACACAAACAACACTAAGATCGTCAATCCACACTGTCTACGAAAAAAGTTTCTATTAGTGATCAGTTTGCAGAAAAACAAACTAAAATCCATGTGTGATTTTGTGGATATGATGGTATCATCCAACATTCCCCTGGAAAAAGCCGACAATCCCAGGCATGAGAAACTGGCTAGAAAAATAAGTTCAAACTGAGTTTAGCATAAAATTCCATGCACGTTTTCCGTGGCAGTAAACATTTTGCTTTTCAGTGTAGTAGTCCCAGTGAATATACCTACAAGCTGCATTGAACCTAACCTCAAATAGCAGAAACGAACCTAGCAGCTTTATTTTTTTTCCTTCGTTATTTGATTTTTAGACCTATGTTGCACAACGTGTGTGTTTTCCACTACTTGTGTAAGATGACTAGGGCTGAGATGTAATTATTTGCAAGATGCATTTACATAATACAGCAAGGATATAATTATTTTCTAACGGACAGAGAAAAATAAATCATTGAGGGAGCGGTAGTTAAAAAAATTCAATTATTTCAAATAATAAATTAGAATTGCGTGTATTAAAATTACCAGATCTAAAATCCAAGTCTTTTATGAATTCGGTTTGTAATTAATGCTGTATTGTCTGGTAGGCTTAACATTATTTCCTTGACTTTTAAGTTACTTATTTGCCCAGTGAAATTGTCTATCTTCATTTTATTATTAAAATTAGTGTTGTATTTCATTTCCATGCAGTAGATACCTAATACGAAGTGCTTAAAGTGTTCATAAAACTGAATATTTAAATTTAAGCAGTAAAAAGTATTTCCAAATTTCGGGGACTGGAAATTACGATTGTAGTTATCACAACTGGTATCGGCATCGACAGTTGAGAATCAGTATCGTTGACATCGGCCAAGTGTCGTATCAGCCTATCCCTAGTAATTTTTCAAAGGTTTGATTCCAAAAGTGTGAATACACCACAAATAGAATAAAATGGCAAAGCACGTAGTACCTTTTGCCACCAAGTTGTAAAAGAAAGGATATTCCGTAGATTATATTTCTGTTGTCCTATTTTATCCATTGTATTTTTTTCGAAATTTACATGAAGCATTCACCAACGAACAATATATAAACGTCGTCAACCAGTTATGCCAGCGAAACGAAATAAAACCTCACTAATATAGGCGCAAATAGTTAATTTAAAAAATCAGACGCGACATCAACTCAACTCGTTAAAATAAGGAGAATAATTAAGATTTTCATTATTTTGGTAAACAATTGTTGTCACTGAAATTTACTTCATATGACAAATAAACATTTGATAGAGCTATGTTCATGTGAATGTAGAGTGAGTACAGGATTTTCAGTAAAGCCAGTGTAGGGCACATTCAGTGTCGCCCCACTCGCCTTCCTGGTACATACCAGTAAAGGATGTTCACGATAAAATGAACACTTTAGAAATGAGCCTTAGAAAAAAATCACTGCCCCTGCATGCATAAATTTAAATGGGCGCATTGAGTGAAATTCGCCCAGTAAAGTTGGTTATGATGGATGGAAAGTAGTTCCATATCTTAACGTCGAAAAAAAGTGTAAGGTAACCATTTGTGAAAACTTAAAACTATTTCTTTGGTTTTCTGTTTTTTTTTTTTATGCATCGAAGTGTAAAAATGAGCTGATTTGTACAATATTTACTTTTCTAATAATTTCAGTTTCACGTGTATAAAGTGATGTGGCCCATTGCAATATTAATTTTATATAAGGGGGAAGAATACAGAGTGTGCATACAAGTAGATCTTAAGCAGGGCTCTTGAAAGTGCTCATTTTACTGTGAACAGCGAATAAGAAGAAACATAGAGGTAGAGTGCGCATGCGAGATGCGCAGCAGACCCTCTATGTTTCAACATTGGCCTGCTTGCCTACCGATAGCACATTTAAAACACCGTGGATAGGATTTGGGGTTAGAATACTTGTAGGTTCATACGTTTCCGGTAACCTATTTTAGTGCAGCTACTTTATATTTAAAAAGAATTTTATTCACTTACAATGGCGAGGCTTTTGAAAAAGTCAAATACAAACGAACACGTTCGTCAGTGCTGACCATGTGACTGCGGTTGTACTGGTAATGGCCGAGTCAATATTGGGGGCATGCGCAGAAGACAAAAATTGTTGGGGCCGTGGTGGCTGAGAGGTTAATCCGCTTGCGTCCTACCACGGCAAACGGAGTTCAATCCCCGGCCGGGTCGTTCCCGGATTCTCGCAAGTGGGAATCGTGCCGGACGATGATGCTGGTCGACAGGTTTTCTCGGGGGTTGGGTTATATTATATTCATTGGTATATTATATTTATTTATATATTACATTATATTGAGAGCTAGTTATTTTTCGCAAAAAAAATTTGACTACATGATAGGCTTCAATACTTTAAGCATCCAACAGCAGCATGTCTATTGGCATAGGTTGCTATCTGCTTGAGAGGGTGTTTTCATATTTGACCGGACCACTCAGAATTCGGCAACATCTGCATAGTCTCCTACTTGATTCGTGCGTAGGCAGTTAACACGTGCCAAATATTAATTCAGCCAATTAAGATTGCGCGAAATTTCACTACCCTTAATTATATTTTGTTTATTATATTGATTTATTATATTATATTAATGTGTATACTATATCTGTGCTTTGTAAAATTACTTTCAATGTTGGCTAACAACACAAGGGGCAGCCTAAAATTGAACTTTCTTTCCCCCAGAAACTCTCTCTCAGCCAAGGCCTTTGCACTGCTGGGATGACTGGAATTGTCTGTTGGGATGGCTAGAAGTGTCCGCTGGGACGGCTAGAAGTGTCTGCAAATATGACGGAGACGATTTTAATGAGAAGGCGTCCTGGGTGCGCACCCAGCTAATGGTTTATTGTGGTAATATTCTAACACCGTTTCTGAAAGTGACTTGACTATGAGCGGGCTAAGGAAAGTAACTTTTTACGTTGTTTGCCATGGAGTAGAAAAATCGCCGGTGTTAAAATAGAACGGCCCTGGAGAAAATATGCAAACTTTGTGATCGTAAAGTCGACGGGTTGCACGGGCAAATTTAGTGAGAGTTTGTTTGCCTAGTGGAACGATGTTCACTTTAAAATTGCGCCGATGCCCATGAGTCGTTTGACTGGTGCCGGCGCGGTAAACTTTGAAAACTGCCAATATCGGACGTGTGCAGTTAATTCAAAATATCTTGCATACCCGAAGAATTGACATTTTTTATGAGTCGCAAAGTGTTACCGCTGCCATCCGGGGACCGATTTAATTGCTGCATTTGAAGAGGTGCGTCTGGGTAGCGATCATCGCCGTTGCCAGCAGTTCTCAGCTGGAGGTTTTCTTCAGAGAAGTCGTATTTTGGCTGGGCCAAATTTCCACTAGGCATGAGTAGACGAAACGTTTTACGCCCGTTAATTTTTGTGGGCGTTTCCGTCAGCGAACTTCCCCGTGCACATAACAATTGTCACCGCCCGTTCGAGGCCCAGTCCAGAGGCGACTCGAATTGTAAGAACCGGAGCCAAGTGATAATTAAAGTGTTGTAACATAAAGTAACATGCCCGGCATTAATTGTGGTTACCATTTACGTGTAATGTTTTTAACTGTTGTAGGTATTGCGGCAATTATTGTGCTGTGTAAAAAAAAAATCTTGGAATCGCCATACAAATGAATGGAACGGAACAGTAACATTGCGGCCAGATACTGTTTGGCGTATAGTATGCATTTAACTTTGTTGAAAAATGAGTGTAACCCAAAGCAAATATTTTCTCAATAAATGGTAACCTTGAAAAGACTCATGTTACGTAGTGTTAACCTCTCATAAGACTCTGCTACTTAATATTTCGTGAATACGAAGTATAATGTTTCTATTGGGAACTAGCCGTGAAATTTGTGCTCAACAGTTTTGAAGCCGAGATCGCTTTTGCCCCGTGATTAGGTGTAAGAGTATTTGTGGTTATTGCACGAGTGAGGTATTTTTGAGTAGCCTGCACCCCAACGGGGAAAAGGGCGTCTCAGAGCTTAGAGTAACTTGTCTTTTCCCAGAAAAAAAATAATTTACCACCCTTGAATTCCGGCGCTGCACCATTCCCACCTCGTTTCACCCTCATCGGCTCTCAAGACCTCGTTGTTAAGAGACGCTCAAATCTCTCAACTCAACTCTACGTCTGAACTGTTGTCTGCGGTACACACGATATCCCCAGTAGTCTGCACACTGATTCCTTGTTCGCGTGGCACTACGAACCGTGTGAACCATAATCTTCACCACAGCTGCGATGGTTCCGTATTTAATTTGACAGATTGAAATAATACGTCTAAATTTCCATAGCAGTTCATGTACTTGTGCCAACGCAGAGCGTTAGGGGAGCTTTCCTGTTGCTTGGAAAATAAAGACCATTATTGTATGTAATCTTGTCATCTGAAACATAAAACTTGCCTGACGGCTGCTTCGAGTGAAACCGTGCCAATATTGAGAAGCGATTCCACCCACCCCACCCTCCCTCTAAAATGTATACGTCCGTGATATGGCAACGAAATTACAAATGTATTTTCCCCCGATTCTTCTGCGAAACGTATAGGTGTTCGCGTGATCGTAGTTTCGTCGCAGAATTTCTTGTTGGAAACCACGTCGCAGCTCGCGCGACGCCAAGTTCTCCTTGGCGCCACCAGTATCCGCTATCACGCAGCGTGTTCGTCGCAGTTTCGTCTGTCCGCGACTTGGCTGTCTTCCGGGAAAGAGAACTGCGTCGTAACATCACGCTCCGTATTATCAAATAACGTAATCTGCCGCATTCCCCCCCCCCCCCCAACCATGTTTCTTGAACTTCGGAAAAAAAAAAAAAAAAAAGCGTGTTTTTGTCACTCTGGATTATATCGGCAAAATTTCTCGATAGTGACATTTTGATCTGGGCACGCCGGAAATGAACGATGCCATTGGCTCCGTCTGCCTGGAGCTACTTTGCACTGTTTATACTATAGAAAAAACATTAGGTAGGGTGGGCATGCCAGCTGCGCAGTAAAGACTTTCCGAATGCTCTTTTATCAAAATCACTATCAAAACAAAAACAACGTGGATAGAAGTCGAGGCTAGGAACTATTTATGTTCGCAGGTGCTCTGGGACTTCCTCTAACCTAGTTTTAATGGAAATAGAATATATTAAAGTTCGAAATATTTTGTTAATTGAAAAGGGTGGGGCTGATGAAAAATTCAGACTTAAAGAAACCCTTCCATCTCTGTTAAATGCTGTTCACGATAAAGTGAGCTTTTTGAAATCAGCCTTAGAAAAAAGTAATTATCCCTACCTGCATATATTTTAACGGGCGAACTGAGTGACGTGCTCCCAGCGAAGTTGGTAACGATGAATGGATAGTAGTTCCATATCTTAACGTCGAATAAATAGTTTCAGGTAACCATTTGTGGTATTTTTAAAATTATTTCTTTCGATTTTGGGTTTTTTTATGCATCGAAGTGTAAAAATGGGCAGATTTGCAAAACATTTCCTTTAGTAATAATTTCACCGTTTCACATGACCGACGCATGGATACAGTGACGAGGTGACGGCAATGATAATTTCGCATAAGGCGGAAGAATACACAACGTGCATACAAGTAGATCTTTATCAGGGCTTTCAAAAGTGCTCATTTTACCGTGAACAACCTATAATCATGTGGTTTTGGTAGTTGTATTGGTGACGGGTGAATAAATGTTGGAGACATGCCGAGGAGGCGAAAATCGGTCCATCTCACCTTCAGTCTATTGTCGAGGCGCTGAAGGTCACAAAGGCGCGGCCAGACTTCGTCGCCTTGCGCTTAATGACGCGCGCGATCCACGTGCGTGAAGCATACGCTTCTTCGCAGAATTTGGCGACGCGTGCGTCAACGCTCTTGTTCGCTTGGCTGGCGGGAAGATCATCCTTCGTCTTTTCGAGCGCGAGCCTAAAAATCCTTACACAATAGAAAACTTTAGCATTTGACTTTACGTTTCCTTCCCTACGAAAAAACCACTAATCACTAACTAATTGTAAAGTCAGAGTTTAGACGATTAAATTAGACGATTCTGCGAGCTTCGTAAAAATGCGTATCTTGTTGTGTAAGTAATTTTTATATTATCCAGGAATACATTTTAAGTACCATTTAAAAAATAACAGGCTTAAAATTTATATTAAAAGTTTATTTCAGAACAAAAATCTAATTTGTTTACTTTATTAAAATATGCCAATTTATTAATTTCCTCTTCACATTATATTTGTTTGCCATTTATTTAATTTAAGATGAGCTTTGTTTAGCATACCGAGATTAAAATCACCCTTACAATAAAATAACGCACTTTTTACATAACCTCTGTTAAATTCTCGGCAAAATGGCTGCTTGACTTTGACTTTAAATTTCAACTTTTCGAAATCGTAGTCAAGAGTGCTTGACTTTACCTTTGACAGTTTCATTATGTAAAGCTCCATAAGAAACAACATGTCGGAAAGCAAACGTAGAGTAAAATATTAAAGTTTTCAATTGTGTAAGGGTCTTAAACCGTGCCTCCCTGTTAGTTTGTGCAAACGGATTAAGAGTGCGTGAGTGTAAACCAACATTCAGCGTGTGAAATGTCATCCGAGAATGAAATTTCTTTACAGAAAGTCAGGAATCAACACTAGAATTTATAGAGATAATGCAAAACATGAAGTCCCGCGGATTTCAAGTTTTAACGAAGTGACTGACCCTGAGAACTTCAATAGCAGTTTATGTTCATTCAGGGAGGATTGTGGGAATTTAGCGTATTACGGAACTGGTAAAACAAGCTATACTTGTCAAGGAAGAACATAACGTTTAATGTTATCACTCATATAAAAAAGTGGGCAAAGAAGTATACGAATTTCTTGCCGATGTACAAATATAGAAAATTGGTGACTGGCATTCCGTACCGTGCAGATACAGCATGTGACATCGACAACAAATCTTGGCTATGATTCTGTGGCTGCATGGTCCAGTGTGCGTTTACGGAACGTCTTGTCTTACATGCGATTAAATTTGCTGTGTATGTACATACAAGCTGCCTCGTAGGCGCGCGTTAAACGTACTCCGGTTTTGCTACATACTTTGCCACTTGGATTGTAACTGGGTTGACCACCTGCCAGAGAGTCCACTTCTTCTTTAAGGCGAATTTCCACCCGCCATCTTGGATTTATCGATTTTTCGCCAAAGATTTTATTTCAGAAGGTTTATTGAAATTTCCCGCATGACATATCCTAAATAACAGCTTCCCAAACATTATTGAACCGTTACAGCTTCGCTACATTGATTAATTTTTAGCAAGTAACTGTCGAAGCGAAACGCGAGATTATTTCTTGCTAACGGTTACAAATGCAACGGTATAAAAAATAATCAAGAAATACTGATCTCAGACAATGCACTAGACAATGCGCTGTGTTCTGTGGTTCCATAAAACATAATACAAATCTTTATCTCCAGAATATGGTAGAAATTCCATAAATCCAATATGGCGGGTGGGAATCAGCCTTAAGGACGTCAGGCACCGAGTCCATGGGGCCGACGTGACGTAGTGGTCAGACTACTTGTCTCTCACCAAGGAGAACTCGATTCGATTCCCTGCGGGTTCACTTTCGTACGCGGAGATAGTGCCGGGCTTTCTCGGGGATCTCAAGTTTCCCTCGCCTTTTCATTCAGGCTCTCAACACCTCGATGTTAAGAACCGCCAGAATCTCTCCATTCCACCCAGTTCATAATAAGTTTGGATTCAGAAATATTCGTTAGTAAAAACATTTCTTTGTCATTTTTAATGTTCTATTACTTTACGTGCCATTAAAAGACTAATAATTTATCCACGCCGCGAAAGCTAATGCGAAATTAGAGCTGCGAGCTCGATAATTTTATGTACACAATTGGTAACAGCGGCGGGACTTTTTTTTTAAATCAGAAATCAATAACATTATAGTCGTTATAGGCTGTTCACGGTAAAATGAGCATTTTTGGAAGCCCTGCTTAAGATGTTATTGTATACACGTTGCGTAATCCTCCGCCTTATGTAAAATTAACATTGTCATGGGCCTCATCACTTTATTCATGCGTTGGTCAAATGAAACTGTGAAATTATTAAAAAAGTAAATACTTTACAAATCGGCTCATTTTCACATTTCGATGCATTAAAAAACAGAAAGCGAAATAAATAAAATTAAGTTATCACAAATGGTTCCCTAACACTTTTTATTTGACGTTATGATATGGAACTACTTTCCATCCATCGTTACCATTTTACCGGGAAAATGTCACTCAGTGCGTCCATTAAAATAGATAAGGTTCATTTCTAAAGGGCTGACTTTATCGTGAACAGCCTTTAATTAAGGTAAAATAAGTCGGAATACGTCATTTCTATGCTTATTATAGAATTTATAAAGACGTAATATGACATGAAAATTATCTGTAATCATAGAAAATTAATTTGCATTTATTTTGGGAACTAATTCCGCAAGCTACGCAGACAAACGGGTGATATGATAGTGAATACTACTTTAACAACCAGTAATTCTGTCACGAATAGATACGTATCCATTTAGGCAATGAATACTGGCCATATTAAAAAAAGGACACCGCAGTTGCAAATAGTGAACACAGTGAAAATCTTATATCTAAGTTAAAAAAAAACAGTTAATAATTATTTTTTGGATTCATGGTAGCTTTCTTACCAACCTACGAAAACACCGTTACAGCGTGTGACAGGCATCGACAAGCTTACCAACTGCTGCCTAGAGATTGCAATACCTGTAGCTCGAAATACGTGAACTAAATATGCAAGGACGATAGTTATCCCCTACTTTCATGCGAGGTTGTAATGCGGACCTTGAGCCCCAAGGTTTAGGTAATTGAGGTAGTAATTAGGGGATACGAGAGCCACGCGAACTGTGATCTCAAGGCCATGACTCAAGATGTAGCGTGCACGCTGAGTGAATACGCATTTTGGTACACATACGCTAATACATAACATACGTTAGGCCTGTTATTGCGCAAAATGATTTTCCGTCTTTTTGCGTGGAACTAAGATAACGCAGGAGATGGTTAAATATGTGGGTAAAATATGTGTGGGGGGGGGGGGGGGGTGATTTTGCTAATGTAACATTGCAACAAGAAATATAGGATACTTATTAAGTAATTATTAACTTCTTTATATAATATATGAGGAAATTTGGATGACATAATTGATACAGTTACACGAGAACTTTCGAAAATCCTCGTTATTTTATTCGCTCTGTCCAGTGTGTATTTTTCCATCGCATGTAAAATTGATGTTGCCGCGGAATTAATAAATGATTAACATATTATATGGCTTGCTCAAGTTGACACATAAATTGTTAGTAACAGTTATGTTAATACTACACCAATGTGTATAGTGTGTATCATGAGTATATAATAATGTCTGTGGCCACAAATCTGAACATCACTCGTTTATAATATTTTATACCTAGAATTAATTTTTATAATTCAGTGGCAGCATAACTGCAAATACTCCTCCTATTATGCAAGGGAAATCAAACGTAGTTACGTATTGGGAGCGTATATTCAATAGTTTATTACAGAAATTTACAGTTAACAGTGATCCAGCTGTAATTATGATTCACGTGTGTTTTATTTTATTTTGCTACTAAAGTCGTATGCTTATTACCTTATTTTAGAGCCATTCCTCTCCTCAGACTTTGAACACATACTAAGTTACGTTACGCCAGTCGAATGAGTTACTGCATTTCAAACTGACCTTGGATGTAATCCATTCACGGTTACTTCACACCATTCTAAAGCACTTCTAAAGTTCTACTTCCAGGATATTCCTAGGGCCTCATACAACCAAAGCTTAAAACTAAGTCTAGAAAATTACACCAAAGTAAAACGTACCGAATTCGTGCGCACTCAGTTTTATTAATATTATGCATTAGTATTATTTCTTACTAGGCGCTACCAACACAAACGTTTCCTCGCCGATTGAATTCACGTTTATTTTAAATAATATTATAATTTATAGATAGAACATAGGTAAATTTTTAATTTAACAAAAACAATATACGTTTATGTTAACAGAGGTAGGCCTTATAAAACGCTTGTAATACATGGCATAGTTAGGAAATAACTAATGACGCCATTCATGGGGTGATTTTTCAATGGTTTGACACAAGTGTGAAGAACCGTGAATAGACTATATTTAACTTTCATTGATATTCCTCACACTTCTATTTTGGCCTGTGGCTTTCTGCCGGACTACGTTATTTTTAGTTTATTTATTTTTTTTATTTATTAAGTAGGTTTCACTTTTTAAGTGTATTGTCATTTCCAATCCGTTTTAAACTTTGGTGATTGTTCGTGGTGCCCAGAGTAGGATGGTAGCGCGGTTGAACTGGCATCCACCACCGTTCCCCACACAAGGAGAGTCTAATTTTATATATTATACGTTCTATAGTGGCACAGACTACTTCTTCTAGTATATTTATTATAAATGTGCCACGTTACAACTCTTCTTAACCATATTGGTTAACTACGTAGAGAGTAGGATCTGCACTGCAGGTCATTTAGATATGCCTGGTTTTCAACGCAAACGATTTTTGGAATTAATACGAGTAAAGGTTCGAAACATGAACGTACAGTTGGAAGTGACATACGCCCTGCCGGAGAGTATGATGCGCAGGGCCAGAAGGGCAGGATATACATAGGCTATTCACGGTAAAGTGAGCATTTTTTAAGGCCCCACTAAACGTTTACTTTCAGCCAATTTCTATCTTTCCGCCAATTTTTTTTGTGTGTAAACATTGTCATGCAACCAATAAACTCAGTGTATATATTTCACAACTCTCAAAAGCTGACGTCTGAGGTTGAAATAAAATACATTTCTTAGTGCTCATTTTAGCGTGAATAGCCTATACATTGGTCTTCAACAAAGATTTATCATGATGTCGGGGGGAGTAGGGGAGTACTCAGCGTCTTTTCCATTACTGATCTACAGAATAATTGCTATGCACTCGATTTTTCTGAAACTGTGAGCAGGGACGTCCGCATTTTCTCTCTAAAATGCGCTCTACTTGAAATGCTCACATGTAACAGAGATATTACTCTCGCCAAATAACTGCTTGTTTCTACTCTCTGTTATTCTTGCTGGGCAAGATGTATGACAAACTGTGCGTTTCAATATTGTTGTGATACTTTAGTGAATTTCGCATTAGCGATATGTGATTGAATTAACTATTTTTCGAACGTTCGCCACTGCAAAGTTGTGCTCTTATGTTGCGGAGAACCCAGATTATGGCAAAAATAAGGAGTTATAAAACTCTAAACAGAGCTATGGTTAGCTATTGTCAACAGATAAACGTGTATTATTTTTAAATGTGTGTTTTCATTTAACCTTGGCTAGCTTCAATTGTTTTTTTCTCGTGTTTCTGTGACATATGTACAAAACTCGACAGTAGAGTAATAATAACAAAAGTGCCGATGAAATTTTCTGAAAAACTATTCAATTTTAGCTATAACCGGCATCGCAGATCTTGTATTATATTTTAAGCATCGGCATGACACAGGGCATTGCTTTGCACATTTTCTAAAATCTGTATTGCTTGACTACTATTGTTAGTATCATATTTGTAATCGCCCGTAATAAAAATACTAGATACCTATTTCTTGCCGGCAGTCACTTGTCAAACAATGATAAATTGATTACGTTTAAGAAACTGTTATTTATGCTGTCTCGTGTGCAAAATTTCTTTAGGCTCTCTTAAATGTGCGTTATGGATCCAAGATGGCGAGGTGGTGCCGAAATGGTCATTGAAGCTCTCAGCGCTGTGTACCCACTCGGCTTCTTTCCCGATCCTTATTCCTTTGCATAGTCACTCCCCCCCCCCCCCCCCCCCGGTTCATTTTCCTGGGATGCATGCGCTTTAGTTCGTTGTAGGCTATAGGCTGTTCACGGTAAAAGCACTTTTGAAATCAACCTTAGAGAAAAGTCACTGTTACTACCTGCATATATTTTAACGGGTGCACTGATTGGCATGCACCCATTAAGTTTGCAACTATGGATGGAAAGTAGTTATGTATCTAACGTCGAATAAAAAGTGTAAGGTAACCATTTGTGATAACGTATATTATTTCTTAAGCTTTTTGTTGTTTTTTCTAATGCATGGAAGTATAAAATGTGCAGGTTTGTAAAAAATCTTCTAATAATTTCCAATTTTCACTTGACCGACGCGAATAAAGCAATGAGTCCCTTGGTAATGTTAATTTTACCTAAGGCGGAAGAATACACAACGGGTATGCAAGTAGGTCTTAAGCAGGGCTTTCAAAAGTGCTCAGCTTACCGTGAACAGCCTACAGTTGGTATTGGTATAGTAAATTTTTGGTCTTCCGCCCGCGGCACACTTCTCCTCTCCGGCAGCGCCGAGTCTCAAGTTGAGTAATGGCGTACCGTATCCGTAGCCTTTCTAGAGTTGTAAAATTCTTTTTATAGCGGATGTAGTGTAGTGGCGTGGACGTAAAATTCGAGCAATATTTTGCCGTTCCAAAGAAATTACGATTGACATATTAATTGATAGGTTTTCTCACGGAACTGCAGATCCCAGCCTTGCGCCTTGTGTTTTGGCTTTGCTTTAATTGACGTGTTGCTCATTGACTGTTTCCCGTCCACGTAGTGTTAGGAACAGCCTCTGGTACTCCGTGATCCTCCGATTCACGCCATCACAGTAAAATGGATCTGCTTGTCGTCTGTACTTCTTGTTGATGTGGAATAGGCGAGTTGTAACTTTATTGAGACAGCACTCGTTCTTCTTTATTTTATTGAAATAACTCGCGTTTACATTTTGATGATATTGCAATATTGTTACGCGCTCGCTGCTTCGCATCCCGCGCGAGCTAGTGGAAGTGGACAGCAGTTATATGATAGTGTCGGCAGCAAGTTAAAGGACTGTTTTGAATAAACAGGCTAGCAATATGCCGGTGGCCACGTATGTGTTAAAGAAAGCGAGTGGCCTATCTTAAAGGACGCCATAGCACATGCCGATAAACTTATCGCAGTTTGCGCCTCGCTGACCCTGAGAAGCTCATATTTCTCCATTTATCACGCAGGAATGTCGTCCTCCCCATTACTTTTCCTAGAACATCTTGGATTTCCGAGAACGTTCTAGACGGCCCCTACCTCAAGTATAAATACCACATACCGAAGAGCGAGTTATTAAGAGCTGAGAGTTTGGCGTCTCGTGCGACAGTTGGGCGATTCCTTAGCGGCGAGGGACGACTGCAGCGATCTGCGAGAGTGCGTCGGCGAGCTTGTGTGCAGTGAAGAGTGGAACTGATCTGCGGGACTGTGGGATGGATGTGTGAGTGAAAGACATTCGGGACGATGGAAATAGACAGTTTTAACTAAACGTGTGGAAATAATTGGAACAGCTTAAGGCATTAGCAAGAGTAAAGACTGTGATAAAGATTTTAATTTAAATGGATACAGTAATTAAATATGGCACTCAATAAGAATAATAAGAGAAAATAGGACGCTCAGTCTGGTTAATAACACAGGTGTTTGACCATTTGTAGAATTGAGAATAATATATAATTACTGAATTTAGTTCTATTATTTTTATTAAGACCTTTATCCCTCATGAGCTCGGATATGCCTCTCAGGCGTCCGTGTAACAATATGTTAGAACTTATTTGCATTCGTCAAATCTTACATTGTTTTTGGCGTATAATTAGGTTTTTGTTTTTTTTTTAATGCGTCGAGTATATTTTAACTTGTTTAGCAACATGCATATGGGACTGTGCTGCTATACGACGTGGCATTAAAAGAAAAGGACTTTGGATGTCCGTCCGGAGTATCTATGTTCGTGATGTTTTTATGCGCACCCAAAATTCATCTGTTGTTGCTGCTGGTCTCCTGTGGCAGGCTAGCCGTCTTCCAACCATGAACTACACGTTTTCGATGAGCGAGAGATCCAGTGAACGCACAGGCCAAAGAAGCAGTGTTATGTAGTGGTCACCCAAAAACCGTCGAACGATATGTGCCACGCTGCATGTTGCATTTTCCTGTTGTTACGGTGCCTCAAGCTGGCTATGAAGATAGAGGATAACAACAGGCTCCAACACCTTCGCGTTGTAACGATTGCTGGTCAGTGTACCTGCGATGTGTACTAGGCACGATGGGGAGTGGATAGGGATATGAACATTTCGCGAGTTCATTTCAGCACACGCTAGACGTCAAATATGTGCACACTGTAGTTGACTTTGCAATTGGTTTGCAGTTTATTAGACACGCCCTTGATGACTCTGAGCCAAAATCAGACTTGAAAGGAAACAAGAAGCGAATTCCATACTTCCAGGTGCGCAGTAATACAGGTCACTCTCTGGGATAGCAACCAATGGACAAACAATTGAGGCTCGAGTATACACTGTAATGTGGAGTCTAGCCTACAGATCATTGAACTCGCGAAATTTTCCTATCCCTAGGAATGTAATACGATGACACCCCGTACCATAACATCAGGTGCTGGGCTGATACAATGGTGCATAATGCATAACTCGGCCAGACGTGTGGAACAGTGCCGCAATACATGGATGCGACCATCGTGCTGCTGCAAGCAGAAGCAATATTCGTCCGTACAGGCCCGAAGTTCCACGCACCATTGCGGCCGCAGGTGCATGTAGTGAGTAAGCAGTGACATTCACAGTAATGGACGTCTATACAAGATGCCCTGATGCTGCATTCGGCGATCTACTGTGCGTGCGGACACAAATTGATGTGTCACGTGCCTAAACGCCTGAGCGAAGGTGTTTGATGAGTCTGTACGGTCTATAATCGGTACTCGTTCAGTGCCACTAGCCTCAACAACTAATCATGACATTGTCCTACCTAGCACTCTGCAATCCCTGAATGTGGGGTCCTCAAAGTGCGTCCTTGAGTGCATCTTTCCTTCAATAAGGTATTTTAGCGGCTTGTAGAAGTTTTGTTTCGGGTTGTTTTATACACAGCTACCTCTTTCAACGCAACCAAAATGTATCGTGGTTTTATGTAGATTCTCCTATGATGCATAGCAATAGCGAATGTTCAATTATATCGATTAAATATATTCTCCTAATATATGATGTATTTTTCAGATTTTATGAGTTTGCTTTGAATACTTGTAAGTTTTCTATTCTTGGCAAGAGTAGTTATAGTTAAAGTAATATTTAAAGGAATGTTCAAATGTGTCACTTTGTAAATTGTTCTTGGTACATATGTTTAACTAAATTGAAAGATAAGTCATTGTTTTTTACTGAAGTTAAAAATTAAATGTAGTTTCAATATTTTTTATGGTAAATAACGGTAGAGTACACAGAATAATAGTTAAGTTTACATGAATAGTATGGAAAGGGGCAAACTGGTACAAGTGGCGCCTGGCGCCGTACTGATGGACTGGCGGCGGCCATCTTGGATGACGTTGTGCGGAACTTCCTGCTCTACCATTCCTGTTGGGTATCGGCCATCTTGTCAGTCAGAGCCTTAGCGGTCATCTTGTCAGCTAGTATATAGTTGGCCATGTTTTCCCAGTACGCTGCCGACGGCGGCGTCCATCTTGGTTTTCACTTCCTGTTCTTGCATTCCATCGTCGAGGGTTTCCTCGGGGTCCTCCCAAGTTTTCTTTCTTTTACATTCCACATTTTTTCTCTTCCTCTCGTTCTCTCTCTTCCTTAGATCTCTCATTCCCAGATGGGGTTTTTCCTTCTATCTCGTTTGTAGTCTACTGGTGTCGGCCATCTTGTTTTGTAGTCATCTGCTGGAGCCGTCCATCTTTGATTCCCACATTGGCTAGAGTGTGTGCTTGCGGCCATATTTGATTCTCGCCCTCGTTACCAGAGCGAAGTTCCACTGGTGGCAACTAGGAGCGCTGGCGGTCATCTTGTATTCGCTCATCGTCCACCAGGAGCGCTGGTAATTTATTTTAAGTGTGAACTCAAAAAGTACTGGATTCGTGCAGTTTCGTTCCGGCGACTCTTGAGTCGCCACTCTGGTGTGCTGACCACAAGACTACCATCGCATGTGGGCCGATAGGAGTTGAAATAAGGCAGTTGCGGGAGAGTGCGCACTCGCCGGACAGACTTGTAATCGCGGAAAAACTATTATCATTGCGCGTACACCAACGAACGAAGCTACATGCACACACACACGCTTATAAGGCACTGAACTTCTTATAAATACAAAAAATATTGATATGTGATTAATTATAATTATATATATAACAATTAATTTGCTTAACGGACTCTATAGTACACTAGAAATAATTTAATTCACTAGATCAAGTAGTAGGATAAATTATACTTACCTGGCTTCTCTCTCACACATGGCATAACCATGCGGACGGCTCTCGGACTTGAGACCGGGGCAATACACTACGCTCGCGACGCCACCACTATTATTTACTGTTTTTTCTCCTTATATGCAAACAAGGGGGAAAAACACTAGCGGCGTCGAAAGCGTAGTGTACAGGTGGTTTAAGAAGCAGAAAAATTAAAACTTCCCACATAAAGAACAAAAAAAAATTCAAAGCGGACATTTGAACGCACAGAAAAGGTGAGACAGCCAAAGATCAAGAAAAAAGAATAGATAGAGGAAGATAAAAGAGGGGAATAGCGCAGTAACGAGAAGAAATACACATATGATACGAACACACAGACTAATACAGTGCAGATATGATACAAATACCGTTTCACATCCATAACCCCGCTAGGATAAGCGTTGAGCCCCCCAAGAATTGGCTCTCCCAGGTCGGAGACTCAACATAGACGCCAAATCCTATGCGTGTGTGAAATCACCGAGATGTATGAGTGGAATGACATACATGATGAGTATATATGTGAAATAGTACATGTATCATAGCAGTCATGTCTAACGATAAGGCGTCAGCGTCAATGAACATCTCTTACAGGTGCTACAGAATGCGGTTTTTTTTCTACGCGGTGGGCGATCTCGTTGTCCAGCCATTATCACGTGGCGCTGGTGAGTCTAATGGATATGGCTTTGTGGATGTCGAGAATGCGTTTCGCGGCGTAATGAAAACCTACGTCGCCGAATAACACTTCGATCCAGGCCGTCGATATTTGTAATAATTACCTCGTGAGGATGAAGGCTAACATATTACCAAGGTGAGCAGGAGATCGTGGATCAGGGCTCAATTTAATATATATTACTCGCATGTGTGATAGCATAGATGTTAAGTAAGTGTGTAAAATAGCAGTAACACACCTAGTGATAACGTGTTACCGACAACAGCAACTCTTATGTGTGCTACAGAATGGTAGTTTTTCTGCGTTATCAGTCAGTCACCATATATGGTATCAGTAAGTCAACATATCTTATCATGAATGATTGTATAAACAGGTTTGAACGATTATAGAAGCCAGTATGAGCGATTTTAGAAACAAGTATGAACGATTGTAGAAACCAGTATGAACGATTGTGGAAACAAGTTTGATAGATTGTAGAAACATGAATGAACGATTGTAGATTGATTGTAGAAACGAGTATGATTGTAAAAACAAGTACGATTGATTATAGAAACAGGTGTAAATGATTGCAGTAATAGGTGTAAATGATTGTATAAATAGGTATGGAAAATTGTAGAAACAGGTATGAACGAATGTAGAAACAGATATGAACGATTATAGAAACGAGTATGATTGTATAAACAAGTACGATAGATTGTAGAAACAGCTATGAACTATTGTAGAAAAAGGTATGTACCATTGAAGAAACGCTCCCCTAGTCACACATTGTACCCCTCACCTCTTACCACCCAGAAAGCCACCAAAGTAGACTCCCCTGGAATAGTCGTCTGGATCATTGGAGAGTGAGAGCTAAGGGAATGTAGAAACGAATGACTGTATCCTAACCATCAAATAAGAACGATTATAGAAACGTGTATAAATGATTGTAAAAAAAAACAATTAGTACAAATTGTAAAAACTAGTATAAATGCTAAAAAAACAGGTGTAATTGTAGAAACAAGTATGATTGTTTGTAGAAACAACATATACAGATGGGAAAACAAGGTGACTGACTGATATGTGCTTACTATAGTGTGGGCTAGCAGAAAAAAACACGTATGAACGCCCACACACACACTCACACACACACACACACACACATTCATTCGTTGTGGGAGAGGGGATTGGAATCGCTTCATTCTTCGACAATCCCGGGGCGAGGAACTGCCTCCTACTATGCATCCCGACCCGGTTGCCCTCCCGGGGACAGGCAAATATATAATGTTACATACCTGCCCCAGTGGTGTGTGCGATACCCATAATTTAATCATTATAACCATAAGATACAGTATGTATTCCATCGTCCAGTATGCGTCTCTTGTCGTCTTTCCATGTCAGTGCTAACTTATTGGTGCATTCATTGTATAGGACATGTTGATGGGAGCGGATGGTGTGTATATTAACGCGCATCGTACACTGTTGCTGCAGGACACGTTTATAATCGTCAATGAGTATTTTGTTTTTAACTACACATTTTTTCACTCCCTTGGCCCTCTTAACCACTTTACCCTTACATTTATAGCTATATAGTTTCGCACGGAGCCCAACAAATTCAGTCATAATAGCTCCCCCGCACTCATCCTTAAACTTCCCCAACACTTTGGCATTGGTCGGGGAGTAGCAGGGATGATCGGCGGAGTAGTAGGACGTGTCGAACTCGGAACTGAACACGGGATCGGTCGCTAGGTCCCAGTAGAAATCTTCCGTGCGAAAAGAATAGATGAAGCTATCGGTATCTGTATATATTAGAGTGCAGCGATCACCATATCGCCGTCTCACAACATCATAATGGAATCGATACATTACAGTTTTCGACAGGTCGAGGACAGAGAACCCTGCATATATGGGTTTATCGAATAAAATAGATTCCTTTTCAAGTTGTACCAGGGTAAGTTTCTCGTGGTAAATAGTTTTCTCCTCATATACTGGTTTCATCACGAGTTTGCTAAGCCTCTGCTCGCTGCACACCAGCTCCATACTTTGACACTTCCTCTTATTCTCCATTAGCTTGCCAAACATAGAGTTGTTGGCAAGCTTGAAGAAATCGCGTTCGAAATCGTTGCTGGCAGCCTTTATCTTTTCAGTATTGAGATCGATATAGGATTTCAACTAGGGTGACTGCTCGGATGTAAGGACTCGGTGAATTTTTGTTACCTGGAGTCCGTGAGATATTGCCTGTTTCAATGTTGTATAATGAATTACGTAATGCGTCTTATTCTCGAGCGTTGTAATAGACTTCTTCTGCTTTGAGCCTGGGGGACATTGGTTCAGGGGGAGGAAGGGAATATCCCCGTGGTCGTGATGCAGGGCTGTAGGATACGTGATGTCAACCTCTAGGATGTAGCCGACATTACCATCGTCAGGTATGGACATGACATCGATGTTTGTTTCACTCCACTTGAAATTACAATGTGGCAATGGCTGGCTCATCACCCATCCGTAGAGGTTGTTTGCATCCACGTATTGCAAGTATGTATCAGGCTTGCAGGTATAATGCTCCCCCTTCATGTACCTGTTTTTGGCGACAGAGTGCCGCAGCATACACTGTGAAACACCTCCTATGATGGCCGGCTCAAGGAATAGGTACATATCATAGTCCCCTAGCAGCTCGAGTTCTACCTTTGTCATTCGTAGCATGGCGTCGAATAAGAACCCTGGGAGGCTTACATAGCGATCGCAGTCGAGCTGGTACGTTTCTAAACAGAGGGGCCGGAAATGATTAAATATGTCTGCCAAAAGTAGGACGTCGACCATTAAATATATGCGGCTTTACGCATCAAGTGTCTCGCAACTGAATTCGTGCCATACTGATTGTGCATGTGCATAGTCCTCGCTGGGAATTGAGCTGTTGGTGAGGCGGTTATAAAGCACTTGTTACGATGGTAGTTGTGTCTCTTTCAATGTATTGAGACTGGACACATAATTGTATGGGAATACTCCCTTATGCACCACCAGCGGGAACTGTTCTGGGGTGAAAAATTGCCTCGCACTAGTGAACCTGTCTTCTGACAGATTTTGCATCAGTGAGGCAAGACTAGAGGCCATATCGCGACATGTGTCCACGAACTGAACTGCAAAGCGGTCACCTAGCTGTTTCGAAAATGTAATCATTTTTTCCTCGCTGTGTGGGATGATGAAAATATCCTGCGTATCGTAAGCCAGCTCTTTAAGGATGAAATGTTCGTCATAGGATAGATTATGGAAAGATACTACCAGCTTCTTCGGGAAGCTGCGCAGAATATTGCATTGGTTACATGATGAACCAATGTACTGACCCGTAAAATGGTCGTGGTCTCTAACTTTATAATTCGACTCGGAAAATGTGCTATTACAATAAATACAGTCTCTCGTCCGGTAGTACATTGCTTGTTGGATTGGGGTTATTGGACTCATAGGTGTGGACGTTTCGTAAATAGTCTTTACCTTTTTGCCTATGTCCACTATCGCCTCGGTAAAGAGCTTACCTGCGTCCTTCCCTAATTACATCTCCGGCCTGGTCGGCAGCGAGGTAGTGAGGTGTGCTGGCACCAGGTCATTATCTACATGTACATACAGGTAGTAACTGTATACTTCATGTTCCTGGTTTGCACAATTGTATGCATTGTCGGGGTTTGGATCACAGGTAACGATGGGTTTTAATAAAGCCTCGAAATCTGCATATACTACGATGGGTAACTTGTCCGCATTGTGATAGTTCTTGAATTTCATGATGGTAGGACTCTCATCTGGCGAGGTCTTGGGCATTTCCACTCGGGCTGCAGCATGTGTGTTACAGTATTGTTTGTTCTGCTCGAGACACTGCAGACCCGTCAGCCCCGATATGTGTGGACGATTGTCATAGTGCGTGAAGCAGCGCTTGCAGCTATGGATACGGTCATGGTGCACAGTAACTTGGGAGCGGATGAGTCGGCACAAGTCTGTTACATATGTATAATGACTGTTTGCGTCATCGGACACGAGCAGCAGGTCAAAATGCTCGACCTTTTCTTCCTTGGCGACACGCACAGGTATTACTTTCTGCTCATCATCCAGAGCGTATACGTTAACGGACGTACCGGGGTTGCGCCTTTCAAAAGCCCCAATCTGTTTCAGGGGAGTTGGGAAGGCGAGACCATGAAAATTAAATTTCCCTCTCAGGTCATGGTAGCGACGGTTTAACGGTTTACACGCTGGGGGTTTTTACCTTCCACAAACCTTGCGATAATGACCCACTTGAAACATCCCGTATCATTATTCTTAGGGTTGATGACTACCTTCTTCGCCTTGATGGATGCGGGCAAATCAATCCAAGACGACGTTCTCAATGGATCCAGTTTGCTAATACGCAGCTGGAGTCCGTTGACTGCGGTAGGCGTCCATCCGCTTCCCTTCCCCTGCTACTCATCCGCTTCCTGGCAGATCTTTCATATTGCCGAGGCAATGGCTTCTTCCACATCGGAGGCATTAAATAATTATACATTTCTGGATTTGAATGCTCTCAGATCCGTTTCTTCATCATGAGGCTCGGGCTTCCCGTACAAACAATCGAGCCAAAGATTAAACTTAATGTTGCCATGGTCATCAACCTCTGCTATCAGTTGGTTGACAAGGTTTTGCCGCATGGAGTCCAAGTAAATGCAAATTTCTTTGGCTACTACACCTGTATTCACGGTAACATATGTACGTAAGTTGCCTCTGAAAGCTGTTGCCGCTTCAAAAAACCCATTACCATTAGCGACTCCGGCGCCTGCAACTATCCGCGGGCGACCAGCAGGCTGTGGGCGGGCCTGTGAAGCGGAGGACGGTCCTGGCTGGGAAACCAGGCGGACGCGTTTCGTCGGCGGTGGGGCAGTGACATCAGTACACTTGGCACTATGAGCCCGAAGATTGTTGGCCCTTGTAAATTGCCTTCCACAGGTCGCACACTCCAGTGATTCTGTAGCGTCGGAGTTCGTCGGAGTTCGCCCAACAATTACGCTCGTGGCGCAAACCATTCGAGCGATCGGCAAACACCCGATCGCAAAAACCACACTGGATTGCCAGTGGTCACATCACAGGCGTGTTAGAAAGAGAATGAGATGAAACAGAAGAAGATGATTGGGATGGAGATAATGGAGAGGAAGATGGGAAAGATGAAGAAGAAGAACTAGCGGAATCCGTGTTGACTAAAGTAATGGAGAAAACACCCAACGATGCTGAAGAACGTCTCAACTGGTTGACGGAATGCGCGGAAGGCAGCTCGACGTCAAGCGGTGACCAGGAGATAATCTGTGTGTAGGGGAGGTGACAATGTAAACTAGTGAAGGGAGACACAATGCCTAACACATGTACTTAGTATAGGGTAGAGAATGTACAAAAAAAAAGGTTCTCTCAGAGTCCTTCCACTTTCTCTCCCCGAGCGTCATTCCACTACATTGCCATACCTATGTCGTCATGGAACTGCCGAGCGCGAGTCATGCCACTCCGACATTCGTGCACGCGAAGGCCGCGTACTCTCTCTCTCCCCCCTCTCTCTCTCTCTCTCTCTCCCTCCCTCTCCCGCACACAAACAAGAATAGCATAAGTCATAGTTAATGTTAGTTTACTTCAAACTTTATTCTGAAACACTTCCCTATTCCGTTCGAAAAAAAGTTTTTTTTTTTTTTTTTTTTTTTTTACGACAATAGCCGAACACCACAAATCACGGGAATTATTATTTAAACACCGTTTTGACTTGAAGTACGTGCAAAGTAACTGATTTCGACGGCTCTTAACATCGAGGTCTTGAGAGCCGTTGAGGGTGAAGCGAGATGAGTATGGAGCGAGTCCGCAATGAAAGGGCTGGGGAGAAACAATAGTACAGACCTGCGGCGTCGTCCAGCACGTGCGAAAAACGAGAGCAACTCCGCAGGGGATCGAACCAGGATCGCCTTGGTGGAAGGCGTGTGGGAAAAGCAAAACCATGTGAAGAGAAACGGCATACTCTCATTACATTTTTTTTTTAACAGGAAATGTTACGTAGCGTGAACGAACCAAACATCAATCTCACATCACTAAATATATATATTCTACAAAAATAATGTGCTGGAGGAAGACAGTGGCAAGTAGAGCGGGTGACTTTCTAATGTGACAGTATTTCGCTATTACTGAGTTTGTCCATAATAAGCTCTCTGAAAATCAGCGTACATCTGATGTGGGACCGTAAACATACAGTTCGATGTTTAAATCACCATACGGGTAACACTCAGAGTTGAGGAATACTTTACAATTCTTTATATTCACATGATCAAATGTTGAACGGTCTGCACTGAGAACATTTTGTTTGCCTGCCTGGAACGCAATTATTATGTAGCGTGGTTTCTCACTTGTAAAAGAAGTTTTAATGTTCCAGTGTACACGCTAAGACTGCGGAATGCTCGGATATGATTCTAAACTCCAAGAGCAAAAAGCAATATCAACGTTCCAACCTTTCTCTGCATATTTAAAAAATTTCACAGGTTCAGACATTTTCACCTGGACGTGTGGTAGCAGCCATTCGATATACCATATTGACAGCGATGTGAGTTCTGGCTCAGCTGCGGTATCCACCACTGCATTCGTTTGCATGTTAACCATGAGAATGACTAGTTCCTGTTTGGAATTAATTATTACATGACGGTAGTCTTTGGCGAAGCCTAACTGCATTGCAAGTGGAATGCTAACTTCGAATTTTCCATTAGCATAGATAGGAACTTTATAGTCCTCTTCGATTCCCCAGCCTGTAATTTTAGCCGCAGCTAGTTGGTTGCGAGTGAGCGAGAGATAATTCTTTATGGTAGCTGTAATTCCAATATCGCGATTCTACTTAACATGTGTAATATTCCGTTCCTAATTATTCGATTTGTCGCGGGTACAGCACCATTGGCCCTTGTAATCGATCCTCGAAACCTCAAATAAGAATCACACGATGCTGTGTAAATATCTTGGTTTTTTACCGGAATTCGAACCTCGGACAAAGGCACGAACGGACCCGGTAAGTTGGGCGTGTAGATATGGATTTCTGACTTGGTGATCGCTTCTTCGAAGTTCGCCGGCTCTGCTATGTTTAATATTTCCGCATCCATATTTGACGACCTCGAGTCCCAATCCACGAAGGAAACGCACGTTTTCAGATGTTAGCATGCTCGAAGCTCGTCTCGTACTGACTTGAGGTTTGGTACAGTAGGTTGCTTTTATTACCTTCTTAAATTTCGGTCACATCTTTGCGAAAATGTAGGCGTACGGTTATTTCCTCACCGCGGAAATTAATCAGGCTATTGTCTTGGTCTACGACTGAGACAACTACGTCCTGTACGCTCTCTGTGGCGATGGGAACATAAATGTGTGTTCTCGGCACATCCACTAGCTTAGAGCCTGGTGGTACCATCGCGGAGAATTCATGTAGTGTTTGGCTAGGCTTGGCGTTGAGAGACGAACTGGTAACCAAGTTACAGTTGATTATTATAACATTCACTGTGAAAATATTTACCGGTAGTGTGGATACGTGTATTTTATTCGCATCGTACTTCACATTCTCGAATCCCAGTATTGTGGCGAGTGTATCGCTTTGCGTAAAGTCTATCTGAGCGGAACAATAAATCTCACTATGTAGAGTATTGGAATTAGCTCGCAGCGTCAACACTACTTCCGGCTCTAGTGCACGTTTAAGGACCTCGCCTATATCTGCAATATCATACGAGCCTGTAGGTATGCTCACCTCGCCTCTCTTACCGCCCTCCGCGACATATCGAAACATACAATTACGTTCATCTATGTTCGGCACAGAGAAATAAGTTTGAAAATCTATTAGTGCAACCGACCAAGAGCGAGCCTTCCAGGTTCAGCGGAGGGAAGTGCACGGAACGTAATTGTGAGCTATTGCCCGACACGATCAACGTTACAGACATGGCTGATTATTACATGTAGTGCATTCACGCTAAGTAGAGCCTACCTTGGAAGGAAGCGCTGGCAGAGGTGGCCATAGTTCGTTTCTCGTGGCAGTTGTTCTGTCTCATAGTTATAATATAATTGCACGCCTCTCAAGTATGTTTTCAATTCCTGTGGTGGTCGTAAATTACCATAACTGTCATAGTATTCAGCTGTATCTCCGCACTTTCGATATGCTACCCAATGACTTCCAGGTCCTCGACTATTATCTAGATTTATTATGCCACACTCCACTTATCTCGGTGTATGTGGCAGTCTGTTGCGCATAAACACACCCCGAAAATGAGATATTCTCAGTTTATGTACACACTTTTGTATATCGAAGTTTGTGAGGGGGCGGTTGGGCAGTGACCTTAAGACTGCTTCGTCCTCCTTCGCCTCGTTTGTTTCCCCTCCTCCTACACGTTATGGGCGAAGATACACGCCCCTGCCGTTTTTCCAATTATCTCCATATTTCTGCTGTGACGTATAGCTTCGCTCAATTGACTATTTTCGGTCTTAGCAGATTTCACTGTTCTCGCTATATCACTTGCACCAGCGATAAGGCTACCAAGAACGCACAGGGCTGGTAGGATAAATGGCAAGATACCTCCACGCTTCCCCCGTGGTTTCCTCCTCGGCTTCCTGGTTTTTTCACCTTCCTTCTAAACTGAAAACCCATACCCCGCTTGACTTTCATTTTCATGATCTTGGACACTCCCTACACAGCTAGACGTTCACCGAGTTTGGACTTGGGCGAACTAACTAATGCTTTAGCTTTATCCGCAAGTACAGTATCGGTCGTGTGTCTATCTGTCAACGTACTACTGGTTGTGTACGCAATATCGTGCTGGCGGCACACCTCGTCCAACGAATTGATAGGAACGTCACCACGTTTCAATCTTCGTGCTAGTCTCGTGCCCGGTCCCCAGAACTTATAACCGGGAATGTGAGCGTATTCAGCAGACCTCCTCCCCTCTCACCTCCACGACGCATTACGACCTACTAACGCAAAACTTGTGCGTCATGCATACTTTATACATGTGTGTGTGGCCGACTACATCACCCCAGTCTCGAACGTGGGCCTTAAGTATCCGTGTTTTTGCATTTACGTGTTAGTATAATGGAGATCGTGCCACAGACCACTACACTCCCCTTTCGCATCTATGCCGATGATCAAACTACTGCTCGCGAATCGCGCTATGGCAAGCTGCTGCCGTTGACTGTGCGTGGTATCATAGCGGGGCCGAGCAACTGTGGAAAGACATGTGTGCTTCTGAGCCTTCTGGTAGTGTTCAAAGGTCTTCGGTTCGAGAACGTCTACCTCTACTCGAAATCACTACAGTAGCCAAAGTAGTACGTACTGGCACGAATACTACAAGCAGTGGATAGACTAGACTATTTTCCATGTAGCGACAATGAAGCAGTTGTGCCGCCGAGTGAAGCTAGACCCAACTCTGTGTTTGTCTTTGACAACGTCGCATGCAAGAAGCAGCTGACAGTGCAACAATATTTCAGCATGTGAAGGCATGCAGCTGTGGACTCAATTTACTTGTGTCAAACATATTCACGCATGCCTAAGCAACTCCTCCGAGAAAATTGCAATTTTATCGTTCTTTTCCACATGGATGACTTAAATTTACGTCACGTATACTCTGAACATGTGAACACCGATATGACTTTTGACAGCTTTAAAAATACGTGTTCATATTGCTGGTGTGAACCGCATGGGTTCCTTGTGATTACAAAGGATTTTCCACTTGATAAGGGACGTTATCGGCGTAGATTTGATCAGTTTATTATCATACATCGGTGAAGGATGAGCTACGCAGTATCCAAGTTAGGCGGCTTGAAGCGTGCGCCCGACAGCTGTATTACAGATACCGACGACAGTAACTGCAGCTTTGGTGGGAAGCGAGCCAAGAACCTCGGTGGCCCGAAGCATGATGGAGATGCAGCTACGGCGTCCTTTGTCTGCATACTTCACTTCAGAGACATTGCGTCCGTTGGCAGCACCGAACACGAAGACTGAGGCTTCCCTTCGCACTCTGTCGAGTCGGCTCACCGCTTTGGAGACGAAACTCAATGGTGTTGGAGATCGCATTACCGCCAAGGTTCTTCCAGCCATGGCTGCGAGTAGCGAGAGCGAACTGAAAGCATTGGCAGGTTGCGTGTCAAAACTCACTACCTTAGACAAGAAGCTCACTACTGTGGATGATCGTCAAGTCTGGACGTCTGCGTTGTCTTTTTAATTCGACGGACAAGTTGGTGCATTGACTGGGGCGGCGAGCAAACTCTCCGCTTTCGCGAGTCGTCTCGAAACTATGAAAACAGACTATTAGCAAAGATTGTTGGTGCCTTGTCCGATACGAATTCAGATGATGAATTGTGGATTCATTGCAAACATATTCGAGACGCCATATCTCATCGGGTCAGCATGTCTGAAGCATATTTGGCGACCGTACTCAGACTGACAGGTGATACTGTGTCGGGTCCGATCCAACTGCGAGGACGCCCATAAATACCAAGTACCTCTCGCTCACTGTTTTAATACTATGACTGCCGCTGTCGAAGATCTACAGCGTGTAATTACAAGTGTGGGAGCCAAGTATTTACTGGCTAAGCGTGCTCTCATGGAGCGAGATGCAACCTTGGAAGAAGCCTTCCGACCAATTACGTCTCGTCTGGATCAACATCAACAAGCTGCTCTCCCTGCCGAACTGAAGACTGAACCTGACGTCGAACCTCGGACTGTGAGGAAGCGCAAGCCAAAGGCTGTCGATGATGAAGATTTATCTTTAGCAGATTGGAAACGACAAAAGGAACGTTCTAATTCCCACTCCACGTCTGTTCGCAATTACCTACAGTCGTACACATCAAGATTCAATGACGCTACATACGGAGTATATAGGAGCAATAGAAAATGGTATTTGGGAAACAAAAAAATATTTTTCCTCCTCAACGATTTTATACAAGTTGGTGATGAAGCTGTGCGCTCCACTCCAGGTCTCTATGAGCTACTGTTTAAACGTACGCCTGGAGAGTTCTCGCACGAGGCGCTTCGTCAATATAAACACACTACTTAGTCTCACGAGTGCACATTTGACAGACAATGATCCTTCTGCCGATACATATAAGGATGAAACATCCTAAATTCGACATTATCAGTGACATGTTCCCGGATGCTGCTGTGACAAGCGGCTCTGGTCTGACTTCGAAATTGGATGGGCGCAGTCAACTTGAATATGTATTCTGGAACGATGTCAATGAACTTGTATCACGTCTACGCCTACTAGTTGCGTCTCAGTAGGCGGGCAATACTTCACACGAAAACGAGATTTTTAATATAATGGAAGAGCTTCGGGAAGGAGGATACATTCGCTAAAATGTCCCATGCAGAGATCTCCGGTGAGCTTCACCGACCAGCACGACAAACTTATCCCAGACGAAAAGTGGTTGTGTTTGAACTGAAGAGACCTCTATCAAGCAGACTTGGTAGAAATGTTGCCATATGCTAAAGTTAATAAAGGATTCCGATATTTACTAACTGTCGTCGACTGTTTCAGCAAATATGCTTGGGCTGTACCTGTGCGGCGGAAACGAAGGCTTGATGTCAGCCATGCTATGCAAATTGTCTTACGTGATAAAGGCAATCCTACAAATATTCAGACTGATCTCGGCAGGGAGTTCTGTAATTCCAGTTTTCGTGCCCTCATGTCCACGAATAAGATCAATCATTACTCTACCTACAGCGGCATTAAAGCTTCAATTGCAGATTGTTTGAATCGAACTTTGAATAATGACATGTGGCGTGAATTCTCGGCACGTGGAAGCTAAAAGTTGTTGGGCCTTTTACAGCTACTCGTGTCTGCATACAATCACAGACTTCATCGCACGATTCGCATGCGACCTGTAAATGTTAAAGACAATTCCCTGATGGATTCGGTGTACAAGACTGAGAAGACGGTGGATCCACGACGAGCTAAAGTGAAGGTTGGTGCCTATGTATGCATATCGAAGACGGAAGGTGTATTTGATAAGGCGTATACACTGAATTGGAGTACGGAAATATACAGAGTGGTTAAGATTCGTCACTATGCTCCGCGTATGTTCTACTTCGCAGTTATGGACGGTACAGTGCTCAGAGGTGGGTTTTATACCGAAGAGATACAACCGACTCGATTCCCCGACACATACCTGATTGAAAAAGTCATTTGAAGGTCTGGAAATCGTCTCTTCATAAAATGGCCTGGTTTTGACTCTAAGTTCAACTCTTGGGTAAAGCGCTCTGAGCTCACCGACTATGCTGGTAAATGATTTCTATCATTACAAGATTATTTATTCTATGTTTTACAACGAATGTACACGTGTGAATAAACACTAACTTATTGAAATGAACTTGTGTGTGTGTGAATAAACACCTACCCATCAATGTATTTTTAAAAATAAAAGCTTATGTATAGCTAATCTATGTTTTTTTTACATTACCTATACTTACATTAAACCAGGTGGTTATTATTTGGGAGAGGATTTACATTAAGTAAAAAAAAAAAAAAACATTAGTATTACGCCGGAGAGCGAGATAGTATTTCTACTTTGTCCGACGAGTGCGCACTCTCCGGTAACTGGCTTATTTCAACTTCTATCGGTCCATATGTGATGGTAGTCTTGTGGTTAGCACATCGAACTGGCGACCCAAAGGTCACCGGAAAGAAGCCGCACGATTCCGGTATTTTTTGAGTTCACCCTTAAAATAAATTACCAGCGCTCCTGGCGGACGATGAGCGAACACAAGATGACCGCCAGCGCTCCTAGCTACCACCAGTGGAACTTCGCTCTGGTGGCGAGTGCGATAATCAAAGATGGCCGCAAGCACACACTCTAGCGGCCGATGTGGGAATCAAAGATGGACGGCAAACAAGATGGCTACCTCCAGCAAACGACTACAAAACAAGATGGCCGACACCAGCAGACGACAAACAAGATGAAAGGAAAAAACCCCTCTGGGAATAAGGGAGAGAACGAAGGGAGAGCGGAAGAGAGAGCACGAAAGAAGGGAGTACGAGATGATGAGAACAAAATGTGGAAGGTAAAAAAAAGAAAACTTGGGAGGACCCCGAGGAAACCCTCGACGATAGAATGTAAGAACAGGAAGTGAAAACCAAGATGGACGCCGTCGGAGAAGAATGCAAGAGCAGGAAGAGACAGCGTACTGACTGACAACATGGCCGACTACATACTAGCTGACAATATGGCCGCTAATGCACTGACTGACAAGATGGCCACCTGCATACTAGCTGACAGATGGCCGATGCCCAAACAGGAATAGAACAGCAGAAAGTTCCGCACGACGTCATCCAAGACGGCCGCCGTCAGTCTGGCGCCAGGCGCCACTTGTGCCAGCTTGCCCCTTTCCATACTACTTACATGTAACAAATGTACGGAATACGAGAGGGATTGCTTTCAGTCACTCTTTCTTCTGTATAATATCTTATGTATTTTGATGCAGTCTGGTTCTGTTGAGGGATCCGCCATTGTCATACTGCGTTGCCTTTGTTTCAGACAAGCTCCAGCGCACGTTGGAGACGCAATACGCGGACTGGTTCCTCGAGGAGGAAGAGCTGAGGACGGACGAGTCCAGGAGAATCGGCAAGTCGGACGTTAAGGACACCCTCTTCGGCGTCGAAGGCTCTTTCAGGAAGCTAGAAATCGACTAAGTGCCCACGGAAGTGATGGGAAAACTTGAATGCTGTGTACAGCATACGTGAGATAGGAAGATGCTTTCATGATGTGCTGTGATGTACTAGACCTTTACTTCCACTGATGCATATCAGTATGGTTGGCTGATTGTCAACACTGTTCTCCCATCAGCCCTTTAGCCTTGATCGTAATGCAGGGAATTTTGAGCATCTGTAAAATGAAAAAAGCTTACACGAAAATATTGTTCTAGTGTAACTTATTACGTCTTGGATACAACGGATAGGTCTCATGCAAGCAGAGATTTTAAATAACTTCTGCGGAGCGTAAGTGAAAGAATTTTTATATTTCCTGCCGGAAATTTTAAGTTAATTATACATAATTCCCAGTCATGCTTTGGATGATACACGTGAAAACATATACAAATGGAATTTGTAGTAAATACATTATTTTAAATGAAATAAACGTTATGAATATTCTCTGACATCTACTGCAGATTCTTTTCAGATCATTCGTTTATAAGAATAAATGTAGGGTAAGTTCTCGTTAGCCAGCATATTTTCTTGACACCTCCATTCCCCATACTTAGCATTCAGTGGCTTCTCCTTGTTCTTCCAATTTTCTTCCCAGGGACACTACTTAAGTCGTTAAGCACTTTTGAAATCTTTCAAATCAACTTTCAGTTTCTTCAAAGCTATCAGCATACAACCACGTAACACAAATTATGTTGTAGAAGAAACGAAGCCTCAAGAGATTTTACTTTTGCTATAGTGCACTGATAGAATAGCTGTTCTGTTATGCCTGGTTCATATATACGACAAACACGTGGAACAGACAGAGCGGAAAGCTGGAACAGCCTATCAGAAACCGTCCTCGTTTTCCGCACGAGCTACACCGAAAAATTAAGTTCACACACCGAATTTTTTTTTTTTTGCGCCGGAAAGAGCAGAATTCGCGTATATTTCCCAGAAGTTAACTGTTTCGCATGTTTCATATAATTAAGTCCATGGATCATCACCGTATATTGGTGTAACAGTCTACGATGGTTAAATGTATGCATTTATAACGTTATTTTTAATCGAGATATTAATTTTACTCAAAACACTATCGAACAAAATGTAGTTCGGGAACAAACGTACAGGTATCACTACACCATTTTATTAAACTGTAGAAAAGCGAATTCACTGGAATTCGCACCACACTGAAATTAATAACGTAAAGGAAAAACAATGCAGTGCCTAGTTTGTGGGTCCACAAATTACTTCAGAAACATTTGTATCTAAAATCACGAATAAGCCACCACGGTCGTAAGCTCTTCCGACCAAACACCAAAACGGTTACCACTGGCATGTGTTGAAGTGTTGCAAGGTAAACTGGTGCTTGCTCACAGCTGTACATTATCGGTGCACTCAGCAGGAACCAGTAACCACCGTGCAGCCTAAGGAAACTGAATGCATTCCGACCACTCACAAGCGATCAGCAAGGAACCCATTTCCACGCATCCTGTGGCATCAGCTGCCAAGCTACGTTTTAGTGATGAGTAAACTAGCAAGCAACAGGGTACAGCACTGAACTGATGCCAGCTTACATTGCAACAGTTCACCACACGCAGCTGATGGTAACGCATAAAATCCGCTTACTTCTGATCAACCATAGGTTCTACTCTCTCTGTTCGGCGTGATAGGCGTCTCCCCCTTGCAACTTCAATAGATCTTTGATAGCCTACATTGTAGTTAACAAAATACTCAATAGGTATTGCATGAGTTTCCACTGTAAATTCATAGGAGCGCTAAAGTCGCAGAGTATTATTTATTGAAACCTAAAGTAATTATAATTGATTGACAAAACAGTCTAAAGAACAATACATTGTGTAGTTAAAATTATGTTTCGAATTTACTAATTTCACTACGTGTGAATATTCTCTTAAAAATAATTTTTAACACACCAAAAGTTATTGTGTTGACTCGGTCATTTCATGTTGTGTTTTTTTGTGGTATTGTTAATCTGTAAAAATATTTTATTATAATCATGATTTAAATTGCGTGGTGATTTGGGCAATGTGAACATAATTTCACCTACGAATATTAAAAATGCCGAAGATCACGCACAAGTTCAGATGTTGTGTCTCATCGTACAGGAACAAGATCATAGTTAACATTGAAGCAACGGTCCCAACAAACAATAAAGACAAATATTTTAGTTTAAACACAAAACTTTTTTATGAAAATATGTTTGTCCATAATCGATGGTTGTGGCATCAAATACTACAAATCCGTCTTGAAAAAACGAATCCAGACACATTGCTCGCCGTAGTAATTTCTGAACGTTTTCAAAGTGAAATAAAATATATTAAAATTAATATATAACTTTTATTTATAAAGTTCTGTTTTGTATAATTGATAGATGTTACATAATTACCAAATAATTACTGAAAATACGAATCCATAGACAGAGAGTTATTTATATATATACTTCATTTAAAATCTTTACTGGCGCGTGTGTCCTGGTGGCTCAATCGGCTTAGGGCGTCTGCCTACCATTTCAAGGTCCGTCAGTACACTGCTCCTCAACTTCACAGCTTTTTATACTGTATTAAACCGTATTACGTGGAGACGAGTGTCTGCACATGGGACATCGCCCTTACGTACCATCCGAAACCAGCGAGCAGCCGATGACAGTGTAGATCTCAATAGATCGATTAATTTCGACTTTCTATACCTTCGATACATCGCGAGTTAACATTTATGAATCGATTCACTACACATTTTCAGCCTAGTGTACCACGAGTTTCTGCTGTGAAATCATAGATATCAGCACTGTCGCCTAACGTATCCGTTCTTCAACTGAGATAGTAGAGTTTGTTTCCGGTCTTCTTTAGTTATGTCGTCGTTGGACGTAAATGTGAACCAGAACTTTATCGCTACGCTAGCGTGTGGTGCCATCGTGAGGAGAGTAAAGAAACTTTTCGCTAATGCCCCTTATCCACCCCCGCCCCCTTCTCTCTCTCTCTCTCTCTCTCTCTCTCTCTCTCTCTCTCTCTCTCTCTCTCTCTCTCTCTCTCTCTCTCATACCGGCACGTACTGAGTGTATGTGGACAACCGTGATCGTAGCTATTGCGCATGAACTATTAAAAACTTTCCAATTTTCCAAAATCCACAGTATAAATGTTCCAAACGTAATACATTCGCATTAATGGCTATCACTTCCTGTTTACTGCTAATATTTACATAATCGCCCGGCACCCTGAACAAATTAAAATATTCAAATAATTAAAATCAATCTATAAACAATTTACTAACATGTATTGAGTTACTAATAACAATGGTCATATTCATTATGTGACAGTTACAGCATTTACACTCAAGTCTGTATCAATGGTCCGTTCAGCCCCACGTTGTCTCAGTCTAGGTATCACCAGTCGTTCCTGTACGGAATGTTGTGGAGCGACCTCGAGCGCTCACAGTAGCCATCCACTTGTCGAATACCTCACTCTCCGCAACGCTCGCGTACTCTCGTTCGTACACGTCGCACACACACCCTCGTCTGCTGCTATAATAATGCTGTGTCCTCTAAGTTCATTGATTATGTTTTGTAACTTATGTAATGAATTTTGAATAATTTTTACTTGGTGGGAAATATTCTGAGATAAAATATATTGGGATTAAATCTTGCATTATGATATATTATTGCTTAATATTATTGCGCTCCATAGTTTTTCTTGATTACTTTTGCTAATAATTTGTAGTGTTTGCCCTAAAAATTTGATATCACCTTTTACTGCATATGGTTCTTGAACTAATATGATGTCCAGTTATTTTCCTTTAATAATTTGCCTGGTTTCCACTGTTGCCACTTTTGATCTGTGTATGTTAAGTTGCCCACATATATTAATGATTTAAATTACATTGGGTGTTATTTTTGGTATAATTTTTTGCTATAATGTAAGATGGGCTTGTGTTACTAAGTGTGTAGTGTTTGTTATCCTTGCCATTTCTGTTACAACTAATACATACTGGAGCTTGCTATTTTTGTTGCAATTGGTATGCGCATGTCTCTCCTCTGAGCAGTGCGAACAGTACTGGCGCTCAGAGCGGCAGTACGACCACACATGCCCAAGTCGGAGTCACTTGAAACATCTTGCTTCTCATATCAATTCATTGTATTTATATGACTGCCAGCTAATGTAGATCTTATAGTTTTGTTTGATTAGAAAACAATTTAGGGGTGATTTCCATGATAATATTACTTTTTTTTATCTGGTTCATTTCTAAATACTATTTATGCATGATGTTTGTAGTCTTGTTCTGTCATGTCTTCTGATATTATATTCAGGTGATGTCCAAGCCAAACAGAACATCGATTTCAAAATGTTCAACCACATGAATTTTGGAGCGTATATTATGCAAACTTTTACAGATTTTCGCTCAATGAATTTGAATGGGTAAAATTCTGTTTTAAAATAGCTTTCCTAGCAAGCGTTTTTTCTTCTTTTTTTGTACATGCAGCATTATCGTTATACAAGTTTTCCTGGAGGATGGAATTGAAAATCTGATTATATTTTCAGTTTTAATGTTGTAAGTAGCACTTAACATATTTATGTACGCAGTAAAAATCGACATTACCTACATTGACATGGTCATTTTACGCTTTTAGAGCTAACTAAAATATAACGATTTGAGTTTTTTTTCTTTTTTTCAAAGAAAAGTGTTTTAGATATTTATGTTAATTTATACATCATTTATATGTTACATCATATATGTGTACTTAATTAATTTATAAATTCTATTTTGAAATTGAGAAATTCTATTAATTTTGTGATTACGTTTTACTTTATCAAAGCAGCGCAAATTTGATTTCAGTATGAATTTTGATCTTCAAGAAACTGATCTAACGTATTTTAATCATATCTAAGTGCTGTGACGTAACAAATCATATGTGAGAGATACATTTAATTACACTAAGATAACATACTCGTGTGTAGCTAAAAGACGATGATACTGCAAAATAATTTGTTCAAAATGTATTTTTCAATCATTTTTGCGTATAGGTTTTGTAGTTAATGAAATATGAAATAAAAGTACAATATTGTAAACAGAAACAGTATATATAACGTTTGGAAAGCAAATTGTTTTAATAAATGCAACAGTCTGGTATTTAAAAAAAATCTTTTCAGCACTTTGTATTTTACATTTTCCTTTACAAAATGACTGGCCTCACGATAGACAGAAGGATCTGTCGGCGTTTGATAGTTTTGTAATACTCTGCGTGTAATAGATTAATTATTTGTGCTGGAACTACATTTGTGTTCACGTGTATGGTCCCATATAAGAATGCCTAAATATATCTGTAGTGTGTATATTCAGGTGGAAGACAATGGGTAACAACACAGCAGAAATATTTCGTTTTAACTTGAAAGATATAGAAAGTGTAAATTACCAAGCATGGAGTACTGTTCTGCCCAGTCCGAAGCTTGGCAAGCAGAATATACCTCTTACCATTTTAACACCACTCGTAGAGCTGGACCTCTGCATCGTACACTATTTGCGTTCATAGAAAACCTAGAAAAACTTAGCCTATATTTAGTCACAACTTGAAGGTAATTAGTAAGAATGGGGAAACACAAGGATAGCAAACTGAAATGATGTAGGTAACCACCCAAACCGCGTAAGTTTAAGTCCAGTATTTATTTATACATTTCTTAAAACTCTTATTTGTTTCATTGTTATTATCTGGATTATCTACTATGAAAAAAAACACTGTGGTAATTTTCAAGAACTAATGAATACACATAACACTACTAAAATACGTGAAAGTGGCCGTACCTATCATTGCAAAATCACTGGTATATGCAGCTGCACTGACTTAAGTTCAAACACTAAAAACACTCATTAAAGTTAATGTTACTCTCCAATAAATATTAAAAGTCTGCTTATTCAAAAAATTAATAAAATGTGCCTAGCTCAGTGTGGGTTAAACTCCTCTCAGGTTTACTGTAAGCAAAGTCTTAAAGCTGGGACGTAAGTTCACTTAAAACAATATGGCGTCGCCGAAAGGGGGAAAGCTTCTAGAACATTTATGGCTGACGCTACATATGGCACCTTGGTAATATACAAGGACGGGCCTATCAGTTTGCAGAAAAACGTGCAGCTCTCGTGGCTTTCATAGAAGTAGATTCTCATTATCGGTGCAAACACAAATTAACCGGCGCAGTAGGAATTAGTTAGGGTGCCTCATCGACGTGGAGGTATCACTCGTACACGTTCGTTGCCTAGCTTCTATCTCCTAACTTCTTAATCCTAGCAAAACGGACAAATTGGCACTCTCTAATGCTGGACACACTCAAGATTACACGAAATCTCAAAGAAGAAGTTAAAACGCCGTAACAAACTAAATCAAATCCTACTCTGCACCCACGTACAGGTGAGAGTCCTATCTCTAACGTCTATGCTGCGCGATAGCTGATATATATATATATATATAGAGAGAGAGAGAGAGAGAGAACGAGAAAAAAGGGGGGGGGGGGTTAAGCTCATTTAACTGGAACTAGCTTAAATGGGACCTAATGTTCCAGCCAATGGGAAGTCAGGAGTCGAACCTGTGGGCCAAGGGGGTGCAAGAAACTATCTAAACGCCCTTGCGTAGCGCTTTCAAGGTCCTAACTACTAAAAGGCATAGAATTCTAGGTCTCAAAACATACTCAACAAAACTAAAAAAAAAAGGAAACACTTACAAATATGAGACCATTAAAATGAAATAAAATTATTAATTCCAAATAAACACAAGAATTAAAACTAGCTAAGATCCTATTCTTGCATATAGTAAAATTTCCACAGTAGGTAAAATATCCTAGCATGATAAAATAAAAATAAAAATGAGAAAAAATATTAAAATAAATACAAATGCAAATGATGAGGAAATTACATATATTGCATGAGTAGGAAAACAATTATTTGCATAGTGAGAAAAACACATCAAATGTAGAGAGAGTAAGGACAATTATTAACATATAATATGCTGATTAGCCATGTAAAATAACGTACATTTCATATGTGGTACAGTTTTATTCCGTGTTTCTTCGGAATAAGCCCTACTGAAGACCATTTTATTGTTTGTATTCACACCCTCATCTTAGAACTAGACTTTAACACTTTGATGACTCCGCTTGAGCCTAGCTCGAGCAATACGATTTTGAACATTAATATATGTCCCCTGATAACACAACTATTATGGATGGATATGTAAGTGTGTGTCTATATTACTAACACATATGTAAATGCAGGAAAGTCGAAAAATATGGAATACCAGCTCCATTTGACTTAGTAGCCTAACCTTTTGATATTCTTGTTGCAGTGGTATCAAAACAGAAATTAAATCAAGTAATATTTGCTTATAATGAACTATGCACAATTAAACCATATTCTTGAAAAGAACGACTTATATAATTTTATATTCTTAATGTCGCACAAACACCAAAACACAAGAAGGGTGTAAATGATGAAATACTGAATTAACATTAAATAATTAAATTTTGTTACTAAATCCTGCGCTCTATTTACATGACATATTCCATTTACAAATTTCACAAACATGTGCTCCATTTTCATAGCCTGCGCACTCGGAATTACACCAGGAGCTGGCAGACGGCACGCTGTAGTCACGTTTCACATTGTGTATCCTCTGAATTCAATATTTTACAGAAAAAAAAAAAACAAATCGCATCATCATTTGGAGATGTTCCGTTGTGTTCCAACTAAACTTTACTGGATTGGCCATGAACAGACAGTTCATCAGAAGAACTGCGTTCGTTAGATCCCCTTCCATAAGTTGTACTCCGACGCTGCTGAAATATTTTGGACAGTTTTTATGTAAAAACCACACGGCAGAAGCTCTGCGATCCGTTTCGTGGGATTCTCATTCTGTTTTCCGCTTATCGGGAGTCAAATTACGCGAACACCGTTAGCCATGCCATGACCACTTCCATCCCACTTATTGTTTCCACGACGTAGTGGAGAGATTTAGGCGTCGCTAAACGAGGTTTTGAGAACCGATGAGGGTGAAGCGAGGTGGAAATCGAGCAACGCTGGAATGTAATAGCCCGGGAGAAGGGAGATCCACGAGAAAACTCGTCGACCAGCGGCATCGTCAGGCACGATTCCCACATGCGGAAAATCTGGAAATGACCCGACCGGGAATCGATCCCGGCTCGCCTCGGTAGGAGGTGAGCAGTCTGACCATGGCACGACCGCTGAACTTCCAGCAATACATGCATCTGCGTGCAATAATGTGCGAGTGCGTCATAAGCAAACACAAACCGACAGCAGAAACTAAGCAGCTCGCATTCATTTTTACATTGCGCTACTCCATCAGCATGGAGAAGTACACTCATGCAGAACTTACGGATATTATTTTGATTCAGTGTTGAAGCCTAGTGAAGTGGCAGATTAAATGCACGATTGTATCAGCAAAGGTATTTTACTAGACGGCGTGCAGCTAACCATTTCGCGGAAAACAGGGGGTGTCCTGCTCAACTATTGACACAGTGGTGTGCATAGAAGAAGGTGTATACCAAGGTCTGAGGAAGATGTATTTACTCCAGTGGAGGAAGAACTTCTACCAGCGTCCGCACCATTGTTCATGAGGTGGGTTTATCACACAGTACTACATGGAGTGTATTGAACTATAGGCTATACACGGTAAAGTGAGCACTTTTGAAAGCCCTCTAATTTGGAAAAATAGTCAATAAATACATTTTATGTTAGCCTTAGTCGTTAACTTCTGAGTGCGGCGGAATATACCCAGTGTTTATTACTCTCATGGTAATATATATTTAAAAATATGCTTAAAAGATTTTTAAAAAATGCCGAAAAAAAAGTAACTAAGGCCTCAAAGTCGATGTTTAATGGGGATCCTGGACAACCACACATTTTCATCAAAAAATCCAGCAATCTGTGACCAAAATCAAGATTTTTTGCTTCAAAATCACAGTTTGAAATTTAATAATTTACGCATTCTAAAAAACAAACAATTTTTATAGAAAATCAAGAATTTTAACCTCAAAATCAAGCTATTTTATCAATTTTCCAAAAAATTGTCGTGTAGGATTTGTGCTGATTAAAAAACATGCACTTTTAGCTCAAAAGCAAGCAATTTTATCCCAAAAACAAGTCAATTTTCAGGTTTTCTAGAAATGTCAGTTTACAAGCAAGTAATCTAAGTCAAGGAAATTTAAACCAAAATCATGTGCATTTACCACGTTTTCACAAAATGTCGTGTAGGTGTTTCCCCTTGCTAATTTTAGGCTAAAATCATGTAAATTCAAGCCAAAATCAAACTATGCACAGGTAAGACAAAAAATATTATTTTTCTTTCTCTCAATAAATTATTTTCTTATTAACTACAAAAATGGAGAATCGAGAAAAGCATAGTAAAAAGTGTGGCTAAGTATTAACCAAAGAAAGTTTTTCACCACATAAATTCACAAAAGACAAGCTTATTAACACTTGTAAAAAATGTCGTGCTGAATATGCTAGGCATCAATATGAGTTAAACAAGGAGAACGTACTATGCGAATGTGGAAAATATGTTGGTGTTGCATCTCTCAAAGGGCATAAAAATTCGAAATCACACAATGTGTTAGTAGATATTCTAAATTAAATTCAACACAATAACTAACAAACAAAAAACAATAGAGCATGTAAAGAGAATAAACATATAAAATTATTTTCAGTTCATAACAGAAATAAGGACAAACTTAGAACAACATGTAACAATTGTGTTAGTGAATATAATAAGAATCATCGTCTTAACAAGAAATTCGCTGAACTTAGACACCCCTAAAAGGACTTCATTTATCAATATATTTACTATTTTTTAGCTTTTCATTCTATATATAAATATTGTTGTCTTCAATAATTAGTTTCGCTTATAAAGAGAATAAAAATGGCGATAAACAATCTAGCAGTTAATCTGAGCAATAGGAGAGTGAGGCATTTGAGAACTATAGCTAGGGGAGAAAAATAAAAAATAATATAAATTACATAAATATCATCTTATTGGAAGTATTATTTAAGCAAGAGAATATAAATTAAAAGATCCTATCGAGAATCTAAATGATTCACAGTTGCGCAATTAAGGACTAAAACTAAAAGCTTTGGGATAACATATTTTCCTAATTTAAGGAAAGATAATTTAATTACAACGCTTAATCCATTTATTAGAAATGAACAAACGAAGAGACAACAAAGAATATATTTCAAATTTACATTTAGCTGACAAAAATATCAGTGAATTATATCCTAAAGATAAAAAAGAATTAAGAGAAAAATTTCAATTTTATAATCCTTTATTTGTTAACAAAAGAAGTAGAAGAACCAATAAAAGCTAAATGTTAACAAAGCTTTTAACGGTATAATATCTACATATAACATTGAAAATAACTTTAATTTAGCAGAACCTAATCATTTTTTAAGATCAGTAAAAAAGATTGTATTTGAGATAATATACAACAACCTTAAAGCATTTAGAGGGTTGAAAACCAGTATTAAATTATATATCAATTGTCGTAAGCAAGAAAATAATCAAGTTGAATTATTTTCATTTTAATCACCAAATTATACAATATTGAATGATGGAGATATTAAAAGAATTTATAAATGTATAATGCAAGAAATAATTACAAATTTTTCTGAATTCCAAAAAATAGGTTCGGGGTGGACTTTAAATAGAATAATGGTTATACAATTAGCAATAAATAAGTATAATCCATTAAAAGGATCATCATATATTGAACTACCAGAAATAATAAATAATAAAAAAGCATGCATAAATGTGGAGAATGACAACAAAAAATGTTTTCTTTGGGCAATAAAATATGCATTATTTCCAGCAGACAGTCATTCAGATAGAGTAACCAAATATAGAATATGTTGGGCTCAATATTGATTAAGTAATAGATAAATTTGAATAACCAATTTAAAATGATGATATACCAAAAATATAAAATCAAATTGATACATCTTTAAATGTATGCTGTATTGAAGATGAAAAATCTATGGTATATCCACTAAAACGTACAAAAATAAAAAGGATAAGCATATAAATTTACTTTATTTCAAAGATGATAAAAATTTGCGTTATTGTTGGATAAAAGATTTGTCGAAACTGCTTTCAATGCAGAAAGATAATCATAAGTGTAAAGCTTATATATGTGATATGTGCCTTCAATTCTTTTAGAAAAATTTAATATACATACTGAATATTGTTCTAAAAATGAAGCTGTAGAAATCACTTTACCCCAAAAAGAAGAGCAAATAAAATTTAAAAATATAAAACACACCACGAAAGTTTCATTCATAACATATGTAGATTTTGAATCAATTCAAAATAAAATATTAACAACTAAAACAAATCCAAAAGAAATTTATAAATTTAACCTTATCAAAAAATATACAAATTTAACAGAAGATGACATTGATAATGACCTTTACAAAAAAATATCCAAAGAAAAATTTAAACTTACCAATGCACAAATAAATAACATTGATTTAAAGTTGAATGACGAATTATATACAATGAAATATCGATTACATAAAGCTTCTGGTTTTTGCTATTATATTGTATCGAATTATGGTGAGTATAAGCCACCAGTTGTATATCGTGGCCCCGATGCTCATAAAATATTTAAGCGATCAATAAAAAGCGAAGTGGATGAGATTGGACAAATTTATTCGCAAATTGAGCCAATGCATTCACTAACAAAAAAAGAAAAAATACTATACGACAAATTAAAAAAATGCACTGTATGCGTGTGTGAATATTTTAAGGAATATAAAAAAGTACATCGCCATGACCACATAAGTGGAAAATTCATTAATCAAAAATGCATCAATTGTGATTTACAATGAAAATGACCAGATTTTGTACCAATTTATTTTCATTATTTAGCCAGGTATGATGCTCATTTATTTATTGAAGAGTTAGGATATGATGATAAAAATATATAATTAATTGCAAATAATGAAAAAAAAGTTTGTAACTTTTGCGAAAAACCAGAAAATTTAAAAATGAAATTTATAGACATTCAAATTTATGGGTAGTAGTTTAGATAGATTATCATCTAATTTAACTAAAGATCAAATGAAACACACACAAAAACATTTTCCAGGAGGTCAAGTTGATTTAGTTATTAGGAAGGGTGTTTACCCATATGATTATATGGATAATTGGAAGAAATTTGAAGACACTCAACTTCCATCAAAGAGTGAATTTTACAAAAAATTAAATCAAAATAGAATGTCTGATGATGAATACGAACATGCAAAAAATATATGGAACCAATTTAATATAAAAAATCTTGGTGAATACCATGATTTATATTTAAAAAGTGATGTATTATTGTTAGCAGATATATTCGAAAATTTTAGAAACACATGTATAAATTCATATGATTTAGACCCTACATGGCATTTTACAGCACTAGGTTTATCGCGGGACGCAATGTTAAAAGTGACTAAACAAACACTAGATTTATTTCGTAACTATGATATGATTTTAATGATTGAAAAAGGAATTCGAGGTGGTATTTCACAATGTTTAAAGCTAATAAAAAATATTTAGAAGATTTTAATCCAAATCAAGAGTCCAACTACTTAGCATATCTCGATGCTAATAATTTATATGGATGGGCAATATCGCAATATTTACCATATGGTGGTTTTGAATGGGTTTATTATACATTAAATGATTTAGAGTAGTGGAGCGAAAAAATATTAAATTTGGAGAATGATTCTGAGTATGGTTATATATTAGAAGTTGATTTAGACTATCCACAAGAACTACATAATTTACATGAAGGTCTATCTTTTTGTCCTGAAAGTAAGGTAGTTCCAAAGACAAATCAATCTAAATTATTAACAACTTTAAATAACAAACAAAAGTATGTAATTCATTATTGCAACTTGAAACAGGGTCTAAATAATGGATTAAACTTCACTAAAATACATTGAATATTGGTATTTGTTCAGTGTGATTGGCTGAAGAACTATATTGATTTGAATACAGAGATGAAAAATAATGCAAAATTGATTTCGAAAAGGTTTTTTCATAATCTCATAAATAATTGGGCGTTAAGTAAATATATGGAAAATATTAGAAGCAGAGTTAATATAAAACTAGTCCCAGATTCTGAAAAATGTGAAAAATTAGTAACAAAACCAAATTTCAAAAGAACTACTATATTTAATGAAAATGTTGTATCTATACATATGAATAAAACAAATGTAAAATTTAATAAGCCTATTTATGTGGGTATGTCAATTTTGGACATATCGAAAGAATTAATGTATGATTTCCATTATAAAGTGATGAAACAAAAATATGGTGACAAAATCCAATTATGCACAAGATTTATAGAAATATATGAAGACAATGTTAGAAAGATTTGAACCACTGTGATTATACAAATGAGTTTATTTATAACATGCCTCAAATAAATAAAAAAGTTTTCGGAAAAATGAAAGATGACTGTAATGGGAAAATAATTAAAGAATTTGTTGGCTTATAAGCAAAAATATATGCATATAGAGTTGGTGATAAAGAAAAAAATCTAAAGGTGTGAAGAAATGTGTTGTTAATAAGATAATTACATTCGAAGACTATAAGAATTGTTTGTTTGATGAGAAAATTCAATATAGAACAATGAATTTGATAAAGGGCGAGAAATACAAATTATATACAGTAGAAGTTAATAAAATCGCATTAAGTCAATGCGATGACAAGATAATTATACTAGAAAATAAAATCGATACACTGACATATGGATATCAAAATTTATAATTAATTTGTTATTTTAGTTATGTGTTAGACCTGGTATTTTGCTGGATCTACTAATTGCTTCTAATTTTATTAATAAGATGTGCGATGATTAAGAAAAATATTTGAAAACATATGGAGAATTGAGTGTATGAAAATCACATACAACAGTTGACTTTCAAAACAGTACACATTTTGTTAATGCATTTGGCTGTTTCAGTTTCTAGCCACATCTTAAATGCTTTTTTTTTACGCCTCTTTGTGCTCGTCCTCTGCACATTCGCCGCCATTTTATTCTAGTAGACACCTGTTCATTACACTGCACTCTGAAGTCAACATATATGGCTAAAACAAAATATATTTATTGGCTATTATTCTAAATGAGAGGGTTTTCAAATGTGCTCACTCTAACATGAATAGCATATAGTAACAAGGACATTTCTCAAATCTTGAACGAATTTGAGACATATATATTGCGATTTTGTTGGAGGAAACATGAGTTTTGAGAAATTTAATGAGATATTTGCCAAGGGCTGGGACGAAAATTAAGTTTTTTTTTTTTTTTTTTTTTTTTTTAACATTAGAATTGAGTAGAGAAATGAACAGTGGTAAGAACAGAAATCAAACAAAAAAAATTCTATTTTAACTCTTTCTTGTGAATTCAATATTTGTGTAGTTGCGCAGCTCCGACTAGCAATAACTTTTACAAATTAGCTTATCTTCTTCATTTACTGAACTGCAGTGCATTCTCATAGTGATAGTAAAAATCTTATCTGCTCTCTCGTCCACAACTAAACTTCAGCACTCTCTCGTAGTGACAAAAAAAAAAGCTTATCTACACTCTTGTTTGCAACTGAAGTGCAGCATACTCTGTCTGCAATAAGGAGTAATTTTACAGTGAGTATCTGGCCTCTGCGAACTCTCGCGGCAACAGCAAGCATGTTATCACTCAACTGATATCTCCTTGTGTGCAACTGCGAACTCTCGACAAGTGCAGATGCGGAAAATTATCTCCTTGCAGAGATCTACGAATCTCCGCTGCAAGTGCGATTAAAACTATTTCCTCACCAAGCATCGAACAATCCCATTATTAACATTGTAGCTCACCACATGTAGCATTTTTATCAGTGCGTGTCTTGCCGAACCACTTTGGCTCAGTGGTTGGGTGCTTCATTTGTAATTCGAGATTCGGGGTTCGATCCCTGGTTGAGAGGATAATTTAATAAATGTGAAGGTGCCCACATTTATGAAATTATCATCAAACCATTCAAAATTTGAGCCAAAAATCATTACTTTTGTCCATATAATCAGTATATAGGCATTGATGCAAAAAATGCTACTACTGAAACCTCAGCAATCAATGCTTTCCACACTACACTGTAGTGTTTTTGGGATAAAGTAGCTTAATTTTGATCTAAAATTACTTGTTTTTTAATCAGCACAAAAACCTGCATGGCAATTTAAAAAAAAAACTGATAAATTTGCTTGATTTTGGGGTAAAAATGCTTTATTTTCGATAAAAATTGCATGTTTTTTAGAATGTGTAAATTATTAAATTTCAAACCATGATTTTGGAGCAAATAAACATTGATTTTGGTCTCAAGTTGCTGGATTTTTCGATGAAAATGTGGGGTGGTCCAGGATCCCCATTATACATCTACTCCTCAAAAATGCCACTTTACCTGTGAACAGCCTATACCAGCTACTGCACCCTTACCACAGAAGAAAGAGCAAGGCAGTTTGGCCCTGTGGTTTTCTCCCCAGAAACGACTTCTGTGCCTGGTTGTGATCTGGAGTTTCACAAGTCGGTAATCTTTACACACGAAGAATTTTTCACTCATGACGATATGTTCAACAGCGAAACCGTCAGGTATGAACTGATTAAAACCAACTCACTACCATCAAGACACCATACCAAGAGTGGTTTTCTTTGAACACGTTAGCAGACATAATCGATGATTCTTTGGTAGATCATACCTCTTACGATTGTCTTGATAGTTATGTCTAGCAAATGTTCTTGAAACAGACAACACCCGAATTGTAGAAGGACATAACAGTTCTGGTACGTTGCCTCATGTGGCTTCAGCATGATAGGGCACCACCCAACAATGCCCGTGGTGTGTGTAACTACCTGTGTTAGAACTTTCGAGGCAGGTATAAGCTTATTACGATAAAATGAGCACTTTTGAAAGCCCTGTTTAGGATTTGCTTGAATACACGTTGTGTATTCCTCCGCCTTGTGTAAAATTAACATCGCTGTGAGCCTCATCACTTTATTCATGCGTAGGTCAAATGGAACTGTAAAATTATTAAGAAAGAAATTACTTCACAAACTGGCTCATATTTACACTTCGGTGCATTAAAAAAAAAAATAGAAAGCGAAATGATTAATTTTAAGTTATCACAAATGGCTACCTAACACATGCTATTCGATGTTATGATATGGAACTACTTTCCATCCATCGTGACCAACATTACTGGGCGAATGTAACTAAGTGCTCCCATAAAAATATATGCATGCAGGGGCAGTGGCTTTTTAAGGTTCATTTCTAAAGTGCTCAAGTTATATATAATGGGAAGAGGTTTCCCTGATCTAACACTGCTCGATTTCTTCCTGAGAGGCCAAGTGAAGAGTATAATAGCCAGTCGACAAGGCAGATGACCTCGTGACAGGGATAATAGCTTCCTGCGATACAATACGAACCAACCCCGCCTTGTCCCAGAGAATGTGACAGTCAATGTTACGACCTTGCAATGCAGACATTAATGTACGTTTGCAGCACTTTGAGCACCTGTTTTAAAAATTTAATTGACCACCTAAAAAATGTAGCAATTGTGCATCGTGTGATAAACAGTCACAAGTAGCTAAATCACATGTAACCCTGAAAAATTAAAATGGCGCCCAGGAACACAAACCACTCAGTTTGCCCTTGCAAGGTATTTGATGGCCTCCCTTAATTGTGAGGGTCGTTTTCTCGCAAAAATAGCGGGATAGAGTGTTACAACAAGTTGATATTATTTGTAAGTTTGAAGATGGTGATCAATAATTCTTCTTGAAAACTTAGCAATTCCTCAGGTGTACAATTTACTGCGATGTGATGGTAGCAACCCCTATTTGGTTTCTTACTGGGGATGTTATTTACAGTTACCTTTCGAGAGCTCAATGTTAATTTACTCATACACTGTGCGATTTGTTTCGTTCCTCTAATATTTCCCAATAATCTAAACGGTTCCCTCGCCCCATTTTTAAAGGTGAACAATACCTTTAACAATAACTTTAGGTGACAAGTCTTGCATATCTTTTCTACTTGATTTTTCATACGGAATCACACCGCAACAGTTGTAGCCAAACTTACAAGTACATTTTGTATATTTCAACATACACACCGTCTATCATTCTTCCACTTAAGTTGGTAGAAATGTAGAGAACGTTGTTTCGTATATTATCACCATATTAAAAGTGTGGCGTGTCAATTTGTGGACACTGAACTTATTTAATATTTCTGTTTATTTTATACACATAATGAAATACATTCGCCTAGGCCCCTTACACACGGGCGACTTGGTTGCGCCACTGCGCCTCACCACGCTGTCGCGTGTACAAGCGACTAAGTGGCGCGTCTCTGTGGCACGATGCCGTCATTCGTGTGCAACATTCATGCGGCAAAATACGTAGTTGTAAACATGGACTCCGATGAAGAAAATCTTCTTCATGTACTCCTCCTGAGGCACGGTGTCGTCACCTTCGTCGTAAACAACAGCTATTGTTGTGGATATATCCATTAACTGCGGATCGATTGACGAGTGGACAATTTTACACCATTATTAGTGAATTAAAACAAGACAGCTGTAAGATCCATAACTATTTCAGGATGTCGAAAAACTCTTTTGACGATCTTTTGTCCTTACTGAAAACACACATTGGGAAAGCTGATACAATTATGAGGAAGAGTATACCAGCCGAGGAGAGACTTGCGATTACACTCAGGTGGGTACTATAGCTAATTCAGCAAAATTAGGTTACTCTATAAACAAATGGAACATAGGCTAATCAGTTACATTTCTGGCAACTGGTTTTTATCATGAACAGTTGTTATTGGTTTGCCACAGACACATCGTAATTCGCAGGGTATAACTTACGTTTATCAGATTGGCTAGGTTAAGTAAGTAGGGCCGAATGTAAGCACATATTCAGATTCGTTTTCATGGATAAATAAATGTGTTTCTACAGGACAGGGTTTTAGGTCTACATTCACAAACATATTATATATATATATATATACAAATTGGCACAGGTACTCAATAACACGTCTATGTTTACAAATGATTAACAACATGTGGAGTATTACAATATCTGTTTTAATATATGTAAAATAAAACAATATTGACATATATTACATGTATTCGAACCTTCTGTAATGTATAGAAATCCACATTATGATTAATGATTAAATTCTCTATGAAATTTCATTACAGAAAGTCTTCACAAATGCTGGACACATCAGAGTGTGGAGACACAGCATGGCTTCTTGCTGCTGATGAAGCAAGGGATTGACTCTGGAACTGTGATTGACTATCACCAGATGATGTCGGCGCAGATGGATAGCGGGCATTGTACTGATGAGTTTGAGGAACGTCGGATTGTCGAGATTCATCATACGAGACTGCAGGAGGTCCTGTGTTTGTGTTCTGATAGTGTTGGAATGGCGAGTGTAGAGCTGTAGTGCTTGATGAAGAGTGCTGTGGATACATGTAATTGAATGTAGAAGAATACAGCCGACCAGCACTCGTACATTGTTTGTACTTCTGTAAAATTATTATAAACTCACCCTTAACATCAAGTTTAACGTTGTCAGGAAGAGCTTTGAAATGGGGTAAGAAATTTAACAGAAATCGTCTGTCACCATCATTATCATCACAGTGTTGTGCTGCTCTTTTTTCTATATTCTTGGATAGTGCGTGAGTAAGCGTTTGTTCCTTTGCATCCACTATGTTTCTCTTTGTCTTTTGTCTAGCGGGTGGCGTAGGCAATGTATCTGTCGTAGGTGTTTCCACTGTATGGTCGTTGTACGTTTCCTCTGGCGGTTTTGTCTCGCAGACAGGAAGAAGAAAGAATAACTGTTTGTAGCGAATGTACTCTTTCCTAGCAGTGTCTGCAGCTGAGCCGGATTTTTTTTTTTTTTTTTTTTTTTTTTTTTTTTTTCCAGCTCCCTTCGAAATGAGTCGCGAAAACTCTTCCACCACAGCTGAAAAGGAAAATCCCTTATTATTGTAAGATGCAGAATATTAATATTTACTATTTTTTACAGATACCTTGCTACCGACTGCATCTTTACAGATCTACATTACATATTTCGATGTGGAATTTCCACTGCACGGAAGATAGTAATTGAAGTTTGTGAGACAATTTGGCAGCATCTACATGACATCTGTTTTCCAGACCTAACTGAAGATAAATGGCTGAATATTGCAAATGGTTTTGAAACACGGGCTAATTTCCCCAACTGCTTAGGGGCAATTGGTGGTAAACATATACGACTTATTCAACCAGCTGGCAGTGGATCATCATATTTTTGGCACAATAAATATTTCTCCATGGTATTGTTAGTTGTATGCGATTCAAATTACAGGTTCACATTTGTTGATATTGGTTCCTATGGTAAGGCATCTGATTCAGCAATTTATCAAAATAGTATGCTGTTCTAAAAACTTAAGGTAAATTATTTACACATTCTAAGTGACAAACCAATAAGAATGGGTGGTGAACCTCTTCCTTTCACTTTCGTTGGCGATGAAACCTTTGCTCTTTCCACGCACATGCAAAGGCCATATGGCGGGGAAAGATTTGTCGCGGGAAAAGAAAACATACAACTATCGCCTTTCGAGAGCGAGACGCTACATAGCATGCTTGTTTGATATCCTCACAAACAAGTAGCGCATATTTCACAGAGCATTGAATATTAACGTTAATGATGCTGCAACTCTTGTTAAGGCATGTTGTGCACTACACAACTTTGTCAGGGAAAGAGATAGTGTAGACTTCAACTGTACTTTGAGCATAATTGGACCGGAGGAAGGGCACGCTTTAATACAACCAGCGAACATGTGATGTGCATTAACAATCAGAGAAAAGTTTGTGTAATACTTATCCAGCGAAGAAGGATCTTTGCTGCGGCAGCATAGGATGCAATACTAGACAATTTACAAAATACCAGTTATAGTTGTTTTCATTATCTTGTATAAACTGTGTTTTATATTTGACATTATTCGAATTAAATGATGCTACTACTTAGAAGAACAATGTATTCATTATAAGTTATCTTACATTGTATAGTTCTATCATAAGGTACACCTTGGTTAGAATAGCAATCATTTCTGTCAACTGCATACACAAGAAAATATCATGTTAATCACATCTCTAAGGTCTTGATACGTTTCTTTTCTTCCATTAATGTATATATTGCACATACTTAATATTAATATAGTTACTGTGAAATCAACTAACCTGCGTTGTTTTTGTCTGATGCGCCCATTTCTTCAAAATTCTTGACGAATATACCGCATAATTCTTCCCAGGTTTTTCCTTCTGGCAAGTTTGTTGCCATGCGTATAACTTCTTGTATCCCAGATTCCAGAACGTGATTCTACTTCTATTATGAATCTGTCAGAATCAAATGACGCCATTGTGTACACGCAGCGGGCAGGCAGAGACTGGCAGCAGTAGTCGCTATCACACACCACCAAAAGTGGCTTGTGTGCAATATTGTACGCGACTCTGTAGTCGCCACTGGTGGCGGGGACACGCCACCGCTCGCCACAGTCGTGCGCCACAGTCGCCTGTGCGCAAGCATTATCGCCTCTACAATGCTCGTTTATGGGATACTACCACCCAGCGACCGAGTGGCGCGACCGAGTCGCCTCTGTGTAAGGGGCCGTATTTATAAAATATTCACTCTGCTAAAAGTTTTGCATTTACAATTTATCGGTGTGCGAATAAAGTCGTCAGTCCTCCGACAATAATAATTTTACACATAGCGAAAGAATATCAAATAGGAAGAAATTTAGAACTACGTAGGCTTCCAAAATTGTTGAGTTATGCTTCAGTAGCCGAGGTTGGATTGGCGAAATAAAGATTTAAAAACTAACAAGTCAATATAAACGAATACCAACATTTGTTATAAAGTGTGACAATATTTTTAAATTGCATCCTTTTTAATGTCACCGGAATATGTCGCAGGTAAATATTGGGACGGTTTACATGTTATACTAACTTGCACTTACTTTCTTGGTTAAGCAGTGTTCGAACACGGTTCTTAGTGCACCTTAGCGACGTCAGTGACCTTTGTGGCCACTTTGAGTCCACACCTACAATTATATACAGTCACCAGATAGGTTTGTATGTGAAGTATGGGCCTCATTATTGATTTACTACAAAATATTTTAATCAGCAGGCCGAAGTACAACAGAGTAGAACATTCTCGTTACGCCAATACACATTAAAAATTAAAATCGACAGTGCCTTTTGATTATCATGATTCTTAATCATGTAGTTTCTGTAGTTGCTGACTCAGAGTTGAATAAATGAACTACCCACATTCTGGAACAGTCAGCAATTTCTATCAGTTATATTCTAAATACCTAAAGTTCAGTTAAACAAATTGAATGTAGGAACCTGACGTGGTGTCGTGAGGGCAGATGAGGATTGAGGTTAGGTTAGAGGAGCGGTAAATATAAAATGTTGAAAATGAAAGTTTAGGAATTTTGTTATCCGGGGTGCCAAACACTATTCTCCAGAATAATGCCATTGATGTCGGTAGAGCTGACTCATCTCCTCAAGGTCGTTCGACCGACGACTCCGGTGTAATACCTCCAGGGATTGGAAGTACTCCTCTGAAAATTATTATAAGTTATTGCTTGCGGCACTGTGGGATATCTGGGCTCCCCACACGCCCATACGCACTGTACTTATGTTGCTGTTACTTGTGACCATTTAAAACACTCATTGCGCTGTCTGTATGCTTACAGTAAAGTGGCGGGAAATGGCTCGTACCTTAAACACCTTGCGGCTACCTGAAATAAATACCAGCTGTATTTTACTTAACTGCGTAATTTATTAGGTATTGATCTACATACCTCGGCTGAGGTAACATACACTTGTTGCTGAGCTACACCCGTCAGCGTGGGTTAAACACAGTAAACAGACACGTGGTCACAATGCATTAGGTTGTACAAAGCTATGCAAGCACTGGGTGGAACGAGGGGCGGTGTCTCGGTGGCAGATAGAACAATGGTTCCTGATAATTAATAAAGTTTATTGCTGCAGAAAGGATAATGCAAAAAGTTAATGGCTGCCGAGCGCGCGAAATGTTGGTCACGTCATAATGTGTGACACCCCTCGCAAGACGGACAATGACTGACTTGTGAACGTGGCGTGCTGGCCGAGTTTAGGGGTCAGCACCCACGTGGTACAATTTGCTAAACATCACACTTCCATAAAAACACTTTTCACTTGCCTTAGGAGGATCCCACACACACCTTGCTAAAATTTCCTCTTGCACAACAAAAAAAATACACATGCATAATAACACTGTGATATGAGATGAGGATGGTTGCATGTCAGAATGAAAGATATGGTTCATAAAGAAAAACACAACAAAAATATATATTCGGGTGTTAGGCATTTAACTGGGGAGTTTATGTGTACACGTACTGGGTGTCACACTTACCTTACCGTTAATCCCTTTAGAAATATAAACGGAAAATGTGGGGATATCCTTTCGTATTACTGCGTATTACTCGGGCGCTCACTGCACTTGCGTTGCTCCAGTGACACTAATTTGCACTGCACCTGCGCCACCTGCGGCATAGAGCGTGCACACTCGCTGCATTGCTTGTGGAATCTTTGCTGATTTGGTGCGGGAGGCAAATGGACTTCTGGGAGAGGGGTACGCGGCACATGTCAAATGCCCCCCCCCCCCTATTTACGATGCCGTTTGCAGCTGCACACGTCACTTGTCACAGAGATATAACCTGGCATCTGCTCGGTTAAGTGTTTGCATAAGTATTTCTTGCCAGCCCCTTATGCTCCGGAACCACCAGCTGCTGCCGATGTCCCCCGTGGCCTTGCACTCGATGTGGCGTTGGAACGCCAATGCACATCGTACATCCCGTCGGCGGCTGTCTCTTCTGCCGTGACCATCGAAGTTGCCACGAGTCAACCAATCTGCTGTCTTCCCTGTCCTCGCTGTCGCTGTCATCATCCATCTGCTCTTTGTCATTTTGGCGGCGTTTCTCGCATCTTGCTGTGCTGCCTCCATTGCTCTGCTGGTTTGCATCTTGTTGCAGCATTCACAAGCCAGTGGATGGTGAAGAGGGCAGTGGTCAGGTGTTCGGCCCAACTTGTGTGTAACTCATCCACACATAGCAGCAGTTACACTTTCAGAGACCCTGATTGCGGTGCTTCGTGGGGTTATATCTGGGATGGTACACCGCCATCCTCAAATGGTACACCCCAACTGGGTGCACATTTCTGCCACTTGCATCCGGAGAATTGTGTTCTGTTGTCAGTGAGCACCTGCTTGGGGTACCCCCAGTGTGCGAAAAACTCTCGTTCTAGAATTTTCACAATACTTGCCACTCATGTGCTGCTCATAGCGTAAGCTTCAATCCACCAGGAAAAAGTATCCATTATCAGCAGGATAAATATTTCCCCCCTAGATGTTCGTGGGTACGGCCCCATCAAGTCAAGACTGAAGGTCTCGAAGGGCCGCCGGTGCAAACGTGGCTGTTGCTACTGAATCCCATCATTCCTGCACGATTGAAAATTTTGACACTTCACGTAGTTTTGCACGTAACTTCTCGCATCACGTGACAGGCCAGGCCAGAAAAAGCACAGTTTCACATTCCTCAGTGTCTGCTCCATTCCCGGGTGTCCCACTACACGACTAGTGTGCACATGGTCTAAAACTTTTTCCCTGCAGTTTGGTGGCACGTACAATCTCCATTTTGTTGCATCCTTTGCTGAGCAAATTTCCAATCAATTATCAATTATATGCCGTTGTTCTAGTGCTTGCATTTCACACAGTGCTTTTTTCTCCCTCGCCAGTGCACAGCTGTCTTGCGCGATCTCTATCTCGCGGTACAATGCATTGACTAACACTTCTGTGTTTCCAACCTTGAGTTTATTTATGTTTACCGCGTGGAACATTTCTTGCGAATCTGGCGGTAACATGTCGTCTTATTCCGCCTCATCTGTGATGATAGTGCTCATGTCTGGCACATGCGATAAAACATCTGCTAACTGATTTTCCTTCCTGGGGACGCACTCAACAGTGAAGTTTTACTACTGTAGGTGCAACACCCACTGGGTTAGCTTACTTCTTGCCTCTTTCATCGCGTGCAACCATACTAGACATCTGTTGTCTGTCCTGAGAGTAAAATGTTGGTATACCAGGTAGGGTCTGTATTTCTTAGCGACCCATACAATTGTTAATATTTATCTCTCGTTAACATTGTAGCATCTTTCTACCTGGACTAATTATGCACTTGCAAAAAAGTTAATTATGTGCCTCAGGCCATCCTGTGCGCATTGGTACAGAACAGCACCCAGCCCCTCCTGGCTGCCGTCCATCAGTAAATACAAATGCTCGCCTGGATTGTATCTCACGAGTTTATGGCAGGAGCATAAACATACTTTGATATCATTGAACGCCTTTCCTTCTGCTTCACCCTACACGAACCATTTCTGAGGTGAAAGTAGGTCCATGAGGGGTGTGGTCACGACTGAAAAATCTTGGATAAACTCCCATAGCCAATTAACTAATCCGAAATATCAGCGCAGTTGCTTGCGAGTACATGGTGCTGAATAATTCTCTATTATTTGCAATTGCTCGGGGATTGGTGTATTTCCGTCCACGTCTACAACATGCCCTAGGAACTCCGGCGTGTTCTTTCCTACATGACACTTGTTCACCACACAGATTAGGCCATTTATTGCGAGACGTTCTAGCACCATTGACACGTGATGGATGTGGTCAGCCCAGCTACTTGACCATATGATTACGTCGTCCAAGTAGGCTAACATAAAATAGCCGATGAGTCCATCCAGGACAAGAACTATCATTGTTTGGAACGTTGCTGGTGCTCCCTTTAAACCGAACGGAATTGCACAAAAATGATATCTACGCTCATCTAGCATGGTGAATGCTGCCTTTTCGCAATTTTCTGGCTTTACAGGGATCTGCCAATAGCCACTACTTAGATCGAGTGACATAATCACTGTAACTTTCCCAAACGAAACAAGGACATCTTTGACACTTATGTAAGGTGGTAAGTCATTACAGATCACCTTGTTGATGGGGCGAAAGTCTATGAAAAAATGCCACTTGCCATATTTCTTCGGCACCAATGATATTGCCGAGTTGAATTTGCTATGTGTGGGCTCGATTACTCCATCCACTAACAACTCCTTCACCTGCTAGCGAATGACCTTAGTCTGGTGTGGCATGTAACTCCGGGGTCGGCATAAATTGCTCCCTCCTACGAAAGTTTTATTTCGTACTTGACCACAGTCATTCTTCGGAGTGCATCTACTTTCGCGAAAACATCACTACGCTCATCCAGTATTCTTTGAAATGATGCTTTATGCTGTGACGGAACGTCTTGATCAAATTCTGATAGTGAACCTGGGGCTAGGTCATCTGCGAAAATTGTGTCAATATTGTACACTGTGTGCCACTCCTTTGCGCCAAAATGTATGCGTCTGGAAACCGGTTCTACTACTATGTTCTGCTCCTGGAACCAAAGTATGCCTAAAATCGCATCCTCTCTGATTTCTGGTGTTACTATCGGGCTTGTTATTGTTTTAAGGTCCCTTCACTTTGACAGTAACTGTAGCTTGTTCCAACACACCACTACTCAGCTGATCAGTTGCGGGTTTTGATTACGTGATTCGTTGGTGTTACATCCTTAGAATTGACAAAGCAGAGTTGTACAAAATTATGCGATGCAGCTGTATCAATAAGTGTGTGGTAGGGCTGTCTGTATACATACACAAGAACACTGATAAATTGCATGCAGCTCCTACTAACCTACTGTAATATTGCCTGTTGTGGCATTCTGGTGTTGGCTGTTGTTGTTGCCAGGGAGAAAAGAGCAGCAGGCCCCTTCCCCCTACACACCATTTTCCTACATCTTGGATGTTGGCCCTCTGTAGCTGTCCAAATGCGGATTGTTGTGGCATCTGCTGTGCCAATGAAAGACCTCTGCTGGCCTACAGTATCGGCAGAGTGTTTGTTGGAGGTTGGCTCTTATCCAACCTAATTCGCACTTGCCTGACATTCTGTTTCACCGTTTCTTCCGGCGGCTTATCACAGCAGCGCATGCTGTTCACTCCCACTGTTTGTCCTTTGTTGCTGTCCAGAATGTCCGTGGTAGCGATCTACTCATTCCTGTTGCACATACCTGTCTTCTGTTCGCTGCTCGTGTCACCATAGTGCTGTGGCACGCTCGCGGCTTGTTGTGCCTGTGTTGCATTTCAGGATGATCGTTCTTTTAACACCTCCTCCATTGTGCTGTTGAGGAACGGCAGTAATGCTGCACGATACTCAGGTAATGCCATCTCTGCTACTATCTTTAATGATTCCCTCTCAGGCAATTGTGGGTGCAAGCACTTGATTAGGTGGGCTTTCTGGGTGATAAAAATGGGTAGTTGCTCACCTGGCCGCTGTTCCTGCCAGAGCAGTTTGCTTTGCGCTTGTAGAGATGAGAATACACTGCCGTATCTGGACTGAAACGAATGCACGATTTCTTCCCATTCCATTCTGTAGTGATTTGTGGCAGTCCACCATTTGCTTGCCTCTCCCTGTAGTTGGTTGACAATGCAGTTGGTACACTCGTGCTCCAACAGGATGTGACATTTTAAGTGGGATTTTGCGTTTTTAGAGGAATGCACTTGGGTCCTCACTTGCGGTGCTGGTAAATGTTGGCAGGTTTTGGAAACGCGCTGAAGTTAGTTTCAGGCCGTTTTCTCTGTTTGTTTGTTGGTTAGTCTTCTGTTCTCTCTGTTGCTCTTTGTCCATGGGCCAACTCGGAGCTGTGTTGATTCCGTAGCTGGGCGCGGAAAATGAAGTAAATGGTGTTGCTTTGGGGAAAGGTGCCAGGGAAATTTGTGGTAATACTTGCTGAAAAATTTGTTGGTTAGGATAGGCTGAGAATTGCTGTAAGTTCTGATTTATTTTCTAGTGTGGTGGGGGTTGTTTTGGAAGGGTTGGCATTTGTTGGGAATACTGTTTCTTTGGCGCTCGACTGACGTCACCTGTCACGGGTGTGCTTGATGCAGGTGACATTGTTGTGCTGCCAACATCCTTGGCCTTGCAGTATGTTTCCTCGTGTAGCACTCCCTGAGTGTCTGACCTGCCACTCGTTGCGATTTCCAGTACTCTTCCGTTGCTAGCCTCATTCTGCTGTTCACACTTGTCAAACGGGGGCTGCGATACCATTAACAAATCACGATAAATCTGTTGAAGCATTTGAGGTCGTAATTGTTTACTGCAATCGTCACAAATGTATTGTAAGCCTGTTTCTGAGCTTTCTTCTGCATTGCTCAAGCATTCCTGGTGTGCTTGTGCCTGACATTGTCCGCAACTGATCGAGGTTGCTCCCGAATCCGCACACCACTCTGTGTATAAGTGTATTTGCTGAAAATTTTGTCAAATTATTTCGGTTATTGTGTCCGAAAAATGTTCCTCATTTTGCTCTTCAGGGGCAGTTCACTGGTTGCTCACGACGCAGTTGACTATTGGACTGGCCTTACATGTGCATTTGCTGAAGCATGTGCCCATTTCATACTGGTCTATCACGTTAGTTGGTAGAGGGTGTAAGCACTGCAAACACCTTGGGGCCGGTGCCCTGCAAGATATTTGGCCAGCCATGGTTGTTCGTTAACAACACTACACGGATGCGCGAGCATGGAAGCATGGAGCACAGAAGCGCGGAGCGTGGATGCATGGAGCACTGATGCGCAATGCGGGAGTATCGTGGGAGCATGGCTGTCCTGCGCGATGCGCTTCTCGTTTCTCCTTCTCCCTCCTCACTGCGCAGTGGTGGGGCGTGGGTGGAGGGGAAGGTTGGCATGCTCGACTCACCCTGTGTCGTTTGTCCCACTGCCACTTTCTCGCCACTATCCCTTGTGTTTCGATAATGGTGGCACTAATTTGTTCTGGTGTGCTTTTCTCATGTGGCCACGTTCGTCCTTCGCGGAATGTCCTGGGCATCTGGAAGACATCTCGACGCTGCAACGGACTTCTTTGGTCGCTTGGTTGACCATGTGTCTCCCACCTTGCGGGTATTTAGAGGAATTTTGAGAACAAATTTGGAAAAATTTTGGAAATTTCAGATATTTGCCGAAATATTTGCAGAAAAGAATTTGTGCGGAGATTCCTGGAGAGATATGCCATAAGTTGGGTAACACTTTGACGCTGTGTAATGTGGGGAGATAAGGATTGAAGTTAGGTTAGAGGAGCAGTAAACATAAAATGTTGAAAATAGAAGTTTAGGAATTTTGTTACCAGCCACCAGACGTTATGCTCCATAATAATGCCAGTTACTTCGGTAGAGCTGACTAGTCTCCTCAAGGTCGTTCGGCTGGCGACTACAGCGTTATCCCTCCAGCGATTGGAGTACTCCACTGATAATTATTATATGTTCTTGCTTGCGGTGCTGTTGGATATCAGGTCTCCCCACACACCCGTACGGCACTTTAGTTATGTTGCTTGTACTTGTGACAATTTAATAAAACACTCTTTGCACTGTCTGTATGCTTACGGTAACATTGGTGGGAGAAGGCCTGTACCTTAAATACCTTGCGGCTACCTGAAATAAATACCAGCGGTATTTTGCTTAACTGCATAATTTATTAGGTATTGATCTACACACCTAGGCTGAGGTAACATACACTTGCTGCTGAGCTACATCCATCAGCATGGGTTAAACAGAAAAAACATAAGATTGTACAAATAAAATCCACCCAAGTGATGCAAGCACTGGGTGGTATGAGGGGAGGTGTATCTGCAGCAGATAGAACGTCGGTTCTGGTTAATTAATAAAGTTTATTGCTGAATAAAGGATTATGCAAAAAGTTCATGGCCGCCGAACACACGAAACGTGAGTCACGACATAATGCACTACACTCCTCGCAAAACAGACTATGACTGACTTGGGAATGCGGCATGCTAGCCAGGTTTCGCGGGCCACCACCCCTCGTGAAACTACTTGTTAAACATCACACTTGCATAAAAACACTTTTCACTTGCCTTAGGAGGTTCCTACATGTTGCTAAAATTACTTCTTGCACAACAAAATAATATACATGCATAATAACACTGTGATATGAGATGAGGATGGTTACACATGACAATGAAAAAAATGGTATATAAAGAAAAACACTGCAAAAGAATATATTAGGGCGTTAAGGCATTTAACTGGGGTGTTTATGTTTACACATGACTTGGTGCACACTTGCCTTGCTGTTAAGCCCTTTAGAAATATAAACAGAAAATGTGGAGAGCTCCTTTCGTATTACTGTGCTCGGGTGATCACTGCACTTATATTGCTCCAGTGGCACTAACTTGCACTGCACCTGCGCCGCCTGTGGCATAGAGTGCATACACTCGCTGCATTGCTTGTGGAGTCTTTACTGATTTGGTGCGTTGGGCGAACGAACTTCTTTAAGGGGGGTACACGGAACACGTCAAACTGGTTCTGTGGTTGGTAAACCTGGGGGTGGAGGCACTCTCAAATCAGTGAGATTGTTAGTCTTTGGAAAAGTAAAATAGGTTTATAATTTGTTGAAAGCACGAGTGCACTGTGATAGCCACATTTTATCACGTTCTAAACTAGAGTAAATTATAGGCTATATAACGTTTCCAAGGCAAGAGCATACCAGCTGCTAGCTAATGTGGTTGCAATACATGATTTCGCAAAACTATAATGCACTTCAAGGTCCTGGAAAGTCAGATTATCCTGTTTGGATCAAGCTCACTATTCTCCTGTGGCACAGGCTCCTTCTCAACATGAAACCTTCTGAATTAACACATTTCCAACAAATCACTACCACCTTAGCAGTTATTCCTGTCAGACCAAAACAGTGCAAAAAAGACAACAAAATATAACTCTCTTCTATATCAAGGATTTTAACTCTCCAGGACCTATCGTCTCTATTGACATCCTTAGTAAAAGACAATATTATGATAAACTTTCCTCGGGTAACAACCAGAAGACCGAATGCGCCTCCGATACATGTCAGAATGAAATCTGCAAAAAGACAAAATCAATACTGTTAATAATCGTAAAAATTAATATAATATGCAAAAAGGAATTAAAATATTATTAAAACAAATATACCTACCTCAAAATAAAAAGAACAAAAAAAAAACTGAAAACAGTAAAGTCTAGGATCAGCCCGCACCTACTACTTCATCCTACTCGCTTAGCATTTAACATGCGAATGGAAATTCCGCAGCAGCGACCCGTATCTCTTATGCTACCACTCCATGCTGGGGCCCTATCACCGGATGTATTTCCAGGCCCCACCAAACCACCGCTTCCGGGCAATAAACGACTTCCGGCTACAACCAAGGGCAATGCACTATTGCAACTGATAAAAACATCCTATTACATGCAACATACACACAAGTCCAACCATTTTGGCCAACATAAACTTGTGATCCACTAATGCAGTGGCAACCCAATAAGGTCCTCCTTTTCCAGCCTTAATGTCTGTGTTGATGCTGACACATTCAGTATAAATTCCCTGATGATACTGGAGTTTAAGTTAGGCTTGGGGAAATTCATTCAAAACCTGAACTTAATCCACATGGGGATCAGCAACTATTTCTACTGAATCTACATAAACATTAGAAACTGCAGGTAAAATAACATTATTTTCAATTTCTTGAATCTGTCTATTGAGAACCCCAGTGTTCAATTACTGCACCATAGCTACCTCATCAGGAATGTCCTTACTCACCACCTCTTGAACCAGTTCCACATCATCCGGAGTGTATACACAAAATTTCTCTGCATCAAACATCCTGGACAAGGCATGGGCTACTCCATTGTCCAATAGTTTGATGTGTTTAACATGAAAGTGGAAACAAGTCAAACACACTAGCCATATAGCTAACCTGCCTGCGGGTTTATTTGTCGCCAGAAACCAGCTTGATGCCTGGTTATTAGTATGCAGTTCAAACTCGTTAGTTTCAAGATAGTCGCAAAATGTTTCCATGCCAAGTATGGCCACAAGTACCTCCTTCTCGTATGCCGAGAATTTCTGCTCAGCAACAGTAAGAAATCTACTAGCATATACAATGGGAACCAGATGATCACTATCCTGTTGGCAAAGTACTGCTCCTAATGCTTTTAAACTAGCATCTACTTCCAAAACAAAAGTTTGATCAAACTGAAGTATCTCCAAAACAGGGGGCATTGACAATTTCTCCTTTAGCTGACAAAAGGCATGTCCTGCTCATCTCCCCAAACACAGTCTACTCCTTTACATTTTAAGGCGATCAAAGGTTCAGACATGTGAACAAATTCGAGAATAAAGTTCGAATAAAATCCGACCATCACTAAACACCTCCTAATCCCCTTTTGGTTATTAGGCACAGGGAAGTTTACAATTGGTCGGATCTTTTCTGGATCCGTAATCAACTTCCCGTCAGAGATGACAAGGCCTAAGTGTCTTACATATGTGGATGCTCATCATGTAATTTTACCAGGGTTTACTGTGAGACCAGTTCCTCTCAGGGTAGATAAGAAAATCCTGAGATGATTTTTTTATATTATCCTCAAATGTGTTACTGTAAACACATATGTCATCTATATATGTAAACAGGAAATCGTATTGAAAATTTCCTAGAACTTGATATAAAACCCTTGACATGGCTTGTGGTCCACAATTGATGCCCATGGGCAATCTACACCACTGATACTGCCCCCAAGGTATTACAAGGATAAAATTTCCCGAGAATCCGGATGCAGTTCACACTGCAATAATGCAGAATTCAAATAAAACACAGAAATGTACTTTGCTTGTTCTACATGCTGAAATACCGATTCGATAGTGGGTAATGGATAGGGGTCTACATATATTTTCTTATTAACTCTGCGGTAATCGCAAATTACACGATACTGTCCCTGGGTCATTTTTGGCAATAAATAGCTGAACTAGAATACATACTTACAGATGGTTCTATAATTTTTTCACTGTGCAATTCTTAAATAATATTTTTTTAAAATTTTACTTTTGGAGGAGAGACTCAATAGGGTACAGAAGAAACAGGCTCGTTATCCTTTAAAGGCAACACAACAGGATGTTGATTATAATATCATAATTTAGTAGTAACCACATCCGCGAACTCTTCCTGCAACTGAGCCTACCGTATATCCTGGCCCGGATCAGGTGGGCGAACATTTAATACTTGGAAATTAAATCTATTTGAAAGGATCGGCACTGGTTGGTTTTTACAAAAAGCAAAAACTAGTTCTCTATTGGCAATATCAATACACGCTTATGTTTTCCCCAAAAAATCTATGCCTAATAACAATTCATGATTCAGGCCTGGGAGAATTCTAAATTCATATTTCCAAGAATATTTTTCAGTTCCAATTTTGAAAATAGCAACAACCTGAAAATTAATCACACCACAATTTGCTAGAGAAATACCAAATTCTTCTCTTTTGTGAACTTGAATGAGCCCTTTGGGCATATTTTTCAAAAGGTAAGTGCAAAAATCGTAACTAATCAATGAGCAGGTGGTCCCTGAATCCAATAAAGCTACTACTATCACTTGGTTGAAAATGATAACAGGAACAAAGAGTAACCCATATTTATGTTCAAAACCCAAACTATTTGTCGAATGACTCCCAACTACCTGTACCCTCTGGGGGAATTGAGCTTTCATATGTCAATTTTGCTTGCAATATTACAAAAAAAAAATCCTTTGACTTCCCTTCAATTACTATTTTCCCATTATATTTCCCGGACTGAGTATACTAGGCACGAGTACATATTCTATCATTACTGGCGCTATCCTCGACAAAACAGATTTCCTATGATAACATTCTTTAGCTACATGATTCACCTTTCCAAAAATAACGCAATACTTTGTTAATCCCCGATTACCATCTTCCTTCCTCCCTTTTTTCTCCTCGCTACTCCCAGAATCAGTAGTACAATTCCTCAAAGTCCGCTCTACTTCCGGGACTAACGATAAGAACTGTTTCAAAGTTGTGTGTTTTTCAGAAAAGGCGAAATATCAGCTGTTTTTGAGAAGTAGATTGTAAAATATTATTTAGTAAAATTGTCTTCAGCTCAAGGGTAACTAATAACTCTACTAAACCCATTATTTCTTTCACAAAATCTTTCATACTCTGTGAGGGAAGTTCTTTCCTATCCATTAATTGCATCCACATTTTCATGACAGACACATCACTCGATACCTGTTCAACACATGTTTTTATTAATACCTCAACCCCACAATTTTCTTCCCTAGCATGACAGAAAATTGATTGCAAATTATAAGGAACTTTAAAATGCAACAGTCGCATAAATAACCGCCTTTGAGCAAAAATTTAAGGAAATAATAGATTGTAATAATAGACTAAAATATTCAAATCCTCCAACCTAGGTAATTTGGCAGACAGTTCAGACGAAACATGTCTCAAAGATTTAGGAACTGGTTTTAACTCACACACTGCTGCACCCGCGATGTTTCCCCCTTCCCCAGTACTTCACACCAGTGCTCGCGCTTTAATTCTCAGGTCAGCGATGCCTTCAGATTCGTCCATAGTCTCCCCAGCCTCCGTTAACAACTGCGCTAGAGCCTGTTTTAAGAGTTTCTGGATCCACCCTTTCGCCATGATTAATATTAAAAACAATTAAACATGCACAGAAAAGGACAACACCCCAAACAACTGTCCAGAGATTTGATGTTTCACAAATATTTTCTTGGGCGCAAAACAAGTCACGTGTCTTCGCAACTTTACAAAAATGCCAACCAGAAATCATCAAAAGTAGGAAATAGCAGAGTGCAGGGCATTCTTCCCTTCTGCGACGCCCTTCCCAAAGGGCATGTAAGCGGAGCTTATACACAGCCCTTGAAGAACCAGTCCACAAGAAGAAAACTAGACAAGATCTATTTAAAGATTTCTGGTTGAAAAGGCAGACAAACACGACTCCCTTGGCATTACGTGTATGATTCATTTGTATAACTGTATAAAGTATTTCCATTTGTACACGGCACTGTGTACTAATAATATGATTTCATATAATATAGGCTCCAAAAATATTTATACAATGGTACCATTTCAGATAAATGTAAAATACAAATGCCCATTAAAAGCATTAACTTGGTTGCGCTAGAATCCCACATAGATGTGGTTCTTGGAAACAACGGTAATCTAAAACTCGTGTCTCCTTCATGACACCTAACAGGAATCCATGTGACTGGGTACTCCATCTCAAGTTTACTAGTGTCCTCATAAGATAGATACTAATTAATTCCTGTTTATTCTCACATTCAGAAAACTCTTTTAAAAATACCCTCATTTAAAACATGAGTTTTTACAATATATTCTCATATTTTCGGCTTCTCTTGACATGTTTCTTAATACTGATCAATTATCTGTATTCTCGCAAAATACAACATTGCCCTGTGTACTACAGACAGTATTAGAAGCTGTTAAAAATCTAAACAGTTATTTTCGATTTAGAGGACATTTTGTAATACAGTGACACGATATCGACGATAACTTACCAAATCATTTGGAAAAATTACACTCACAATATATTTTTTTAGTGCATTTAGTGCATTCATTTAACGTAAAATCTTGATTCGTAGACATTTCAAAGAGTTGTTTTAATACAAAATAAAGTTTCAGATTAAAGCGACAGGAATGGCGCGTGGAAATTTCTTTGAAATGTGTCACTTGATTCACCTGTGGTAACGGTTTAGCTTTGGTCTATTTGAACTTTAATTTTACCTCAAAAAATTCCCGAGTAATATATTTTATGACATTTTAATAACATGAAAAATTATTTGCAGCTGCAGCTGTACGAAAAAAATATGCAATAGTTGATTCAGAAATCATGGCAGCTATTCTATATCTCCCGAAAATGTTCCACCACAGGAAATGTACTATGTACAGTTGAAAGAGTACGTCATTCACGTTTTACAGGCGACACCACATGGCGTAGAGATGATGGAAAATCGCGAAAAAAAATTTTGGCCAACATATCTTCTATAACACTCGGACTAGTTTATTATTTCATGATTGGATGAAGAAGGTTTTGACTCGACTAAGTTGTTTGCGGGCCAATCACGAACGTTCTGCCTTATAGTATCAGAATCCTCATTGGCCCAGTGAAATGGGGTAGTAGCTTTATACATGCATGGCTGCCAATAAGGGAATAAAACTGTCGGGAAAGTGTTCAGTGCGTTGAATCCTAGCAAACAGTCAACTTTTCCCGCGATAAACCATCATCCCTACGGGGTATGGATGCAGGAATGTTCAGAAAGGAACAAAACAAACCCGGCTATTTGAAATCATCGTTTAATTGATATATTGTCGTACAAACTGTATACTCATTTGAACGTGTACGAAAGGTTTTACATACTTCAAAGCTGTCTCCGAGGTTGTCCACGGTTCGTTGCCAGCGATGAGGCAGACATCGTTACAGCATTTCGACGAGAGGTGGCGCACATTGATGGATCTCATGCAGCCGATGGTATTCCCCATCTGCCTCATCGCTGACTACGAACCATGGGCAACCTCGGAGACTACTTTGAAGGATGTTAAACAGCTCGTACACGTACGATACGTACCCGTTAACAAGAGAGTATAAAGTTTGTACGAGAATATATCAATTGAACGGTGATTTCAAGCATCCTTGCCGGACATTCCTGCATCGATACGCCATGTGGTGTCACCTTCGTACACTTTCACCTGTACATAGTAATACACTTCCTGTGTTGCATCTTTTCGAGAGATAAATAATGGTTGCCATGCCTTCTGAATCTGCCCTCGAATAAATGAAAGATTTTTATAGTTTGTATCATTTATTTACCGAAACTCACTTTCCTCCAAAATTTACAAAATAATTCGAGACCTTTGAACCCCGTTAATAGAACTATTTGAATCAGCAAGTGCGTATTTTCTTCCTCAGGTATGTTTCCGAAGTACTCGGTTAATGACGAATTTTTGCGCGCGGCTGAGGCTCGCAAGCCATGGCCTTCTGCAGCGATACCTGATGGTTAACCTCTAGCCGGAGGGTTCATGAAGCACGAACGAAGGAGAGAGAGCCGCGGGAGGTAGAGACGGGGGGAAAGGGGGAGAGACACTTAGTGGAACATGGCCTCATGCTCCTTCCAGCGCGGATCACGAACCAGTTTCGTCGCAGACACAGTCGGCGGTCGTCGCGTTGCAGTAGTCGTCGTCCCTGGGCTCGCAACACTTGGGGTGCCCCAACGTCCTCCAGGGGCACCGCCTACATACAGTCACTCCGGTACACGTCGGCCCATAGCCTCTGGGACACGCCGTCTCGTCTTCAAGCAACATCCCTCCGCAGTGAAGACGTCGCTAGTCCACACGTCGAAACCACAGAATAGGTACGTCTGCAGAAGCGAAAAGACGCGACTTGGCGGTCCCTTTCATGTAGGGGCCGCGGTTGACGCAGCGGGTAGAGCACTCGCCCAAAAATAATGATAACCGGGGTTTGATTCCCGGTGGAAAGGGGGAGTTCGCACCTGGTCGCCGCTGGTATGTGGGTTTTCTCGGGGACCCCGTTTCCTCCATCCTTGCATTCTGACGCTGCTTCACATTTATATCGCTTCACCCTCATCGGCTCTCGAGACCTAAACCTCTCCGTTCCTCTCATCTAAGAGAGCTCGTTCGTTCATTAGTCCCGCCAAGCTGTGGAAATGGGCAATATATCTGACTAGCTTTCGTGAGATGTGGAATATTACCTGTTGGTGTGGCTGCTGTCTAGCTTAATAGGTCTCCAGGAGCTAATTAGTGTACGACGCTCCGCCATATACTGTGTTACTGGCTGGTGTTTGCTGGTGAGTGTAGCTGGATTTTGCAATGCATGCCATACATTTCACATCTGTGTTGTTAATTAATCTATGTCGACACTTCCACCACACCTGCTGAACCTCAGAGTTCTTAGTTTGTCCCAAAGATTGTAATGTAATGCTGACTTTGGTACCTCTACAAAATTCTCCTATGTACCAAGTAATACACTAGTGAGCGAAATAATATTTTATTCGCGGTAAAGTAATGAATCATGAAACTAACTTTTAAAATAAATTTCTTTCCAAGAGTACAGATAAGCCTATACGCATTCAAGGTTGCTAGTCAAGTGGCAACTTATCATGGGCTATTCAAGGTAAAGTGAGCTGTTTTGAAAGCCTTCTCATTTCGAATAATAGTCAATAAATATATTTAATGTTAGCCTTAGACTTGAACTATCGAGTGCGATGAAATATATACACTATGTTTATTACTTACACGGCAATATTAATTTTAAAAAGGTGGTTAGATGATAGAAAACGGTTGAAAGGAAAAAGTAACTACCGCCTCAAAAGTGCTCATTTTACCGTGAACAGCGTATAGTATAGAATAATATTTCTTATTACTTCAAAATGTATTGCCAGTATAAATTTTAAATTTGTAGCCACTGAAGTTAGTGTTTCTTAACTGATACATAGTGCAATACAAATTTGCATGTTTGTACAACATTTACATGGCTGACAATTCATCGGTTTTACGTGGATGGCGCATCGAATAAAGTGATCAGGCTCGTGGCAGCGTTAATTTTATATACGGTGAAATGATACAATATAAAAAGGAAAAAGTAGATCGTAAGCAGTGTTTTCAAAAGTTCTCGATTAACCGTGAACAACCTATACCAAAAATTTGTATAGTAAAATATGATATAGTCCATTCACGGTTACTTACAAATTTTCTGAAGTTCTGCTGATGTTCTACTTCCAGGATATACCTCCCCATTATACAAACAAAGCTTAACCAAGTCTCGAAAATTACACCAGAGAGACAACGCGCCGCATTCGTGCCCTCTCAATGTGATAATATTTTGCATTTCTTACTAGGCATTACCAAACCTTTATATTTTCGCACTGATTTATCCATATACATAATAAAATTAAATAAGATAACTTATAGTTAAATATAAGTAAAAGTAAAATTTAATAAACAATAAGGTATTTTTTGTATAAACACAAGTGAAAACCTTGCGATACATGTCTAGGAAACTGCTAAGCACGTTAACCATGGGGTGATTTTTCAAAGGTTTGATTCAAAAAGTGTGAAGAAATCGCGAATAGACTACAACAATCACCCTATCATTGTATTTATTTCGTCCAGTCAGACCCAGTGTATGCGATTGTGTGCATAAATCATAGAAAGTTTATTTTTGTCCAGTTAACCGCTTCTGTACACTGAGAGGGTCAGTTGTAGCGCCCGCAAATAACACGTCTTTATGAATATTGATTTAATGTATGCATTTTCACACTGTTCACCTACGTGATATTTTATATATGTAAATATTTATTTATTTTTTAGTGTGTTCATAATTTACTTATTCTTTTATATTATTCCAAGGAAAGAATTTTTTACTTTAGATGTACCGATGGCAATGAGATACGTTTAAATGGGATAGTTTAGGAAGATTTTATTTTTGTATTTAATTGTGTGGTTGTTTTATTTTATTTTTGGTCTCCGGCTTGTATCTGATTCAGGGTTCTGATTACTTTATATCTCCGTTTTGAGACCACTTATTCTATGCTTTTAGTACGTTTGGCCGTTGGAGTGGCTCGTTGGGAAGTTTTTAAGGGTATTTTTCTTCCGATTGGCGAGCAGGTTAGTACGCCATGTTAGTAAGTGCCAGTCAGTTGAGCTAGTTCGCTCTCTCCGCCATTCACATCCGAGCAGGCAAGACCTACTGTAGGATGCTAGCCCGAAGTGGGCCTAGCACAGGGTTTTTAACTAGTTGATAGGTTGTACAATACTTCGCCCTGATTATCATTTTTAAGTGGAATTCTATCCAGCGATTAAGATGAGTTGAATTCCTGGGCCCTTTCGGGTGGTAGATTTCAGGATGTAGAGCAGTAGCGGGACGACCTTTGAAGCGTGGACGGTTTGGATCCACGCGATAAAACGCCCTGCCCTGATTGGTTCCTGCAGCGGAATCATTCCGCATTTCACCCTGTTACAGCGGAATAAAGCCGTTTTCCTGCGATAACAACGCCCTTCAACAGATAAGGAGTATTCCTGTTTGTTACACAAGGTTACGCGAGACTTATAGCTTCCACTTGTTACGGAAGGTTTCCCGTGACGCCGTGCTGAAACGCGTAATGTACACTGTCCCCAGCCTAATTAACTACGAGGATCTCACGAGTGATTCTCCTGTTTTCCCTGCGTGTAACTAAGAAATTACACAGACAGTTTAAAGTACTTTTGTAGAAACTATATATAATTTTTGGAATCACAAATTCAAGGCCTTTTACCAGTTATTACGCACACGTAATTAAAAGGCACTTAACAAGCTTGGTACGAGCACTATCCAACGGTAGTAGGTTACCTTTGTCTAGATTTTGTAGATTGCCGTCAAGGATATTATAACTTTATTTTCTCTCGGATATAGTTAAGTACAAACTGCAAAATAGGGATTTCATTAAAACTTCAAAGTCTGAAATAATACATGATAGTTACTTTTTTTTTGTAGAGTCGTTACACCCCGTTCCTCCAACCCAGTATGAAAGCTAAACACTTTTCGAATGGTTTAAGTATAAGATATTTCTAGCACGCACACATATGGTTCAGAAAGGTTTGTAATTGTACGGAGTGTTCCACATGCTTCACGGCCTGTGGAGGACCGGGCCTCTGTTGCCACACAGGTGGCTCAGAGTTCGTTACACATGATTTGTAGGATTATATTCACACACGCCATTCCAAATACCTCACAAAATAATTTAACATAGGTTATGAGTATGGATGTGGCAGTGTTTTATGGTAGAGATACTGCGCAACAATAATATGCACTCTACTGCACACACTAGGCCTACTCGCAGTAATCTAAGGTTTTCAAGTGTAAATGAGTATCATATGCAGATTGATTTATGCTGGTGGTGTTTTCACTCTTGTCCGCACATTTCATTGCACAATTTGTTGAGATTACGTAGACGCACATGTCCAATACTTCAAAGAGGTTTTCCCGGTACGTACACTGTTTATGTGCATTTATAATCAGCCAATACGTCTGCATATGATAACACACACGTGCAGCAATATATAGTACCTTCCTTTTGCCCTAGCTGTTAAAAATATCCACATATAATTTTGCTGTTCCAATGTGGTGGCTTGTTACACTACTTCCACACATATGTAATACACATTATGATACTCCTTCGTTTCATCATCACGCGGCGTTCAAAAATGTTCGCCCCTCTAACTGATTCGTAAACCGTTCTACATAAATACATTGTAACAAATTTATTTTACCTCGGACAGATCTTCAGTTGTGGCAACGTAACATTTTTTGGCTGAGATAGCTAATGCCAGCCATACCCAATAAATAATTTCTGCTACTTTCTTTTATACCCATAGTCGTAACAGAAGACGGCGTAGTTTCTATAGCATTAGAAGAAAAAGAACACGTAATTTTATTACCACCCATTTCCTACCCCAGCAGCAACATTTGGTTGGGCCAACGTTGGCCCTTCGCTGAAATGTCACGCGGGCCTACGTTGGCCCAACATGACTTCGTCGGTTGCCAACTGAAATAAAATAATGGCCCAACATATTATGGTTGTGTGCACAGTTTTAAGAATAGTGTGTTTCTCTTTCAGAAAGGCATTCACAAAGTTATTTAACAACCAAAGTCCTGCTAACATGTTTCGACGTTTGTACTGTGCTGTAAAGATGTGTTACTGCATATACATAATGCCAAACAATAAAAATCATCTTGCCAAAGTTGGTTACCATTGTTTTACATAAATTTTACCCAGTAACTGCAAATTTTTAAATAATCGTGTAACTGTAGTAGTGGCGATTACCTTTCTCTCCTTACTACGAACTGAAAATTCCCATGGTGAATGTTGCATTCGAATTCAGCAATCCGATGGTTTATCTACTACATTCTTGTGACTTTTTATAATAGAAGTTGGAAGTGTGGCCAATTATTTTTCTTAAGGACCATGTTAAATTATCATCTTTGGTAACGTCAGTAACTCTACACAAACATTATAGGTATGCTACCATAGTTCTTGTCTAAGTTGCAAAGCAAGCGCTATTTATTGTATCATCATAATTATTACACTTGTTACTGCATAGTATCGTGTTGCAAGATCATGTAACAAGTCAATTTTTCCGATGCTAAATGACTGAAGTCGTAAGAGAGACGAGATAAATCATACATGTTGGAGGAACAAGTTTCAGTGAAAGAAATTCTGTTCCTGTCTAAGCGTCATAGCATATGTTAAAAAAAAAAAACAATTTAAACAAAGTTCGAAAAAAACTATTCTGGGAATTACAATTTGTTTATTTTTACTTTGATGATTTCATATCATGTACGAGGTTATACAGAAAACAAATGCTATGCTAATAACTACGTAAATATGTTTCCCCAAGGTGGTAAATATCACCACTTAAACAAAAACCTGCGTTGCTTCCCATAAAGTCATTATTACACCGCCCTAAAACAGCTAACTGAAATGGATGTAAAACAGTCCCTAATAACTTTATTACCATACACTGAGAAAGAAATATATTTTGATTTACTATATAGGGCTTACTATGAAATATGGCTGTCAGTTCTACAAAATGAAAATAATAAAAACAGTTGAATGTCAGTAAACAAAAGCACTGTCCCACAGGAGGTGACTGCAGTCCGATTTTCACGCGAATCAATCAGTGGAACGTTACTCAAAATTTGGTGCAGTCCTGTACTCTTAGATACTCAATGTAAGTATTATTTGCGCGCTTTTCGTATTTCCTTGCTAATATCATAGTTTCGCATTTACATATTTGGTTAATATACCTATCTACATCTAAAACAACTAACGTTATTGAGGTGCAACTTAAATCAAGAAACAGAATCTCCTCAGAATACAAATTTTTCCAAACTCACGTCGAGAAGCGTTGCCAGCATAAATCATACTAAATATTATTACGTAATTTCAGCAATAATTTACGAAAAAATAGTTACATTATACTACGTGAGTTTGGAAAAATTAATATTCTAAGGATTTTTGTTTAATGATTTACGCTAGGCTATAACTTAATTATATTAGTTATTTTAGATAGGTATACTAACCACAGTCTGTAATTTGAAACTACGATATTAGCTCTGAAATACTAAAACTGCACAAATAGTACATACACCACAGCACCAAATTTTGAATAATGATCCACTGATTAATTCGAGTGAAAATCGGGCGGCAATCACCGTCTTTGAAACAGTGCTTCGAAATTTTTGGAATTGTGTTAGATAACGTTATGCTTTTTTAAGTATTTTACAGAATTGGCGAGATATAAAAAATTCTGTTTACGACCATCAAAATTTCCTTTTTATTAGCTATAGAGCAGGTAGTTTTTTTTTTTACCGAAGAGTTTCGATTTCCGCCGTGACTTATTTTGTTATAGATGCTAAGCACAAGACTTTAAGGCGGATTAGTCCCCACCATCTTGGATTTTCGGAATTTTAGCCGCAAATTGCATTACAAATTCTGTATTTTATTTTGGGGATCGACAAACCATAGGGCATTACATTGCGCATGTTCTAAAACATGTATTGCTAGATTGCTGTTCTAGGACCGTTTATGTAAGCGAGAGCAAGAAAAAACTGTTTATTTCTTGTCTTCAATCACTAGTCGAAAAACAATCGATTCTATAGCGATGTAATAGTTTTATTAAATATAAGGCGCTATTGTTTATGTCATGTCATGCGAAAAATCACGCCAAACGTTCTTAAATGGAACCTATGGCAAAAATAGTGAAAATCCAAGATGGCGGGGACTGATCCGCCTTAAACGGAAACAGGTTTTGTCCAAACAAATAAACAGTTAACGTTTGTTTCTGCTGTTTAGAATGCGTGCATAAATTTCGTGCCAACTAATATTTCAAGCGTCAAGACACGAGATTAAAATGTTTTTATGAAGGCGTTGTTAGCGCGCAGAAGCGATACTCGAACATATCCGCACCAACCTGTATTTTTTTTTGTGAGAGTGTTACCTTCATGCCATGGCCGTCTGGCGGCCCAAGGCCAAGAGCTCGACTGGTGTCAAAATGCCGGCCTGGCACGCTCCGTCAAGAGTGAATTAAACACGCACCAGCTTCTCGTTGTTGTAAGTTCTAGATCGGGCGAACACATCTGGAAACCATCCCTAGTTATTTCTTTGTTCTCCTTCTAACGCATTTATACCACATGCAATGATTAGAGACCCGAGAATTTTGCCGGTTCATTACAAGACAAGTTGGGATTCGCGCACATGTGCGTTCATGTTACGTTTGTAATTGGTCGACGTGTTATTCGACACCTCCTGGAGATAAATGAGCCAATAACAAACATGCAATAAATGGTGCGCCCAAACACCGCTTTTTACTACCACAACAATCAACCTATAAACAGTTGATATCTGTATGAGAGTACATAAGACTGTGAAGTCTAGCCTACAGGTCATCGAACTCACGAATTTTTCGGGTCTAATGATTAACACTGCCGTGTACCAGAGAATAACTTATAATGGTTGTAAATTCACGGAATGAAACCAGTCATGATCGAATATTCAATAGAAATATATAATTTATTTTTCTATTAAAGTTATCTGTCTTACCGTTAAGTTCATGAGATAAATTTAAGACTAATAACTGTAGTTCTACTAAGAAGGCAAACATTTTTACTAAATAGTTTATAAATATATGGCCATATTGCACCTATCTCATATTTTCGGGATGGGGGAGGGGTGGGATGAAATCTATTACTAACCCACACGCTGGACAAAATATGGGGAGAAAAAAAAAGGGGGGGGATTGAATAACTATGTCCACAGCACCGGGTTCGTTTCAACTGTCGGCAGCCGCTGTGAATAGTAATATAAAATTACTAGGAATTTAAGTAGGTTATTGTTAACCCATTCATTTACCGGGCTCACGATAGTGAACACGACGCACATTAATGATATTTATGACCAGTGTTGTACACAGCTGGTAGGATCTCCTGTTTTTCCCCGAAAATTTTCACGCGGAGGCTAGACTTCAATATCCTACGTGCACACTTGCAGTCTTAATTTGACTATTGGTCACTTGTCTTTTTACGAAGAGAGTCTGGTACACGAGTGAGCCAATCAGAATTAAGTTTCTCCGATACTGCCCGTCCGTGATTGGCGGGGCAGTCAGATGAGACGCGTGACAGTTGGAATGATCCAATCACGAAGGTGGTTCTGAACTAAAGTGCGTTGGAGCACAACTTGTCATGTAATCTTTTCGCGAAAGTCACGCACGTACCCTAGCAGCATGGCATCAGTGCCCAGTCTTTCTCGTGGCTGATATGACTTGTGGGATTTTCTACGCCTCTTTGACATGCATGGTTCATGATAACGTTACTAATCGCACGGCAGCACGTTGTTCACTGCTTCAAAGACAAGTTTTGAACACAAGTAAATCTGAATTAGTTAGGATTTCACTGTTTCAATCAGTGAATTTAACTGACGAATCAGTGAAAAAAATCCCAGATATCCTTCAATTATTGATTCAGTGACATTTTACACCGATTCATAGGTCATTTATTTCACTGTTTACTGGGTGATTTGTTTTTTCATTGATGTATCAGTTAAACAGGTTTAAAAATGGCCGTCAAATGACGTTTTAAATGGACGTTTAAATAATGTTTTTCTTGTGAGTTCAATCCCGGCAAACTCCGAAATTTTTTTTTGCTGTTTTAAATTACGGTAAATTGCGCAATATAAATAGTACACTATCGTAAGTATGTCACGTTATTATTTCGCTACAATCAATAAAAACAGTATTAAATTCATCACTGTAGTCGGCCATAACTTATTAAATCAGTGAAATTTTTTCACTGAAACAATCAGTGGTTTACAACTAATTCTAATTGGAACCATTTTCGCTGATTCGAGTAGTTTAATTTCACTGCAATCAGTGGTTTCACACTTATTCGAATATAGAGTGCAGCACATATTTAAAAAAAGCGTTTGTAACACTTGAACTCAGAAATTAATGTGGGACCGAATGGGTTTAGCTTATCCTTAGTATATAATGCATCGAGAAAAAAAAACCGAACGTAATGGCCACCGACTGAAACATTACGTTACTAATAAGACCCTTGTTTGATCTGTGGAGACTCGACCCTTAGTAGAATTAAATGTAACAACCAGGCTGTTTTCTTTCTTACTCCATTTATTTCAAAAGTGTTCTGGCAGGTGTATATGCACTCAGGGCCGCCCCCTCTCCTAGGCGTTGGAAAATAGTGTAGTTTTCCCTCATACTCCCAATACCAAAGGGCCCATCCACCAAACCTTTAGACTTAGCCTGATAATTTACTGCAATTCTCACATGACGATGAAAAACTCATAAAATAATACGAAGAATTAACAACACAATTTTGCCGTTCATTATGCAATGTAATTACAGTGTCGGGAGTTAATTTAAGACAGGCAATTCACTGGATCGGCTTATCCCTGCACAGTGCAGCACGACACCCGCCAGCCCTCTCAAAATTCACTTGAGTTGCTGTGGCGTGATGGTCAGAATACTTGCCTCCCACCCACGTGAACCGGGTTCAATTCCCGGCCGGGTCGCACCCGGATATTTGCATGTGGGGATCGTTCAGGGCGATACCGCTGCGCTGGTCTGCGGGTTTCCTCGGGGGTCTCTCGTGTACCCCCGCCCTTGCATTCCGGCGCTGCTCCGGTGTTAAGAGCCTCTTAAATATCTCCACTCCACTCTCGACATCCACTTGTTAAATCAGCACGTTCTGGCTGGCTCGACTGCATTAATAAACTGTGCACAGGATATCTGAGTATAACCATAATCCTACGAAGGGCACTGGACGAGAAGTGACGTATGCGAGGGACTGGCTTCAGTTGTATGCCCGATTTGTTAACAGGTACCTTCAAACTCATTAGTTATGTTATTCTTATCGCTGTCTTTGATATTTCCGGCAGTCGCCAAGCATTTAGTTATCATGCCAGTTACAGTTTATTTATTGTGCTGCTTCTTTACAGAATCATCTTTAACGACGTTTATCGGTAATTTTCAAAAATTAATCAAAATTGCATTAATAGTTCATAGGTAGTAAAATATCTAAAGGCTGTTCACGATAAAGTGAGCACGTTGGCCAAGTGATCAAAGGCAACTGCACTGAAATATAACAGAGCCTATGTGTTTGGCTATACACAGTAAAAAAAAAAAAAATTGGTAAACTTCGTAAACTGTAATGGAAGTTTTTAACCTGTGCAATGCATGTTAATAGTTTTACTAACAGGCTGAAAATATAGGAATGTTTAGCATCGCTACTATACGAAGTTGGGAACTTCCCTGCGGATTTGACTCTTTCCTGAGCAACTGCAGGAATGTTGCCATAGATGAATGGGCAAATATTTTAACATCCACTCTTTGTCACTGTACATATAAACTGATATAGTAAATTTACAAATAATTTCTTAGAGTGTAGGAATATGAGCCAATCATAACATAGAGCAACAGCACTGTTTACGAATCAGTTACAGACATGCAATATTTGCATTATCATCGGACGTCAAGTTAGAATTCATGGTCATTTTAAATCTCCAGATAGTGTCATCTGTCCATTGGTTACTGTCTTAATGAAAGGCCATTTTTACTTCTTACTGAATTGCACATGATTCGGCCACACCGATATAAAGTGTGTATTCATTGGCGCAGCGTTACCCAGGGAGTCTCGACTTAACCATTATCCATTGACGAACATACTGCAAACATACGTGTGCTGAAAGTATAACATGCAGTGAGGAGATTTGCAGGTCTCCACGGATAATTTCCCGAAAGGGAAGATAATTGGTAGTGACCCGGAAACTTCGCGAATTCATTTCAGGACAAACTAGACTTCAATCACATGGACATTTGACTTCCTTTTCCGATTGGATCGCAGTTCGTAAGCCACACGTTGGGCGAATATAAGTTGATAACTAACCTGCCAAAAAAAAAAAAAAAAAGGACTGAATCCCGTGCTACCTGGTCTGGGCTAAAACAGGAGCATTTCCCAATGAACAACTAACTGACTCTCGAGTGCACAAAGGATTGCAGAGTCTAGCTTGTTGTCAACTGAATCTGTCAAATTTCCGGGTCGCTAATCGTTGGGCTTTGAGTCTCGGAGTGTACAGTGTCGGCTAGAAATAACTCTTCTTGTGCGCCATGCACCCTGTCGTATACACTGGGTCTGAATGTGTTAATGTAGAAAATATAACCGGAACTAAAGTGTTGCTTGTTCTTCCCCGCAGGAAGGAGACTGAAGCAGCGGCATGAAGGATCTGGGGAAGAAGCTGAAGCAGCCGTTCCTGAACGGACTGCCGGATGTGGAGCTGCCCAAGGGTCGACAGGACAACATAGAACACGTGAGGAGCTGGTTGGACTTCCAGCCACACATGCCGCAGCTAACAGGTGAGCTGACATCAGCGCAACAAAGTACAGAGGTGACACCACCATGTATTGCACTGAGCTCTTATCTTCGGCTGCAAAATATAAACACATCACAATTTTATTGCCAACATAAAAAAAATTCGTCAAAGGACATGAGTACGATGAAAATTTATGAATTTAAGAATTATCTACCCTGATGAACCCATCTTTTTCAAGTTAAACGTTGTGTAGGTAACGAATTTTATTTTCAATTATTTATACTGTTGTTCCAGTTGGGAAATAGTAGGCCTATTCATGATTTGGGGGGTTGACTTCCAATACTTTGTACAATTAGGTATTGAAGACTGGTGAATCATATTTCCTCAAACTCCTCTGTAGTTTCAATATCCTTTCAACAAACCAAATCTAAAAATCAGTGATATCGTCTCTTAAGATATATCAGCAGGCAAGGCATGAAGCATCAAGTGGTATAGGGCAGAAAATGTAACGATCAACTGATGTCACAAAATTGTCGATTGTGAAATATATATTAAAAGTGAAAATATTTTTATGACTACCTCGCTGTAATAAACTGAGCAAAGATGTTTCGGTAGTACCTAGATTTACAATTTTTAAACATCAATAGATTTGCATCATATTTCTGGAGTTGGCAACACGACTACGACCTGAGAAAATAGTGACTGGAAAGGACCCATATTGTGCCGCCCTCCTGGACGTCATCACGCACTAGTTTCCACCACCCCGACTGACTCTCCTGAAAGGTTTATGCTAATAAGGTTAGGAACATAACGTGACTGATTTCTTAGGGAGAGTTTGGATTAGGGAAAATTTGCGCCGCTAGCTGCGCAGTGTTCTGAACTATATCTATTAATTGAAATTTTAATTTATGTAGATAACGAAAGAAAAGTATTTCACTTAGTAGTGAAGTTATTTTTAATTTAATTTATCATTTTCTCGACTATCCGGTTTTTTAAGGTAGAAAAATAGAGAAAATCTGGTACATTGTCGACACTAGCGTCTGACTGTGCTACATCCTAAACCATGGGTGTGGCAGGACGGGATTTGCATAAAGACAAGAAAAACCAACAGAACACCAAAAATGGCAAAAACCATGCAAAAAAATCCCAGTTATATGTGCAATTTAAGGGTAATTAAGCATTATTGTAAACGACTTATAACAAAAACAAAGAAGTATAGTAATTCTCTTTTATCAAGTTTATATATATTTTTTCAATGGTTATCAGTCTGAAATATGGAAAATATTTCATTGGTTATCAATCTTACAACTGGAAAGCTAAAAACTTCCTCTCCCTCAGTTTCAATTTAATTAACATGTACATAAAATCAAGTTACATAAAAATTGAGTAAAATGCGATTAAATGTCAGGTACATGATTATGCTGACACCCAGTTAATACTTGGATTTTACCACTAAAAATACAGGTAATATTTACACAAATACCTTGGCCATATAGCAAATACAGAGGCCATCACAATAAATACTGCAGAAAATTACCCTAAACACACCTCGTCGCAAGATGGTGGATGAAGTTCTGTTGTACCATAACTAAATACATAACTAAATCCCAAGTACCACCTACCATTGACTAGACTTGGTTTCAAAATGCTAAGACCATTATTATTATTATGGTTACCAGTTATTACAACCACTAAAATTCTCGTTAATACTTGGTCACATACCTTTATGGGTTTACAAAATCAGTTACAAAAAATTTCGATTATCCCATTTCGGATAATAGACCAACATTTCGCAATGTTTGAAAAGATTTAAAATTTCCAGTCATCATGGCTCTCGCCTAGCATCAGAATGATGTAAAGGTTATAATCGCTTGATGAGCCTATATGTGTGTAAAATCAAGAATGCTACTTATCTGGCAGAAGTTTGCCCCCTCGAGGCCGCTGACTGACCCCGAAAGAAGCAAGTACAGGCAATTTATACACCGATCCGTCACCTAGCGTCACCGATCATACATGAGATCCATATTTGTATTCAGAATTTTATGGGGGTCGTGAAAATAAGGCGAACCGACATAGTGGACACCATTTTCCCTTAGAGGTGTCTCAGTAATTTTGATGTCAACCACCAATTATATGACAATACGCAGCCATACTTCCGGCATCTTGACCAAGTTGTGGGAACTGACACAATCAAACGTCATGGTGGGAACCTGCACGTGCACAGGCACAGGCAGTTCTCAGCTCTTGCAACCGCTCTCGGACAGCGAACAGGCTAAACCGCTGTCCGACACACAGTGGGCTTCCATGGCTGGCCGCTGCTACATGTGAAAATTAGCACGTATAATTAACACAAGTCCTTTGTCATCCCAGGTCTTCCAAGGTCTTTTTAAGGTAATGTGATCCTGACAAGCGCATAGTAGGTTAGTATTTTAATAATGTTAAGTCTTATTATAGGATTTTAACACCAAAACAAGCATGTTTTAAATGTTCATGGTGTCGGGCACTGCACCGAACTAATTGTCAGGTGGGCAACTACAGTAACTATTCGAATGGGTAACTGGCGATGTGGTCTGGCCCACTGATTTAACAGATTATTATGTGTAATTAGTTGTAATTAATTATTCGAGGGCGTGAGGCGATGTGGTCCCACCAGTTAATTAAAGAGTTCATTATCATCAGTTGTAATGAATAATTCTTCGAGTGCATGAGGCGACGTAGTCCCGCCCGTCACATCCCCCCTCCTTAAAGGGGAGAACTCCCAAAGAAGAATTCCAGCCATGTTGAGAAGAAGATGCCAGGAACCAAGACGAAGTGGGCATCTTCGAAGACGAACCAGCACATCTTCTCCCACATCAGTCCAGGAACGAAAGTCCACAGCATCACCATCAGGGTGGCTCCAGGAACATCCAGTGAAACACCACCGAAAAGAGAAAACAACTTGTGCAAGTATATGTCATCATAAGCGAAAAAGAGCCCCATCTCGGCTCTATCGAAAATTATAGGAGACCCCACAAGGAACATCCTAAATCTATCTTATTGATTTCAAGGGGGCAATGGGAATCCTATGTTTACTTTAAGATTGCCAAGTTGGGCTCTCAACAGAAATGTTTTTCAAACCATATTACCAATAATACACTATAAGAATATCCATAGTAAGACCAATAATTAAAAAAAAACTATCTTATTACTAAATGAGTATAAACAAAAAAAACTAAATGAGGATGAAATGTGGTCAGAAATGCCCCCGAGGGAGCCCACTTCTTCTACACACAACCTAAAATCAGGTGATCAATACTAAAACTCTAAAATACTACATCTCTAAATAACAAGAAACACATATAACATGACCACATAAAGTGGCAGCTCATTCACACCACTTCATTGAGTGGTACACAATTTCAATTGTGTCACGCGACACTTCATCAGAACCCCTTTCCACAATACATCCTCCAATACTACAGCGACGGGGTTCAAGAACCTGAGTATCCTGAAGGGTGCCTGGTACTTAGGAGCGAGCATGGCGCTGAATTGAGCGGCCTTATTACTCAAAAAATGTTTTTTGACAATAACTTTATCCCCTACTTTGAAGGTCACAGTACCACTAGAAAACCCCTTCCTTGCTGCGAACTTCCTATCGCACGTTTGAAGATTTTGAGTAGCCTCTGTCCATACTTCCTCTAAGGACTTCTTACTCCCAACATCCCGGCAAAAGCTGTGTAAACACCAAACATGAATAAGAGGGTGAAATAACTACGTCCAAAAAACACCTCAGAAGGAACCTTATGGGTCGCATCACTTACAACATTGTTAAATGCAAGCGAAAGTTGATACAAAATAAATCCCATTCCTTATGGGTTCCGGTCTGAAAAACTCATTGTTACCTTCAAACTTCGATTATATCTTTCCACCAGGTTGGCTTGTGGGTAATAAGGGGTAGTCTGTACCACCTTAATGCCCGAAGCAAAAGCCAAATTCTTCACCTCCACTGACACAAATTAGGGTGGCTTTACGGGTTACAATATTCATGGGAGATCCAAATACTGGAAATAGGCGCTGACTCAATATTCTACAAATTTCTTCCGACTTCATGGAGCATAAAGGAAAGAAGAGCACAAATTTGCTGAAACTGTCAACAGCAATGCGTATAGAAGTGAAGCCAGAAGTAGTGCATGGCAACGGACCAAACATATCCAGGTATAATCGCTCCTAGGGGAACATAGCAACCTTTGAACTATATGGGCTAATATTCTTGACATTGCGGGGCTTGCCTTCTGACAATGAAGACATGCCTTTGTAAGATCTTCAATTTCACCAGTTATCCTAGGCCAATATAACATTTCTTTTATTCTTGATACTGTTTTATCCTGTCCCAGATGTGCCCCGAAAAAGGAGTTATGATAATATTGGAAAATTTGCCCCCTCAAAGCAAAAGGAACAATTATACTAAATTTCCCCGTTTTGGCATCCACAAAACCTATCAGTCCTTTTGAACTTCAAAAGGACCACCCTTACCCGAATTAATATCCACCTTGATCCGCTTATATTCAGGGTCGATTCCCTGGTGATGCTGCAGACTAAAACGCCTGAGGGAAATCTTGGAGAGTCCCAACTTGTTCTCCCTCACGAACATCCGACTTCGTATTTCAATTATTGGCAAACAACAAAAGGCCTAGTTCATTTTCAACACTGGTATTCCCATGTGTGTCCGCACAAGGTACCATTTTACTAACAGGAAACTCTCCCTGAACACTAGGGGAAACATTATCAACAACACTAATATATACACTATTAGAACCTATCAAAACACCAGAAACACTATCACAAACAATATAAGTTTGGCAAAAACCCTAGACCTGTTTGCAGAAGGCATCCCAGGAAAAACACTAGAAAAATTGGAAACATCATCAGTTTGGCAAAAAACACTAACCCTGTTTCCAGAAGGCATCACAGGAAAAAAAAACCACACACAGAATCTGACGATTCCACCCAGAATTCATCCGAGTCAAACATCCGCAATAGCGCATCGGCTACCCCGTTATCTACTCCCTTAATATGCTGCACAGTAAATTTAAAGCACGCGAGTTGCACTAGCCCACGAGCCAGCCGTCCAACTGGTTTACTTGTTGATAAAAACCAGCTGAGAACCTGGTTATCTGTGTGCAAGGTGAACTACGCACCTTACAGATAATCTTTATATTTCTCCATACCATATATGGCGGCCAGCACCTCCTTCTCGTAGTCTGAATATCTCTGTTCAGCTGGATTAAGAAGTCGACTAGCATAGGAAACATGCACTAGATTCCCTTTTGCCTCTTGATACCGGACAGCCCCCAAAACCTTGGAACTAGCGTTCACTTGCAAAATGAACCGCTGATCGAAACGGGGCAATTGAAGAACCGGAGGAGTGGCAATCTTTTCTTTCAACAAGCAAAAGGCATGCTTCTGAGCATCTCCCCAAACAAACTCTAACCGTTCTCTCTTTAAAGCATTCAGAGGCTCCGCTGGTGACCAAGGATGATGGCCACAGGTAATCAAGGAACGACGAATAGCAGCTGGGCGAGAAAGTGGGAATCGTAACCAAACAGCGCGATGAGAGGGCCAGGAGCAGTATTACACAGCTGGGTGAAAGGCTGGAGAATGAAATAGAAATGTCCAGGAGCGATAATACACGCCTCAGCCAGCGCCTCTGAGCTGTAATGAAGAATACATTGTTTGAGGCAGCTTACCGCAGAGTTAAACCGCACCTAAGAAGACGTTTAAGAATCACATAGAAAGCGCACAGACGAAACTCATCGCGAAGACGTCTCAAGTAGAAATTGCGGAATGGACGTTGAACCAGGCAATTATGAGGTATTACAGGAAGTGTTTCAGCAGTCTGGAAGCAGGGGTTCGCTTCTACCCAATGAATTCAATGAACTTAAGTCGTACGGTAATGGAAGGAGCGACTAGATATCCCAAGAGGGTTAATATCGCAAATAGAGTTACCAGACACTCAAGATAAAAAAAAGGAGGACAAGGAAATTTAATTGGCGCCACAAATCGTTTATATTGGAGAACCATATATTCTTTTTCGTATAATTTATTACTAATACAGACGATAAAAATAGTTTAGTAATGTCATTAGTCTTCCAAGCAAACTATTATTAAAACTTAAGTTAATAACATAAAATAATGTTAAAATTAGGGAGACCAGGGTGAGTTGACGACATTAAGCTTTGGGAGGGCATTTCATTAATAAATAAGCACATAATCTATAAAAACATGATACTAATGTAAAGTTCAGACTATTTTCTAAATGGCTATATATTTGTGGATAGTTCCGAAGTAATTTGTGTGAAATTCATTTGTGAGCATATTCGCCATCTTGCCCCAGGTGTTGGGTAAGTTGATGAATCTATTGGGGTAACATGACAAACCTATTAAGGCAAGATTACAAAGCGAACACTACTATTATAGATACAGTAAACAATCGTTTCGTGCCACCACTCAAAACATACGGAGCGCTGAATCCAACCTTTATCTGGAGGATCCGCATAATCTTATTCACAAGCAGGGCACGAAACACAATGTTGGTTAGAAGGTTTTGCCTCGTTCAGTTTTCTAAGTTCTTTTTTCATTTTTCTTCTTATCTTTCAGTTTCTTATCATTATCTTTCTGTGGCAACATGTTCTTTGTGGATGAGCTAGTTACTACTGCAGATGATCGCACAGGTATTTTTCTTGTTGTGGCTGTTCTCTGGCCCACTGGCAATGGTTTGAATTCATAAAAGGATCCGCTTTCTGTGAAGAACTCTCATTGGCCTTCCCAGAATAAAATATTTACACATTACTGATACAAGAAAACTTATTGTCTTTCCTCGGGTATACTTTGTGATATTTTAAGAACGAATATAATAATTCATGACTTCGAAAAAAAATACGTTTTTAAAGTTATAGTTGAAAAACTGGGGTGTTTAGATTACCCCCCCCCCCCCTCCTTCAAACTTGGTAGTAGTAGAGTTAACAGTGTAACACTGGTAGAAAAATATAATAAATTTTTCTGTTCAATCCAACTTCACAGAGAGTCATAATGTTGACTATGGAATACCATTTACTGATGCTGCTGCATTGCATGACATTCGTTCTTTGACAGCATGCTTAGCAGCAGTCATTTCTATATCACTACATCTCCTCCTTTCCTTTTTCTATTTATAACTCCTGGGCATCTACGAAAAAAACGAAGAAAATTGTTAACATTGTTGACAGTGGCGATTGCAGGGGCAAGTTGACAAATTCGTCATCTTACCCCCGTCAACTTACCCCAGCTGCACTTTTTTTTAAACAATGATTCTGTGAAACAAGATATCAATTTCTGTAACTATCTGTACATTAAAATATTCCCAAAAGACAGGCTTTCGTATTTCATTTACAAACACTTTCAACAAGCTCACGAATTTATTACAATAGCTTAACGTACGTACCTTCAATATTACTACAAAGGCACACGAAACAGACTGTCTCTCACAGCTGCCACACTCTGACTAACTGGCATATTTTTTTCTGGCGAGCCCCCAAATCCCGCTACGCCAGCGTGAGCACCTTCACAGTTCTGTGTGCCCTCCGGTATTCGTGTTAGTAGCTAAGTCGTTTGGAGAATGGGATGCGTCTTAGGGCAAGTCCTATACGCCTTAGGTTGGGTTTAATTATTATAATGGGCCCGTGAATCGCGACTAAGCAGGGTAATAATGCCATGGCTGCAATTGTAGCCATGTGCACACCCCGAAAGAAGAAGGGTCTAGATGGAAGAGCATAGCAAACCAGGCAAAGCGGAGAGGGCCGTGGAAAATCCATGCAACAGTCGGGGAGGATAAAAATAATTCTTTTTAACTGGACTATGGCTGGATAAAGAAGGGTATTTGTTAGTTCGGGAAAAAATACTTCTGTTGGTTTGATGTGGGTTGAAATGAAATGAGAGTGCAGCTGTTGTGTATTGCGGGGACAGAACAGCCCCCGCGTCGATGCCAGTCATCGTGTGGGTGTAAGCGCCCTTGAAGTTTAATTGCTATCAATACTACCGTGCGGGCGAATCAGCACTGCAACATTGACAGCAGCAATTGGATACAGGGCCATCGCTGCTTCTCGTTGTGTGCACCGGGAAACTGGACAGTCCAACCGTGGCACCGACTCAATCTTCGTTGTTCCGCGTCGACATCGTAGGATCTCCTCTCCATGGGTGAAGGTGGGGACCAGCAATCGGGGGAGCCACCCGAAATTCACGCCCTGGCTGTTTCACCCAGGACTGCCTACGTCGGCAAAATAATACCAGCGAGGCTTCGACTCAAACGGTCCCAACTAAACGTTGAAGGTGGTACCGCAGCCACCGTGTTGACACCTCGTCGCATAAAAATTCTGGGGAACCTGCATCGAACTGTGAAGCCCACCCATGAAAACGTCCACGTGTGACGTCACCTGCTGACGCCAACATGGGTTCGTCCACGGCCGACTTTAACTTGGAAAAGGCACTTCGAACATTGTAATTCTACTGCGTCTGATCAAACGCTAAATAATGCTAATATTTTTTTACAAACATATTTTGGCTCGTGCATAAATTTTTTATGACGCTGGTATCCTCTACAATCCGATCTCTGGGAGTTGGTGAAGAACTTCCACTCAATTTATTAACCTTTGGCCATCCCCCCACACCATTACCTTGTCATTAGCCATAAACAGAATTTATTTTATAAAATATAAAATTTAACGGTATTTTTCTAAAGGACAAAAATAACACGGTTAACTTATTTAAGGGCCCTGCCTTCCTAGCAATAAAACTGAATATATAGGTAATTTTTAATTCACAGGCGTATAGACACGTGACGAAGGGGAGGCAGGCTGTGGTGGGGGTATGCAGAGAATTATAGGAGGGAATGGGCACTCACTTATAAGCTTTAGTATGGGCGTCGATGCGCCATAGTTGTACTGTATCAGACCATGAAGGATATGTTGACGCATATTACGAAGTGTAACGTGTGTTTTGGAGGGACATGTAGTGGATGCGATTGGGACATAATCTAGCCCAAGTACCCTTCTCAACCGCACCCGCGAATATGGTGTGAGTCGCGCAGAGCGGAGAAAGAAGTTATCGCAGTGACGAGATAGATAGAGAGAGAGGGGAGGAGAGAGAGAGAGAGAGAGAGAGAGAGAGAGAGAGAGAGAGGAGAGAGGAGAGAGAGAGAGAGATGACGTGACGGGGTGTAATGTTTGTTGGTCGTTAAACGAATCTTTTTATTTGAAGCCACGACCTACTGTCAACAATTGAATTCGTCATGCTCAGCATTATCCTCCGCCACTATCTTCGTAATATGCCATCGATCGATTTCTGGCCCGAGAGTGACGAGGCTTTCCTAATTAGTGCGGGGAAATCATTCGAAAAGATGGGCTCCTCTGCAGCTATCGCCTCAGGGCGATGCGACGCTGCACCATCAGAGACCAAGGTAAAATCCGGCGCTGCACCTATAGCAACTGTTGCCATCGTGCCGGAGACGCCCTTCTGGGGCACCCAGAAGGCACCCTTTCAGTGCCACCAGACGCAACACTTTCGCAGCTACCAGACGGGTGAGTTGGCTACATGCGACAACATAACTGAATGTCCCTTGCTGTTGGAAGCTGGCAACGCACCGCAGCTAGACAGTGGATCGCCCGAAATGAGTGTTTCACATGTGCAAACAACGACGACGATTTCTTCCAGCGAAGTGTCGGACTCATACGTGCCGGTACAGTACTCTCCGGTCTCTGATATTGCTTACACTAATGTTGAAAGATGCCTTTGCTACGAGGACATTGTGGTCTCCGCTGCATCTCGATGCCAACCCACCCTCCCATCGGCCTAACGGGGACGAGATTCACCAGTATTTAAATAACTTTGAAAGAATTTTATGAGCGTTACGTAAAGATGTTGCCGATTTACAACTTAAACTGGCTAACTACGTGTGTGTTCTTACGGACGTGAAATGTTACATGGAAGTATTTGTGCTAAGTTTTCTACCATCCTAGAGTCTACAGCTATATTATACATGTATAAGGATGTAAAATGCGATTTTAAAGACATGCATTTTTTGCTCCTATACTCGTGAACCAAGCATTTGAACCTAATTTTTTGGTGTAATATTTGTGTGTGGTTTTTGAGTAAAATATAGTTAAATGTTATTTAACTTCTAGCTGTGTGTGTCCAGGGATTTACTTTTCTCCATGTATAAAACGTAAGTATTTTTATTTTTTACTTTCTTTGGTATAAATATTGATTGCTCTTGCTCTACTCTTGGAGAAGGGACAAGTACGTGCAATATTTATTTTCTCTCTTGTTGTATACGTTTATTGTGCTTGCTTTTCCCTTGGAGAAGGGATAAGTATGTGCAATATTTCATAAAAGTGCCTCCTATTACATAATAATAATAATAATTATTATTATTATTACTATGCTTGACTTATTTACCTACAATATTAAAAAAACATACTCTAAAATTTGCTGCGCATTGTTAGCTTATTTGTTTTTCTACTACAAAAAATAACGTGTGTGAGATATTTAGCAAATAACAACTTACAGAAGGGTATACAATTAAAATAATGTGCACGGCACAAACACGGTGTAGTAGAATGGCACCGTTACTGACTTTACCGTCATACCATCATTTGAAAGTTTACATAATACTGTGTTTATATGGTTCAAATATTCTTCAAAAGTGGAGGATACTATGAGTGTATGTAATCAATCAACTTGAGATTTCTACCCACGTGATCAAATGCATTATGCAGTGAGTGAAGATATTTGGACGGCTCGTAACAACGATGCTGTGAGAGCCGATTACATTATGAAGAAAATGGATGTGAGATACTGATAACAGGACTATTATAAACTGTAAATTTAGAGCTCGGACGAAGCTTAAGTACCATTTCTGCACGCTTTTACTTTTATTTATTTATTTTTGCGATTTGTTACCGTATCTGATGCAGAGCACGTCCTCTACAGTTGATCAGAATCAGAGATCTCCACGACAAGATGATCGCCTTTGTTTCAGACGAGCACATACACCTGTTTCTGCACGCCTGCTACGAGAACCTGGAGAAGACCAAACATATGATCGAAGCATACTGCACCTTCAGGAGTCTCACGCCAGAGCTGTTCAGTAACCGGAATATACATGGGCAGGATTTTAAGGGCGTTATGGATATATGGTACGTAGTTTCGTGCATAGTGAAAAGGGTACTTGCAAATTTAACAAAAATTACCAAAATTTAAAAAAAAATAACCAAAATTACTAATAATTAAACTGAAACCTTACTAGAGGCTGTTTACGGTTATTTCAGCACTTTTGAAATAAACCTCTGAAAAAGTCACTGTCCCTGCCTGCATATATTGTAACGGGCACACTGATTGGTAGGTGCCCAGTAAAGTTGGCAACGACGCAAAGACAATAGTTCCTTATCTTGACATTAAATTAAAAGTGTTAGGGAAAAATTTGTAAACACTGGAATTGTTTATTTTGATTTCTGTCTTTAATCTGTAAAATGCTTACTTTTCTAATGCTTTCACAGTTTCTTTTGACAGACGCATGAATAAAGTGATCATGCCCGCATGCCAACGTTAATTTTACTTACGATGGAAGAATACACTACCTGCGTACAAGTAGATCTGAAGCAGGGCTTTCAAATGTGCTTAGTTTACCGTAAACAGCCCATAATATTTTGTATTGCTGCATGACTGCGATTTCGCCATTTATAAGAATAAGAAAATATCATGATATGTGGCATATAAATTGAATTTCTTGCGTGTATTTGTTTCCAAAATACACGTACTGACCACAGGCGTGCAAACTGTTGGGTGCACCTAGTCAGCCCTGAATACTTGACCAGAGTGGTGTGTGGGAACAATTTAACCTCTCGTCCCAACAAAATACACACACAAAAACACTCTGCAAAATAGAATTTTATTTATTCGTCAAATTACATCTCTTTTCATGCTTTTAATTGATTTTAAGAAAATCTTCATGTAATTCGTACCGAAAATATGTTGTTACAGTATCTACTAAAATAAAGTCCAGCCACTGATGTGTTCTCATTACCGTGTGTAGACAACGCATGTAGAATGCTTCTAAGATTTATGTAATTACTGTTAGTCCCCACCTTGCCCTTTCCTATTTTAAACCATCATTAACTACTCTGAAAATTTTCGATGGAAAAGTTACCTCGCGAATATCGATGATTGTTTCGTTCGCCATGAAGATCGTCAACGAGATTCAAAACTGCAGATATTAGGAATATTATTAATAATTTTGGGACCAGATTTGACGGCAACTTCTCCAGCGGCAACCACGGCGGACTTGCAGGCTCGTTTACGCCAGCTGTGGCAGGAAAAATCCTACGTTTATATGTTCCCACACCCAACCGTATCGCATCCTGCAAGTGTTGGTCTCCTGCAATACATGCTTGGTGTGATACAATATTTTTAGGTTTTCTGTATACATAGTAACATAGCCTGTGCCTGTATTCACTTGTACCTCTGCGATGGCACCTTCGGGGTTTTTTTTTTAAATAAAAAATTGTTTTCCTTTTTCTGTTTGCAATTATGCGTTTTATTGAAACATTACACAGCAAATTACCCAAAGCGCTTAATATAATTGAGTTAAATATGAACTAATGTCCTCTGGATAGTCGATATAGCCTATAATATTCCTTCCATTAAATTCTATGTGTACTAAGATTTTTTCCATTAGGGAAATGCTTTCGTGTGTGTTCTGTTCTTTAAAGGAAAGTCAAGTTCAGTTAGCGTTTTGGTGTGTTTTTAAGATTACTGTGTAGCTGCGCGTCCAAGGCCAAGAAGCGAGGGAGTGATACGGGCGATACTAACACACGCGCCTTGCACCTCATCGCTCCTACGCGCAATGCGTGCAGTGTTTCCGTCCTAACGCTTCACTGTGTAAACTAGATTTGTAACAGTGAGGTTTTATTATATGCGATGAAAGTACACAGCTCAAACTACCTGCGTATAATAGTTCTTTTCTCTTATCGCTTTAAAAATTCGATATTTGACCACTTTCACGATTTTTTTTTTCTACATGAATACACTTAATATGATAAAAGTAAAAAGATAGCAACATAGACAATAGTTTTTAAATTCTTTCTGGCAGTACTTCGTATTTCCAGAACATTTATTCACCGAGACACGCGTTTAGGCGCAAACAACGATTTCACAGGAAATGTTCCAGTACATAGGGGCCTTAAAGGGTACCATTTTAGAAAATTTATAACAAAATTGGACCCTGGATTGAAAAGACTTATGAAAGATATCGCTTGATTTTTACGCTTTTGTTTGCTGATAATATTTTTTTATGTTCATTTTATTTCCTGTTAGCGTATCACTGCATTTTTATTTTATGACTTGGTAACATTTTCGCCATTTTACGAATGTTAATATCAAATTTAAAGGTATAGGAGAGAAGCCCCATACATTCTCCGCCACTTGTGAAGTCTTACGAGTTCTTTTTCCCGCCCTACCCACAGCACAAGGTAGCCCAGTGAAATAGGCTGTTCACGGTTAAATGAGCACTTTCGAAAGCCCTGCTTAAGATCTACTTGTATACACGTTGTGTGTTCTTCCGCCTTTTGTAAAATTAACGTTACCATGAACATCATCACTTTATTCATGCGTCAGTCAAGTGAAACTGTGAAATTACTATAAAAATAAATATTGTACGAATATGCTCATTTTGACATTTCCATGCATGAAAAAAAAACAGAAAGCCGAAGAAATAATTTAAGTTATCACAAATGGTTACCTAACACTTTTCCTTCGACGTTAGTATATGGAACTACTTTCCCCTCCATCGTTACCAACTTTATTGGGCGCATGCCACTTATTGTAACCGTTGAAATATATGCGGGTAGGGGCAGTGGATTTTTTAAGGTTGAGTTCAAAAGTGCTCACTTAGTCGTGAACAGCGTTTAAACATTTGGACTTGCATTTGAGAGGACACGAGTTCGAATCCTGTCCGGCCATCCTGATTTCGGTTTTTTTGTGGTTTGCCGGAGTCACTCCAAGCGAACTGTGGGTTAGTTCATTACGGCAGGCTATAGCTGACTCCTCCCTCGTTCTTGCTTCTCTGAGCAAGTTTCACCGTCTCTAATAAACTCGCTTTTGACAAGACGCTTTGACTTTACATTCCCTTTACTTTGACGAAACCACCAATACACGATACAGTTGTAAAGTCGGAGTTGAAAACAATTAAACATCGGTTTTGCGAGATCATAAAAATGTGTATCTTGATATGTAAAACATTATCATATTATCCAGGAATGATTTTACGTACGTTTTTTTTTAATTGGCTTAAAATTTGTGTTAAAAGTTTATTTCAAAAGAAAAACTCACTTGCTTATTTTATTTAAAAATGCAAATTTTATATTTCCTTTTCACATTATATTCGTTTGCCATATATTTAGTTTAATACAAGCTCTGTTTAATATACCGAGATTGAAATCTCCTTACAATAAAATGACACACTTTCCACATAAGCTCTGTTAAATTCTCGGCAAAATGGCTGCTTGACTTTGACTTTAAATTTCAACTTTTCGAATTCGTGAAGTCAAGAGTGCTTAACTTTACATGTCACAGTTCCACTGTGTCAAGTTCCATAAGAAACAAAATGTCGGAAAGCAAACGTAAAGTCAAATGCTAAAGTCAAATGTTAAAGTTTTCAATGGTGTAAGGGCCTTAAAGGGGAAGTATCTCCGCCATCTTGGATTTACGTATATTTCTCCACAACTTAAATTCTAGAGTTAATATTTAAAAACCAAGCTAGTTGAGGCAAAGGGAACACACTTTAAATCGATATTTCGAAATACAACTTATTTTTCTTGCGTGATTCGTTTCACGTCTGTGAACGTAATCAGGGATTAACTCATTATTTAGTAATTTCAGTGCCACATGGGAAAATGCGTAGATAACTGAAACCATACAAAGTTGCGAATGTTTGCCTTATTAGTCCTCTATGTCATGTCAAGCTTTGATTTTAAGTATTTGGTCATGAAATTTAAATATTAAGATTCGTAAAAAAAAATTGCGCGAAGGAAGAGAGACTAGTTCCTTAAGGTTGATGTAAAGTAACTGCCTATGGAGCACTGCAACCGAATGTACAATGCGAAGAACTCATAAAACTTTAGCACAGACACTATAAATATTGTTATAAAAATGTGATTTATGCTGTATATGAAAGAAGAATGTATATATTTTGCAACAGTAGTATAGAAATGCCGATTTGGGCACAAACGCAAAAAAGTGGCTCAAAAAGTTGCGTTTGGAAGCAGTTGCATAAAAGTGGCTCATAAAGTTGCGTTTGAGCACAACCGCAAAAAAGCGACTCAAAAAGTTGCGTTTGGTTAGATCTTAGTCTTTAGAAAAAAAGTTGCGTTAAACTTTGCGTTTGAGTGCATCTGCAAAAATACGCGTAAAAAATTGGGGTTGAGCACAACCGCGAAAAAAAGTGGCTTAAAAAATTTGAAAACGTAAAATTAAAAATTGTATAATAAAGATGGATCAGTTGCTAAATGTATTAAACGGAACCAAACAATTTAAGAAACTTTCCGAACTTACAATTGGGCAGTCCTATCCATAAACCATGCTGAAATAAATTATACAAGGTATGGATACAAAGTGATAATTACTTCTGGATATTTTTAAGTAACCTTACCAGACAGATATGCTCAGATTTTCAGTGAAAAAGTTTTAAATGATGTTAATCGTGGAGGTATAAGTTCTGCATATCATGGAATGTTGAATTGTGGTGTTAAACAAATGCATTTTATTCGATTTTTAAAGAGTAAATGATCGTCGTCGTATAATTAGAAAACAGTTGATTTTTATCTGTGCTCATATCTCTATAAAGTTTTAATGGTTATCCAATCATTAAAACACAATTATCGCTCTGATTATGGCAATGTGCTACAACAGAGTCTAATTAAAAATTTAGATACTCATCTCCAAATTCGACATATTAAAGTAACCGAAACATTGAATTCTTTTTCTAAATCTTTCATAGCACTTTCTATAGAAATATTATTCATCTTTATCACATGAAACTTTAATAGTTTTTAAACTATTAAAGTTATTATATATAGAATATGACTACATTCAACTTGTTCAAAATGTTGGAATAGTGAATATGGTTTTGTCACAATAGATATGACTCGTAAGTTAAATAATGGTAAGTACTGTAATAAAATTAAAGACTTTTTAAATTCGTAGATTATGAGTACGTTTCGTTTTTAATGGAAGTGTTTCCATTAAAAACTGACCTAATCTGATCTTTTTTAATGTATTCATATACCATAGCTATTTAAATAAACACAATTGTACCTTTGGGTACATTGTGGGCTTTTGGTATTTTAAAATGTATCATATCATCAGGGTACAATTCAAAAGTTTTATACATGTTATTTTTTTTCCCCGTTCATGGCATAAGTTGATAACACTTTTATATTTTTTCTGGTTTTAATATTATTTCAACTATAGTTCCATCTATCATAAAAACATATTATATTTGATAACCAAAGTAAAATACTTTTTCTTTTGAACTGTATTTCCCAACTAAACGAATAATGTTAATTCTGTTTTCTGATAGTACTCTAAATTGATTGCATCCATCGGTGCAATGGGATCTCCCACATGTCTTAGTTTTTTTGTTCAAGATCTATATTATTATCTACTTCCAAGTAAGTAAGATAGGCTTTATCCAATGATATTTTATTTCTTGTAAGTGTGGCTATAAAGTCGTTGAACTGTGTGTAGGAAACAAAATCATTAGGATTGATCTTCTCAGTAGTTGTATCATTGTCCGTGTGTTCTTTAATTTGATCTTCAATCCAAGAGATCATTAATGCATTTCCACATATATCCATTGTTTATTAATAGTGAAATGATTTTTGGAAATTTAAAATTACGTGAAAAGTTATTTAGCACAATTACACAACAATAACCACAAGTTACTTGATTGAAATTTTGAATTCTATCATCGTTATAAAAAATATTACTTCCGAGATATGCTATTAATTGTCGGGGTGGATTTACACCAAATGAATCAAAATAATATTTGTTGTTTGCTTTTTTCCAATAGCATACCCAGTGTGTACCAGAGTTTGTTGAAACATCTAGATTATCAATCCCACATTCAATATCGAGTGGCGTGTTAAGTAGCTTATCGATCATAAAGACACCTCGAAAAATTTTTATGCTTAATTTTTTAACCATTTGATCAATATCAAAGTTACTGAGTGGAGTTACTTTTTTTTAACATTCTTACCACACTTAACATTCTTCAATCCCTTGCTGTATTCCTCCATAGCTAAATTATGCCTGCGTTGTTCATCCAATTCTTGGTTTTTCTTCTTAGCATTAATTACTGATGTAGCGATAGATGATGCACCACCAGTTAACGCTCCCAGAGCTCCCAATGCTGAGAAAATTAAGGGTAAAAATTCACCCTTGTAAACTGTCAAACCATTTCCAGTTTTAATTTCTTGGGACATTTTCTTAAGTTGTGGAACTGAAATTGTGATAGTCATCCCTTTGTCCTCCTTAAATTTCTTGTTTTTACGTTCCAGTTGGATTTTTGTTAGGAAAGAATCAATATTCAAACCCTTCAACTCCTTGTTAGGAACTTGAAATACAATGTTTTTTACTTTCATTTATAACAAAAATTTTATCATTTCATTTTAATTTCCCAACCAAGCTTATGTTTAATATGCATCGCAGATCCAGTAACACCAGCTCACAATCTCTCATTGAGATCAGCATCTGAACTTAACAATCTTTTGAACACTTTCTTTTCTAGTTCTTTGTCTACATGCCTTTCAGCTAGATCTTTATGATGACGATAAGCTATATCATGTTCCATTGCACCCGCATCTAGTGGATTAATGGGTTTATCACAATGCTCAATTCTCTCTTTTAGTTTGGTACCCTGACCTAAACTGATAACCGGGTGCATGCAACTCAAAAGGTAGTGAATTTATTATGTCATTGAGTAACCCTTTTCTGTGATGCTCCGACTCCCAAAAATTATGTGGTATTGTGTTTAACATTGGTATCAGATATGGTATACCTTTTGGATTATTCACAACAAAGTCACTAAACTTGCTATTGAGCATATTCATTATTCCAACTTTTTCATAGTAATAGTTATCATTTCCAGCATTCTCTTAGCCGTAAATAACGAGAAGTCGATTAATAAGCATCCTAACATCATCCATCCATATATATTCTTTGGGATAGTCTGTATATTTCTTTATACCTTTCCCCTTTTTAGGTGAGGAACGTTTCTTTTTGATGGAATAGTAACTAGGTTTAACAATAATTTTGCATTTATTCCCTTTACTCGATATTGGTGTTCCCACGTTTGGGTCATTGTTTTGAAAAACTGTGTTTGTATCTGCTAGGATACAACTATAGTGGTCATAGTCGGCTGCAGTATAGTCACTTTCTGTTACTTTCTTACTGGTTAGTAATATCATCAAACCATCAGTTCCAGTGTATGTTCGGCCTTTTACAGTAAATTTGTCATTGTTGAATGTTTCTTTGCTATCACCAATATACACTCTACCTTTATCAGCCTTTAGTCCAAAAACATCGTCTTTGCAGTCAATTAAGAAATCGGCCACTTTCTTATTAATAAATGTTGTTTTGTAGTTAGTTAACTGTGAGATATCAGTTTTCAAACATCCCAATGCTTCGTCATAGCGTTCATCATCGTCATAACATTTATTGTCATCGTCAATGCGTTTAACGCCATCGTCATACCATTCATCATCATAGCATTCATCATCATAGCATTCATCGTCATCGTCAATGCGTTTAAAAACCATCATCATAGCGTTCATCGATGTCTGTTTTACCAAACAGTTTTCTCACAAAAGATGTTTCTGTTGGTGTCTGTGGGTATTCTAAATTCTAAATTCTTAACAGCAAATGGAACAAGTTCTTTTATTAAGTTCTTATTCTCATTTATTATGTGTCCAATTTTTTGTCCCAAATCTTCTATCGCATCTATCAATGGTTGATCGTGTTTTTTTATTTTATCATATTCATCTTGGGGAAATTTTCTAAAAGTTTTAAACTTTTCAATTAGCTGTCTTCTCTCTATATTCTTATCTATATTGTTTACAATTTTTGTTGTCTCATTTATTATATAAATAAAATGATCAATGATAACTTAAATGTACACTGTCTCAAATGTATGAAAAATACACTAAGTGATAACATTTTATATGAACTTACAAATAATAACAAAGTAAGAATTAAATGCGTTTCCAGATTTTGTGTTATCAATAACTATATCTTTACTGGTGGGGGTATAAAAACCGATATTGTAAATAAAATTCATAAACCAAAGCGAAAAAACTTTCCCAGAAGAACTTTTCAATCTTTTGGCATCGATGATCTTTGGCAAGCTGAGTTAGTTGAGATGAATTCCGTATCTTTAAAAGGTATACACATAATTAACAAAGGGTTTAAATATATATTAACAGTGATAGATGTTTTTTTCCAAATATGCAGGGCAATACCAATCAAAGATAAAACTGGTGAAAATGTTATGTTAGCAATTTAAAACTATTTTGAATGATCACAAACCCATGCATTTACAAACAGACAAAGGGAAAGAATTTCACAATAAATCATTTAAGACATTAATGGCCAATAACAACTTAACACACTATTCAACATACAGTAAAAAGAAAGCTAGCATTGTAGAAATATTTAATAGAACATTGAAGGAGAAAATGTGGAAGTTATTTACTGTGCAGGGAAGCTATAAATGGCTGGCTATATTGTGTAAATTAATAAGTGAATACAATAACACTGTTCACAGTACAATCGGAATGAAACCCACCAATGTAAGTACAATGAATGAAAGTTCATTCTTATCAACATGTATGGTGGAGAAAGAAAAATGGTTAAACCAAAGTTTGCAATATGAGATAAAGTTTGTATAAGTAAAAGTAAAAATTTGTTTGAAAAAGGATATACACCAAATTGGTCCACTGGAGTATTTGAGGTGTGTGAAGTATTGCACACAAACCCCACGACATACAGAATATAATATTTAGAAAATGAACTTATTAAAGATATTTTTATGAGCCAGAGCTGCTTAAGACCAAATATGATAAAGACTACTTAGTGAAAAAAGTTTTGCGAAAAAAAGAAAATAAGCTGCTAATTAAATGGTTAGGTTTTGATAGTAGTCAATTCTTGGGTTGATAAGAAAAATGTAGTTGTTTAAGAAATTTTTTTCTATATAATAAATGAATCAACAAAAAATTGAAAGTTATGAGCGTCAGTTGTTTCCGCCAAACAATCAAACAAAAGATAATTTGAATGAATACAACAAATGCATTGAGTTTTAAATTCCTAATAGCGATGCATTTTCACATCCGAATGAAGCTTATGTATGCCAACAGTATAAGCTAACTAAAAGACATAATACAGATTATGAAAAAACTTTAACTATTGATCTTTGTGAGAATTTCTTCCCATTCCTGTTCTCAAGATTAGAGATCTTTAAATATGGTTGTATATTCGAAAGTATTGATAACCATGGCATCACTTCAACAATGGTACATACATTGTTATGTTCGGAATCAGAATCAGCATACTTCCAAATGTCGGGGATAGAACTAGGTAAATATGTTAGGAAATATAAGCATATCAAAATTACCTATCTATTAAGATATTTGTTTGGATTTATGAGAGATTGTAATGAAATATTCTGGAAAGGTGGGTAAAATATCACTTTCAATCGAAATTCTAATGATGATGCTCCTTTTTACAGAAGACCCCCAAAGAAAGCAGATGGATCTGATGATGAAGATAATAGAAAGATTATGCTAAAAATGTTATTGAGAAAACGGAAATTCTGTGGCCAATTGTTGAATACGATCCTATTTATGGAGACGAAATTAAATCAAAATTATACAAACACCCCAAAATTCCAATTGGTTTTAATTATTGGCAATGTCTTGAAAAACCAGTACCTATTAATGCAAACTCATTTCAGTTTTATATAAAAGATCAGTTCAATTCAATCCAATTCGATATGCCAGACTTTGTCATTGTTGGTTTTCAGCAAAACAGAAAAGAAGATCCTGGGCAATTCACACACGGTTCAATGTTTGACTCTTGTTTTGTCAAAAATATTTCTATTAAGAATGGACGGAATGAAGTGTTTCCCAAAGAGAACTGGAATTTAAACATTGATGATAAAATTTCCGATAAGGTGTTTATTGCTTACACTGATTTTAGAAATTCAAAGACTAAACTATATTCCCCTTATCATAATAATGGACTGTGCTTCAACTTTGGGTCATTTATTGGGAGAAGACCATTGTATGTTATTGATTGTTCTTACAGAAAAACCGCTATTGTAAATGATCAAACTAATCTGAAAATTACAGTTGATTTTAATAAGCCAATATTGGCTAACAACTATTTGCAATGTGGTACTAGTAAGTCAAAGAAACCTAATTTATGATGTTAAAAGTGAAAGAATCACCGAAGTGCAATAGTGCGCAAACATGTATGGTTATTAGATTTTAGTGTATGGTTATCCATTATAAACAATTACTGTTATACAATATTTCATAGTATCAATCTTTTTCAATTTTGTAGTGCCCCCATGGTAGTGTATTAATACCATCTTTAAGAATAAATCGTTTATCATCTTCAGAACTTAATGATTTTTTTCTCAATTTAATCATATAGAGTTCATATTTCTTACTTTTAATAAGATTCATACATTTTTACAACACTTTTTTTTACGAAACAAACACTTTTTGTAGTCACCAAAACTAATCTCATTTCTGGCTACAGTGTTTTTCACACCCTTTTCTCTTTTCTTTATGCCTCGTTCCACATTTATTGCATACATTTTCGATTTCAATCCAATAAATTCTTCCATTATTTTTCCATTACATTCATCTTTCATTTTAAGAATAGTCTTTTTGTTAACTAATGGTATACCATATGGGTTATCTTTTTTATAGTCAGAAGTATCAAAATGATCGACCATTTTTTTTCATTTCACTGTAGAAGTCTGGTATTCTTGTATAATAGATGTATGAATCAGTATCTTGGTAGCACAGTTCAATATTTGTCCCATACTTTGGTTTCATTATATTATAGGAAAAATCGTACATTAAGACTTTCGATAGATCAAGTATATTCATTCCAACATAAATGGGTTTGTTAAAGCACTGTTTTGTTTTATCATATGAACTGCAACCAAAGAATTGGTAAATATAGTTCTATCTTTAAAGTTTGGTTTAGCCACTAGTTTATCCATTTGTTTAGAACTTGGGCAATATCCACTCTGTTTCTAATATTTTCCATTGTTTTTCCAAAAAAAAAAAAAAAAGTTAATTAATTTGTAGACTTTGTTCGCATATTTGTGTTTAGATCAATATAGGACTTGAGCCAATCTGATTGATCAAACTCCAGAACTCTATGGATCTTTTTCAACTTCATTCCGAGAGATAGATATTGCTTAAGATTTACGTAATGTAATACACATTCTTCTTTATCATACAGAGTAGTCAAGAGTTTGGGGTTTTTGAACCTTCTGGTATTTTATTCTCTGGTGCCAATGGCAGATCTATGTGGAGATCGTGTAGTTCATGTGGGTATTCCAAATCAACTTCCAATATATAAGCTTTTCTAGAATCATGTAGTATTTTTGTTACATATATATTTGTATTTCTCCACTAAACCCATTATAGGGTAAATACTAGCTCATAGCCCATCCATATAAGTTATTAGCATCCAGATATGTAAGATAAAAGATTTCCTTTGTACTATCATAAGCATTCAAATATTTATTATTTGCTTTAGCATATCGCTTACAACATTGCGAAATTCCACCATGAACACCTTTTCCTACATCAAATTCATGTCGTAATCTGTTAATAATTCTAGTTCTATTTTCGTATGTTTGAGCATAGCAACCCACGCTAACCCTGGGGCCGTGAAATACCATGCTGGATCTAGCTTATATGTTTTGAGACATACATCTCAAAAATTTTCCATTATATCAGACAGTATCATTACATTAGATTTGTTACAGAGTTCTGTGTACTCTCTTAGAGATTTTATGTTGAATTTTTCCCACACCTTTCTCGCAAATTCGTAATCTTTGTCTGTAATGTCACATTTATTGAGTTTGTTGTAAAATGCATCTTTGCATGAAAGTGATATCTTACAAAATTGTTCAGCACTATCCATGTAGTCATATGGATAAACACCTTTTCTTATAACAAAGTCAAGAAGTTCATTGAAAAAATACTAACACGTTTCTTGAAATTGGCTTCTGGAAAGGTTGCTAGAGAGTTTATCGATACTAATAGCCATAAATTTAAATGAGTCAATAAATCTAAGATTTACATTTTCACATACATGTTTCGTAAAAGAAATATATTTTTCTTTGTTGTTGAGAATTAGATCAATTTTTTTTCATTGGTGCCAAGATCTCTTATGAATAAATGTGTGTCATAACCTGATAGATTGTGTATAAACACTGGGACAAAACATGGATTTCTATACGATAAGTTACAATCTCTGTGTGCAGCTCCCCTAAATTTCCCAGTAAGATGATCATTATCTCTTACAGAATCACCATTCAAAGACTTTTCACATATATGACAATGGATAACTGTATCATAAACAATTTGTTCTTTCTGAGTTAGTGGAAGCATTGGTTTTTCATTTGTGTAAATATATGCACTAGGTGCATCAGATCCTTCATAAGTTACTTGTGGTTTATAGTATCCATGTTCGTATTTTACATAGTAACATAAGCTAATAGGCTCGTGTTTTTGGTATGGTTTCGTGTAGGATTCGTCGGGGTTTGGTTGGCAAGTTTCAATTTTAGTCAACAAACATTCAAAATCAGCATACATCACATACGGAACTCTCAAAGAATGATTTTTATTTTTAAATCTGAATGTCATTTTTTTTTCCTTTAGATGGTAGTGCAACTCTAACGCCATCGTGATCTCGGCAATCTTGTTCATGATCTTTTAGCTTACTTACATAGTAGATATGTTGCAAACATCTATCGCATATATATATATATATATATATATATATATATATATATATATATATATATATATATATATATATATATATATATATAGTGACCATTATTTGGTAATTGTGATGCGATAAGTCTCGAAAGACTTTTTATCCAGCAGTAGTGGTCGTTCTTTTCATCTTTGATATAGAGTAGGTTAATGTGTTTAACTGTCATATTTTTTGTTGTTTTTAATGGGGAGATTATATATTTCTTATCACCATCTTTTTATTCTTATGCCTATACATTAATCTAAATTCCACTTCTTTTCTCACAGGTTGGTATGCTATCCAATTTCATTGGAAATTCCAAACCCTTAAGTACATCATCAAACTCATGTTCGTAATCTATGTATTTATTCACTCTTTGGGCGTTTCTTTGTACTTGATACGATGCAGATCGAACAATAGAACAGACCACAAAAAACATTTTTGGTCATTATTCTTAACATTAATTACCGCCTGCTTATCTTTGATTTTTTCTGGGAGATCAACATAAGAACTGCCCTTGAATGGTACATATTAATTTATTCACACTTATAGTTTAAATATTCTGTTGAGTACCCACTGATATCCCTTTGCTTCGAAAGCCCCCATCTCAGCTATGATTTTCGATATGCTGTTGGCATAATATTCTTCCAGATTAGTAGATTTCAGTATAATTTCGTTCTTTGTTTTAAAGGAGCTTTCTACATATTCAATATTCTCACCAATTCCCCTTTTGTACTCAGGGAAAAGTTTCATGTTCACTTTGAGTGATTTTAAATGTTTATTAATTAGTCCCATGACAGTTTCTTTTACATCGTTTAGGAAATGCTTTGGGTCTTTGTATGCATTCACATTCTTTACAGCATAAGTCTTGATCCTACTTTGAAATGCTGTTTCGATTTCTTTTACACTGAATCTGAGTGTGTACTTATGAATTTTACTTCTCAAGTGACTTCTTATGAGAGATGGTTTGTAAAAGTGATTACAAGTTTCACAATTGACATACCTCTCTTGAGGTTTCTTCTTCTTTCTGTTCACAAAAAAAAAACCTTTCTTAAATTTATATTCTTTCCAAACATTACCAGTTGCGTTAGTCTTTTTAATTGCCATGGTCGTCATCATATTAGACATCAGTTGACTTTTAATTGTGCTCATTTATTATATAAAATATTTTATTTTTTACATTTTCAAAATTTTTAAACCACTTTTTATTGCAGTTGTGTTCAACCGCAACTTTTTACGCGGATTTTTGAAGGTGCACTCAAACGCAAAGTTTAACGCTACTTTTTTCTAAAGACTACGATCTAACCAAACGCAACTTTTTGAGTCACTTTTTGCGGTTGTGCTTAAACGAAACTTTCTAATCCACTTTTTTGCAACTGCTCCCAAATGCAACTTTTTGAGTCACTTTTTTGCAACTGCTCCCAAACGCAACTTTTTGAGCCACTTTTTTGCGTTTGTGCCCAAATCGGCGTTTCTATACTACTTAACATTATAAGATATTTTACTAAAGTATACTTTTTAAATGTAAAAAATTAATCGATCGATACAGTCTGCATTTTTAGCAAAATTTAAAAGCATTTCCGTTTTGGATGCTTCGGAAAGCAGAATTTACAAGAAAATCTTATTCAAGAAAGACTGTTATAATATTTACTGTGATTATGTGTAGTAAAATCGCAGTAATAATGTATGTTATGAATTATATAACTAACGATATTTACTTCAGTTTCAGCCATAAATGTTTGTGAAAAATGGACGCAAAATCAATTATAAAATTTGTTTCCTACATTATTATTACAATTTTATTACACACAATCATAGTAAACTTTATGACGATATTCCATGACGACGATTCTCTTGCAAATGCTGCTGTATGAAGCATACATATGGAAATATGCTTAAATTTGGTTAGAAATACAAGACCTTTATAATTGTTTTTTTTTTTTTTTACTTTCAAAAATTATATTTTACTAAAATATTTTATAATGTTGCAAAATATATACAGTCTTCTTTCATACACAACATAAATCGCACATTTCTGATAATTTTTATGGTGTCTGTACTACTTTTTTTTATGAGTTCTTCACGTTGTAAAGTCGGGCGTGGAGCTCCATAGGCAGTTGCTTTACTTCAACCTTAAGACCCATCTACTTACGCAACCTACCCTAGAGCGAAGCAAGTTAAAAGTATTCAAGTCGTTAGAGGTTAGAGAACTGGAGGGCTCTGAACAACTAGGCTTTCAGCGTCCATACGGGTGAAGTGAGGCGTATAAGCGACGAAATGCAAGGACGTGGGAAGCGGGAGCATCGTGAGAAAACCCGCCAACTAACGATAACGCCTGCCACGTTCCCCACGTACAAAATTCGGACATGACCCGACCGGGAATGGAACGTAGATCGCCTCGGTACGAGGAATGGGTGCTAACCCCCGAAAAAAATAATTCGATTTCGAGGTAGGAACGAACGTAGACGCGTGTCAGCTGAATCCATCACACCTCGTCATACAAGAGTTAATTCATAACCATGGTCGAGGATGGGACTATTTACAACGGCTACTAAATGGTGTAAATAAACCAGGACATGAACTACAGAAAAAATTGGCCTCTTTGGGAATATTGCCGGTTTATTTTAAAAATAAAGATACTGTTGACCTTACGTTACTATACTAGTATATAGGTTTCGTACCCGACCATTCATTCCTACAAGTTAAGATTAAAACACATATTTAAGACTTTTTGAAGTGGAGCCGCGGTGGTGTAGTGGTTAGACTACTGGCCTCCAAACAAAACGAGCCGGGTTCGAATCCCAGTGGACCAGCGTGCTGGACGATGCTGCTGGCCGGTGGGTTTTATCGGAGATATTCCATGTCCCCCGCCCTTGCATTCTGGCGCTGATCCATTCTCACCTCATTTCACCCACATCGGCTCTCAAGATCTCGTTGTTAAGAACCACCTAAATATCTCTCAACCGAACTTCAGTCAACAAAGTATTTGTTTATATAGGGTCAAAGTTGCCCCAACAAAATATTTTGTTGTGCAAACAAAACTTGAAATACAACTAAATTAATTTTATTTTGTTTGTTGTTTAAATTAACAAAACATCTGTGTTGGGCCAAAATAAATTAAACTTTCAAGCAAATATTTAGTTTATACGACTTTATATATTTATTTGGCCACTAACTGCCTTCGTTTGAAAATGCAGCTCTCAAGTTTGTTTGTATATATTGTTGCAGTTAGGATAGTGTCAATGTTTGTTAGTGCATTTATTGATACTTAATAATGGCATAAACATTCTAATAGGACATGTTCAACAGGAAATAAAAAAGTAAATCTGTAAAACTAGAAATATTTATTTACGCACATTGCCCAGTTATTCAAGTATATAATTAAACAGTTCGAATTTCATAAGTAGTTCGTTTAAAGTAGCGCTCGGGCGCGAACAATCTAGTTTCAAATTTGGCCGGGTTTCCATTTTTTTCTTTTTTTTTCTTTTTTTTTACCGAAACTGGTAAATGTACGAAGAACGAAACAAATCCTTCGCTCCTCCTTCCATACTTTTGCCTGGCGCAACTAAATAAGAACAGCAACATAAATTTGGTTACAACAACAAACTGCCCCTATACAAACAATTCATTTGGTTGCGCCAAATCAAACAAACTTTGCTCGATTTAACAGAATCTTTTCCACGGTGTACCTACGTGTGTGATTGCAGCGAGGTAATGCTGATGCCCCGACAGACGCCAGAAGGATACGATCTGGGCATATTCCGGTTCACCGACTACGACGCCTCCAAGCTAGTTTACGTCGACGGGCTGAAGGCCTTGTTCATCGCCGCCGACGTCTACCTGTCCATGAACGGCCTGTGTAGCGGCGTCGTCATCGTCATAGACATGAATGGCCTCAACTTGGGCCACATCACCAAGCTACACCCTATCAGTATGGTCAAGAAGTTCTTTTTCTACACCCAGGTAAGTCACTGACACCACATATAGTCCATTCACAGTTACTTCCAACTTTTCTGAAACCCTGCTAAAGTTCTACTTCCAGGATATTCTTCCGTCTCAAGCAACCAAAGCTTAACCGACTCTAGAAAATTGCACCAAATGGGCAATGCACCCCATTCGTGCGCACGCATAGGGGAGACCGGGGCTAAATGTTACAATTTCCAGTTTTCATTTATTTTTACCTTCGACATCACAGTTAAAATGTTGGACATATGCGTATCACGTATTACTTACCTTCTGATAACACACGGTATTTTTATTACTGAGATATTATTAGGACTTTTTTATTCTATATGGACATTACTGCAGTCAGTCATAATGTAACAATGTGCCCCTGGCCGGGGCTAGTTGTTACTGCACAGAGGCAAGTTGTTACATTTGGAAATCACAAGCACAAAAGAGCATAAAACATTAAATATGAAAGTAAAGGACACAGTTCTTTCGGTTTTAATACCTTGTGACTTGAAATAATATATTTTATTAAAAAAACTAAAGGAACATTAAAATATTGTGGCAAAATTTTAAAACAAACACACCAATGAGCTGGCCGTCAAATCATAAGTAATAAAATAAGATTTTAGTTTGTTAATAAAGGTAACTACTTTCTTAACAAAAATCTGCTCCAAGTATTACGCTTAACTTTAAATCATGACTCGGCTTCTACCCCAACTCAGCCATTACATTCCTCATCAGCATCACAATTTAAACACAAATAAATGAAATTGAAATGTGCCCACAATTTATAACTCTTGCACTGCACCCTTTCTTCTCCAGGTTTTGCACTACACCAGGATTCTTGACATTCACAGCAAATATATTCCTCGTTCTTTTCCGATTTTGAATCTTCTTGAGGGCATTTTTCTACACGTATCTTCTTTTGCTGAGTGGTTTTCTTGGTTTTTTTTAACCTGAACTAAAGCTAACTTTCTTTTAGAATTTTCCACCTTTCTTTTTTCCTTCTCCTTGCGCTCTTTAGCTTCGATTTCTATAGAATTTTTCACAGGAGTTGAGGTTAAAATTAGACTTTTCGGCATCTTCTGTTCATGGTCTTCTTTCGCGCACCTGCTTTTGGATATGGCCGAAATTCAGCTGAGCTAACATGAGGCGATGGCTTAGTTTTAGCATTTGATGATCCTGGGGTAGGCCCATTGGTCAATGGTAGACATATATGCAAGTTCGTTGTTTCGTTTAGAAGACCAGTGACAGGTTCCTTGGGAACGACTTGCTAGTTTGAATTAAGCTCCGAGGTGTTTCTGTTTCCCTGGATTTCTAATGACTCTGCTTGTGGGCGATCTGTGAAAAAAAGAAGTAAGAAATTAATCTGAAAAAATTTCGCAATTGAAAGGCCAAATTACAGCAACTCGAAATCCGGCATGGATATTTTAGGTGTTGCAGCATTAGGCAGGGCCAAGGCAACAATAGATGGTAGGTGAAAAACAGTTATGGGCTCTCGGGGATGTGTCTTCATCCATGAGTCACAAGCAGCATTCAGAAACTTTTTGAAGGGGCCATAGACAGAGAGGTCAAGTGACAGGTTTGTGGGAAGTGTGCGGAGAGAACGACATTAGAACAACCCCATTGTCCTTACAAAATGACACCACTGAGAACGATATATGAGAACTGTGATTATCCAGTAATAGAAGTACAGAATGTTCTTTAGATCATCTTGTGTGTCTAACGAAATGCTGCACAAATTGTAAAAATTCCACATGAGTAACCCAACCACTCTTTGTGGCCGCTCCAATGCTGTATGGTGGTCCACTTGAAATGAAGTGTGAATTGTAAATTTTCCGAGGGGATATGAAAAGTGGACGAATGGAGTTTCCACTTGCACTAACAGCAAAAACTAAAGTTACGAGTCCGTGTATTTTTTTTTTTTTTCCCCCTTTTACTTCAACTACTTCTGAATGACGCTGAACTGTTGTTACGCCTGTCTCATCGATGTTCCACACTTCATGAGCTTCAAAATTGTGTTATTCATATACGTGCGCCAAGTTGTTGTGAAACTTCGTAACGTTATGCCTGTTAAAGCTTGTGGCTCTTGCGAGGCTGGTGGCTTCGGGAGTTCGTATGGAGAGGGAAGGGCGCCGTTTCAAGAATCCAGAAAGTCAGTCAGTTGATGCCATTTCAATTTCTGACCACTTATTAGGAATATTTACTTCATTTGCGACAGCATATTCATACGCCAAAGATCGAACTTCTTTAGTATTCAATTCAAAGTAAATTTTTGAACTGAAAGCAATGTATTCTTCAAGTTCTTTTTCTGAACATCTATGAATAACTGCTTTGGTTTTCTGTAACCAACACATGGATTTTGTCCTTCATTTTGTTTCCTTATCAATCTAGACAATATCATGAAATTCATATCGTGAATTCGGGCAGCTTCACGAATTGAAGACGAAGTTCCAGAAGCAACTTCCTCTGCTGCTCTTTTGTAGACATCTAGAGGTGCTGTGCCTCTGTTTGTTATATTTTTATAAGTACGAACCATCTTGTAAACAAACAGTTTGTTTCAGTGTTATTTATATAATTTTAGGTCTACCATTGGCCTCATAGGCAGAAACCTGAAAAAATCGCGTGTTCAATTACTTGTGCCCTATAGACTAACACTGGTTCGTATAACAATGCCATTGTCTAGCCTACGACTCGAAGTCTACTTGATATTTCAGTGGGAGGCAATACTTTCGCTTTCATTTTCTTGTGCGTATATTACTGACTGAAAGTTTCTCAGCATGCGTTATCTAATTCGCTGACTATTAGTAAAGCTAACGCTATCTTTTCACAAAATGAATACGTGAATTTTTCTGGTCTCTATTCGTGAGTTATCTGAAGTAGGAAGTGCTTCGGAAAAAAATACGTTTGTTAGTATTATGAAATTCGACGTTATAAAAATGTTTATCAAAAATTTAATTTTCTTTTCATAGTAAATGACAATTGTTAGAATTATAACAAATTTCATTATGTTAAAATAACGCCCTCTTCGAGACAACTGTCCATCCGACCCTGAACAGCCCATAAAACTACCGTATTAACAAAAACAAACATACTTCAAACAGACAATTTAGCATTAAAAATCATTTAATCAAGACTAATTGTTTCATAGAAATCTGACCATATGAAATATCAGAGTAATTTTCCTAGAGCGGGACAACATGTAACAACGTGCTCCGCGTGGCACCATTTTATGTTTCCATCGCGCACACACTGCCAGACTAAGTAAACAGTCACTGCATACAGTTGAAATGTACCCCACAAATAATTATTTCGAATGGCAATATTAACCATACACTACCTTCAAAAATGTTCGTGCAGGACGACTTCACGTCAAGAAAGTATATTTTACTTCCGCACTGACAGAACAATACCTGTAAAATAACTCCGTCCGCACACACATAATCAAAACTAACCTCCACTGCTGCCTGCCTTCACGCAAGACGCACGCCACGTAGGAATGGTGAGGTGCTGCGCTCTCTTGCTTACTTGTAGAACCAGCTATAACAACGTGCCCCTGTAACTGTTAGCCCCGGTCTCTCCTAGTAATAACATTTTTCATTTTACTAATCATTACCAACATAACAATTATCTCCCTGTTTTATTCATCTTACCTGTAAATAAAATATTATAATTTATTAATAAAATAAATGTAAAAGTTGGATTTAATGAAAAATGAGAAATTTTTCGCTAACACGAGTATATAAAGCTTGATATATTTTTACAAGATTTTATTTAACTTCACTTGTTTGTTGACACGGCAGGTGTCGGTGAGGTGTCTGTCCGGCGCCCACCGAATCACTAACAATTACGATGTATTTGGTGGACAAGTTGTCGATTACTGGTGGCGTGTAGAGTTTCACTGCCGGGGAAGTCCTCATTTACACATGGTTGTGTGGGTAAAACACCATCCAAATTTTGAAACACAAGAAAGAATTCAAATGATAGACCGTATGTGTGTATGTGAAATACCATTTGAAAATTTCAATCTGCGCGAGCTCGTATTGAACTGTCCAATACATCGACATACACACACGTTTAAGATGAATAATGAATATTCAGCATGCCGGTTCAACTTCCCGCGAGAAGAGTGCTGCACTGATACTCGCCTGATCGCAAGCGATACCGATGATGGACGAGTCTGCGAATGTGTAAATAGTCTACCTATATAATAAACAGGCGAGACTGTAAAGTGAAAATAAACTAACTGTAAAAAACCTTTTTGCACCATTTATTTATAAAATAGGAGTGGTTACAGAAGTTGTGGAACTTGTAAGACGTGGTCGAACAGCCGTAATAAACTTTACTACAAATTAATATTTTTGTATCAACTTATATTTTGTATATAAAAGCTTTGCGCGAATAGTTAAGGGACTTACACAAGGTATGTGCTTACTACTCTTACGCAAATGAGGTATACGTTCTATATTGTTGGATTTGTATGAGCCGATATATCAAAGAGTAACAACTATCTTCCACGTCTAATCTACAATGTAAGTAATTTGGGGCAAAATTAGGCTCTGCATTAAATGTGTAAATGCAGTTTCGTGAAATACACTGTTATCAGCTAGGTAGGCTATTGTGTTTTACGTATTCTGATGAAGTTATATGAATGGTTAATACTATAAAGTTGTCTTTACTATTGAGTTAATAATTAATCCATTAAATTGTTATATTATAGTCAGTTGTATGTCATTTTACAATATATGATTAAGTGTAACGGAAGGCTGCATGACTTAACTTCGCCATGAGAAGACATACATTAATAAAATTAATAAGTACCAGTGCTGGCATTTAAATTTTATAAGTAAGAAGTGTTTTTTTTTTTTTTTTTTTCGCAAGCAGAGAAGCAGGTCTTAGCAAACATTAGTATTGTGTGCTTTAAAAACCGCGTTGCTAGACGAATGTTCACGAAACTTGCATCGAGTGACAAATATTACTGTGAAAGAATGCTGCAAAATTTTCGATCAATTCTGTTCAGATTGTTTAGTTCCATTATATCATGACAATACTGGTTTTGTTGTTCGTGATATAATAGCAACGCCCGCCATTTGCTTGTGCGTGGTTTTGTAACAAAAAAATTGATTTGTGAGGTATTTGTTCATTGTAATTATATTCGTTGATATTGTAAAACACAATTCTTAGGTAATTTAATGATCATTTATGGCACATTGTCTTTTGTGTGAAGTATAATACAGTGTATTATCTAAACGCGTACCTTATACATGCGAGCGCGTCGGTTTTTCACACTTTTTAAAAATTATCATTCAATACGTCTTTGCGATGTTGTTATAACAAGGGGGGGGGGGGGATAACGTGTAACTCTTTTGCTATTCGGTAGACAACCTAAACCAAACATGTTTTCTTCAGACCTAGAAAGTGCTGACCACTGTTAAAGGCATTAATTTATATCCGAACAGAAAAATAATCGTGAACATGAGTCCATATTCACAGACCAATATTATTTACTAAAATCGTCGTGTACAGTACTGATTACAATATTATTATTAATTTCGTTGTTCATAAAATGAGTATGCAATGGATATATGGGCCAGCTTATGTAAACAACAGCTGATAGGAGCGCGGAAAGATACGCAAGCAACAGGCTGGAAGTAGAAACTTAACAGGGTTTTTAAAAGTGCTCACTTAACCGTGAAAAGCCTTTACAAGCACTGTTTTCCAGACACCCTTCTAAGAGACTTGTATCGACAGCAGGATGAAACTCCTTATAAGCATTTAACGAAATATAGTCTGGTCGCTGTTAATTGAGCTCTGTAATTTTGTACCAATTCTGTATTCTTCCGCCATACGTGAAATTTACACTTACATGGACCTAATGACTTTATTCATGTGTCGGTCAAGAGAAAACGTGGAATTGTCGCGAATGTAAATGTGTAACTAACGTGCCAATTAGAGCTCAAATATGTGTATGACGCGTGAAAACCTAACTTGATCCGCGACAAATTTAAATACTACACTCGCGATACATCGTCAAAACGTGGAACTATTTTAATTGATTCGCTACCTATTTAACTGGGAGCCTGCGTGTGAGTATGAACTGTATAATCAATTCACGGTTATTTCAGACTTTTCTGAAGCTCTGCTAGAGTTCTACTTCCAGGATATTCCTCCTCCTCGTACAAACTAAGCTGAACTAAGTCTAGTGATTTATACCAGAAGACAACGCACTGAATTCGTGCACACTCAGTGTAACAGTATTTTGTGTAAGAGCTAGGTATTTCTTACTAGGTCCTACCGACGCACGTGTTTTCTCACTTTTTTATTCTAACTATTTATAAATGAAGCATTATAATTTATAAATAACATATGAAAAATATTTCAATTTAAGAGAAAAAAAAAGTAACTTTTATTAATACAAGTACAAGACGCTTGTGATATATGGCGTATTTAGGAAATAACTAAACACGTCATACATGGGGAGATTTTTCAAAGGTTTGATTCGAAAAGGGCGAAGAAACCGCGAATAGACTAGTCTATATGCAAGCATAAACAGCGATTTTCTTCTAACGTTATTTCAGAAGTGGTCGTTTCAGCTACGTTATCCGTGTTCATGCTGTAAGAAAACGAAAATAATGTGTCGTGTACATCAAGTAACTGGCCTTCCTATTTCTTGGCGTTGAAGTGAAAGCGAAACGTTTTTGCGCCGACTTTAATCACAGAAACACTCGCGTTTTTCATACATATTTCGATTTCCTGCTTGACTGCAAAAACCAGTTGCCCTCCAATAACACTTGCGGTCGGACATTTTACGTATTGCGCAACTTCACTATAGTTGGGTTTTGTGCTTTCTGACGGTGGGGTTTAGTTTCAAAATGGTGAAAATCTTTCGAAACTACGAAACGTGAGCTGGACCCACATGTTCTTAACACAGTAAGTCTGGCAATTTGCTGGAGTTATTTGAGATTTCGCCATATTTTAGGGCGTGTCCAAGTTGTGAAAAAAAAAATTTCACGGCGAAGCTGAGACTAGCAGTTCTCATTATAGTACATGTATATACACTATCGACCAAAAGGTAATTGGGCACCCGTGACGATAGGTAATTCAGTACGTCAGTTGACTTGTGTGGCCGCCATGCACTGCAGGCCGGTGTAGAACCAGTTGACAAGGAGATGGCACGAGGTACAGCGGACATCGATAAGGGCGTGATTGTGGGCTGCCATCTCAGTGGGCTGTCTAGCCGGGCGATTGCACGGAAGGTAACAGGCCCAAATCAACGGCCAATGAGCATTGTGCTAATGCTGCACGTTCTGGGCGACCTCCAATCTCGACCGACAGAAATCGCTTAACCATGAAACGTGAAATCGTCAAAAATAGGGCACAAGCCATGGCCACCATCCGACAGGAGTTGCATGCAGCAACAGGAGTATCGGTTTCCATTGGAACATTGCGCACATAGGCCCACTGACTTGGATATTTCGGAATAGTAGCTGCACATAAGCCCCATATCACAAGCAATAAAGCTCGGCCACTCAGGTGGTGTTTGGACCGTCGCAACCGGGCACTGGAGTAGTGAAAATCGGTTCTGTGGAGTGATGAGTCGAGGTTTACATTATTCCGGTCCGATGGACGTGTATGGGTGTGGCGTCTACCCGGGGAACGGTTTCTGCCGGAGTGTATAGAGCCAACTAGGAAATTCGGCGGTGGTGGAGTAATGGTGTGGGGCTGTTTCACGGCCTTAGGTGTAGGACCGCTGATGTTTGTCCGTGGTAGCGTGAACACAGAGGTCTACTGTAACATTCTGGATAATGAAATGCTCCCAACATTGTGGCGTTTTTACGGATTGGACCCGGTGTTACTTTCAGGATGACAATGCCGGGTGCCAAGTTTCAAGGGCCACTATGCAGTGGTACGCCGACAACAACGTTCGCCGATTGGACTGGCCCGCCCAGAGTCCTGACCTCATGCCTATAGAAAATGTTTGGGACGAATTGGATCGCCGGGTGAGAGCTCGTTAGGTGTGGCCAAAATCCATTGCTCAACTCGTGGAATGGTTGCAAGAGGAATGGCGACGAATCCATGTGGATGTCCTGCAAACACTCGTAGAGAGCATACCAGACATGGTGGCTGCTGTTATAGCCGCAAGAGGTGGCCTACGAGATTCTAACGGGGTGACAACCATCGAGCAAACATTGTGGACATGTGCCCAATTACTTTTTGGTAGCTAGTGTATTTTATACTTAACTTAAAAAGTATGTTAGTGGGGTTGCATATGTACATCCATGGGAAATTTAATGATTCAAGCATGCGAGAGTGGTGTAATTCTCTTCATTATTTAATTGAGAATCAATAATGCGATGGTGGGAGTTTACCATTGGTGGCCAATTAAAGTTATACAGAAATACACAAAAAACAAAATTGCCGCCACTCTGCCGTACCCGACAGTGGTTTTTCCTGTTTTTCTCGGAAAATACAAAGTGTATGACTAAGTTACCGGGTACAATAAATATTTACTGTAAAATTTTACACAAAAAATGGTTTTTAGGTTTTTTTGTACAAGTGACCTTTAATACAGTACAGCCCACTTTTTGTAACGATTTTTTTTGTTGTGTTTGTTTTCCATTTGGAAGCTATGGTAATGTTACAGACTGTTTTATTTTCTTGTAAAATATTGCTCCTTATGTTAAGTCACTTTATATATAACTTTTCAATCCATTTTATAGGTATGAATATGTATCATATTAAAAAGTAATGTAAGAAACAACAGGAGAAAATTACATGAAACACAGTTTGTAGTGTTATCCAAGTATAGAAAACTTTAAGAAGGAATATTACTTTTGTATTAAATGACATAGTGTAATGAATAGTAAAACCCTCAAAATAAATTACAAATATTGAACCAAAAATCTATTAAGGAACAGTCTACTTACTATTAATGATAATCTTCATCACCAAACTCTTCTTCGCTTTCTATAGAAGATTCAGTCATTTCATCTGCACTGTCATCTTCGATCTCCTTAGAACTGTCACACAGTTCCGTATCACCTTCACACACATTTCTGTACACTTTAGTCCATACGTGAGACAGGTACATGGTGGACAACGACGACGTTGGAAGCACGTGAAGCTACAAAGTTCTGCTATAAAGTCTGAAGTACATGCCATTGTACATGCAGTTGGTTCGAAGGTGCCTCCAACATTCTTCCATCCAAGATTTGATGGTGGCGGTATATTTAGGTGTGGGATTGTATCTTGATTTCACTCAAGTACGTGAAGGTGAGCTCTTAAAAGCGCTGGATTTAGAGCTGCTTTTGTGGGTGGGAAATTTTCATCTTGACACTGTTTTTTTTTTTTTTTTTGTGAAAAGCCACCATCGTACATCTCCAATATCAGTCACTGTAGTTTTGAGAACATACAACTTACAAACAAATGACTCCAAAGCAGTCCTGATATTGTTTGTCAGAGAAGGTATTGTACCAATCTTAGCTAAGGCTTCTAATAAGTTATCATTAACAGAATTGAATGTTTTCTACCACTTAAGCTTCCCCTTGTTGGCAAATGATCCAGTCACATCAGAAACCGATAGCGCATGAAGTCCTGGAAGGGCAGCAGCTTTAAGTAATCCCAGTGACTTGTGGATAAGAACTATGTCAATAAATATTTTCATTCCTTGGCAAGGAAAATTACAAACTGTGGTGTCATTTGGGCAAATCGCCTTAATGCCAAAACCAGAACATCTGTGTCAGGTGAAAGAACGTGAGTTGTTTTAAATCCGTGACATGATATGTACACTCCGTGTAGTATGATTTTTGTATCTGCTTCTTCCTGTGTGGTCTGAAGGCTTGAAACATCTGTTCCATCTGTTCATGCGACTGTATCCCTGCAGCTACCTATATATTTTTTCTTATTACTCACACCATATTGTATTATGTGATTAGAGAGGAAATCAGAAAGTTCGTTTTTGGTTTTATTATGAGCAAACTAATTCTTCATTGAAATCTTGTCAATTTTCATTTCTGATGTGATTTGGTAGCGGATAGGTTCTGTGCCATGATGCCGAAAAACTCTCACTTCATTTTTAAAAGATCTGTCTTTGTATGTGTCAAACACCACATGTACTTCATTGTACTCACTGAATCCTGCATCAATTCACTTACTAAAGTGTATGCCGAGATCACCGTATGTTTTGATGATGTTAAACTTATTGTATACATGTAGAAGAGCCATACCATCAACTATAGCTGCAATTTCACCTCATCCTTGTGATATTTATCTAGGATGTAATGGGTGAATAATCATCGATCTGTCCTAATTTTGATGACAACGGCTCCAAAATTCCTGCAAGTTTTAATTTGTTTGAACAGTGATGCATTTTTCCATTATTAGCTAACAATGATTTTGGAAATGCAGGAAATTCATAGTTGCTTGGATTGAACTTAATATCAATGTCATTTCTGCTTCGTGATGCGATCAACAACCTAGACAGTAGTGAGACATCCGTTTTCATAGATACGATTTTATCTTTAAGGACAACTTTAACTTTTTTTGCTGACTGTCTACAAGTTTTTGTGGGATATTTCTTCATTGGAGCCCAAAATTGTGTAGTGGTCGCTATTTACTCGCTCTGAGAGAAATTATTCCTGTAATTCTTGACCAACTTCTACAATGTAGCCTACAAAATCTTGCTCATCCTGTGGGAACACTCTTTGAGTAAGAATGTGAGTAATTTCCTTGTTTTTACACTGGAAAGGGCCAACCCTAGAGTTTTCAAACGCTTCTTTTAGTTTTGACACATTACAATCCTGGCGTTTTTGAGCTGTAACTAGAAGCCCATGGTGTTTTGTCTGTCCAAAAGTTTTCGTCCCAAGCAAAGCTTCTGTCTTGATTGATATTCTATTCAGTTGTGGATTTACAAGGAAGAAACGATTTCTTGCACTATCATTCAGTGTTATACCTACCGGTCCTCCTTGAACTTTTAATCTTCGGTTCTGGTGCTCTAGGGCTTCATCAGCACCTAGAGCACAGAATGGCACTACATTACAATTAACAACCCATTTGCCCTCCATAAAGTTTTTCCAGATGGCTGGATCTGTGGATTCGAATACATCCATCTCAGTGAGATAAAGGGAAATCATCCGTGAATAGTTGAGCCTATTAAGAGAAAATAAATATTTAAGGAAGTCATGATAAGCCAGGCTGAGATTCCAATCTGATGTTCTAACTGCTCTGATGAAGTATAGCATAAATTGCACCATGTCCATAAATGAACATACCAGCTTGAACACTGGCTCTACTGCTTTTCTGGAATTCACAAATCTATTTATATCTTAAATTATCATACTTTATTTAATGAAAGAGACTAATGCAATATGTGTTTGTTTGATATTTGTTTCATCGTTAGCTTGCAAACTCTCAGCCAAGTCATGTAGTAGGGGTTGTAACAAGGAAATCCTTCCTGGGTTTTCCTTTTCAAATTCTTCTAGAAGCAGAATCTGTAATTCAGATGATGTTGTTAAATGTGCTTCAATTGCTCTCCTTAAATGTCTTCCTTCGAGGATTTGTTTCGTAGTCACTGAAGAGTATATATCACATTCCACCCACAGTTCAGGTATTCCACTTCCACATACAAATTCACCTATCGTTCGGAGTTGAGCTATTATAATGGGCAGCTCTCTGAGCTTTAAGATCAATTTGCCTTTGCAATCTTCCTTTACCATTTATAGATGCTTCAAAGGTTTATAAATTGCCATGTCAGCTGTAACAACGACTTTGTTTGTTGTTTCAGTAATGGATTTGTTAAGTTTTTCTAGCTGCCTCATTACTGTTAGTTGTACAGAACTACTAATTGGAGGCTCTGGAATACTCTGGAAACACACTTCAACTCTCCTAAATGGCTATTATAACCAATCCGTGTAGGGAAGGAGATAGTTGTACTATCGTCATTCAATAGGGATTGTCTTAAGAGAAACCAAACTTCGTCACACCATATTGCATTATTAAGTTTTACGCCATATTGAGGAACAATGGTAGAAACTACGGGTTCTGGACATGTATTCCAGTTCGGAGGTTTTGTACATGAAAGAATATTTAGTAAGGCATCCTGTAGAGATGTTAATGGCATGTTTTCTGATGAGACCAAGGATATTGGAGCATTTCGATCATATTCTCTTATATCTTGGTACACAGTAACAGCTGTTCCATGAAATGTCCTCCCATCAATGGTGTCTTCACAGAAGTCAACATTATCCATAGCAATGTATAAACCTATTAGGTATCAAATCTGGTGGTATGTAGGTGCTACTATTTACAGTCGTTCTATTAAAAATACTTTTTGCAAATATTTGTTTCTAATCTTAGGACTCGCAAGTAATCAATACTGCAACCTAAGTAAGACATGAGTTTTGTCAAAGATTTGCTACATGTTGTATTATGAATAGTAAAACCACAAGCAACCTGCAGCGGTAAGTCTCGGCTGTGTTGCAAATTTAAAGCTGTTTGTTTTCTATTTGCCTTCGAGAAAGACAGTTTGACATTAACATCTGTGACATATTGCTTGCTCGTCTCTTTACGTCTTCGTCCTTTGCCCTTCTTTCTTCACATACGTTACTTTTTTCTGCAATACACCACTTGAAGAACATTTGAAATTCTTGTGGAATAATTTCTCCATCGAATTTCCATAACTTTGCATTCAAAATGTGACTTCTTATAATACTTGCAGATTCATACAATACATTTAATTATCTCATCATTTCACCCCCATTATTTTCCGCTTCAGCTACCACTTTGTCTCTGGTGCATCTTATTGAAACTTTCTGTTATTTGTTAATCTGGTTTGGACGAGATAATTTAATATCTTTGTCGGATAGTTATGTTTAAATGAAAGCTTTCAGTTGTTTGCGTGACATAACCTCATTTCGTACGTTGTTTGAAGAACAAATATTTAAATATGTTTCTTCCAAGACATCCATACTAAATACTAGCCCTGAAGACAGCCCCTTCTCCAGTATATTTATAAACTCTACAGATGCTGCCATTGAAGCAACCTCATTGTTTTTTTCTCACGTTTTTTATTCCTATGTCAGTATCTTTCGATCGGAGGACGTTAGCGACATGTTTTGTCCAACATTTGATGTGATACATCACATCAATTCCGGGGGCGTCAATTGGATCTACTGCTTCGCTTAGCCATACTTGGAAAATGTCATCATTACTTAGTTCAATTGCCCGTGACAAATTTTTTCCAGCAGTATCAGTCGGCACTTTTCTTAATATTATTCTTTTATAGCCTGGTCTGTCGCAATAAAGGCAGTTTTCTTTTTCATAATTTCTCGTTTGAGAGCGCGTAAATTTAATCGAACTATTTTCAAATGTACTCACATATGCCTCTTCCAATGACTCATTTAATTTTTCATTTTACTTTTTTTTTAATGTTTCAATATACTTCTTACTTGTCATGCGTTGATAACACGATCTATGCCATGCAATATTTTGTTTTTGCATAGAACTTACACTGAAATCATTTTCATACAGTTTTACAATATTTTCACATTGCTTGTCACTGTAATGTTTTCGTTCAGTTATACAGTCAACAAGTTTCTTGTAACTGTCATTAGTTGGTTGGGATAATTGTTTTTCAGACGATGAAGAGTTACACAGGAAGCAACAAGGTTCATAGCTTATCTTCCTTTTCTTCGCCAAGTTACACTGATATACAGCATCCATTATTCAAGCTCATTAAGGTTCTTTGTACAGATTATCTGAAACAAAAACAAATATATATTACTAATTGAATATGTACATAAGGTACTCACGTTACAACTAACATCTTTTAAAACTTGTTTACAGTGTAGTTTACCACATAAACGTGTTTTAATAGCATATCAAGAAATAAATTTGTATATGCTATGGCATAGTTCCCTAATGATCTCCTGAACAAAAAAAAACCCAAAGACGCTTTTGTGTAGAATTTTATAAGGAATATTTTTTGCTCTGGGTAACTTTGCCATACACTTTGTATTTTCCGAGATAAACAGGGAGAACGTCTATCGGGGTACAGCGGATCGGCGGCCATTTTGTTTTTTGCTTATAACTTGAATCGGCCACCAATGGTAAACTCACACCATCGTAATATTGATTCTCCATTAAATAATGAAGAAATTGACACCACTCCCATGCTTGAATCATCAAATTTCCCACGGAACATTGAATTTGTGTATTTGCAAACCCACTGTTCACCATACAGAAAGCATTTTAGAAATGAACCGTAGAAAAAGTCACTATCCCTAACTGCATATATTTTAACGGGTAAACTGAGTGACATGTGCCCAGTAAAGTTGGTAAGGATGGAAGGGAAATAGTTCCATATCTTAACGTCAAATAAAAAGTGTCAGGTAACCACTTGGGACAACTTAAATTATTTCTTTCACGTTCTGTTTTTTTAATGCCTCGATGTGTAAAAATGAGCAAATTTGCAAAACATTTTCCCTTCTAATAATTTCACATTTGCACTTGACCGACGCATGAATAAAGTGACGAGGCCTATGGCAATGTTAATTTTGCATAAAGCGGAAGCATACACAATGTGCATACAAGAAGATCTTAAGCAAAGCTTTCAAAAGTGCTCATTCTACCGTGAACGGTCTGTAAGTTTTGAGATCCCAGGGTATCGTCACTAGCACTTCATGTGTACAAATACCAACACTCCGACCGTCCCGAGTCCATTTACCAACAACAGATCAGTAGTTGGCAAACTAATAAGAAAATACTGATTCAAATTATTTCTCTTAAACAGCTCAAAACAACTGCTTCCATCCAAAATTACAATAGATACATTAAAGGAATAGGAGAAAATCTGGGATAATTTGCCACAGGAATCATTTTATAAACCCCGAGTGAAACAAGAAAAGTTTCTTAATTTCATTTTAGTGTAGTAAATTGTTTATATATAACTTTCATATATATTACAAGTACCATTTCCTTTTTAAAACCCGTTTATTTCTTAATGCAGTTTGCTCCTCAAGGTATATAAAAAATAGAGGTATAAAAGTTACATAAAAATTGTGCCCCAACGTGATATATAGTTGCTCACGCCAGCATAATCAAACCTTATGACAATTACATAATATACACGTCACATGAATTCTCACAAATATACTTGTGTCACATTAAATACTTCATAATTTACAAAAAAAAAAAATGCAATAAAACAAGCAATCGTGGCTATAAAATTTTTCATAATGAAACCCTAACATAAAATATGGAGAGCAAAATGCCCATATCAGCATGATGACGCAGGCGAGAGCCAAATATTTCGAGACGGCCCCAGCATAGCCATTTTATACATCAGAACTGTACACACCCTCTCTACCGGGGAATAAATATTGCAAAATTGTGATTTTCATAATCAGTTACCATATGGCAAAATGGCCCATCTAAACACTTCATTTAAATTTACGCATGCGCAGAAACCAAAAATAGTCTGCCACTTTCTTCTTGTCTTCGTTATTGTACGTCTTGAAATTCCGCCGACGCTTGAAAAAAGGGACGAATCAACGAGCAGCGACGTCACAAATCACGTGATCATCCTGCCGGCAGCGGTATAAACGTTGACGGGCACGAAGACAGCCGGCGGCCGAGCTGCAGTCACTGCTGAACGGCCTGCCCATTAGTCGGCGTTTGGTGGTCGGTTTTTCAGCAAGGATGAAGAAGTTCACAAGAGAGCAGACGAAACTTACTACTTCACTTTTCAAGAGCACATAATTATTACCACCAAGATGGGGAAATATTTCGGTCGTGGCACGTAAGGTGCTCAAGGGAGGCGCCCATGCGTCTCAGTTTTGTCTTAGCAATCGGCATTAAATTACATCCATTACACACTTGAAATGTTACGTGACAACAGTTAAACAAATAACAATTACCATAAATGTAAACAATTCGAAAACAGAAACAAAAGAGCAGGAATTATATAATGTATGTGTAATGTTGTTACACTAGTCACTACACAGTTATTTCATCAGATATTAATGTTTGAACTAATACTTTTCCCATGAAACTATTAAACGTGCATACAATGTGATGGCCTACGAAAAGAACACGCTCTTCATGCGACACCTGTTGAGTACTTAAAAGTCGTCACGCACATTATCATTTCGGAGCATTACAATGTAATTAAATACAATGTAATATATATATATATCATAAAGAGTTAACGTCAGTTTGTTTATTTGTCTATATGTCTCTGGGTAATCTCGGAAACTACAGGGCCGATTCTTATAACTCTTTCACTGTTAGAAAGCTGCATTCTTCCAGATGGGCATACGCTATGTTTAGATATAAAAATATCCTTGAGAAGTTTCAAAATTTGTAAACCAAGTTGGAGAAAAATTGGCTGCTTGGCTGCTTTCTAAGAATGCTTTGACAAAATCATTAAAGATAAATTGAAACAATGTTACAAGAAAATGTCACAGGTAGCCGCAGGTAATTGCAAGTAGTCACGGGTAGCCGCAGGTTGTCGCAGTAGTCGCAGGTAGTTGCAAGTAGTCGCAGGTTGTCGCAAGTTGTCGCGGGTAGTCACGGATAGTCGCAGGTAGTCGCGGGTAGTCACGGATAGTCGCAGGTAGTCACGGATAGTCTCATATATTGGTATGTATTTCTCTGACTCCATAAAACCTGAGCGAATCGATGGCGGTCTGCTAGCTCACCAATAAAACAATAGGTTCGCCATAAAATAATAGGTTAGCACACCAGTTGAAAGCCTTGCGCTTAGTGGCGGTGGTACACTTGATGCACCTAACAGAGTAGCCCTTACAATCTCCCGCGCTTCTCAGCCTCAAACGCGGAAAATAGCTGGAGGTATGTGTGTTCGCTACGGAGACTCGCTAGAAAATATTGTCTGCAAAATCAGTGTTTGCGCGTATATATACTGATACAATTTCTCTCTCTAGAAATTACGCAGGCTATACCAAGTTCGTTAAGGGATGGAGGTCTTAATAAGATAAAATAATTTATTATATTTTCCTTATTTTATTTATAATAACTACAGCAAAATTCTCTGAACTCAAATTCTCATGATACATTGAAATAACTTACTGTTCACAATTGACACCAATTAATAAAATTTATAATTACGACAAAGAAATCATTGAAATTAAATAATTAAAGATCAGTCCTAATAGACAGTGTATCAACCTAGTCAATTATTTTAAAATTTTTGCGTCCATATTTGACAGTTCGAATATTTACAATAAAATCAGTATTACGCTTCCATTCAGTCCCACCTCAGTTCAGTTCATGTCCCGCCAGTCGCAATGTTCTAGAGTCCTCCAAGCGCCCTCATGCACAGTAGGTTTCACTCGTCGGTTTCACACCCTCTCGTCCATTCACGCCACGAACACTTTGCTCGCCGTCATCCCGCAATCTCCAGTCGTCGTCCACCCTTCACTTCGCTCGCGCACACTCGCCAGACGGCTTCCGTTAAAGACTGCCGGCCGCTGCGTTGCGGCAGTATATATATCACATTAGGCCGCCACGTAGAATCTTCCCCAACTCGCGCGATGAGTCGCGGAGGGCTGAGGCGCCAGCCAGTCTCGCCAGAAAGTTCTTTCGTCGTCGCTACACGTATCGGAAACTCTAGAAGGCGAGAGGAGGTCTGTGACGCCAGCAAGTCCCGCCGCTGTCGGCATTCACGGGATTCTCAGAAGAGGGGGAGACAGCCACGAGCGCATCGTTCCAGGAAGAGGGGAGGGCGAGGTGTGTCTCCGGTTACGGCGCGGGGCAATTGAGTCGGCGCCAGATGCAACTCGTAACAATGCGTATCTCCGGAAAAGAAAATGTTCTGTGAATACGAATTATTTCCAGGAAAGGTTTTTAAAAAAAATATCTATCACTGCCACATTTTACTTTTATTCTATTAAATAGAAAACAATAATTTACTGATATAACAAATGAGCGTTATTTCCTTTACACGTGTGTAATTAGTTTTTAAATAATATCTTAAAAGCTGAGTTGGTAGGAAGGACTTGGCTTCTCTTTGAAAACAATAACTTTAGAAATGAAACCAGAAACTTATACAAAACTTATACAAATACAGACACGCCTTACTCTGGTCTTGAACCCAGAAATCCTCGTTCTATAAGCTAGCATGCAATCCACTGCATTACGGAGGTCGGACTCGGAGCATCAACTTCGGATTTAATCAGTCTAATGTTTCGAATGTCTGGATTTACTTACCTAAAATATTTACAGAGCCTTTATTTTTAAAATAAGTGACTGAGCCACATAAAACATGTAAGTTTACATGGGCAACCGCAGCCCTACTTGTGTGAATAATTTGATGGAAATCTGTTGTTTGGTCCCTGAGATATTACATAAAAAATTTATTATTCTTATTTGATGCTATCCTACAAAATTGCTAGACAAATATTCTCTATATACGATGCTTCTAATGTATACTGTCTATATACAAATTTTGGTTGAATTTGGTTAAATTGTTTAATATACATGTCAAACTAACCAAAATGATTTATGGAGCCACCATTTTGAACATCGTTGTCTGACCCATTTAAATCATGGAAATTTACATAGCCTTGTGTAGCATTTATGGTGCAAGTTAGTTTAAATGTTCCAGTGTAACATTTGGTGGGAATCAGTTGATTGGTCCTCGAGACATGGCATAAAACCTCCATTATTTTCATGTGGCAATGTTCAGAAATGGAGGACAAAAATGTAATGAAGTAGCAATATCGATAATCGTATACTATCAATATGGCAGATAAATGAGATTCTGCATAGACAAATTTCATGATTACTATGATTTGGAGTTTGTTTCGTTAGTAAAATACACTGAGCTAAAATATTTATGCAGCCACCATTTTTATATTAAGTGCCTGGCTTACATAAAATATGCCCGTTTACATTTACGCCACCTACTGAAAATCTATTTGTTTGCCAAATTTGGATGGAATTTGTCAATTGTTTCCCGATATATGAGACAAAATTTTATTTTATTCGCATGAAGCCATCTTACAAAATATGCTCCATTTGGATACAGTTGATAGCTGTAATGTCTACTGTCAGCATACAAAGTTATGTTGAAATTGATTACATAGTTTAGACGATATGGCATTCTAATCTAAAATGACCATATGGCCACCATTTTGAAAACAAGTGTCCATCATACTTAAAACATATCACTTAACATTATCTGCATCAGTATTACTGGAGTGTCTAATTTGCTAGGAACCGCTTAATTATTTATCGAGTCATGACATAATAACTTTATTTATTCGTATGGCGCTGTCTTCCAAAATGGCTGAGAAAGTGTTTATTCCTTTGTATATATTATGCTTGTGACATATACCTTCAGTATATAAAATTTTGTCGAAATTGGTTAAATGGAATGGCAGATATACTAAATAAACTTAAAACGTATGCATGGCCACCATTTTGAAAATAAGAAACTAATCAAGTACAATCACTTACGTTTACATGGCCTACCATAATATTACTTACATGCCAAATTGGGTGAGAATAGGTTTAATAGTTTTCGAGATATAATGTAAAATATTAATTTTTTCAATTTGATCTATCTTACAAAACGGCGGACCAACAACAGTACCTATTTCAAGATTTAATGCTTACACACTGTTCTGCTAGCGTACAAAATTTTGAGTTAAATTGGTTGAATGGTTCCAGAGATATGATATATCACTCATGTTTTTTAACTGCCACCATTTTAAAAGTAAGTGCACGACGTGATCGAAAACTATAAAAGTCAGGTGTCATTGCTAAGTATTAGGCCTGTGCGTGTACAAAGTTGGGTGAAATTCGGTTCAAGCGTTCAATAATTGATAGAGGGGTCACACACACACACACACACACACACACATACACACACGCAGACAGGAAAGTGATCTCATAAGCCTATTTAATTCCTTCGGAAACTAAGAAAAAAAAAAAAGTGAATAATGGTTAAAAATTTAATTTCTAGGGCTTTTCTGCTCAGTTTCCTTAGAGGGAAGTACTAAGTGGAATACCGAGTCAGGTGACGCAGTTGTTAAACTTTGGACTCCGCATTCGGGAGGACCTGTTTTCGAAACCTGGTTCGGCCGTCCTGGTTTTGATTTTCCATGGTTTCCCGAAATCACTCCAAGCGAATACTGGGATGGGCCCTTAATGAAGGGAATGGTCGATTCCCTCCCCTTCCTGCTTCACTGCGCAACTTGCTCCGTCTCTAATGATGTCGTTGTCGACGAGACGTTAAGCCCTTCCTACATACCCACAAAGTTAAATCTATTCTTTGATCCATTGGCATACTCGCGTGTATAGGCTGTTCACGGTAAAAAGAACACTTTTGAAAGCCCTGCTTAAGATCTACTTGCATGCGAGTTGTATAATTTTCCACCTTATGTAAAATTATCATTGCCATAGGCCGCATCACCTTATTCGTGCGTAGGTTACGTGAAACTTCGAAATTATCAGAAAAGCAAATATTTTACATAGTTGCTCTTTTTCACACTTCGATGAAAAAAAATAACAGTAAACCAATTAAATAATTAAGTTATCGCAAATGGTTACCTTAACACCTTTTATTCGACGTCTAGATAAGGAACTACTTCTCATCCATCGTTACCAACTTTACTGGGCGAATGTCACTCAGAGCTCCCGTTAAAATATATGCAGGTAGGAGCGGTGACTTTTTCTAAGGTTGATTTCAAAAGTGCTCACTTTATCGTGAACAACCTTTAAAAACATTTTACTGTTACGGACCAAATTTACGAGACGTTCAATTTCCCTTCGAACGGACGTTGCAATCTTGGAAGTTCCCAAATGTGACATTGAGGTATTAAAATGGTTTATAATAATTCGCGGTTACTTCACACTTTTCTGAAGCCCTTCTAAATTTCTACTTCCATGATTTTCCTCCGCCTCGTGCAAACTAAGCTGAGGTAAGTGTAGAAAATTACAGTAAGGGACATCGCACTGAATTCGTGCGCACTCATTTGTAATTATATTTTGCATGGGAACTATTTCTTGCTAGACGCTACCAACACACATATTTCCTCGCTGTTTTTGTTTATATTTATTATAAATGAAATATTTTAATTTATATGTAAAATATTGGCAAAAATTCAATTAAACAAAAAATAAGACACTTTTATGTTAACAAAGATATAAAACCACACTGAACAAATAAATAAACAATTATTTAGGAAATAACAAAATACGTCATACATGGGGTAATTTTTCAAAGGTTTGATTCAAAAAGTGTGAGGAAACCGCGAATAGACTATAGGCGTACAAGGAATTCCCTTAATACGTTTAACGCCCAGCAATCAAGTAATTTGTGTTTGTTGTTTCAGGAATGCCTGGCTCTCAGACTGAAGGCTGTTCACGTCATCAATACAGGGACGATCGTCGAGAAGGTGATGGTGATGGTTAGACCGTTCCTGAAGGATGAACTAGCTCAGATAGTATGTATGGGTGTACAAAACGCAGTATTTTAATTATTTTTGGAATAATTCATTCCGCATTTCATTTTTCTGCGGTGATCGTACTTTCGTCGAATGTCCTAAGTTCATGCCACACATGCCTCTCCATTGCCTTAATGGAGTATAGGCAATAGTATAATTAATGCAGTATAAACGACAAAAAAAGAAAAACTTCTCAGAAACGACTTGTATTTTTAAAATATAATATATTTATACAGGAGAGGAGGATAATTAAAGTGTATAAGCCATACACAACAGTTCATTGCATTAGATTCTATTGTCACTTGTCTCGTAAAGCAAAGGGAATTTTGAAGAAGCTCAAATGTCACTTAAAAGGCCAAGTCTAAAATTTTAATAGATATTATTTCATTTTTGTGTAAGTACATTGGGCGTGACTAAACACTTAGCAGATACTACATACGTATAATAGCTCGGGAGCGCGATTATTATAATTTTCCGTTTATAAGGATACCATTTACGTCGTGGAAAATGGCGAAGTAAAAGTTTCCCCACCACGAAGTGTAGTGCTCAGCTGCCTATCACAACTCAGCTACGCCCGGCTTGCGATGTTCATGTAATTGTGCTCCCGACAAGCGGGAATAAGATAATCGGAAAAGTGAATGAGAATCGTGCTTCAGGTTATATTAAATTTCATAGCGTAGCGGGCGCGACTCAGGTGAGATATCCCTGCAGCACGACGGTACCACAACAAACTTTGCTAGGCGCAACAGCTCCCATTCTCTCTGGAAGAGCTAACAAAGAAACAGCCACCGGTGGCACGTAAACGCATACGGTCCGTCCACGGTTACATCCTAAGCTCTACTTCCAGGATATTCCTCCGCCTCATGCAAACAAAGCTTAACCAAGTCTACAAAATTGTATCAAAGGGACAATGCACTGCATTCGTGCGCACTTAGTGTAATAATATTTTGCAAAATGAACTATTTCTTACTAAATATTTCTAATAAACATATATTTCTGTATTTTTATTCATATTAATTATAAATCAAACACTGTAATTTATAGGCAGGATATAAAGTATATTAGCCACTTTTATGTAAAAATAAGTACAAAGTGCTTGTGATACGTGATATATTTAGGAAACAATCCAATGCATCATACACGGGGTGATTTTTTAAAGGTCTGATTTTTAAAAATGTGAAGAAACTTCGAATGCACCATCGCCAAATAAAGTAAATATCATATTTTGAGACAATTAGAGCAGTCAGAAAAACGTAAACAGTAAAATGAAAATAAACAATGTGACCAACTGTAGCTCACTTTACGACACCCTATCCCTCCAAAATTATGAATACAGATTGAAATGTCATTTTATGGTTGGTAATGCTATTAATAGGTCGCTAAACTACGCTTGATATTCTTGACCTGTTGTAATCATTCGGAGAGCACGTGGTCTTTAGTCAACATTTTCGAACAAGTATTCAGCACGTATCCATACATTTCTTTTGAATTATAATAATACAGCTTCGGGTATATGGTTTTTACAGGAATTATTCTCTCAAAAGCCCCTATTATTCGCAAGTTACTATTTGTGACGCCCTACAACGATAGTACATCCATATTGCGTCTGTTCAGGACTCCATTCAACAATTTCTAACTAAAAAAATTATATTCGTCCAGGAAAGAGTGCTATCGTTCAACATAGTATATCATGAAGACTCCAATATTTGTTTTTTTTTTTCTTTTGTTTGGAATATCACTTAAGGAACAAGTAAAAGTCTTACAACATATTCAAATGGAACTGTGAACGACTCAACGATTTGATCATAAAAGATAATGTCAAAATATCTCTCTCGTTACATGCATATCCATAATTTAGCAACGTCTAGTACAAATATTTTGTCCGGCCATTTTATGTAAACGGGAACACTCCTAAACCTTACATTCATGTTTCGATTCCCGGGTTAATCAGGGAATTTTAATGCGTAGAAAATTTCGCTCCGACCTCCTGGTTCAGGATAGGCCTTTGTGTTCACATATCACTCATTTATTGCGGAAGTAGGCAATTAACAGCACTAAAATCATCCTGTCAGAGAACATACTGCGTTGTTTCCATAACTGTGATGTTTCAAGATTTTCAAATTCTGAGTTATGAGAGATACATATTTGTATAGTGCTCACGGTAAAGTGAGCACTTTTGAAAGTTCTGCTAAATATCTACTTGCATGCATATTGTATATTGTTCCACCGTACGTGGAATTAACTTAACCATGTTTTTCATTACTTTAGTCATCTGCTGGTCACGTCAAACTGGGAAATTATTAGAAAAGTAAATATTTCACAAAATTGGTAGTTTTTACATTTACATGCCTGAAAAACGATAGAGCAAAAGGAATTATTACAGTTATCTTGACACTTTTAATTCAACGTCAAAGCAGATTACCACCCGCCATCTTGGATGTAATAAATTTTTGCCGTAGTCTGGAAATACAGTTTTGTATCACGTTTTTTTTTTTGGAACGACAGAGTACATAGCATTGCCTAGTGCATTGTATGCGATCAGCATTTCTTAATTACTGTTGATATTTTCGCCTTTATAATCGTTCGCAGGAAATAATCTCGCGTTTTGCCTCGACAATTACCAGCTAAAAAATTAATAAATGTAGTGAAGTTGTGGCAGTTCGACAACGTTTGGGAAGCTGTTTTTTAGGATATGTCGTGTGGGATATTTCAATACACCTGAAATATAAGCTTTGGCGAAAAATCAATAAATCCAAGATGATGGGTGGGAATGCGCCTTAAGACACAGAACTACTGTATTTTTTCCTCCGTCGTTACCAACTTTACTGGGCACATGCCACTCATTGGGCCTGCTAATATACGCATGTACTGGGAAAGATTTGTTGGGGGGGGGGGGGGGGATTGATATTTTTTAAACATAAATTTCATAGCTGCTCAGTTAACGGCTGTTCACAGTAAACTGAGAACTTTCGAATTACCTGCTTAAGATATACTTGTATGCATCTTGAGTATTCTTCCGCCATATGTAAAATTAACATTGCCTGGGGCCTGATTACTTTATTCCTACGTCGGTTAAGGGAAACTAAAATTTGGAGAAAAGTATATATTTTAAAATTCTGCTGATTCTTACACTTATATGCATTAAAAATGACAGAAAGTAAAAGAGATCAATCCAGTATTAATGTATGTTTATCTAACACTTTAATTCAACGTTAAAACACGGTACTACTTCGCCTTCGTTGTTACCAACTTTACTGGGCGCATGCCAGACAGCGTGTCGATTAAAATGTACGCAGGTAGGGGCAGTGACATTTTTCAAAGGTTTATTTAAAATATGCTCACTTCTGCGTTAACATCCTACACCATTACAGCTATCGACACACATGTAAGGGTTGAAAACATGTTACTTTTGTCCACAGTTATACTTCCACGCTACACAGGACACTATGGCTGAGTACCTGCCCTTGGACATTCTACCTGATGAATATGGCGGAACGTGTGGCTCCGCAACTACCATCTACAGTAAGTATACCATTTAATACACTGTGAAGAATTGTGAAATTTTACAGTAAGTGGGTGTATTTTTACTCATACTTCAGAATGTATAAATTAACACCAGTATTGAGTTTATTAAGCAATACATTAATGTATTTTCACCAAATATATGTAGTACTCTCTATATCATTAAGAACTTCTGTGCTAAATTACACGTGTTGTAATTGGTTTTCATATTACACATACAAAATATAAAATTACCAAAAATTTCTATGTGTAAGTTTAGAGTTATTTTTATAGTGTATAGCGTGAGTGTTCCCAAGGGAACTTATCCTGCTGGTAGCCATTTGTTGGTACAAAATTCTTGCATTTTGGTCGCCAACAACAAAAACCCTACCACGCAAGTGTCTAACCAAAATAACCTAAACATGTATGCTCCTATAACTTTTAACATGTCGAAAATTTGGGATATAACGATCCAGATTGAAACGAGTTGCTCAAAACTCCGAATTATCATTTGTGTATGAGATTGCCATATGATATTAAGGTTACAGAAAAAACTACATATAGGTAAAGTATTTTATAAAGTTTTTTTTTTTTTACAAACGCGCTTCTAAATTAAGACACAACGAATATATTTTTTAAATAATCCAAGCCCTGTAAAATTGCAGGAATGAAAAATATTTCTATGCTCATCCAGCCCAACTAGTGTTATGGATGCATATCTGAACACGATTCTGAACATCAAAATTTTCCTTATACCTACAGTAGCACAGCATAAAATATATTTCTGAGTGTGGTTATTGCTGTCACCCCCAGTCAATCTTTGCGCGTTATATAGTAATAAATTTATATTACCGAACATGGAGTTTATGGGTTTTTTAATGCTTGAATTAAATAGACAGAGAAATTTGTCAAGTTCCTAGCTATAACCAAATGCCGGTTTGAACATACTTTAGGCCTACTGCACATTTAAATTATATTTTTTCCTCCGACATCGTTCGAAATTCCTTCTCTTCCTTTAGAGAGAACAGTGATTAACATTTTTGTTAATCAATAATCTTTTTATTTTGTTAGCTATAGCTTTGCCAGATAGCTAACAGCATACATCAAGATGTATCCTACAGGTCAAACACCAAGTTCAGATCACTGTTAATGCCGTCTTTTCACTGGAATGTGTATATTAGCAGAGCACTTGTTTGATCCAGCTATACTTATATTTGGCATATATTTTTTTGACTGGAGAAAAACAGTTTTTTTTGTGAGTCAATGCAGGGTTCCTGCTTTTAATGAATGTTCATCATAATGTGTACCTTTATAAGCTGCAAGCTCATGTATAAACTCGAGTTCTTATGAGTAATGTGATAGTCGTGTTCAGTCAATATCTCCAAAGGAACACATCTTGTCAAGTATAGTATCGAAAATAAAACGTGGGTGTACTGATGTAGTGTGTGCAATTAAGGTTGTAAGTATCCTTACACAAGCTTTTGAAATGTTCGTATACATGGCGGAAACACATAACGTGAGTTTTCAAATGTGATCTTCCAAAGGACTTGCAGGCAAAGATTTTTTCCTGTCTTGATCTACTATTGACTTATCAGATAGTTCGGAAATAAACACATCTTCGTACCTCACAAAACTGCTAAGATTTCGAAAACAGTAGACGTATCAGATTCGTTCAAAATAATATTCTTCAGCAGCGAAACCTTTTCACCGACGATTCACAAGGCTCTCAATTCCGCCCCAGAAAAAAAAACTCCCATGAGACAAGTAGGTTCTGAAAGACACTATCTGCACTGCCCCTGTTTTTTTAACACATTGTACTTCAGGAATTTATTTAGATGCACAAAACATATGGTACGATTTCGGTACTTTGTCCGGGAAATATGCAGAATACGGGATTACTTCCTATCCCTAGTCACTAAGATTCTGTTTCCTAAGTTAAGCTATTTGGGTTTGGTGCTGTTTGCTACGAGAAAGGGGCTCTTGCTATGGCGGCTTCTTACACAACTTCCGGTGCATTTCGTCAGTTTTCGTGCAGTAGTGACAGCGGTAATGGCTAGAAGGAAATAATTTGTAAACCACAACCACCAGTGTTGTCCACTGCACTGGCAGGATAAACGTTGTGTGATGTTAACATTGGTTTTGCAAAAGGATTTTTAAGGTTTCGCTACCGTCAAATCACTCCCATTTCGCTTACGACCGCCATACAGTATCCACTTTGTTATCACGTATCATGATAAGTAGACATTGAAAGCGGATTTTAAAGCAGTTTCTAAAACATGTCTCTGGAAAAAAAAAAATTTCATACAGTTCTTTAGAACACGCCTTTTTTGGTCAATAAAACTGCCAATTTTTCGACCTAATAATTCGAAGCGCAAAGGTGGATTGGGCGAAATAAAAAAATTTTTAAAAACATTTTCATATAAAACAAAACAAAAAAATCTAAACCCTCTGAAAACTTAAAACTGTAACAAAGAGAAAATGTAATGGGAAAATATTTTAATAAATAAAACAATTTTTAAAAATAATTTTAGGGATAAGTTATATATTGTTTAATTATGCAAAAAATTAATCATTCAGAAATTGTTATTTTTTAAATGATTAAATTAAGCTGCGTTACAGATAAAATATAGTACACCATATTTTATTGTTGGCGATAAAAATAAATTTTACTAAAAATGCTGATAAAGTACGACAAAGCAAAATATTACAACAGAAAATACCTATTTCCTAAAACTAAACCTTAATAGTTTATTGAAGCTGCGCGTCCTAGGTGAAGAAGCGAGGAAGGAATACGGGCGACACTTACCACGCACGCCTAGTGTCTCATCGCTCCTACGCGCATTGCGTGCAGTGTTACCGTTGTGACGCCGTACTGTGTAAATTAGGTCAGTAACAGTAAGGTTTTATTAGACGCGATGAAAGCCCACATTTAAATTACGTCCGTATCATGGTACATTTCTCTTGCCGTTTAAGGAAACTGCACAGGCAAGCTTTTAAAATGCGATATTTAACCATTTTGCGATTTTTATTCTCCAAGAAATATACTAAACATGACAAAAGTAAAATAATAGGGACATATGATTTTTTTTTTTTTTTTTTTTTTTTTAATCTTTTCTGAAAAAAATTATCATTTCCAGAAATTTTATTTACCAAAATACGCGTTTACTCGCAAACAACGATTTCACAGAAAACGTGCAGGTCCATATAACTCTTAGTAAATACCAAAAGCCGGAATAATACCAAAAATAAAACGCCTAAATTAAGCGAGTTTATTACATCAATGTATTCGTATTAATACTTATTACGTTTAAAGCATGTTAATTACGTGTTTTGAGGCATTTAATTAATGGGTATTTTGCATTAGTGTAACATCTGATTATTTTATACGTGCAATTTGCATTTCTACACACTTTAAGTTAGCATCATGCAAATCTATTATAAGAGCAACAAACGTTTATTTTGTAAACAAATATTATGAATGCCACATGTTTCACATGTAGTATTGTTATATCATAATTTTATTTTCTTAATTCTACATAATAATAACGTACATGCAGCAGCTGAAATGTTAATTTTTCCATATGTGAATTGTTGTAATTTTATTTTGTTTTATCAGGTTTCAAATAACTTGTTTATTGTGTGCAAGTTCGCAACATTTAGGCGCACCTTTTGAATCGTCACGGTACTGGAAAGCATCCTGGGTTAAGCCCTATGTACTCTGTATTAATTGGAATATTTAATCGCTGCCTATAATGGATGGTGACGGAATGTTCCATACTCCATCTTGAATTAAGTTGGTCACAACGGCAGCAGCCAGTTAAGCCTAAGTTATACGTTAAAAGTATAAATTAAAGGTTTCAAGATTAATTGGACCCAAAAAAAGTATATTAAAATTTGAGTGATACGCCAACGGCACACGGTATTACCATCAGAAAAGGTTTCCATATAAAATAAGTGTGAGAAACTCTACATTTATATAAGGTATGATCCCACCTTCATGTACAGTGACTGTTACACGTACTTGAGAGTGTTTAATAAACTTTTAAAGTAAGCAGCATCATTTCCCGGCACTTTTCAGTGGTCACAAAGTGTCTGAGATTTAAATAAGTATCTGATTGCTCTACCAACATAAACTGTGCTAGCCAGGAGCATTTTAAATATGAGACAGGTACGTAATTTATTGTAACAGCCAAGCGTGAGAACATTAGCAACTTTTATTTTGAACTGAATTAAATCTACTCTGCAAAACTTTAAGTGTGTGCAACATTTAAGATGTCTAGATAATATATATATTACTTTAAAATACTCTATTCACTTAATTGGCATTTGTAGCAGGCAGAATGAGAGATATCTTTATAGACCTAGTCCAGCTGCTGCACACATATCCCTTGCATTTTTAACACTACCAAGGAATGAAACTTTCAGGCAATTTATTTCTATGATATTTTTCCACATTAAATTATTGCTTAAATATTGGAAGCCTTTCATTGCTTTAAATAAATACATAGTTGGTTCCTATGTCTTCCAGTATGTTTTGTAGTGTTGTATAGCTATGCAGGGGGCTGCACAGAACCTGATTGTGAGCAGGGCTATCGAGGTAATTGAAATTCTGTTGGTGTGAAATACCAGCAACTTCGACGATGGTTTACGGTATGCAAAATAAATGCCAGTTGGCTAATGTTTGGTGTTAATTTTATTGCTATGGATTTCTCCTAAGTCGTTGCACTTTAATTATGCAGTCCTACCTGTATATATTGCATTTGACTAGAAAACTATATCAGGGTTCACTCGTTTTCTTACAGGGGCTAATACTCATGCGTGGGGCATGCGTAAACTATATCTCTCTCCAAGTTTTCCCCCACACTATATTTCTTACATTAGGTTAGTGATTGGAATAATTACGTTAATTAATGTTTGAGTGACTACCACTTACCCATTTCCTGAATTTTATTATCTTATTGATTTAAATATATTTAGTCAAAGAATCATTTATATAATATTATTATTTTAGTGGATACAAGTGTTTGGTATTATAACTTGCTCTCTGAGAATATATTTGTAATGAAGTGATTGTTTTCTCCGAGGTGAACAGACTCCGTGTAGGCTACTCGTATTGTTTTTTTGGCTGAGTATTGACTATCTGTGACAATTTTGATTTTCTTTGTCAATTTCTGGCGATAGAAATTTCGAGGAAGAATACTTAAGCCATATTTAAGTAGGCCCAGACCTAAACTCGGATGGTAGGCTAGGTGAAACTAAATTATGTTAAGTCAACTTTACAATTCGGAGAGGGGTGGGCTTTCACAAGACATGGACGCAAAATTTCCTGTAAAATAACTGGACATTTGCATGCTAAAAATCAGTGACGACAAAGAACTGAACAGCTTCATGTGGTGGCACCCAAGGAGAATGTATAGCATAACTGGAGAGGCCATGGCTAGGATGGGGGTGAAGCTGGCCGGAGGCGTACAAGGGGGTGAAAACGGAGAGGATGAGAGCATATTTCTAAGGAACACAGACTTGAGCAGCGTATGTCTGGTATATTACAATGGTAATTTCCTGTAGTGCGTACGGCTGTCCAAATCGTTGGGATTCAAAGTCAAATTTGGAGAGGTTGCAAGACAAAGAAGACCTGAAAATGGGAAAGAAATGAACTAAAGCTCACATTCAGTGGGAAACGCAAAAAAACTAAAGTTCGGCTAGCAGCACAAGTTCTAAGTTCATCCATTGCAGATTCTCTTAAAATGTGCGAAACAGATTTAGGACTTCCAGTGTTTCAAGGTGGATTAGCCACAGTTAAATTCGTATTTGACAGATTGTTTGATACTCTTAATTAATCCAGTCCCATTTGCAGAATCTATAAAGTACCTCTGAAGGAAAACAATAAATCTTTCTGGCTCAACTACTTAAATGAAGCAAAGGCGTACATTTTAGGACTTCATGGCGATGAGCGTAAGGACATTCTAAAGTCACCACGTAAAACTGGGTTTCTTGGTTTCCTTTTTTGTATAGAGAGTGTCATCAGAATGTTTGACATTTTAGTTGTAAAAAAATATATTCTTGGCTATATCCTGACAAACAAGTTGAGCCAGGATCATATTGAAACGTTTTTTGGCTGTATCCGAAGGCAGTTTGGTTCAAACAATAATCATTCTGCTAGGCAATTTAAGGCAGCATACAAAAAACGTTTAGTAAAAAATCAAGTGCGGTTTTCAGAAAAGGCAGCATTTCTTTAAATTCTGACATAACAATATTACATATGTCAACTCTCCCATCAGCAAACAAACTTCGAGGCATAGAACCTACACAACCTAGTAAAGAAAGCGACATGAATCTTCCAGCGTATTTCTCAAGTCTAAGTTTATATGTTGAAACTGTTATTCCACACATAACTGGATTTGTGGTGTTTAAATTATCAAAAAAATTGGACTGTGACGTTGGTGCCAATGTGTTGTTTGCCAATGATGAATACTACTCACTTATTGAGACAAAAACTAAAGGCGGCTTGATATCACCCTCAAAAGATGATGTAGAAATATATATAATAACAGAAATCTATTTTAGATGTGCACCGAAAAACGGTAAAAATTTATATGCACATCTAAGTGCCCAAACATTATTATCTACAGCAAAACTGCTAGCGAAAGAAGTAGTTTTTATAATCTTGACCAACACAGCAGGAATTTCAGTATTTCCTCAGGACACGTCCATGACTTAGTAAAAGAAATTATCAAGTGTTATTTTGATCTTAGACTCCATCACGCGACAAAAGAACGCAATCACGTACTGACAAGGAAAAAGGTACGCTCGGGTTTAAGCAGATACGTCATTTTCAAAAATCACTGAAGGGTTCATTGTATTTAGGGCTTGGTACAAAACTTACATCGTAATAAAACTTTATAAATGTGTGACTCATATCCAGCTAACAAAATTATATGGTTGTAAACAATGCTGACATTGAAAATCCCTGAACACCTTATAATATGCAAGATACGTAAATATCGACGGAACTGCCACCTCGAAGCAATTTTATGGTGTACTAATATGTTTTGGAAAATCATTAATGTTGTAAAAGTCTGTTTATGTACAGCATTTTTAAAACATGTGTAATGTTTTACGAATTTTCACAATACTTTATAAATGTATGCATATATGTATGTAGGTATATATGGACGCAATATAACTCCCGATAATATTTATTACTACACTATTTGATGTTTGTGCAAATTGTGTTCATGTGTATATTCTTCTGCTGCCTGTGCAAACTCATAACAACATTTTTAGATTACTGACCATTTCACAAAATATAAATTTATTTAGTGTGTATGTCAATGACTGCAGTATTTTTGTGGCTATGAGAAGTCAACAAGTGTCTTACAATTTTGTCATAACCTAGCGTAATCGGAAAGGTAAATTATTTAAGTATACACAGTTACATATCACTATTATGTGCTGTGGGAACCATTATATAGATCAATTTATGTAACACGGTTAGGCAGAGTGCAGTCTTTCTGATGTGTACAGGTTTACTTTAAATAACTCTCATGTATTTCACTTCTAATATTTGTCATCACTCTTTAAACTGGTCTATGTGAGTACTGCGAATTTTGAAGTAACCATCTATAATTTGTAATAGCCTTGTAACACTTTGTATGAACCATAATATGTGTTGCGCATAAGATTATTCATTCAGCTATGTATTCGAACACGTGACCGAAGGTATTTTCCATGTGGAAAAGTGTCAAAATCAATCAACTTTAACATTACCAGGGTACTTACCAAATATGGTAGAAGGACAATATGGGAAACTGAGGCGTTTTAACATTGTAAACATGCGAGACACGCTACAATAGCGCTCCTCGCGGCCTGTGCTGCCGAATACCCGGGAAATTCAAGTTTACATGGCTCGGCATGTGCGATTTAAGTGCAGTTGTCTCGTAGTATTGAAACGTGTTAGTTTGCCGAATGTAATATAATAGTTGCTTAGTCATATTACTATGCCGTATTTAAAAATGTACTTAAAACATAAATATTGTTACTTGAAACAAGAACAATCAGTTGTAACAGAATCATGTTACTGGGCACCGACTTGGATGCTGCAAGTTACAAAGGACAAATGTTAATCAATTATAACTAAGAGAATGGAATGCTAATCGGCATTTCATTTGTCAGATATATAACCGACTGCATTTATTCAATAAATTCTTGAGATTGGAGCTGTCACCAAGCTTATTTTTCTACAAAAAATTAGGAATGAACATAAACAAACTTTCTTTTGGACAGAAAAATCTCCCCAACTTATCTGTTTTTTACTAACTAAAGATTAATTAAAAATAGCTCTACTACAGTTAGCGATTTAACACTATGGCTTTTATTAACTCTATAAGCAGCAATATCTTTTAGATATTCAAGATTAACCTAGCAACAAAATGCGTTGCCTAAATATTAACTTACTGCTTTTTGAAGTTTTTATCATTAAATTAGCAACAAAATAAATAGTTCACACATTTCTATTCCTAACAGATATGGTTTTTATTCTGCTTTCTTCTTTCGTAGAAGGTGTATTTTGGTTGGAAATACATTTTCAAGAGGGAAACATTCTGGGGAAATAAATTTTTACGTGATAAAAATGTATACTGAATTATTGTTTAAGTTTTAATTTCCTGAATTTACCACCAAGATAAGTAAATACATATACAGCGCATTGCATTTTATTTCAAAGTGCGTATTCGTGTCTACAGAATCTCGTCAGAAGGTGGTGGCCCATCCATCGGTTCGTCGAAAGTTAAAGTTTGACGAATAAAAAACCGCTGCCCTACGATTGGTCGAAGATCATGTGACCACCTGACGGGTGCGACGGATGGTTGAGAGTCCACCTTTACACATATAAATCAGTTTTGTCGTGCAGTTATGCCACAACTACACTGCCTCAAGTAAAACACAGGCAGCTATGGTTAACCCACTGGCAGCCATGCTTCAACCATAAGTAACAAACATTTGAAACCTCACAGTCACTTCTTCATAATCTGATTGAACCAGTTATGAAATTTTGGGGGCTGTAACAAAAAATTATACACAAAGGACTATTCTGTAGCTTGGTAATATCTATTGCCTGTTCATTAACAAAACAAAGTATCTTTGTAGTACAGAGTAACTCGGGATTGGGGGAAATTTTAATCGAAATGGGTGTACTGTCAAATTTGTAACCATACTAAAGGCACAGTTAAGTACAGAAGGGGCAAGAGTATCACCTCCTCCTCATGCTCATTTCCAAATGCTGGTTTCATAGACACTAATTGATCACTTCATCATTTAGCAGGTTTTTATAAATTATGGTAAACTGCTCACCTCACTCCTTTTAAAATTTCTCATTTGTATGTATTTATGCGAAAAGAAACAGATACACCCAAACATACACCACATAGTGAGACTGTATTCAAAGATACCATTTAGTACAATAGTAATTTAACATGTAGTAGTGTTCAGTTCGGATGCTATTAAGTCACTTGTTCAGAAGTGGTTGCCATTTGGTAATTTAGGATTTTAGTAAGTATCGTTCCACAGTAAAATATCAAATGCGTCATTATTTTACTTGACTAATTCAGGTCACGTTACCTCTTAGAATACTATGTCAGTGCCTATGGAGAGTGGAGAGTACCCCAATTAAATTTCGTAGAACTATTAAGTTTGATCATTACTTTGACCACCACACATGGAGTGTTCATATAGTACATACATGAATTGGAACACAACTTCCTACTTAAGACATCCACTTTCTTGGCTAGTGTAGATAATTCATGTAGGAAGCAGCAACATTGACTGCAAAATGCTTACACCTTTCAACAACGCAATGGTAAGCCTTAACCAAATATGAAAATGTACCATCGCCTCTGATATGCCACTTAAGTGACATTTGAAAGATTATAGATGAGATATATAATTTAAATACTACACAAATTATAAATAAGGTCTACTGTATTAAGGAGATTATTTCAGAACATAACTAGATGATAATCTTTAAAAATTTTAATCAATTATTTCCCACCACTTACTAATGAAATTTATGCAGTACAGCTGGCGCTAGGATGAAACTGCAATTGGTCAAAATATTTGATAGTACATACTAACATACGTACTCAAACCATTCAGCTTATTTACTTCACCTCTCAAGTTTTGCATGCATTAAGCACATTTAATTTTGTAATTTACTCTCAAAAACAAAGCTTATATCCAAATTTTTATAACATAAGATCATCATGAACAAGTCACTTCTAATAAACAACCTGCATTTTACAACAGATTTTCATATGCTTAATGGCAAGAAGACTAGAAAACATGTTGCAGAATTGAAAAACAGCTGAACTAAAAATAACTTACCTTGGTCATGAATTTAAGGTACTTTCTGTTCAAATTCATGGCACTTGTTATTGTAATGCAATTTGCAAGTACTTTCTCCAGTAATGTGAACACCGCAAACAAAACTGTGTAAATAGGCTAACAGGTCAAAAGAAAGGTGTGTATATCACTTTAAGTGACTTATCTGCATTGCCGAATGTCGCAAAATATTTCATTAAAAAATACCGCATTTAAGTTAATACTATAGGTGTATGCACACAGTTAAAATACTGAGTATTTCAGGAAGTAAATAAGAGGAATTGAAATTTTTAAAAATCCTTTATTTATTTGTAAAAGAAAAATTATATTAAATATCACTGAAATGTAACGATGACTCTCAGGAGTGAAATATTATTGTTTGAAAGTTTTGTACACAGTTGTGCAAACAAATGTGAGTGCGGTGAGGAGGGGGAATGTTGCTACTACTTTTGATTGGTTTTGATGGTAACCCTCACTCGACAGCTGGTTTACACACTACAATATATACACTGTCTTGCCAACTGTAGACAACCTGATGACATCTCCACTGCTGCAATTAAAGTGTCTGGTGTGCGGTGTCAGTACGTGGTGTTTAGCACACAGAATGAACTTTGATGCACTGGCTGGAGAATAATTATTCTCGCCTCCGAAAACTGTACTCAACAACTCTCCACTCATTCAAATTAAAATTGCTTGCAAACTCAGTATGTAGAGAAATTAAAATATTTGCACAGTAAAACAGTACTGATATGTAGACCTTAGGGTATGTAAAGGGTAAGCGTCTACCTAGAAAGCAAACTATTACAGTTTTTATTCAGTTGTTTCTTTAATAAATCATCGAAAATTTTTGGTAGTTGGTGCAAACACAACCCAAATAACATACAAATTAATATTCAATTGTATAGTTTCCTAAATGTAAACAATAACATTCCAAAGTATGAAAATACACTGAAAAAGTATATAAACAATAAGGGTATGTACATAAACAAAATAAATATGCTGAAAACTGGGCAGTTTTTAAAAATGGGGGCTTTAAGAAAAAAAAAAAAAGGAAATCTCAGAAAATGGTAAAATTCCACTCTACTAATTACACAAAACACGATTTTTCTAGGGGCATCAACATTTGACCAATATAAACACAAAAAACGATAGTGGGGACGGCTATGAAGTTAAGGGAAATTATGGGGTAAAATATGTAAATAATGTAATATTTATTTAATGAAAATACATTAAATCGCAAAAAAAAAAAACTGAACCATACATTAACTAAATAGACAATATTACCAATACAAGCTACAAATACAATAGTGGGGAGGGCTATGAAGATCAGGGAAATTGTGGGGTAAAAAAAAAAATACAAAATATGTACATTTTCATTACCCCTCAATTTCCCTCAAGTTCATAGCCCTCCCCACTATCGTATTTCTAAATTGTATTGGTAACATTGTCAATTTAAGTACGGAGCCTAATTTTCGGTTCTTTCCTTTTGCAATTAAACATGTTTTCATGAGACAATATTACATTAATATTACAAATAGGCCTAGTACAGAAATATGTTAAATTGCAAAACACACATTCATTATTTCTCAGTGCAAATAGGCTATACATGACAATCATCTATGGGGAAACTCCCAGTTTCTCTAATGCGTTACGCTTCGCGTTACCAACTAAAATAAATTGTCGGCGTGCCTTGAATAATTGTTTTGGGTATTTATTACCCTGCTGATGCTGGGACTCTGGCTCGGTACATGATGTTTGGCTAATATGTAAACATTGTACGAGCAATCACCGACACAAATATGAAAACACTATTTTGACGCAATCAATCAATTTTATCCCTAGCTCAACTTGCTGAACTATACAAACATTTAAGAGGCCCCAACCAGATTAATACACAAACACTGATTATGAAAACATTGTACGAGGAATCACCGATACACACATACCTATATAAACAACTTTTCTGAAGCAATCAATCAATAATATCCGTAGCTCAACTTACTGAACTAAACACACGCTTTAACAAGAGACTTCAGCCAGTTTAATAGACGAATGTGGAATTTGTAAAGATTGTTTACTTTTATTTTTCGAAGCTGTCGCCCCAATAAAAACAAACCTGTACCTTTCAGGTTAAGGATAAAACTTCGCAAGGCCCTTCGGCGTACAAGATTAGAAATAGCAGCTACAACACTCAAATGACTTCGTTCTTGGTCTTATGGAAGCAAATTTGGGTTGCGAAAATCTTCGTTTCTGAAAAAGTTTGGAACACGCTATTCTCGTGTAGGTATAAACCGCCAGTCCCTTTCTTCTTTATTACATCCAGGTCTGCTCTTACATTTCTGCACCTATTGCTTGCACCTAGGAAACAACAAAACAGTATTTAAGTAAATTAAGGTTTTTGTGAATGGAATTTGCAACAAAAACACGAATGGAAAAGTGTATCCACTACAGCTCGTGTACTCACCGACTTGCATACTTTGAAAATCTTAAAAAGTACTTGCTGTAGTTCGCAACGTTGTAATTATTGCAGCCAAAAACAACACAAATATTTCCTGTCATAATAAATAACCACTCAAGCGAAAAAATTTGAATTAAAACTCATCCAAAATACTCAAAACAACCCATTCAATGCACAGCTTATTATCGTACGAACAGCACAAACCGCTAGGAACGCTGGCATCGGTGTCTCGGGTTTTTTCGGCTACTTTCCCATATTGTCCTTCTACCATATTTGTACTTACGACGCGAAAACAATCATAGAAAACTATTAGTTACCTGCACTTTACAAAGTGCCAAGTTTTGATTTAAAATAGTTGGTAATAATAAATGTAATACGAAATCAAAAGGACTATTAAATACAAATGACATCTGGCAAGTGATTTCAAACAGTCAAATTATGATAAATAAATTATCAACATCAGCAATTGTAAATATGCTTTAATCAAATTTATAATTTGTGACTTGAGGCAAACAAAAACTAATTCCTTGTAACTACTACTAAACAGAAAATGAAGTTACGCTGCCTTGAACCACTGGAATATTTCCCAGCTTTACCAGGCAACCAAAAGGAATAAAACGGCTTGAATATAAACACATACCAGCTAGTTTACGTGGTATGTTATCCATCACATCGTTGATTAAAAATAAGCAATGGAAGTGATTCTATCAAATTACACTAGTGTGTTTTAGGTTAGAATTTTATTATTATTTTTTATTAATTTACAGATGCGTAGGAACGTATGTCACTTTGGTAACAATTTAATTGAATAATTTTTAATATATCTGCCATAACATATTCATAATCACAAGTTCATTGAGTTTTTACTCTAACCGCACCGCGCTCCTAACATTAAACAGAAGTGTATACTGCCGCTGTCGTGAGGGACTGAAACATTTATCACTTTAACACACCGCCAATAGACAAGCACGAAGAGAAATGGTTTGAGAGAGGCATATAAATAAAATTTTATGCTTCCTCTCCAGTTTATACGCGACGATCCTTCACCTATCTTTAGAAACAAAAAAGTTTACACGATGCTACTTTTTCCTCTGCGCATTTGCAGCAATTATCAGCAACACGAAACTGTATAATTGTTTACAATAGAAATATTTAAAGTTCCGGAAAGATAATTACGGTATAATCGGTATAAAGGTTTGACAATTTGCCAGAAAAAGTTTCAAGATATTTGGTTGAATAGTTTTTGAGTGGTAGCGAGTTTAGTTTGAAAAATTTTTCGGCAGCGCGAGGCTAACTATGACCGTTTTCGCTTTCTTCCAGCGTAGGAATCGGGGAGTAAACGTCGATATAGGCTGTTCACGGTAAAGTGAGCACTTTTTGAACCTGTTTCTTCAGACACAATAACCAATAAATACATTTCATTGTGGTCTTGGATTTTTGGTTTTCAGTATGGTGAATGTATACACTGTGCTTATTACTCACATGGCAGGGTTTATATTAACAAGTGGTGGAAGGATATAAATTCGTTGAAAGAAAAAAGTAACTAAGGCTTCAAAAGTGCTCACTTTACCGTGAACGGTCTATAACCGGCTTCATGTCGCTTGCAGCCTGCCCTATACCAGGGCCTCTCCAGATGTGTAACTATATGCATTCTCTTGGTAGCACCCCGGCCAGTCCTCGAGCCCGCGCGACTTGGGCCACTCATAGAGTGAGTGAGTGAGTGAAGAGATTTGGGTAACTCTTAACATCGAGGTCTTGAGAGCCGATGAGTGGTGAAGTGAGGTAAGTATGGAGCATCAAAGGAATTAAAAGGCGGGGTAAACGGGTGATCCTCGAGAAACCCGTCGACCAGCGGCATCGCTCAGCACGATTCCTACATGTGAAAATCCAGGAGCGACCCCACCGGGAATAGAGTCCGGTTCGCCTAGATGGGAGGCGAGGATGCTAACCGCTACACCACCACGGTTCCCGACTCATATAAATTGACTTCAATATTTAATGGTTAAGTGAACATTTGGCTTTTATGAACAAAATCAGATAGATATATCCATGTTCGAAATTAAGCAAGTATCTCAAATAAAGCAGGATTATTCACTCGCTCTCGGCCCCCTGATGTTCGCTCATAAATATTGAACAATTGGTCATAATGAAATGATATGTGCTTATAAATATTTAAAGATTGGTCATAATGAGATGATATTTGCTACGGGCATACCTTGGTGTGTTCGAAGCATGGTGGTGTCGCGGTAGATGTTAGATGTGGCGACCATTAGCATCACTACAGCCTGCTCACGCCTCTCAATATTACGGAAGGTAGCCACATGCACATCAGGTGACATAGCATCAGTTTCCCACCGAATACTGTCTTGCATTTCCATGACAGTATGTGGCTTGTTGCGATAAATACTCCCTTTCAGCATGCCCAGTGAAAAGAAATTCTACGGGGTAATATCATAGACTAAAGATGAGGTAGACCGCTTGTTCGTCTTCTGCGCGTGTACCCAACATCGATCTACCTCAAAGGAACACAGCTGTCAAAGTCACATGGTCAACAGTGATGAACGTGTTTATTTATACTTATCTTAATTTTTAAATGACAAACACTGTTATATTAATAAAATACTTTTCCAGTTTGAATTTAATCAAAAAAGCATTACAAATTGGTTAGAGGTATAAAAACATCTCGAAAATTCATGTTTACTAAACATTGTTCTAACGTCGAACCCAATCCACGCCATTTTTGCTAGCCGTGTTGGCAGAAAAGACATTCAATGTTGGGACACAGAGATTGGTTGTGTGCAGCCAGCGAGATTGGTCTACCTCATATTTAGTGTATGGGTAAGATAAAGCGACATGGACGGCCAAAGTCCTTTGGAAATGGCACGATCTTCAAAGAAGGACACAATTTCTCTCGTGGTTGCGTTGGAAGTATGGCAAGTGGCATCATGATGTTGAAAATAGCGGACATCGAGTTCCACGTCATTCAACTGATTCACAAGCACTCGTAATATGATTCCCGTGTAGACGTTGGTGCTCAATGTTCTGTTGAAAAATATGGTGCCGGTAATGGGGCGCCTTGGTAATAAAGCACACCACACTCGAGTATTTTTCATCATGAAGATATATCATGCACAACGCGAGGATTCTCAGCGGCCCAAAAGCTGGTATTCTCAGAAATAATGATCTCACCGAGATGGAACCACGCTTCGTCGGATAAGCAAGTGTAGTCAAGGATTCCCGGATGTGCATTGGCAAACTGCTGGAAACAAGAACAATAATTTACTCTTTTAGTTTTATCGGGAGGTTGCAATTCCTTTTGCTTTTCAGGCAGCTTGTTGAGATCTACTTGGGGAAACTCAATTTCCTGTGACTTAATTGGGTGAGAGCAGCAGTCTGTTTCTCACTACCTGGAACGTTGTATCTTGCAGTTTTAGACGTACTCCTTCATGCAAATCGAGCAATGTTTAGTTTGTTTCTACACTGTAAAAAAGTTCTGGTAAATTTCCTAAACTGCAATGGAATTTTTTACCTACACAGTGTATGGAAATAATAATACACGTCATGCTGAAAAAAATGTAAATATTTAGCATTGCTACTATACAAAGTTGGGAACTTCCGTATGCATTTGACTCTTACCTGAGCAACTGTAGGAACATTACCATACATGTATGGGAAAATAATTTACCATACGTGTGTTGTCACTGTAAATATGCACTGATATAGTGAATTTACAAATAATTTCTTTGAGTGCAGTTTCTTCATCAAATAGTGAATTAAAGACTTTGCAGACACACACGGAGCACTGTAGCTAGCCCCATGACACCAGCAGTGGTACTACGAATGGCGTGAAAGCTTCCCATTACCGTAATCTTTAAACGGTATATTACCAGTGAACCAGTCACTGTCCTATAAGGGGTAGCAGGGAGAGTTGAATGCGAACACCGTGAATTCCGGCAAGTTATTTCTGAACAGCCTGGTGTCTTCAGTGGTGTCAGTATGGAAGAAATAGTTGTAAAAAGTCCACTTCGCAGAAAGATGCTTCTCAACTTTACGTCCTCACTACAACACAGTTCATAGTATAAAAGCTTTAGTTGAACAATATGTGTTTGATCTTCGATGCAGAACTTGTATAACGAGTATAATATGCGTGCCATAAATATGAACATATAGACTATACCGATCGGACGGAAAAAATTGCCTAGCTGTTTGAAGAATATTTTTTTCTTTTGTGTGTAAATCGATGAATATCGAAATTGTATCATATCTCAACAATTTTGTGGAATTTTCATTGTATAAGAGATTACGGAAGAAAACTAACATACTACCTTAATACAGTTAAATTGTAGTTGTTTCCAATATCGATGTAGTTCTCAGTAAAATGGTCGTAATCATAAGTTTATAGCGTTTTATTGTAAAATTCGTGAACAAAAATTGTAGCCCAAGAAAAGCCTGACCATTCAGTTGAGAAAAGAAGTCATGCAAGTTTTGAAAACGAATATCACTCCTTTACAATATTGGGCGTAGTTTCCACGAACTCTGCGTATGAATCTGATCCCCTGTAAAAAGTTGTTACTTTAGCTGCATCCAAGTGAGTGGCTTGGGGGTTTATCATGGTCCAGTTTAACATAAATACAGAAACTGAGTAGCCCACATGTCTGATGTACATGAATGTTCTCTACTTTGTGGAGTGATGTCCATTGGCTACAATGTAGTAGCTTCAAAGCCGCAGCAAACAATCATGCATAGTTAAATGAATGTGATTTAATATTATAGTCCACCATCGTTCTTTGCTTGTGGAATTTGAACATATACAGGTGTAAGTTCCGCGAATTATTCTGTGCATTCTTCCAAATACTACTGTCTTGCGAGCCCGAATTTCCGTGAATGAGCACCAAAATGCACTACACATTGTTTGCAAACATATTTGAAGTGTTTTCTAAGTGTTTTCTCTGTGTAATTCACTGGGTATTCGCCAAAACTAAAAAAAAAATCTATTGCAGCAATTGTGATACATTTTATCTCGTTTGGTAAAAAGCCGATTGGGAAATAAATTTTTGGATCTGGTGTCATTCAGCCAGTAAACTCCTATTCCTTGGCTTTAGTAAATTAAAAATTTATCGACATATCGAATATAATCTCTTAAAACACTTATGTTGCTACTTAATGGCGCAGGAAACTTCACCTTGAAAGCATTTTACCTCCTGTCCAGAAATTATTGTTTTTCATTGACACATTGGGAGATATTCTTCAAACAAACCCGGTCAAAATAATCATGTAGTAATGCAGTCACCACAGTTTCGTCGCTTCATTATCACCTTCTAGTGTTTCACACATGCAAACAAATCATTAAGCACAACGCCTGCAGAGGATAGAGCACTTGATTTACTGTTGCAGGCGTTTCGCCACAAAAAGAGTTCTACCTGAATTCTTAAGTAATAACGTAGCTTCTTCCTAAAATACTTTCCCAAGGACTTATTTCCCTTTTCCTCAATTTCTTGTGTACCATGCAAAGGCACATATACACTAATTTTAATCAACTACTGCATGTGGTTAAACGGACTTTCATAGATCACAATTACAGAAGTTACGTCAGGGTGAAGTGTTGATTCATATAGTGACAGATTTATACAATTTAGAGTCAATTTTCAAATGTTAAAAATATGTATGCATGTTATTTGACGAAAGATGTCTTTTTATATTATTTGTTGAATTATCGAATGTTCCTTTAGCATTCGCGTTTAAAACTATGTAATTACGCAAGGGAATTCTTTAAGGGGAATGGTGCACGCAAACCGTATATTTATATAATTTGGTCATAACTCGTTTTACAGCGGATTTTTCACAATTTTTGGCTCGACAAGACGTAAATATCAAATTTTGAGCATATTTTACATTTTTTTACAAATTCATATTGTTCTTTATTCTCGGAGCACAGATTGAAGATCAGAAAACAAAAATTCTTTCTTTTCTTCCATCAGTGCTCCGAGAATAATGAAGGCAGTGAATATCTAACTACGTAAGAAGGTGTCGAAAATTATTATTTGCTTATTGTCGAGCCAAAAATCTCGACAAACCCTTTGGAAAACGACTTATATGGAAAAACGGGTAAATACACTTCTTTCATGCACCATTCCCCTTAAACAGTTGAATACAAAAATGTTTACTTAAACCTTCAGTGTATAGTTGCATTTTCTGGTTTAGATAAGTGAACCACCACTGTCTCTTTGTTCCAGACGGGCTTAAGGAGCTTATTTTTTCGCAATACGTTGACTGGCTGATCGAAGGGGAGGAGTTGAAAACGGACGAGTCCAAAAGAGTCGGCAAGTCGTCAGTGAAAGACACCCTCTACGGGGTGGAAGGATCTTTCAAGAAGCTGGAAATCGACTAAGTGTTCGCAGCAGATACAGGAAAGTCGTCCAGTGATGTGCAGAACGTATTCGCTTGGTCGCGTTGCGAGACATGTCGTGTCGGGCCCCCTTCGAAGACACATTCCGCAGTTTGGTGTGCAGTTGTCTACGCGGTGGCCAAGTAACTGGCACCGGTTCTGAAACATTTATTGTTCACTATAGAGTTGTAGTGAATTAAAACCCTCTCGTCGTTTCGCTGGTCAACGTGAAGCAGCTAGAACTGTATGTTTTCCAGACAAGCTCACTATGCGTTATAGTTAGTCTACTATGTTTTTATAAAGTTCGTGTCTCAACAATTTTACTTTTCTTCATTTGTACGAACAGCTTCTTCCGAATTAAATTTTTTTCCAAAAATATTTACGGCATTAATGGAGTTATGCCTTCCATAATAATAAAATATGGTTGCTGCCTCGTAGCTCAATCATCACAAACTAAGTATGCAATTAAGTTATTGGCAACTATTTAAAATTGTTTAAAAAAATCATGTATTCGTTTAATAAGTTTTCCTAGCAATTTCATATTTTGATGTTTCAACGACTTTTAGGGTACGTGTCACAACAACAAACCGACCGAGTTTAATACTGCGTGAGCATACCTGTGCTGCATTTGGGATATCGTTGGTTCTCTTCCCACGGCCGCGCTGATGGGTAGGTTTTTCCGTGTGGTGAATATCCCCATTCTAGGCAAACGTTTGAGCTATCCCTTAGTGTGGACCGTTCCAATTCCTTACACTCTACTTTGCGTCTCTGATTAGTCACTTAACAAAATAAGAACAAAGAATTTTATCAATGTTATTTTCACAGAAATCATATTTAATTCTTGTCGATAAATAATACTGCAGTATTGATGCAGTAGCAATAAATACAATCGGTTTGTAAAATGTTCTGTTTCATAAAGATGAAAGAGGGAGAAATCGTGTTTCTGAGTTACCAGAAAATAAGGTACTTTATTTTGTGGAAAGATAATTTGATGGTTCTGGCTACATGAATTTCTTTTATTTGATTACAGTAAGTAATTCTCAGTAGTATTTGTTTCATATCAATGTGAAAGATTTTATTACGTATAATTAAAACACCGCCACAAGTTAATATTTTTTTCAACATTAACAACAAACAGGAAAATATCCACGTGTTATTTCCGATTTCATATTTCGATAAAATAAACCCTAAATTTAGTAGGCCAGCAGATTCAGAAATTTTGATTAGGTATAAATCTTGGCACAGGTATTGATTGTTCATTTTATTCATACTTCTCAAGTGACAAATTTGTACTTGGTGAATTTCGTTACAAAATAACTTTAATGCACCGTAGTAGTATGGTTTACCTATAGATTTAGTAATGCGAATTTAAAATAAGAGTTAAATAGGCCTATACACACTTCTTTTATAAAGGCGGACTTATCTTTGAAACTAAACTGCAACATTACTGATAAACCGTTCTTATTCTCAGGAGTACGGTGATATAAAATCTATGTGCCAAAAGATGTAGCTTTTTTTTTTTTTTTTTTTTTTTTTTTTTTTTTTTTTTTTTTTTTTTTTTTTTTTTTTTTTTTTTTGAGAATTCATTCAATAAAGCCGTATAGCGTTTAACACTGTGAGGCAGCGAAGTATGTATTAGGCAGCGTGTACCTCCTCTTGTAGAGAGAGACAGCTGAAAACTTATTTCTCCTGCATGAACCCTGTTCAGGGATCATGATTTCACGTCTACCTCTGAGTTATATGATACTGGTATATGGTTCACATAGTTGTATTTTTTGTCGTAATAAATATTACCTTTTCATTTGAAAAAGTATTTATTTTGCGAAGAACACCTGTTTCCTTTATGTATGTACAGCAGCAGGAATAAATCCAATTCTTCGGTAAATATGCTTTACTGTATCAGGTAAAGTTCAGGTCGTAGTTAAGAACATTTACATATAGAATGTCTGAGATTAAGGTAGCGCAATTAAGTATACATGTCATAAAAATATAAGTCAAGATCATTAACGGGGAGGGGAGAATAATGAGGAATAGTTACAAGTACAAGATACAAGTTTGAAAATAATTTTATCGTAGCATTTTGATTACGTAACCACATAAATTACACGTTAATTCAATACAACTAAAAAGGAGTTGGAAAAAAATTGTCTATTTCAGGAACATAACTGCTAATATGTAGCAATTATTTGAAAAATATTGCGTAACAGCTAGTTTTAAATCAAAGCAGTAAACTTTAAAACTGTTCACTTCATCAAAAATACTCATTTAAATAGTTGCTCCAGCTAGCTTCTTATTTATAATGTTAGCTGTCACTCAGTTATTCATAAATATCTCTGTTCAACACATGTCACTTTAGTATTCAGAGTTAATGTAAGATTATATATCTTTAAAGGAAAATAATAACAATATTGGAATTCTGAAAGATCAGGAAATAGTATAAGCAAATGACTTGGATTAAAAAAATATTGCAAGGTTTCTTTCTTTTCAAATAAAATAATTAAATTCAAAAGATATTTACTGATGAGAAATTAAAAGCTGCTCTGATGAATATTTAAAATAGAACATTTCAAGTTACAACAAAATACAGTGTCAATGCTAATGGTGAAAAATTCTGCATCAAACAACTCTAGCTTTCATCCATAAATTACCAGTAGTGAAGCGAACAAGACTATTATAAGAATTACTTCAATAAAATTAGCTCAACATTTTCGCTTATCCAGTTTTAGTGATAATAAGGTTGCATAGGACTTATCTGACGCTTCAACTCCAGGAATGGCAAACGATTTGTAGACTCTCTCTCTCTCTCTCTCTCTCTCTCCCTCTCTCTGACTTGATGGAACCTCGCGAAGCACGTCGTCGCTGCTCTCGGGTGTGCGGGCGTCGTACTTCATCGTCTATCCGCCGCAGAATGATCCCGATTATACAGCAGCTCACCAGTTGACTCGGGAATCCTCGATGAGATGGAACTTCCCGCCGTCAGGAATCTCTTCTTTACAGTTTTGCATATCGTTAAATATTATGCAGAGTCTTCTTCCAAATTTATCTGCAAACTAAATTATCTTGCAAATTTCACGTATTTATAATTATCTTCTAATAATTCGGATTTTTTACAATGAAATATCTCCTCAATATTCTTGCAGAACTTTCTTTTAATGAACCTTTTTCTTATGCTCTATATTTTATTCTAAACAATTTTTTTTTAACAGTCACGTCATTCACCCCTATCAATCAGTGTTTATTAATCCTGCGAGCAAGGTGCATGTTCATAGACAAATACATAAACAAAACATTAAATCATCTCCAAGGAATATTATAATACTTTTAAAACCTATCTGAATATCATAAATTAACATAGTGCAAAACGAAATAAAATATTAAAATTAAATCATATCTTAAAACAGAGCAAAGAAAAACCAGTTGTTACATTAAAAACTGAAGCCGTGTAGATGACCGAAACTGTCATACAACACTGCACGTTTATGACTTGACAGATCCCTTTATGTGTGTGTGTATATATATATACACACACACATAGAGAGATACAGAGACAGAGAGAGAGAGAGAGAAAGAAATACAGAGAGAGAGAGAGAGAGACACTCACATATGTATTTATCCAGGCACAAATTTTATTACATCTCTTGTATTTAGCCTACGTCATATGGTCCCGACTTTTACTTGACCATCGCTGTAGGTCATGATTTGAAAACCTACCATGATGTAAAGTATTATGCTTTACCCATTTTATCTTAACTTTGTTTTTTACTATAGCATAATGCTGGTACTTTTTGTATCAACAAATTAAATGACTTTATGACAATTGACATGTTTATGTGAAAGTACCCTCCCGCTTCAATAATAATGAACTAGACATTTATTAAGAGACTTTACTGTATTGGGCATGAGGTAAAAAAATGTGTTCGTATTTACGTACATCATTTTCAGTTCTTAAAATGCAGCTACACAATCATCAGATCCTTCTATTTTGCACCACAAACATTTGGATAAGTTTTAGCTTTGTAGTGGTTTTCGCTTTGCACTTATGTACATAGTTTTACAGAGGCTTGCAAAATTTAGTAACTTAATGATATCTCCGTCACACTCATCTTTGCTCTTGCCTACAACCTTCTTGTTAGGTAAAATACCAAGGATGATCTGTCGAGTAGTATCTTGTATCGAACTCACAGAAACACCTGCACCATCAGTGTATTTCCTGTTGATCTTAACGGACTTTTTTGATAGGCTCAGACTTTTATGACTTAGCAAGGAAGCGGAAATTACTCGCACATTATCGAGATACCTTCATTCATCGAATAACCTACGAATAGTGGTTACATTGAATAAGAAGAATATATATACACTATTTAACTGTCTGTAGCTGAGATAAGTAATAAGTAATAGCAAAAATTATATATTTCCTTTCTTTGTATATCCAACTGATTTTCTGGGAACCTTTTAAACTCAGTGTTACAAATACTGAGCTCTACAGCAGGATAAACATCCTGCACACAAATGTATGACAAAGGATAAAATCAAGTTTAATACTTGTCTAAGATCTGAAGTTGGTTTTGAGTGTTGTCTGTCTGAGATCGATTGGGATCTATTTTAAGGATGTTTGATGTTTGTTGAGGTCTTAGGTATTTCTGAAGTATGCATGAGATTTTTCTGAAGCCTCTTTGAGGACGATTAAATTATGTTAAGGTCTGTTGACATCTGAGGTATGTATGAGGTGTATATCGAAAGTCTGTCTGAGATCTGCCTGAATTTTGAAATCTGCCTGAGGTATGCGTGTATGGTGTCTTTCTGAGGACATACGGGTCGTAATGTGTCTAATACAACTTAATTTTCCTTGTCGTTGATTGACTGTTGGTGACCCCTATGTGCCTGCATGTGATGGATCGACTGCAGTTATGCGACAACTCGGTGACTGGGAGAATTTTGTAGAGTTCTATCGTATTCAACGTAACAATTTCGTTGCGAACTGGAAAAAAAATAATAACTGGAGAAATCTGAGGATTTTTATAAAACTCATCAGTTTTATCGGCTGATATGGACAAAAGAGAGAATTTTGTATCTCTTGTATCTGCGTACATTTTCATTACGAATTAAGAAATAATTTAAAAAAATCGACGAATATACCGAGTTTCCGATTGGGCGTATTCAATGCCTGTAAAATAAACGTGGCTGCTGGCTCGCGGATGCAGCCTAACGCATTTGTACACTGTAAACAATTTTTCAGTAAACTTCCTAAACTGTAATGAAAAATTTCAACCCACACATGTTATGAAAAATTTGCATTTTACTGCAAACACAGAAATGCTGCTATAGACAGTCGGGTTCTCCATTACATGTTTGACTCTTCCTGAGCTAATTTATAATAGCTGACATGGATGTAAGGGGAAATTTTTACCATTCGCGCTTTCTGAGTACACTTACTTGTTGATGTGATAAGTTCGCGAAAAATGTCTTGGAGTGTAATCTTGCCGTTCGTATGTCGCTGACTAACCTTTGGAATGTCTGGCTTTTTAAACTAAGCTGTTAAAATAGTTAATATAGTCTATTCGAAGTTTCATCACGCCTTTTGAATGAAACCTTTGCAAAATCACCCCATGTATGACATGTTTGTTTGCTTCCTAAATATGCTGTGTATCATAACGGTTTTATACTTGTATAAAAATACCTTATTATTTATTAAATTCGTCAATTATTTATATTTTACCTTTAAATTATAATATTCCATTTAAAATTAATATAACTAAAACAGTGATAGAATAGGTGTGTTGTTAATGCCTAGTAATAAATCTGCAGAATTTTATTAAACTGAGTGCTCACGAATGTGGTGCATTGTCCTTTGGGTGGAATTTTATAGACTCGGTTCGGTTTTGTTTGCATGAGATGAGGCGGAGGAATATCCTGGAAATATAACTTCATCACGGCTTCAGGAAAGTGTGAAGTAACCGTGAATGACCTATACAAGATGTTCAGAAACTACCTGTCGAAATTCAGACCACGGATGCCGTGGTCTGAATTTCGACAGGCGAACAAAAACAAGAAACTCTAGTCATAAAAGTTCGGAAAGGCCACTGAGTATGTTTAAATTGAAGTTGAATTTCGGAAAACGACGCCGGGTGTCCGCGCGGCCGTATGTACCTGCGTGCACAACAAGTTGCGTGACACGAAGGCGAACAGTGACATGCGGCCAGTGTCTGTACATAGGCAACAAAGCTTCGCACACTCACCTGCCACTGAGGTGACGCCTGTGTGTGGGACAGTGGCAACCCATCCGACAGACAAGAGGCGCCGGATGCCGCGTGGAGAACTGCCGTGGATCAGTTCGCCTTCATGCTATGCAACTTGTGTGCTCAGAGGTATATACGGCTGGAGAAACCCGGCGTCGATTTCCTCACGAGAACAAAGGCCGTACCGGGGTAATGAAAGATGAATGTGCTGGTCGCATCATCACACAGTTTGTGGGTTTATGTCCTAAGCTTTACGCATAAGTTATTGCAAATGAACAATGTATACGTAAGGCGAAGGGTGTAATACCTAACATGTTACAATCACGCAGGTATGAGGATTATCGAGATTGCCTCGAAAATTGCACACGAATTTTGGGGACCCAATATCAGTTCCGTTCGCGTGCTCATGAAGTTTACACCGAACGCGTAACAAAGGTAGTGTTGTCAGGTATGGACGATAAGCGGTACATTAAGACATATGGAATATCAACCTTACCTTGGGGTACTACAGAATACCTAAGTTTTTTTATTTCCTCCCTTAAATAGTTATAACACCATAATAAATACAGCCCACTCACAACACCGCAACTACCAACAGCACACAGCCAATTACGTCCATCTTCCACCACCATACGCACCTCCTCTTCCACAACCAACTTCATATCTATCTACAAATATCTACAAAGTCTGCAAATATCTACAACTGTTTGCAACATCTCTTACAACACCATCAATGCTTCTGCTACCTGTTTGCCTAACTGTAATAAGAATACAACTGTCTACAATACATTTTACAAAATAATAAGAAGAAAGTCGAAGTGTGACATAGCAATTATCTGGAAACTGCGTGTGTGTAGTGTGTGTTGCACCCATTCATTCGGCGTGTGTGAGTATTTGGAAATTATACTACCGGATATGACACAAAGAAAGAACGCTCCTCATTTAGCGTCTTTCTGACCTCATCAGGAGTCAGAAAATATTATGTGTATACACATAGTTTTAGGTAAAAATGACCATCTTCAAATTGCTGTAATAGATTTGTAAATATTTTTAAAATAATTTTTGTATGTATATATTTTTCGTTCTGGTTTTTTATAATGAATCAAGGGAAAGAAGATTTTTTCGTGTTGTTTCAGTAGTAGTAATACTATTAGTAGTAATAATTTTACGATGTATTACATAACTTTGATGAAATGTTTGGTAATTTAAATCTTAAAATGTCATGTCAAAATGTCTTGTTTTTGTTAAAATTTTGTATTGTTAAAAATATTTGGTAATTAAGTTTGTAACATGTTACTTGTCAATTTGATTCTCGTGATATGTTTGTTTTAAAGTATGTAAAAAATGTTTTTTTATTTTTATTTTTATTTGCTAAAACATAGTGTAATTGAAAAAAATGCTTCTGTAAATTACATTTCTGTATGAACGTTGTAAATATTTAGTTTTAATGATGATAAAAAAAAAAGAATTTTGAATAAAATTTTTCCATGTTAAAATGATATACTGTGACTTGTTTTTTATTAGTTTGAAAATTCCTCATGTCATTATATCTATTGTGAATGATTGGAGATGGGATGTGTCTGAATACGAAGTAATTGTATATGACTGAATATTAAATGTTTAAATGAAAAATGTTGGTAACTTGAGACCAGTAGTTGATGGTAAATTAGTGGTTTTATTTTAAAATCAGGTAACTGGAAAAAAAATACTGATGAGGGAGAAAAATAAATATTATACATTAGAAACGATAATTTAAATTAAAATTTAATAAAAATACGCTTTAAAATGGGAAATTACAACAATGTTGGAGAGAATCGAACATGTCTGAATGAATGAATTTGAAACGAAAGAAACAGACTAGTATTTCGAGAAAACTTTGCCGACCCGCTGGTCAACTTGAAGAACCCTGAGGAATTTAACAAAACTGAGCGTCAAGTGACACAAATACCTTTTTGAAAGGCAGGTAGAAATACCTCTTAGCAACACACTCCAGCTGCAAGAACGTTTTCCCACTGTCCTACAACTCTACAGCAAGCAGTGGCAGAGTCCAACGAACTTTGAAATAAAATTAATTTTCTCACAGCAACCAGATAACTACTGCTGCAGCTGGAGATTCAACACGAAGATGTCTGCTGGTAAAAACATAATCATACTTTACATAAACTCAGAAAACATAATTTAAATTTTTTTAAAAATAGAATTAAACTATTTCACAGACATGCATTCTTCTTCTTACAATAGCGAGACTTGCGTTAAAAAAAATTACCGTTTCGTTATCTGCTGTAGGACATAGTGTATTAAGAGTTTTTGTCACAAATATCAACTCAGCCGTGCTCCACATATAGTCAGGATCTCGATGTAAGATAGACTCATTCATTCACCAACCTCCCAGGCGGACGGATGCGTTTTGGGGGAGCTCCTGGTGCGATTTCATTTATTTAAAAAAACGGGATAGCTTGGTTCCGTGATTCTTTCAGTGATTGTAATGCACTTGTGTTCGTTAGCTGTTTAATTTATTTGGAAACATTAGTTTTGTATTTTTCTTTCATTTCCGATCCGAGTTTTTCGCCTCAGTCTATAACCAAACATAGGCCGACGCAGGTTATATTTGCTCTCAACACAGCTTATAAGTTGACGTAAGTGCTATATCCAAGTCAGTGCTGCAGCGACCTCCCGAGCGAATGGACGTATATTATAATCACGGACTGTTACCAGCGATTCTCATTACGTGTTCTTTAATCCCACCAGTGTAATTTATAAATTAGTACATGCGTTTTAAACATAATTTTTATCCTTTTGTCACATATATCGTATTCATATCTCTTTCCGAGTAGCTATATCCTTAGTCGCCTGTCAGACGCCCTTCACGTATTTAACAATTATAAGTTGGCGCACGTCATACACTGCAATTATTGCTTCAGCCATCTCCCGATCAAACGGACGTGTTTTAAAATCATGCCAGGTACGTGCGAGAGGCGTCAATTAGTGTAATTTTTCAAATACCTTGTTACTGTGATTAGTAAGACTGCAGTTTAATTTATAGGGACATTTTTGATTCATTAATTTGAAGCCCTGCTTCAAGTCTGACGTGCGTCTCGATTAGCAAACTCAAGCAATTTTGTGAGTACTCCTGTCCTGCCAAAGACTGTCCTACCTGGACAGTCCCATCAGCTGGTGAAAGTGTGATACCTACAATATTTTGGAGTACGATTAAATGCTGCTATTATGGGATTTGTGTGTTTACAGAACTACATGACGTTAATGAACTTGGTTAGCAAGTCTGCTTGGTTATTTACCACGTCTGTTTTTGGTCGCCCAGATTAATAAACTGTTATTTTTTTGAACAGGGGTTACTATTTGAAGTGGCAATATTTTGCTGCAGAAAGAGCTACATTGTTTTTCTTCGCCCCCCCCCCCCCCAAGGTGACTAAGTCTGAAGGCTTCCAAGCACTGGGCTATACTGAAGAGAGGCGCGTGGCGCTCCTGGCGCGGCCGAGCGCTGTCTGGTGGCTACTACTGGCAACGAGTTCAGCCTCGCACACTCTGGTACCTCCCATACGCCTCTCCGCTATTTCCACCGCTTCTTTAACCTTCCCAAGCCTTTTTCAAGTGTAAATGTTCGTCCTCAGCCCGAGCAAGTGTGCAGTGTTCCTCCTCGAGTTGCGCGGGCTGGCCGACGATAGATCATGCCTACACCACTTCGTACTTCGGGGTTTCAGCATGCTAGACAAGTTTTCGCGTATATGAGTACTACTCAAGTTAAGTATTGAAATTAACGTAGTTTTTATGCTGGGGATAGAGTTTTTTTTTTTTTTTTCCTTCTCGATATTTGTGTATATGGATTTCTGTAGGGAAGTGTTTCTTCACTGTTTTTATCGTGTGAATTTTCGATATGGTATTATATGGGAATGTTTGTAAGAGGTAGATTCTTCCTTTTTTTGGCGTGATGTAGGAATGGTCTCCTGGACTACGATTTGCCAAAAGAATTATGAAAAGCCAAGGAGTTTAGGGGATATTTTATGGCGTACCTTTATGCTCATGGTTAAGTGTAATGAGGGTTTTTGCTCCTTCGCAATGGTATTCTTGAAATTAGGATTCCATGTCGTACTTTTTAGTGAATTATCAGGCATACTTTACTTTTAAAGTTGTAATGGTGCTTGCTTTACTCAGGGAGTCATTTTACCTTTTTTAATAGGATTTCACAAGTGTTTATTCAGGTTTGGTGATTTCTCAGGATATATTAATATTGTTGTTTTTCTGTTTGTTCCAGTGCATGTGTGTTCTCTCCTTTCCCTATTTCACCGATTGGTAGCAAGCAACATAAATTTACAGATGCAATTTATATTTACAAAGTAGTTGTTATTGGTGATAATGTATAGATGGACTTCAATATATTGTATTGATTTTGGAATTTTTGTGTCCATGCTTTCTTGTCTTTCTTTTAATGGTGTGCGTCCATCTCCTTGCCTTCCTTTAGCCCTGCTATGCCCTAAAGGGGCGTAACAAATTAATTTAATACTGGAGACTCACGTAATTGTGATCGTTAAGCACTTGTCGACACCAGGTTCTTCATTAGGAATAATAGTATCTTTCAAAGTCGTATATCTCCCAACACCATCTACGAGACACGAAATTTACACTTATGCCACTCTTGCACAAAACTCACCATGTATGTGTGTATATATATAATATATATATATATATATATATATATATATATATATATATATATATATATATATATATATATATATATATATATATATATATACACATATACATGGTGAGTTTTGTGCAAGAGTATATATATATATATATATATATATATATATATATATATATATATACACACACATACACACACACACACACTGTCCCCAACACGTCACACCTCATCGAGTACCACAGCTCAGAGGGTGAACATCTACCAGAGCTGCTCCCCAACCCACAAAAAGAAAGAAAGAAATTGAATGATTTGGCCCTTAGAACACTCTTGGAGCAAACACAAAAAAATTTGATTTGACCAAAAAATTTTAATCGGATTGAAATCGGACTAAAAAATTATCGGAATAACCCTTTCATACGTTTAACCCTTTCTATCAATTTAACCCTTTCAATCAACTTAATCTTAACTAACCATTTCAACCAATTTAATTAACCCTTTCAATTGATTTAACCCTTTGATATAAAAAAAAGGCATATCCCTTTGCATCTAGGACGCAAACCGTACTTCTCACCAGCGGTTTGTTCGCGTGGTATGTTTTTTCTACTATCTGAGAGCAAGTGATATTTTCACGAGTAGCAAAGTAGCATAAACATCAGTTACTCTCGGTAGGACGACACGAACGATGAACAGCAAAAAACTATTACGTAAAATATTATAAAATAACATTTTATTTAAAAAAAAAACATTTTATAATCATTATGGTATCCGTGCAATTTACGTGTGTTAAAAATGTTGGATACTCAAGATAACTTACTTTCGAAGATAAATGTGTCTTAGTTATTTTTATTTCCCTCTGCACTTCTTACAAGATACCCAAACATGTTCTCTTCATCATTCTGCGTAAAAGCAAATTACTTTCCGTAATCGCCACTCTCAAGACACTTCAACGTTCGTAATTTTATTTTGGCGGTCATATTTTTTCCTCCTTGCTCGTTTTGATATTTCTGCCGTACCTCGACGAGTAAGAGCAGAAATAGCTGCTTTTAATTAGCACAAATAGCAACTGCTACCGCCAACCGAACAGAGTACAAGAAAAGTGCGTCCGGTAACACGAACGGCAATTATAAAAATACCACTAAACTAGTAGAATAGCAAACCACGCACCTCAGGTCTCGCACCTAGACAAGCTGCTGCCGCTTCCGTCTGGACTCGTGGCCGCGCCACATGCGCTCGAGTCGCCCGCCGACTGTCTTCTCCGGTCCTCATAGCTCCGTCCACACTTCTCACCCCACCACGTGTGTTCGTTGTCGTAATAGATTTTGATTGGTCCCCGCCGTGCTCCGTGGATGGAGTCTTGTCGGGGGGGGGGAGGGTGCTATGCTTACGGGCGAAGCCAGCGCCATTCCCAGACAACAACAGTGCCCATTACCCTACTAGTCTTGCCATCGCTACTAATAATAAAGAATGATGTCCAACCTTCTTTATCCCGTAGTATTTCTATTTAATGCATGCAAAAATTTCGAATTATTTCTTGTCGACTGGGTTTTTAAGGTGTCTATGCCATTTTTCCCAGTCTCTTCTTAGTTATAGTTCTAGCTACAGGTACACTTAGGGAGGTAGCCATGGCCCCAATCGCTGGCCGTGTCTGCCCAATCCCTCTCTGTCGCGATGCATGTCTCCTTGCATGATTTCCCTTCCTTGTAGGCGTAAGGGGTTCGCCCTGAGACGCAATTAGCTCCCGTCCTACCTTCGAGATACACTTAACACTTAGTAATAGGGTAGTTAGAAAAAATCGCTTACGGATGAAACTACTGAGTTAGCTGGACCCATATACTGTTCGGCGTATCTCTTTGACTGTTTACTGGTTTCACTTTTGGCCGTACGTTAGAGACTCATGTTTTACAAACTGCCTGTGGCCTCGATACTGCCGCTTCGCTTAGGCGAAACCTTACGTAATAGGTACACGACGGGACTTTCAAAACAATATTGAATTGTACAGACAACTAGGGTTAACTTACACAGGGCTTTAGAATTGCTTAAAATAATATGGGGTGAGGTTTTTTTCATTGCATTTGTCAGGAATATCACATCGTGCTCAATACAACTCTCCTGTTGCAGCGGTGTGCGTAATCGGCGTTCATGGAAGGGGAAAATTGACTAGAACGTGAAAACTCGCAGACGCAACGAACGCGAGATCAAACACGCGGCAACGCAGGTCATTATGTATGTAAAGCAACCAAATTTCTCGTAGACCTTATCGCTCGCTGGAGGCGGCCTAGGAGAAAATATGCATGGTTGGCACACAGTCGTCTACTACTGGAAATACCCGTTTTTCGGCGGTGTTATTAGAACTAGACTTTTAATGTACGGAAAATTATATTAGTAACGAGACTGCTTATACATAAAAAACAAAGTACTGTATTTACATTTATGTGCAATGAACATTGACGCAACTAATTAAAACTTTATCAAATAATTAAATGTACATATTTAACAAATATAATCATCAATTTTGTGTTGTCCGTAATTAAACTAGCTTTTATGGTTAAGTGGCCAAAAGAAGGCAAAAATATCACAATCCTAAAAATAAGGTCTTTATGCGTGTCTGTTAAGGTGGATGTTTATTTGAATTATGTTCACACAGGTTTTCCAATTATTTTTTTTGTAAATTGTGTAGAAAAATTTAACATTTAAATCATATTTAATATCTTATTTTGGAAGCTTCCGTCACTAAAATTACTGAATATTATTGGAACATGGATATTTCTGTGATAAATTTAATAATATAATTATATTTAGCATTAGGTATTTGTAAATTGTAACAGCAATAAATGCACATAATTTAAGGTTTTAATCGATATATTAGTTTCTGTGGTAATCGTTCGCCATGTATTTTTTGTCACAGTATTTTAGAATTAATTTTAAATGTAAAATAAAAATAAAATACGACACTGCATAGTATAAATGTTTTACAGAGTACCAGCTAAGTCACTTTTAATTTTTGTTACACCGTTTATTAGCATTTACAATTCATATTTATTGTTTTTCATGTCACGTCTGATACTGTTTAAGGCCTGTCTACAATTTCGCTATCCCACCATGTGTCTGAAGAGAAGGACGCGCTGATTGGTGCACGTTACCCTCTGACGCCTCGGCGTTGTCCCAAGTTGCCGTCTCCCAAGTCAACCCGTGTCCCAAGTTGAAGAAATCGGAAAACTGAACTTTTGTCCAAACTCGTGTCCTAAGCGGACACAAAAAGAAGAAGAATTGCATTACTTTCGAGCGCATTTTCATGCGCATTCGTGGAATGTTTACTTTATTAATTTAAACATTGGATGTGCAAGGTGGGCTTTCTCAAAACAAATATGATGAAATGCTAATAAATAATTAGTGATGTCTTCGTTCTGTCTGAACTATATAACAAGAAGACTAAAACTTTTAAATCGTAAGTTTAAAAAATAAATTTTGGATGTCAGTTTACGAAATTATGTAAAATAAAACCGTTAAAGCGTTTATTAAAATAAATATTCAAATCACGCATTTCGTAAACATAAAATAAACAATTATTCAGCAAATATAAACATACATATAACAGCAAATAATGTGCCGAATTTACTGCGAACTAGTGTCAGATTCTGAAAGCTCGCTTCGGACAACGCATTTGTAGACCATATTCGGACTGCGTCAATGTGACGCCACTTGACGCAGTCCGAATTTCGGACACGTCCATGTCCACAGGAACAGTCGATTGTAGACAGGCCTTTATGGTGCCAAGGAAGTGCTGCTACCTTGTGGTGGGGCGAGTCCCACGCCATATAATTTAGGCATATGCTGTTCACAGTAAAATGAGCACTTTTGAAAGCCCTGCTTAAGATATACTTGTGTGTACGTTGTGTATTATTCCGCCTTATGTAAAATTAGTGTTGCCATGGGCCTCATCACTTTATTCATGCGTCGGTCAAGCGAAACTGTTATATTATTATAAAAGTAAATGTTTTACAAATTTTTTCATTTTCATACGTCGATGCATTAAAAAAAAACATAAAACGAAAGAAATTATTTACGTTATCACAAATTATGACCTAACACTTTTTATTCGACTTTAAGATATGGAACACTATTTTCCACCCATCTTTGCCAACTTTACTGGGTGTATGTCACTCAGTGTGCCCGTTTAAATAGGTATATGCAGGCATGGGGCAGTGACATTTTTCTGAATTTGATTTCAAAAGTGCTCAATTTTATCGTGAATAGCCCTAAGAGAAGTGTGAGGGGCTAGAGCAGATTATCTATGTTGCCTTGTCTGAGTGCGCTACAGTGAGGCGCGAGCAGAAGAACTGACGGAGACGGTTCACTGGTCCTTATTCGTAACGGATCGCAGCAAAGAAACACGTGTACATAAAGCGTACGTCAGTTATCAAAATATGCGAATCTTCGGCTTAAAACGATTTCAATGACCACGAGTAGACTGAGGTTTAAATAATAAATACTCAAATAAATTATGATTTTCTTTATGTTTGCGCGCTTATATTCACGATACATCCACAAAACGTGTTTTTTTCTATACGCGAAGGCAGGTATACATAGTAGTAAAGGACATGCAAGGATAGAAAGTCGAGATATTTCTTGACATTGCCTAGTGTACTGAGTATGGTATTTTGTAATAACTGTATAATCAGTTCAATGTCTCCAATAAAACTCAAATGATAAGTACATTAAGTCTCTTAAAAATTAACAAACAGTTATATTAACTGGATCACGTGTATAAAAACAGGTGTTAATAATATACGAATGCAATTAATTCAGTATATTTGGAAAAAAAAAATATTACAAGAACTTTTGCCAATTTTTGGCAGTTTCTTGTTAACACCAGTTATTTTAGCTTAATGTAATATTATATACAATATTTACTATAACCTCAATGCATATCATTAGGTAAATGCCAATTCACAAATAGAAAAAGAATTTTTTGTCACTTTGAACATACAATTTATCGTCATACCAGTTAACACTTTTTATTAATACATTTTAAACATTTACTTATTTATATATTTTAAGCCTGTTACCTAACTATATTTACATTACACAATCAGGTGACTTATTTTTCAATTGTGTTGCAACAGTATTGCACCAAATAACAAAATTGCGTTCGACATACACAGTAAACTAAGAGTGTTTAAAATTAAAGCAGCGTGTCTGCAAACAAATTCATAATATGTACTGACATGACACAAAAATAAAAAAATTAACGATTATTGTAGGTGCTATGTTTCTGCATTATATAATTCAACTCTAGTTAGTTATGTAGTAGATCGGTTAGGTAGTACTTGACTACATAGAATGACCGTAAAGTGATCGAATTTAATCAATGATATTCTGAATCTGAATTACAATTACGAGGAAGAGAGGGGGATAATAATGAGGAAACCTCGTATGAAGTTTCAGAAAGATAAAGTTTTGAATACACATACGAAAAACGTTTGCGTCGTTTTAGGTATCTGCCTATGTAGAACAGTTGATGGTATCTGCCTGTGTACAACAGTTGATGGTATCTGCATGTGTACAACAGTTGATGGTATCTGCCTGTGTACAACAGTTGATGTTAAAGTCAGGCAGTGCGGAAGTAGGTCACGGCGAACTAAAGCTAGCATGAGATGTTGTTTACAATCCTTTAAATAAAAGATCGGATGCTTTTTCATATACCATCAATTCGTAAAATAAATGTTTTTCATTTATCAATTCCTCTGAATAATTGTGCTAGAAAACGCAAGACCTATCCAGGTATAAGATAAATTGAAGAAATAAAACTTCAAAAATTTTACAAATCATACATGTAGCCGTATTAAAATTCTTTACCATTGAACATAATTCATAGAATTGACTGTGGACAAAATACACTAAAAAATATGGCACAAGCACATACATAGGTTATTGTATTTCCTTCATTAAGATTTACTAAACAGAAAAAAACCACTATGCTGCCCATAAAATTTGTCAAAGAATAGAACTGAAAATAATGAAAACCTGACAAATCCAAGATGTTAACTCACCAAACTATATTAACCGAAATAAACTATTTTAACTTCCTCCTTTGGACACTATTTCATGACATTTTCTATATCATTATTCCTTAAGGTTAGCTGGTAGGTATTAAAATCATTAAAACGTTCCTATTAGTTTAGTATTTCAGTACAAAATTCAACCAGTAGAAATTCTGAATTTGTGATGATTTGAAAGTTCATGAATGTTATTTGATGACGGCGAACTACTGCGATCAGCACGATTATAAACAAAACGGCTGCCAGGTATGCTTCAAAATGTTATCAGTATTACTTCCACAAACTCGGCACATAAGCAATTGAAATGGGTGGAAAGATATCTATACAAGATTATATGGGAGTGGTTCGGCAGTCTTATTACGGTATACAGAGGTTAGTGTAGATGGCGTCAACTTCGTGCGCATCGGCTGACAGCTGAACACGTGGCCCAGCAAGATAGGATCATCTTCATATATTGTTTTGGATATTTATATCGTTAAGCATGGCGAAGTTTAGTGCCGAATCTTAACTTTTTCGTATAATGTATATGTTAATATTTTACTCGCCTCTTCCACTTTATTTTCGTACTCCATGAAACTTTTTTTATATTTTTGACATGACTGGAATATCTGTAAGACAAATAGTTCTTCAGCTTGACTGTGTCCGATTTCAACAGAAATGGATCCCCAAACGAATTCTGTGTTAATACTGTTGCCGTATTCAGGACTTTCTGTGGAAATGTAATTAATTTTATCGCACGCCTTTCAATCTTGCTCTCTGTTCGTTTTGTAGTAGGGGCCTACATATCTTCCTCCTGTACACTCCATCTTATGTTCATTAATCTTGACGTACTGTCTCGTGAAGTAATGCAGGTCCGTGGTGGGAAAAAAGACAAGGTGAGCTCTTCCAGCCACTCAAACGCGTTCCCTACTGTGCAGGTCAGAAGATGACGTCAGCTGGACTGTAGTCGCTGTTGAAGGGCGGGCCACACAGAAGCGTGGCAGTATATAGAATTTAAGCGAAAGTTGTTGAACGCAAATCAATATTGACTAACGTAGACACTTTGATTCGTACACGTCAATATTACATTCAACGTTTTGCCTAAACATGTTGTTAAAGCTCCAGTACGCAAATCTGTTTTCATAAAATGCCAACACTTGCAAAGTAGAGAACTAAAACTTTGTTTCTTTTAAAAAAGATTCTTGGAATTCTTCATGTAACAATAATTGCGTACTCAGTGTTTTTACACTCTTGCATACTTTAGAGTAAATGTTTTCAAAAGCACGATTATGTAATTATGTATTCGTTTTCAAAGAAGCTTTAAGTTCCCAATGTTTCAGAAATACCTGTTTAGTTCTTCTAAAACAGTGAGATCAAGAGAGTATTAATTATATAATTTTCACATTAATTTATATTAACTTATATCAAAAAGGTAACGCCTTACTACCACAAATTTTGGCCAGTCATAATGAAACACTCTATACATTGCTTTTCGTGTTGCTGCATTAACAGATATCGTTTGCAGACAGTAACCCTCGCGCACTGATACACAAGATCCATGACATACACCACACAAGTTATAAAATAATTTGCAATAATTTAAACTGGTAATTGTAAAAAAATGTGTGTAATTATACATCTATGCTATACAAGAGTACTCTGAGATCTTGCCAATATTCATCAGTATTTAATAAGAAAATTGTTGCAGTTTTGCGGGGTTGCGGTATAAATGATTTTCTTAACGAGAACTGGTTTACTGAAAGTGTAGTGCAGTTTAAGTATCGTTATTTTAACTGCTTTGCTCATAAAGTGGTAGAGTTCCTGAAGTTCCTTATTATAACTATATTCAAATTTACTTTCGAGTTTAATTAGCAATATGAGTTATCTGTTTATCTGTCTAACATTTTGGGATGGGCTCATAGATTTCCTTACACCGCGATTTAATTCTGCCTGAAATGGCTATGTCAAAAGGCCATTCCGTAAATTATTTGCGTACTGGAAATATGTTCGTGCTCTTACCGGTAAGGACATCTTCCTTTTATTGCAATTAACATTACGAAACTTGAGAGCATCTCACGTTTGTTTAAAAACTTAACAAAAACAGTCCAGAAAGGAAACTTTGGCGTTTGCTTTAGTAGAAAGCACGAACTTGCATACAATTAGTAACCTGTATTATGAAAACTGCCAAATGGCTAAAATATATTAATAATTTAAATTTTGCTTGAAAACAACACATGTCTCATAACTCATTCTAGCTGTAACCAACTTCAATAACTTATCAAACAAAAGAAAAAGACAGTTTTTTCCTCTGTAGCTAAATGTTTCATTCATTTATCAAAGCGGGTTATAACGTCTCAAAATCTCACCTATTCAAGGATTTGAATAATTTAAATTCAATTATCCATATCTTACGTAATACTCGGCAAGTGTTCATTTGCACAGCCAATATAATATTCTCACACTCTTTGTACAAGTCACTTAAAACATACAACAATTCTATAAGTTCCAATGTGAATATCTACATTTGGTTTTCAATGCATTGAAACACTTCAATTTTTCAAATGTTATGATAATACTTTTAATGTCCTTGATATAATGTGTGAACTGTTTTGCATATATTTAGCATGTAAGAGGGTTTACTTTGACAGTTGTACTGTTTTGTAGGGTGTAAAATTGTTACTTTTATTCACGAGTTTTGTCTATGCCAGGGAAAGTGTTTTGTTAATTTAATAGTTGTTATAATGTTATCGTTAAATCACGCTACACCAGTCAGTAAAAACAATATTTTGTTTTATTAGGAAAAATCAGTAAAATAGAGCCTTACAAAATTAATTCTAAACGTGACCTTCTCGACGGAATGATGTGAAACACCAAGGGCTCCGAGATTACTCAAGATTTGCGTCTGCAACCTTGTCAAATTGAAATAGTTTGAAATAACAGCGTATTAAAAGAAGGAAATTTAAATAAGATTTGATAAACTAACCCTTGGAAGAAAATAACTGTACAAGAAATATCGAGCCCGAAGAATATGGTTTCGTCAGTGAAGTCCGGCTAAGATCTACGACAGCGCGAAGCGACTTGAATGACAGCTTCGAGAGGCGCCAATTCCAGGACCAGCTAACATCCCCAGCACAAATCCAGGGTTCGCCGCTGTCCAGAGTTCGAGGGAGCATCCGCCTACCTCATCGCCGTCCAGCTTTCCAGTCTTGGGTTCGACCCCATGAGGTCCTGGTTGCAGAGCGACATCGGGACGTCTACCATCAGCTATTTTGCGACTCCAGGAGGACCACACGCAGCCGAACGGCAGAGCTACTTTACAGTGTCTCATCAGATAAGTTTCGGCATGCACAAATAGCTAAATAATTGTTGACACCATTTTAATTTAACGTATGATTAGTCCTGGTGTTTTGGCAAGTGTTCAACGTCAGTCCTTCCAACTGGTGTAGTAATGGTTTAAGTATTCAATAGTAATTTAAGATAAGTTCATGAATTTCAGCGTTTTAGAGGCGAAAAGAGTAATTTTATTGACGATTTGGACTCACTATGATATTAACTGATTTGTTCAGTGATTCTGAATTTTACTAAATATATATTTAACGTAACAGAGATTGATCAATGAGATTATTAATAACTTGTTCTAGTGTTAATTTACATATGAAATTTTAACGTGTTTTTCAGATAAGCTCATAACTATTTTTGTGGTTATCTTTTGGAATCTTTTGAGCAGAAATGCTATTCCCCATAGCCGTATGCATAACTCCTTCAACTCATTTGATATATTTGCATACTCAAACTTTGAAATGATTGTGTGGCAGTCCTAGTTTGTGGTGTTACATAATTAATGTTTGAACGCACATACGTATGGCCATAATAAGTAACATCACGCAACAGTCGTAGGTATTGTTTTGTATATGGCTTTTTAACTTCCCCCGGTTTTATGTTTGAAAGCTTAGCAGGGGACGGCTTACAGACTAACTTTAATTAACACCCATACCTTACCCGGGATTCGAACCCAGAGCTTCCCGCACCTCATATCGGTGGCGCACCAACCGACTGCGCCACGGGAGGTCGGCTAACAATCGAAGGTATTACAGCACAAACTGCCAGTATCATTTTGTAACAACTCCAGATTTTGCATCAAGCAGTACTGTTGGTATTACCTAAATTACCTTCCTCATTGTGGGAATCATTAAAGTGCTAGTCATACACGACGCAGCCCAAAATATCGCTGGTGCACTTGACTGAGCTCAGATTACATAACTAAATTAGCCAGTCAATGATATATACACACAAACAGTACTATGCATTACTTATTTATACATGAGTACATACTTTTTACTAAATTCAATAAACAATGTGAAAATATCTTCACAAAAACTCTTAGTCGCCATTCAGCATCATACATTTTTAATAAATATCGAAAAAGTAAATTTTAAATTCCTTAGCTCCTATAAATTTGACCCAATTACTCTCTACGTTTAGGAATATTTACTTCAAAACATTTCACATACAAATAAAAATAAAACAATAATAATTTATTAATTGTCCATGAGAGGCTGCAAGATTGTGTTGAACAAAATACACCCACGATGTAATGAAATTTCTTTATTTTCTTAGTTAAATTTCATTTTCCTGTCGAGCTTCCTTGTCTAAGCTTCTTATTTGACTTTTACACCCGTATATATGTCCGAGTTTTCACAAAATAGTATATAACCTCACGTAGAAATTCACTGCACATGTTTAACACAATGTCAGTAACCGACTGAATCACATTTCCCTCGTGTCTGAAGTAATCGCCGTGAAAATTAACAAAACACTGCTAAGTTATCTTTATTACGTTCAGAAATATTTCGCTTGGAAGAATTAAATGTCCATGTGAAACAAATGATGCCCATGAGGTAACTCACTAAATGGTGATAGTGCGCCAGTTGATTCACCCAAATTAGGAAATTTAGATCTGAAATGATGACCAACAGATACTCCTACATATTTCAGTCCTTCTGTCACCTTGTCAAAACCTTTGACTCAGTTCTTGCCTCTCCGATGTTATTTCTGCACATCAAGCTTCGAACCTCTTCCCAGTAATCTAAAGCACAGTAATGCATGGCATAGCTCTCAGTTCATCCAAGGTAAAAGTATTGGCATTGTCGACAGAACTATTTTCACTGAGAGTAAACATTTCAGATGGATGTTTCCCCAAAATGTATGACCTAATACGGTATGTAATAAATTCTAGTGGTGTTGGATGGTCGTGGGTTATGCCAACACTTACAAAAGGAAAAAGGGTTTCCAGAATGTCTTGATTGAGCTTAGTTGTCAGAAGGTATTTGATGGGGTATTTTACTGCAAAGTCTGTAAACAAGTTTCGCAAAAGAACTATTACTTATTAAAATTCCTGTTTGAAAGGGTAATTTTGTCTTTCAGTCAGTAACTCAAATTTTATCGATTACTTCACTCACTTGTACAAACCGTACGCACTTTTGCCTTTGTTTGCATTGTACGGGAAATTAGAATTGAATATATCGAACCAGTCATTTTCGAGCTCAATAAACGTGGCTGTTGTTTTTCCAGTTCCTTCAATTATGTTACGTTCACCACAAAAAGTCACTACTTTTGAAACACTTCTTGAAAACAACTGCACGGCTTTCTTCACTTTTTGACGTTGTGATTTTGTTACATTTAAGTGAGTTTGAGTTACTTTATAAGTTAATTTGAGGTCGCTAAGTGAGTAATGTAACAAACACTGTACAGTACTCGTGTCAATTTTCTCACCAGTTTCGAGTATAAAGCCTTTGTCCAAAAAGTGGTTCCTTATAAGCTTTAAGAGATGTGGACCATCAGCAAAAAAAAAAGAATACTTCTTGAGTTATCCACGGGGTTGATGATTGAAGGTTTAGTTTCACAAATGCCTAACGATTTCGTAAGGTTTCTGTTAGAAGGTCCTAAATCACTTGTCACTGAATAAACCTGATATTCTGATGATTCTAAATTTACAACTTCTTTTAAAATAGGTTCTGTCATGGGGTTGTCAAAATTGAAATAAACAGGTTGCTTCCACTTTAATAGCAAACCTAACGCCATAATTACTTGAACGATTGTGTGTGTCCCCATAATTTCTTCCTGTACTTTGTTGATACAAATTTGACTTGAGACGTGCATCTCGTCGAAAGATAGCGCTGTTATGCGTTCATATTCTGGCAAGTGCAAAGCTTTATTTTTCATCAACAGGAGAACATCCTTCTGCAAGCCAACATCACAATACGTTTTAGAAGCCTATCTCTGCAATGTGTCATTTGAAGGCAGCGGGTCTTTCCGTTTTCTTCTCAAACCCCGGTACGCTTTAGGACTAACACTCTTTAAATAAATAGCGGCAGCAATATCCTCGGATGACCATTTGATTCGTTAACAGTTTGTAAGTGCTATTCTTACTTGGCCGGGACTGAAATACTTGGACAGTATTTCCTTGAGTTTAACCATTGTGTAAAGATATACACTAGAGTGGCCATGGGATAGGAACAAGTCTGACCAGTTTTATGTGTTAGTTCCGATCCAGAGGAGCGCTAGTGTTCTCGACGACGTCATCCGCGCGGTGTTGTCAATTCCGCAGCCGGTAAAAGTACGTTATAACCCTGAACGCGGCTAACCCACGTATTCGTTCAAGGTCTGCCAGAGGCGAGCCTGTCACACGCGAGTTACCAACAATCGTTGCAGCCGTGAATACACAACTCATGATTCACTAATGGCGACCATGGTATGTGTTTCGTTTATGTCGTCGAATTATCTGTTTGCGGAAATTTGCAGCGATATAAACTAATATTTGATTTTATTTACCTCTGTTAAAATGAATTATCATAAATATATGTTATGGTCATTGTTTTTAATTATAATCTATTATTTTACTATAATTTAGGTGTTAATGATAAAATGCGAGTACCAATAGCACAAACGTCATATTAATCATGAATGATGTCATACATCATAGCAAACTTTTCATTCCGTTCTTATGTGAAAGGAAATGGACAGGAAATAATTGTTCAATAATGGAGAAATATATGCTAGACGCACGACGGTCTACAATTGAACGCAATGTTTACAGTTTGGGGTTGTGCTCTACTACATAGGTTACCGTTCGTACAAACTATCATTACGTTCAATATGGCTATTCGAGTGTCATTAACGCTATGTCTGAATCTAGGAATGCACTTATGTATAAAAGCATACTCCACTCGGCTCGATACGTGATACATTCCGATAGACATACTTATCAGCATCCTTTACAGCAACTATTTAGCTGATAAGATTCTGAACAAGCATTTTGACTGAAAACACATACTGAATATGACTGGAACGTAGGCGCATAGCTTTAGAGTTATCGATCCATTAGGAACTGTAGCTGGAAAGCGCATGACAATGAAAGTGTTCCTATTAACCAATCATAGACTTTTTACAAGAAAGGAATGAATATATATTTGAGTCAGTAAACGCAATAATCGATCATGTATTATTAAAACTGGTAACAACTAGAGGTAAATTTCCTTTTAACACTAATATTGGTATTAATAGAAATTAAATGTCAGATATTGATATAACGTTTTAACTCATGCATGCCTTGCCTTGAAAAAAAAAAACATTGGCAGCGTTCTCACTGCTCTGCACATTAACTATAAATTCAATGTCACGCTCGGTTTATAAAAAATCACGACGAAAACTGGTTATATTTATCCCGGCTCTTCTAGATCATTAAAGGTTAAAGAGCATATATTGTTAAGGACGTTGCTCAGTGGCGTTTCTCAAAAGGCAATACCTCCATTTCACTCTTTATAAAATACATATTAGGATTAACAATTATGAACTACATATAAATCGATTTTCAAAATAGTAGCTTATGGGCTGTAAAGACGCGAGACGTACACACATTCGTTTCCACGTGTACGTGCGTATTTCATTTCCCGAAAAATGTAAAACATTTACGTACGTAGACGAATGCAAACGCTGTATGAGCGTGCATCTCATTAAGCAGAAAACCTTTTGCACATTGTGGGAAAAGGACATTAATGATAACGTTTAAGGCTCAACTCTAACAGATGTTTGTTTTAAAGCGACAATACAACTGTCGTCTCTGTAAGATCCACATTTACAATAATGATGTGCATAAGTGGATATTGTCTGAAAAGTTGGCAGCTGTGATTTACACGAGTGTAACACAGCACACCATTGTATATTGTACACTGAAACCTTGGACACATAGCAATGCGAAAAACGTTTGACACTGTAGTGTTTATCAGTAATGTTAACATTAACGAACGCATGAGAACTAGAGATAACAAAGAGAGTCGCAATATTCTACTTCAGACTACGTACATTTCAAAATAAACTATTTCTGCACTAAACATCGGTTGAAAGGGAAGAAATAACGTATCCGTTCACATCCACACTTTAAAGTGCTAATAGAAACTTGTAAATTGTAGGCTAAACAACTCGCAAGGGACAGGGGTGCAAATGCAACCAAATTTTTTTATGTAGGTGCTTTGTGGAGCAACCAAAAGGTACGACCATTATTTATTTTTTCCCCTGAAGACTGCATTAGTATAGATTTAAACGCACGAGTATTATTAATGTATGGAAAATGATATGAGTAACGGCATTGCTTATGTATGTAAAACAAGGTACAGTATTCACATGTATGTATGACGTACATTTATGCCACTCATTAAAACATTGGCATATTATTTAAACAAGGGCGTAGCTAGGAATGTACTCTATTCGGGAAATGGGGGGGGGGGGGATTTCTTATTTATATTTTTGAAAAAATACAAAATCTGTATTATTACAAATTTTTTATAATCAATGGCTTCATGTACAGATATGGAACCACACAATGCTATAAACATTCTTCATATCCAAGGCAGATCACATATTCCTTGAATTAACATATAATAATACTTGTCATTTTGTTTTCAAATTTTATTTTCATTTCGATTATGGGAAGGGGGATATGTCCCAATATATCGCCCCCATCCCGGCTACGCCCCTGTTTTAAATGTGTATCTTTAATGAGCATAATAATCCATCTTGTGCTCTCCGTAATTAAACACGCTTTTACGGTTATACGGCCAAAAGAAGACAGAACTGTTACAATATTAAACTTAAGGCTTTCATGTATGCCTTTTAACATTGCTCACGCTATACAGATCAAATAATCTACTCTAGAAAACAATCGATGTGATTAGCAAACAACCATTGCTCGTAAACTGTACTGTGCTGGTACTTGCGTATTATTACTTTTAGACAAAGATATTATGGAAATAAACATTTTCTAACAATAAATAATAAGCTATAGACAGCCATAATGTGTCGCATAAAAAAATTCGATACCCGTCGGAAATTCGAACTACTAAAATCTACAATTACGTGGCACAGACCTGCGCACTAACTCACTGAGCTACTCAAACCACTTACAGTGATTGCCCGTGATAAGACACTATAGTACATAAATTCACAGTTCTCGCGTGTTTTATAAAGTGGTGTTTATTCTTTTATTATGATCGTATGAGTAATATGCAACGTTTCCCGTTACTTATGCGTACACTACGTCTCATTTTGTTCATACATATGTGTTACAGAACTTGTAATCTTCTCGTAAACGGATATATACGACGTGAGGTAGGAACTTGAGTGTCCGCCATCTTGTCTGTCCCAGCGTGTGGGTATAACAGACAATCAGAACACGTTCTACTGTTGCGGAGTTGGGACTGGGGGTGACAGAGATAGAGTACGAGTGAGAGAGAGAGTAGATGTCAATGTGGCAACGCCGCCGACATTCCCCACGCTCACACCACGAAAGTGAACTAGCGCGACTTGGTATTCATCCCTCGAACTACAGCTGGAGTGGTCAGAAAATTTAACCTGGGGAAGTCCTCTCTAGGTATATCTTTACTCAATGGCTTAACATCTATTAACGGCTTTGCCTTGGTATTTATGCTTTTAAGTTTTTCTACTAGAACTCTTTTTTTTTCAACCTGCATATTTTCTTCTCTAACACAAGCCTATGAATGCATTTTTGTGACTCGGTATTCTGTTCTTCCAGGTTTTATATTCGAAAATGTAGTTTTGTCAAAACAGGTGCTGGTATTGTAACAGTTTTCTCAGCTGACGCAACTCTAACAGCCTGATCAATAATTATTAATTCTGATGTTGATGGGGTGGTTTCAGGTAGCTCAGAATGTTCAGTGTTTTTTTTTTGCTGTGACTTAGAAGTTTTCTAGAAGAATTTACCGCACTAAATTTCATCTCTCTCTTTTCTTTGACCTCACGCTCCTTGAATCATTGTCCCCGTCTATTTCTTAATACTTTCCAGGCAATTTCAATGAAGGGGTGGCACAGTTTAAACATTTTCTACAATTCTGAGGGGAGTATTTGAGCAAGATTTGCTGGATGTTTTTCTCGTAGTCTTCCACTAAAATCTTTGCTAATTAAAACTGTGGCTATTTGTTTTAAGTACTATAATGTACCTTAGTTGCTACAAATTGTACACGTTACTACGAGACTCGCAACACGTAAATTTACAAAGTTACTGAGTAAAGCTTTAGAGTTATTTTCAATTTTTACAATGTGTGAAACCTTTCAGTTCATTATTTTATATTTACACTGCACACTTATTAGACATTACCTGCAGCTGAGTATTTAATATTTTAATAAAATGGATGCCCAGTTTTAACAAAATTAGTTGGTATTTGCTTTTTCATTTTGAAATAATAAGCCTTTTCCTACAGAATGCGAAAGGTTTATTTTTAAATTGAATTTAAATTACTTCTCTAATGTTATGCTTGTAATTATCTAAGACAAATATGTTTTGTTTAGATATTAAAATTCCCCACACATTAAGGCACAACACAGTTCTCTAAAAGCATAATAATTTCAAAAAATACATTTACAGTTCGTGTCTTTGTAATACTAGATGTGGTACTTTTTCATTACTATTTTTTCACTTTAGTATGTCCCTACTTAGTTTTCCTTTTTTCGCTACACGATATTATGAGTAAATTTTATCATTAGATTTTACATGCGGATATCAGAGTATGTAAAGAAAAAACTAGATTTTGCAACCAGTCTCTAATTTTCGTCGAAATTAAAAATAACACACTCGTACTCTAGTAATTTCACGCCACTTTAAAGAAAATGAACGAAACTATAATAGTAAGCAATGAATTTATGTAAAAGGCGAACAGTAATATAGCAATATTAAGATGTGCTAACTAGTTTTTTCATAGGCTTACGCAAGTTACTAACTAGTAGCAGTTCTACGAATGGGGTTCATACATACTACACACCACTCAGTGTGCATCCCGTGGGTGTCAAATGCTAGTACGCAAACTGCTGTCGTGTAATATGAATCTTCCATGGCAGTTCATATAGTGGCTTGTATACCGGCTCGTACACCAGGGCTTGTAGAAGCTTCTGCAAAAACCAAGTACGGATGCAGGTATCGAGTAATATCGGCTTAAGGCTACGAGTTTTCATCATACCCATTTAACTAACTTTATATTACAATGAACCACAGGAGCAAGTGTCCTCATGTGGTTCATTGTAATGCTATTGCATAAACTGATGATGTTTCTTCAAATGAATACTAGCGTCATGCCAAAATTCCCGAACTACCTCTCAGTCACCAGTTGCATAATCAAAATGAAGGCTCCAAGAATTTTTCCAATGGTGCGAAAGATCACGTCCAAAAAACATACAGTAAAAAGTCCCAGAAATCCTTGAAATTTCACATAATATGGCAACCTGGAAAATGTGCATTGAAAAAAAAAAAACATTTAATCAAAACATACAATAAACAATAATGTAATTTTTCTCTTTAGATATTGTAGAAACATATGCTTGGTTACATACACAATATTTACATTTTAACGGCGATGTCACAGTATTCTTTGCTTATGTGACCTTCATGAGTGTTATTTCATACCACGTGTATTTTTGTAGATATTTGCATGGATTTGTTTATAAAGCAGCGTTTCATCTACGTGATTATGATTCTTGTTCTCTCAAACGCATTTCTGCTATGAAATAACCATGGATAAATGATGCACTCAATAATTTTGCCCAGAAAACGTAGGCACGTAAAAAAAAAAAAAAAAAAAAAAAGGCTGGCGAGGCAAGAGCTTTGACAGGCTGCGTAGCAAAGTGAACAGTCGTAATTTACTTTGCGTTCTAACGTTGGCATTGCTGTAGAATCTACTTCGGTCGACTTCGGCAAAAACAAGTTAATAAAATAATGGGTTGTATGAGTAAAGCTGAGCAGGTTCTCTTGAGGAGGTGCCAGATGCGAATGCTGAGCACATACTCAATCTGGCATGAATAGAAATAGCCGATTGATTGCGAGAAGGTGCTTAGGTAAGTAAGTGACCACGGCCTGTTGTATTCACACGAACGCGAGTACCTGCTTGTGTTTCTCATCATTTGAGCACTTGCTCAACTTTATTCACACGACCCATCGGCGGCGGAACCAGTGGGCCAGGAGGGCTCATATGACCCCCTAATAATCTGCTGCAAGGGTCAGTGTTTCAGAAGTAATAATAAACTCACACTGAAATTACGACTTGTGTTGTAAATTAATATGGTACGTAAAATAAAATTTGAATATTAGTTTCACAAATGTGCTTCTAGTAGAATGGTGCAGTTTTATAGAATTAGTCTGATCCTATATTTGTTTATAAACGATATCAATAAGGACGTTAAAATAAAAAAGTGTATATTTAATATGCAAGTTTTGAGTAGGCTTTTTTTTCTTGGCCCTTGACCTAATGACAAACACCTTCCGCCGCCCATGACATGACCCAGGTTCTTTCTTTATACCGTTCAGTTTCGAGTCCGTCTTATCTGCTCCTTGACACACTCAAGGTTTGTTACAATAATTTTGAGAACATTCTGTAATGACTACGTTTACAGACAGTTAACACATGTCTTTGATACGTATGTATGTCACACTGAATATTTATTTTAATGCACGTAATGTTTTGAATTTTTTGCATATAACTTAATTTTTCTTTATTTTTATGGTACGCAGTATTTTAATAACGTATTTTTATTTGAAAGCAGAATACATTATATGTTTATATTTGTTTCTTATGAAAATTTTCTGGTCACATATTTATGCATATTTCTGATTTTCAGTAATACTATGTATCGGTTTTGCAGCCACATACTCTATGTATTTTTTTGCCATTTGATCTGTAACAGTGGCATTTTAAACAATTTTTGAATAAGTGCCTTGTCATTGGATGAGATCGTAGAATGTTCTAGAAGCTGAGAGCTATGCCTAGCTTAGCATATGTAACACACACACTTCCTTCCATACAGAACCGGCCAGTAGACGGTAGGACGCACACCCAAGTGGGCTGTAACGCTAGATTTTTAAGGTAAATATAAGATAGTCTGAGTTCGCTCCCTGGAGTACACCACTGAAGAATAAGAGAGGTTAAATAAATAATATGAACCCTCCCTCCGCGCAGCTTCAGGTAGTTATAGCTAGAGCTCGTTGACTCAGGTCGTTCGACCGTTGGCTAGTAAGCTTTAAGTTATACCCTGCCTGAATTCTACGTCACACCTCGCGGTATGCCCCGTCTCCATTCTACACATCGATACCGGCAAGATCTTCTAGAATTACGACAAATAAGAGAACCCCAGATAAGAATTTTCACTTTAATAAAGTCTCGCCTTGGAAACTGTATCCGCCATATTTGCACACATAAAGCTAGCTACTGTCCTACAGTTTACTACGGAAACTCTGTAAGAGTCAGTGCTTTGCCGAGAGCTATTCAGACATAGTTTGTTTTAATTTTAAATAATTTACTACAGACATTTTCAACAATTGCAGTAATTTTTCAACGCACTTTAAACCTGTAACTGTCAATCACAAAGGCGCTAACGTAATTCGTCGCCGGTACCTAAAACAAATTAATATTTCACTGCCAGCTAAGATTATTTCAATCCTGCAACTACCATGTTTTCTTGCGATTTCGGTCATAATGGAACTGAGTATTTTGAAATGACATTAAATATTTGCATTTAAAATTGCGTTTCATAGTGTTGTCTATCTGATCGAAACACTATTTGATTTATTATGTGTGGTTTTCAGTAAATGTGTCTTCCAGAAATTGCTCCAGTTTAGTGTACAAAAGGTACACAAACAGCAACGGGCAAAGTTGATTAAAAGTGTGCGCCTCTATTGGGATCCAGCAAGAGCGGAACAGGGCCTTAATAGTCCGTCAGCCTGTAGTAAATTAGTCACCGAGATCATTAATTGTGTGGTTATTTAATTACTACCTTATGTGGTTAGAGGTAAGCGATTATGTCAGCTGATTTCATTTCACGCACGTTAAGCTCGGCAGAGCATTAAATGGCAATAACTGTGCAGCTAGGAGGTGCGCTCTACTGAGAAACTACGTAACAGGAGCTACAGCGTGTTCGAGTTCATGGTCCTAATCACGAAAAGGTGTCCAAGGTATTTCATACAGTTTATCTCTAGATCACTAAACCATATATGTCATACACCATTATTGACATAAATTTTCATGTTGGCAGTCATACATTACGTTGGCCTCACATTAGCGTACTTCTGTCATTACAATACGTATGTGAAAATGCCAAATATAATATAATAATACACTGAAATGTGAAGACATATTGATTTCAATGCTAAACATTCTGCATGAAACAATTGATAACGAACTAATTATTCTCAGTGTTATTTATATTTTTTCGTTCTTTACAAAATAAATTATGAAACCATGATAATAAAAATGCTTTCTTACTGTAAGTAACATCCTATTTATTTATTTATTTTTCTATTTTTTATCATTTTTCGAGTTGTGTAGTTCATAATAATAATGTACGAAACTATTTCCCGCTTAACATTTTAAGTAGGTATCTTCATACAGTATACGTAAAATTCCTTTTTCATTAAAACAAGACAATTATGTAATAGAAAAGGAGAGCGATAAACGATGTCTGCAGACTTTTTGCCTTGTAACCTAACACATAGCAACTCTCTTTTTTTATGCAGCTAAAATAGATCATATGAGTAGGCTAAGTGGGCATTTTGTTGGCTTACTGCTGAAATCCCAGGAGGAGCTTGTGGGCAGAAAATGGTCCTTTACACCCTAAACGCATGGAAAACTATAAATTCTGGTTTTGAATATTCGCTTAGTTTTTTGACGGAACACTGAAAAAAATCACGACTGTATACAGTTATATAAAGTATGTTTTGTAAACCGACGCCTACATCGGGGATGAATGAATATTTCTGGTTTCTCAGCTATCTGATGCCAATAAAAACAGCATTGCGAAGAAAAATTGCACTCTTTATATCAGTTAATAAGTACAAGCCATATTGTTTACTGTCTAGGAAATAACAGGGTACAAATTGAAAACTATCTTACATAAATGCATTGCGCCAATTTACGTTGCACAGTTCGTTTAAGTAATCAGTTTCGTCAAAAGTTATGGAATTTGGAACACACGGCCTTAAACTGCTTTTCGGTTCACTCCCGTGCGGACCAGAGCTCATCCACCTCCGGGGGGTGAGGGAGGGGGAGTGACTAGGGTGCCAGTGGGGAGTGGCTAGGGTGTCAGAAGGGTGAGTCATTATGATGACGAGGGGGGTAGCTAGGGTGCCAGGGGGGCATGGTTTAAAACATCTGTCTTAATGATACTTAAATTTCCATTAGAAATCTAAGTTTGTGTGGATGTATGTATTACTTGGAAAATGACTTCAATCAACTTATGAGAGAAGAAATTATTTATATTGTTTTTCTACATCTTTTGTGCCAACACTGATTAAGAATTAACGAGTACCCAATCCAAAGTAACATGCTCTACATCACTACGTTATCTAACGTCTTTGCATATCATGAAGGACTTCGCTTGCCAAGTTACAGAGCAGTCCTTGATTTTAAGATTATAATACACAAATTATTTCTATTTAGGAGTAAAATAAAATAATATTACTTATCTTTTCATACAGATCACTGTGCAAGTACCGTCTTAAATGAAACATTCTTAGAACATATTGATAGTATCATAAACACCACAATATTATAAATGTCTAATATTGGCTTGAAAAATTATGAAAACAAAAACTATAAAAGAAAGACTACAATAATTTTTTGACATGGAATCAGGACCAAGGATGATGGTCTCTATTTGCAGTGCCACAACCTCCCCCCTCTCCCCCTAAAACCAACCAAGATGAAGAAGCTGCTGCGCTCTGTGTTGCCATCCACAGCCGATTTAGGCATAATGTACTGTTGACGCCACAACTTCTGGTTGGTGAATTTATGGGAATGTGTGGTATGTCCGGCGAGGGGATAAGTACACACGCGCGCAGCCTAATGCCACGCTGAAAATATTAGCCTCCGTGTATAATCAGTTGCGCTTTTGCCGATGCGAGCTCGATACTTTTGTAACAGTTTGTGCGCAGTCGGGACGTCGCTAATATTAGCTGCCCCCGGCCGTGCCGTGCCAGCAGCACGTGCTCTAGCAGTAGCCTAATTTTAGGTCGTTTATAGCTTGTAGCGGAATGGGTGCAACCAAATGCAGCAAGGCTAAAGTTTGAGCTATTGATAGAGTTTTGTAAGTTATGTACTCGTATATTAAGGAGATAGTCCGTTTGCTAAGAGTCAAGTGTTATGTTACATGTTCCATTATTTTATCACATTTCCCGTATCAACATTATGGATGTAAGCACTAGAAAGACAATCTTGAAAGTGTCTCGACACTAGTGAATGCACTATTAAAAGACTTTCTAATGTAAATACTTAATTTTCTTACTTATTCTTAATGTCGTAAACGTCCATTATAATGTTTATTTAACAAGACAAAACTGTTTAATTAACAACGCGTGAGTAAAGAATTTACAAGTGAGCGTTAAATACCTCTGTCCCAAATTATAACTTAATCCTTTGTACGTTAATAACAGAGATACTATTGAAGACAAGCTGATGGGGCTATGTATAGTTCATGTTATGATGACAGTGTCGGGCGTGTGCGAGCACGTTAATATGTGCTGAATTCTGAATAACACTGTGTACGCCACAAAGCCACAAACACTTTTTTGATGCAATGATAGTCTTGTGAATCCACTCTCATGGAAACCGCAGTTGTTTATCGTTCTGTTCTACAGCATTACAGACGATGTCTTGCTGCTAATAGCTGACATCTTGAACATTGGTAACTGTTATTAGCATTCGCACACGTCCAACGTTGTCCTTAGCAGTCGCATAATATAATTCAAAAGGTTTAAACATTAATTTGGTACATCCAGTATTTAAAACAATAATACAATTATTGTTATTATTATTGTTTTATGAGTTGTAGTGTACAAATCCTTAAGATATGGAGCGTAGCTTAATTTTGTTATCAGTACTCCAATTCCTGAACAATTGTGGCGGGCTCCAGGGAGCCGCACACGACGAGTTAAGGTTGTGCATACTATAGATTCCTTTGCGAGCCCCCTGTTTATTTAACAAGCCTGGGTGACCCATTGTCGCCAGACTATAAAATATCAGAGTGCTGTACCCCCACCCCTCAGACGGCAGCAAATACTTGAACTGTGGTCGACGTCAGTGCTGGAGCGTCATGAAGCAGAAGGCTACTAGATTTAAGGTTCTAGAGGAGCTATAGGCAGAACAGCAATCAACTCTTATTCTGATAATTGGTGAGCATAACGCCGGCTAGGCAGTAGGGTGTCATCTCCGATCTCGAGACCCCGTTATAAGGACTTAATTAATACGTGGCAAGGTTAGGGAATTTTGTTTAACAGTATTCTTTGATATTCTTATAATTAACTCTACATACCAAAGTAAAGTAACGTAACTGTATTCAGGAGTATATCGTCATATTGTATTAATGTAGCGTTATGTCATTTCTGAGATATTGTAATAAAGGTGTTTTGTAGAAAGCCCTCTGTTATTGAATAGCCATCTGTAGCAAGCTACCCCCCACGTAGGCCCCTATCCTAACCAGAGGTTTTGTGAGTAGGAGGCAAAAGAAGTAGTGATCAGTAGAAATAGGGGTGAGGGCATAGGAGTTAGGAAGGGAGTCACTACAACATGTTATAGTCAACTTGCTGGTTTTAAGGTTGACAGCGCCCGGAGTGTGGCATGATGTTGGGAGTCAACCGCACGCGCAAGAACCCTCCGTTAATAGATTTTTTCGAAATTTCTGTTTCAGTTTCCATGCCTGTCAGCAATGCAATCACCCCCTCGCTCGGAGATTCAGGGTCACGCCCCGGTCCTTCAAGGCCACGCCGCAAGCCATGTCATTTGCTATTTATCTTCTGTCTCGGCTCACTCGCTGCTGATGGCACAACCGAGATTTCTTTCAAAGTCACCTGAGATCATTCCTCTGTGGCACATTTGAGATTCGTTATTTTACCACATGAAATATTACTATCGCAAAAAATTCCGCACGACGTCGCAAAATCGCAGCGTTCGGTTCTACAGCGCGGCCCTGTAGTTGATATAGGCTGTTCAAGGTAAAATGAGCCCTTTTGAAAGCCCTGCTTAAGATTTACTTGTATGCAAGTTGTGTATTTTTCCGCCTTATGTGAAATTAACATTGCTAAGGGCCTCATAATTTTATTCACGCGTCGCTCAGGTGAAACTGTGAAATTATTGGAAAATATGATATTTTAAAAATCTGGTCGTTTTTATACGATGCATTAAAAAAAACAGAAAGCGAAAGCAATAATCTAAACGATCACAAATGGTAACCTGCCACTTTTTATTCAATGTTGAGATCTGGAACTACTTTCCATCAATCTTTACCAACTTTACTGGGCGCATGTCACTCAGTGCCTCTGTTAAAATATATGCAGGTAGGGGCAGTGACTTTTCCTAAGGTTGAATTCAAAAGTGCTCACTTTATCGTGAACAGCCTTTACTTCAGTTTGTTTGCTACAGTATAGAGTAGCGCCGTAAAACGCTCAGAAGAACGGATGTACCTTAAAAAATAATTCATAGTTATATCTTTTTTTTTTTTTTTACTGTGAAAGCCGCGTGTAAGCTATTCGCAAATTCAGATGTGCAGAATTAGCTACCAACAGTCGCGTTTTCCACTTTTTGTTTTGCCGCTCATGGCGCCTTTCCCGAACTTGGGTGAAGGGCCTTAAATCCGTCACACCTATAACTTTTTACCCAACAACACGTTACCGAGCATTTGCCGTAACGTAACAGCGTTCCGAACCGAATACTGTAATATGTTCGGATGTGTGTGCAGGACCCTGCATGATAATAAGCCACCACCGTGGGACTGACTTCATAACAATGACATTACCGTAAGACAAAGCGCAAAAAGGGGGAACACGGCCGTTTGTTTTACGTGAATACGTCTACGTTGACGCACGCGGACGCCTTGATGTTTATTTTACGTTCCCGGCACCGCTTCACTCGAACATGTGGGATTTTATGGGCATCATTAGATTGCTTTTGAAATGATCTTTCCAACCGTATACGACTTCTGTATTTATATTTGACTTTTTGACGAGCCTAGGTCGAACTTGTGTTAAGTTTTCTTCATTTATTACATTAAACTCATACAATTTCACCATACCCACGCCACGTGAATGTTTTTATACACGCAATCGATTGTTCTTGACGAGAGCTGTCGACTGAAACTGAAACGAGTGTCGTATATTCTCCTAGTCAAAAGTTATACTACGCGGAAGTTACGAGACGCGGCGAAACGAACTCAAAATTGCGCCACACACCCCTTCCCCCCCCCCCGCCTTCACCAAACCCTTCTTCGATCTCGATGCTTCGCAGTCCTCACTTAACGTAACATATTCTTTGATCCTTTGTCAATCGAGTGGTGTAATTCAATTTTGAATGTAAACGGTAGATTCGGAGCTGCAATATCAAACTGTATCCCCCGATCCGGTTATCATAGGAAATTATGGATCGCCTCCCACTATGGTTTCAAATTTAAAGACGTATTCACGTCAAAATGAAAGCCTCTCAGAGTGTTCTCTCAGCTCGAAAACCTTCTTTAAAGCTAAGCTGAGGGCAAGCTCCACCTGTCATATTGGATTCTTGGGTTGTCTAGCTTATTTGAGTTTTAAAACAATAATATTCCAACAGTTCATTTATATCGAACTAATTATCAACTTCGCACTTAAGTAAAGACATATAAACCGAACTACGATCCAATAATTACGCCATAGTCGATGTTGTAATATAATTACGATTTCGTAGTTTAGTTTCTGTGTCTGCGTACTGCAGAGTAAGGTCGAGGACTAGTTCGCTATAGGCGTACATTCAGAATGTATTCCTTTAAATACATGATAAACAATCAAGAAAAACCAAGAATTGAATATGATGCATGGAGTTATGCCATAATATGCATGTGAGTTGCTACCGCTACCTCAAGATTCATGTTCAAATCATTCCTCATGTACGAACAATCATAACCATATAATCCATTCACGGTTACTTTACACTTTTCTGAACCTCTGCTAAAGTTCTATTTCCAGTATATTCCTCCGTCTCGTGCGAACAGAGCTTAACTAAGGACATCGTACCGAATTCGTTAGCACTCAGTTATAATAATATTCTGCATGAGAACTACAGTATTTGTTACTAGGCGCCACGAACCTATATATTTTCCCACTGTTTCTATTTATATTTTTTATAAATTAAATATTATAATTTATAAATAAAATACCGGTAAAATTTGAATTTAACGAAAAATAAGATACTTTCATGTTAACAGATGTATAAAACGATTGTGATGCATGGCGTATCTAGGTAATTACTAAACACGTCACTCATGGGGTGATTTTTTAAAAGGTTTGATTCAAAAAGTGCTAAGAAACCGCGAATGGACGATACAGAACATACTTTATCTCTACACTATAAGGAACAACGTTCCTAATGTTCGCTCATGGTTCGCAAGTTTTGCTACGCATGCTAGCTAACCTCGGGCCAACACTGTTCGTTTCGGTGTTACGATACGGGGAAATACCATGTAATGTGTACACGGCTTTATTTCGATACGTTTGTGTAGGGGGCAATCGGCGCAAACTACTAGCATTATTTGCTGCACACTGCGCCAGGTACAAGGAAAGGCATTGGCAATTAGTGATGTCAAATATGGGATGTTTCACACCATGCCGTGTAAATCTTTCAAGGCGAGACCTCATTGTTACTATTCAGTCTCAACCAAATTCGGACAAGCGTATTTTCAACTCGAGACAAATGATTCTTCCCCACATAGCTTTTCACCCCAATTATAAGCAAATACCAATATAGTTCTTAAACAGACGCATTTTAATTCTCCATCTGGCTGGCTAAGATTAGCATATGTGCAATAATGCGTAAGGATGCTTTATTTTAAATTAACGTGACGATTAATTACTTTTGCTCACAGCAATGCATGTACAAGACGGGGAAATATTTATGCCGCTTCCATAGAATTGAAGACTATAGATGTTTGCTCTGTAATTGCTTAAACATTTATCCTGTAATAATTTATTGATCTGGTGCATTGTGTTAAATGTCTTGAGTGTAATGTACAGTGTGCGATATTTGAAATACTCAATATACGAGAACCAGCCTGAATCAAATGAATAAGGTTACTAACGAAAACAACATTCTTATAACTCTCTTTAGCTTTGGCAGTAACGATTACTAGAAGTGAATATATCCCATTTTCTTCTCCGTGAGAGGTATAGTTTTCAAAATTCTAGTCAACGCGCAATACGGAAAAGACAATATTTAATTTATTTTTCGTAGTGTTTGCTCAATTGGGCAGGAATTGTAGGCAGTCAACAGCTCGAATAGTTTTATTATTATTGCTTACAAGTCTTGAATGATTTATATTGTCTAAACTATTTTATTTGTAGTTGTTCAATAATAAACGAGTTTTTTCGCCGTTATTTGTTGGCTCGTAAATATTAAAAGTAACGTTTCCAAATAGGAATTAATTTTAGTTACTACTACAATTCTTAAGTTGTCAATCCTGCAGTTTTTCTGGTGATTGTAAGATGGAAATATTTTCTCAGAAAAAATACGTTTTTGTAACAACTTGTGCTGTTGTCACACAAGTGACAGGACGGTGTCCTTGGGAGGCGGGAAATAGCCAACAGCTTATTTCTCCCTCGACCGCTGAAAATCTTTAAATTTGAGCGCTGTGTAGCTTTTTCTCAAATTCTCAGCACTCCATACCAAAACAATCAACATATCGATTCGTTAATTAACTAAACAAGTTAAAAGATACTGCATCATTAATTATGTCGGCTGAGCCATGAACCGACGTTTCTGTCAGTTGCAAAACTTAATCCAAGAGTCCCCAAAATGTCTAAAGTACTACAGAAATACATAGAATTACAAGACGAAAATATATGATAAAATCCATAAAGTCTTCCAGTAAAATTTATTCTTCAGTGCATTAGAAAGAGAGCTAAACTAATGTGCTATGCCTCAAAAAGCACATGTAACAAAAAATTCATACACGAGTAGTTTAGGTGTGGGGAGTTTTAATGGGGCGACTGTGGATTGGCGGCCTTCGACTCGACTCGGGACGAGCTCGGTAGTCATCGACTCGACTTGGATGTTGCTTGGAAGCCTTAAACTCGGGATTGCCGACCGTACGCGAAGGTACTCAGCATTTACGACCACTAACATCATATGCATACCCATCCATTAATACAAAATGGCAGTCTTATTGGTTTTATAGATATTGGATATGCCAAATTGAAGATCTGTATTTGATATCCGATTGTTATTAATTCTTGTTGAAATTTTACATAGAGTATTCGGAACCCTGTAGAAATCTATCAGTTACGACATTCTCAGTCTACTCTCTTCATGTCAGAACCTAAAAATAATTCATTGCTTCGACTGTCATACAGGCAAAAGTATACTACTCGTATTTTCTAAATTGAATTATGATATGTATATGTGACAAAACAAAGCCCATCATACGGGTAGCAGTCACTCTATTCAACTTATGCTATAATCATGTTATGGATAAGCATCTATCAACATTTTTATATCATAGTTTGTTATAATTTAAGAACGAATAGTGTAAGGCCCTTGAAACTAGGAATGTACGGTGCCAGCTCGGGTGATAGTCTTTTATTCAGTGCTGTTCTTGACCATCAATCCACCATTCCATCAATCATTCGATAAGTCTTTCAAACTTTCGTTCAATCCTTCGATCAATCACGCAATCTGTTCATCAATATTTCAATAACTCAATCAATCTCGCAGTCTTTCGACCAATCTCGCAATCTTTCAATTAATCTTTATATCTTCTCATCAGTCTTTCCATCAGTCTTCAGAACTTTTATTTTTTCGTCCAATCCTTCGGTCAATATTTCCAAACGGGCGTACTAGCCGGCAAACCAAATGTACGTACATACCAAAGACCCAGGTCAACCGACCAGGCTTATATCAACTAAATGTCAAACATACCGCAAAAATACCTTTAAAAAACGTACCTCAAAACCATATCCAAAAAACATTCCTCAAAATGAAACCTCAAAAAACATGCCTCACAAACTGATCTCAAAACCTGCCCTAAAATTATGCCCTAAAACATACGCTAAAATACCTTAAAACATACCTCTAAAACATATCTAAAAAACATACATCAAAACATACCTCAAGAAATAAACTTCAAATCACACCTAAAAAAACATGCCTCAAGAGAAAATGTCTTAATAAACGTGCCTCTAAAGACTTATCTAAAAATCCCTCAAAAATAAAATCTCAAAAAACAAACCTCATAATTCTGGCCCCAAAACCAGGCCACAAAAAACAGACCACAAATAGTTATCAGATATCAAACAGGCCGCAAACAGAATTCATTCGACTTTAAACGATCCTACACTGGAAAAAGTCTAATGTAGGTGCAATAAAATAATTACTATTGAGGCATTTCGTTAATCGTTTATATTGTAGTAACATTAATAATGTTGTTACGAAGTTCCTTAATGTTAACCCTTTACAAAGTTTTATATTCCTGCAATGTAAACAAACTGTTGAAGTGTTAATATATGCAAAGCCTCTAAGTAATGTTGCCGCAACCAAGAGTTGTTTTATTAACAGGAAGCACTAAATACTTTGTGTTACTGCGACGTTAAAGAAATGTCCGACCAATACAAGGTTACACTGACTTGGTGTTGTAAAACTGGCGGATAGTAGTGAATAGCGATAACGTCGTAACATGAAACCACTGTATTTAAAATTTAAAACATAGTCTGAAAACTAAATGTAGCTTAGACCAGCTGTAAAGCCTTGCAAAGCAGTTTACGTGAGCCAATTATGCATCTATTTATATAACATAAAGCATTTCCATGTAACGAAAGAGAACTGTAGCTTGTCATTGTCTTGAACTTATTATTAACTACACGAAACTTCATTAGGCATGTCAAGATAGCGTAGTTGGTAGGACATCAGGTTCCGTAAAGTGGAGTGTTTCAAGCACTCAAGGCTTGACTCGATTCCCCTGTCTGCTGTCATTTTTTTCGTTAGTAATATTTGTTCTTGTAACAAAATAATTGTACTTGATTTATTTTACACTGCAATGTTTACTTAAAGAAAAAAATTGGGTGTGGCTGTGTTGAGTACACGGCCGTTTGTTTAGCGTGAATACCTCTACGTTGACGCGCTCGGACGCCTTGGCGTTTTTTTTTTTTTACGTTCCCGGTGCCGCTTCACTCGATTATATGGGGTTTTATGGGCATCACTGGACTGATTTTGAGAAGCTCTTTCCAACCGTATACAATTTCTGTATTTCGAGCTGGCTTTTTGACGAGTATAGGCCGAAATTGTGTTAAGTTTTCTTAACTTTTTACATTAAACTCATACAATTTCACCATAACCACAACTCACAAATGTTTTTATACACTCAATCGATTGATCTTGACGAGAACTGTCGATTGAAACCTAAACGAGCGTTGTAGCTTCTCCTAGTCAAAAGTTATACTACGCGGGAGTTATGAGACGCGGCGAAACGAACTCAAAATTGCTGCGCTATCTCCCCCCACCCCCTCCATTTTCTCCTCATCCTCGCCACAGCCCCCTCCACCACGCGCGATGCTTCGCAGTCCTCACTCAACTCTTGATATATTCTTTGATCCTTTGGCAATCGAGTGGGGTAAGCAGACGATAGATTTGGAGCTGCAATGCCAAACTGCATCCCTTGATTTTGTTATCGAATTTTCTGATATGCCTCCCACTATGATTGCAAATTTAAAAACGTATTCACGTCAAAAATATAAGAAAATTTTTAACACATATGTTAACATCAATGCAACACAAAACTTTATTTTGCCGCAACACAAAATTTGTCTTGCCTCAGCACAAAATTTATTTTGCCGCAACATAAACACCACCTTAATGTTGGCAATACAGTAAGGATGTAATGTTGTCACAAAAGTACTTAATGTTACAGTAACATTAATAACTTAACGGTATATTACATGAACATCAACATTAGCTACTGACAGATCACAGATAAAAAAATTATGTTGTAGTAGCATTAATACTATTGGCACAACATTAGAGCTATTTTTGTATATAAATACATAATACTTCGTATTGAACTGTGTATATAAAGTTGTGATAGACACCAGTGGTATATTTATAATTTAGTTATTTACATGTGAACATCGATTTGGGAGCGCTCTCTAGCCCTGTAATAAAAATTACTTGTGCATACGAAGGCTTACGACTAACTGCGAGAAATATGGAGTCTAGCCAGCACCTTCGTCACCATTTCGCCCACAGTATCGATACTGTGTGACAAGACTTCGGCTACAATGCACACTGATATTAGAAGAGTGAATGTTTGAAGAACACTTCTCGTACAGGCGTTTGAGAAATGCAATGTATGAAATGTATGAAAAATAAATTAAAATTCGCAAAATTTCCTGTTTTATCTCGTAAACCCATTCCTTTTTACTATTCCAGCAACCCTCCGTGAAATGGTGGAGGCACTTGACAACTGACCGTTATCATTCTACGAACACTGGGGAGAAAATTCATCAGAATTTTCTTAGTCCGAAAAAGAATTAACATTTTTTTTTTTTGTTTCGGGTATCGAACTCGTCCCTAGACCATACATCACCTTTGGAGATTGCTTAAATACTTATATCAGGTGCTTATTACCACGTAAACAGACAGAAAATCACTTAGAAGCATCGTTTAATATCACCCGAAAATCAAGTCGGTATGCAATGTGTCGACCCTGGATCTCAATATAGCATTTCTATTCTTGGTCCAAAACTTGTCTAACAACCTACATTATTTATTTTTATGGGATTTATTCCAGTATATTTTACTAAATTATCTTAGATGGCTCTTGTATGTAAACTAGTAGCTAGATTATGGCGAGATTCATGAAATTCGTGTCTCTGCTTTACTTTGTGGTTTTCCAGTATTGTCCATTGCTGAACAGCCTACTTGGGTTGAGACAAATAGCGAACGCTCGGTGAACTAGAGGCAAAGCGCCCGCCTGCCAGCCAAAAATTATGGGAAATTCGAGTTTCCCCATTGCGAATGCTGAGTGCGTTCTTCGCGTACATTTAGCGAGAATATTGCCAACTAATAATTAACAATAAAAACATATCGAAGTTATTCTGCGAGTCATATTTGCACGAGAGCCTTGCGCGCGCAGGCCTACGTCGGCATTGTCATAACGATTGGTATTGATACGTTCCTTTTGCATCTGTCTCGAAACGCTTCCCCTCCTACATCACAACGCTCCATCTTTTCCTTTACAATTTTTTCCTTCGGCATTTTTTCTTCAGTGTGGCGTGGCAGGTTGCGCAACGTCTTCAGCACATAGGCCGGTGTAATTGAACGGAAAAGAAAACAATGAAACTTTAGATGATTGACTACTAGCTACGGACATCCTGCATGATAGATATTACTAAGTCAGCAGGTGAAGGTTTAGCTTAGCAAGTTGGTTAATCTAAGACTGTGCAATGTCAGAGTCGAATGAAGTAATTGCAGAATCGCTATACTGTTGATAATGAGTGGAAACGTAGTCAAATGGCCTCTACCGTTCGTTCGAGGATGATATTCCCGATAACTTGTACACATATAATAATAAAGGCTGTTTACGATAGAGTGAACACTTTTGAAATCAACCCTTGAAAAGTGCCGCTGTCCTTATCTGAGTGTATTTTTAACGGGCACACGTATTCGCCCAGTAATGTTGGTAACGACGGAGGAAAAGTAGTGTCACGTCTCAACGCTGAATTAAAAGAGTTCGGTAAAAATTTGTCCATTGCTAAAATTATTTATTTTTATTTCTAATTTTTTAAATGCATATAAGTGTATCGCTTGGAAAATTGGTAAAATATTTACTTTTATAACAATTTTATAGTTTCCCTTTACTGACGCATGAAATAGTTTTGAGCGTTTAAAGTTACAGCAGCAGCGGAAGGAGTACGAGTAGCAGTCAAAGGCTCAGGTTTATAAGCCCTGTGGGGGTAAATCAGCGGTGCGCAATGGCGGAAGAAACGGGAGTGCCACGAGAAAACCCAACCAACCCGCCCACCACTAGACCACCGCTGTCATACACAGATTCAGGCGTTCACATGGTAACATGTTCTCTAGAGACGCCGAAGAGGGAAGTTACTACTCAAGTCGAGAGAGACTGAGTGACATGCGCCCAATAAAGTTGGTAACGACGGATGGGAAGTAGTTCCGTATCTTAACGTCGAATAAAAGGTGTTAAATAACCATTTATGATAGCTTAAATTACTATTATTATATATATTTTTAATGAATTGAAGAATAAAAATTAGCAGATTAGTAAAATATTTGAGTTTCTAATAAATGTACAATTGTCCTTGACCGACAAACGAATGAAGTGATCAGGCCCATGGTAACGATAATTGTACATATAAATCGCGGAAGAATACACAACGTGCATGCAAGTATATATTAAGCAGGGCTCTCAAAAATGCTCATTTTACCATGAACAGCCTATCATTTTGATCATGTTGAATTAGATAAGTTCAAAGTGGTACTACTAAAAATATTTATACACGAGAAATTTGAATTCGTAAATGGATTATATATAGTATATAATGGTAAAAAATGCATAAATTAAATTTTTTACATGTTATAATTTTTTTTTTTAATATTAGTAATTTACAATTTTCCTAAATAAGTTAAAACATAACTAATAAAAACTTGCATATACATCAGAACTTATATCTTCATAAAAGCTCAAATCTTTATAAAATCTTGAACCTTCATCAAAACTTATATCTTCATTAATGTTTTTATCTTGATCAAATATGGAATCTGCATTAAAACTCACATATTTATTAAAATACAGATCTTAATATCAGAACTTGAATCTTTATCAATAATATTATCAATCTTTATTATGAAAAATTTTATCTTCATTCTTTGGTAATATGCTAATAATAGGCTAATAATAATTGTAAAATTTTATTATTATGTCCATAAAAATCTTATCTTTCATTATCACATTCTAGATTTTCATAATGACTCCGAATAAATAATTTATGTCTTCTTTTCTTATTCTTGAATACCCTTTATAATTTAGCCATCTCTCGATAAGCCTTCTGGCATAACACCGGGGGACGTTGATAAGCACTTATCAACCAATCAAACTTTTAAATTTAAAATCCTAGCTAATTCATTTTAACGCCCCAACTCTCATTTGATCTATGTTTGGTACTACAAAATTGTCCTCTTTATAGAGATAAAAATTTTAAACCATTCTTCTACTTATTTTACTAAATCGTTTTTCCGCAGTCTACAAAAAAAATTAAAATGTAAATGATAGGCCAATTCTTTTAATCATCTAACATCAATTCTCTTAAAGAATTATGTTATATTCAGTGTCGTTGGTGTCCTCATTTTTCATTTTTTTTAATTGCGAATAAATTTTACACAATTTTTAAAATAATTTTATTGGTATCTTCTACACGTAGTTTAGGCAGTTTCAGCTGTCGCTTTTTAACATTACAAAAATATTTTTTTCGTTGTTAAAAATTTTACGTTATTATTTTATTGACTTATTGAAGATTTTCCCAGCAAATAATTTTCTTTATATTTTCTTTAATTTATTGGAGATTTAAGAACAGCATATGCTAATGTTCTTAAATTTTATCTAAAATGCAGACTTACCGTAGTCAGCGAGCGTGAAATATCTGTATGTGCGAGCTAAGTCATCAACAGTAATAAACATTCTATGCAAAATTTTAAGAAATGTGCTTGAGAGTGTCGTTATTGTAATGGCGGCTTTAGGTTGTTTTACACTACAGTTATATTTTTAGTGTAGTAAATCAAATCAGCAGCATATTGACCAGAGCACAGAACCATACAAATCACTTGTATTGAGTCAGTAATCCCTCTATAGTACTTAATACCTTACCTGTTTATTGTATTAGAGTCAATATTAGCAAGTATGCATTTGTAAAGGTCAAGTAAACTTGGGAATCGAAGGGACATTTTATTTTTAAATGTAATTTGATAACTTTCCATCAACTTGCATTTCGTGTTGATTTCATACTGGCGAAAGCCTCTATACGTATGTAAATACGTATGTAAATACGTATAGAGGCTTCCAAGTTTTATTAGCGATGTGTTTATCTTATTAACTAGGCACTATAAATAATAAACGCAACCATCCCACCGCCAACGAATTAATTTTATAGCACATTTCCTAGTTAATTATCGCATATAGTTATTAACTATGCATTTCAATACTTATTACAAATTTTTACGGTAGTTATGAATGCCTTTCATGAAATATTCGAGTTTTGTAAGAACTCTATAAATATTCAGTATATTTTCTTAAATCTGGCTCGAAGTTCACTAAGAGATATCTTTTAGTATGGTATTTCACTTCAGCCGTGGTACGTTTTTTGTGAAACTAGCTCAATTATTCAACATCCAGAAACGTGTGGTGTGCCGGGAACAAAATTTAATTCGTTTTTGACAGCCATTATGAGAACCATCTTTCGTCAAAAAAAAAAAAAACAAGGAAATGTGATCTAGCTTGTCCAGCCGGATGTTAAAAGTCATCCTTTTGCATGATACTTTCTATTCATTTGTATTTAAAGTCAGAAGTATTATGCATTATGCAGCCAAAAATACCTATTACAGAATATCTGCAAGTGTCATTTGCACAAATAAAGTCATTTATAAACTCCAAATTTCTTAAATTAGTGATAATCAGAACGTACAAACTGCAATGAAGCTATATTATAACATACAATTCTCTGCTCTATTTGTGCAAAATCAGCTGATGCTACCCATTTTTACACATTCCAATTTTCGTCTATTAACCAGCTCATAGATAAAATGTATGAAACAAGCAACCAAACAAACACACAAGTACAATAAAAGAACATAATCAGTTAAACAGTAAATGTATACAGGATGGAATGGTATGCAATGTTAAAAAAATAAAAATAAAGGGGCGCGGCTGTGTTGGGGACACGGCCGTTTGTTTTGCGTAAAAACGTTTACGTTGACGCGCTTGGACGCCTTGATGTTTATTATGTTCCCGGCACCGCTTCACTCGATCATATCGAGTTTTATGGGTATCACTGGATTACTTTTGAGACGCTCTTTCCAACCGTATACGATTTCTGTATTTCGTCTTGGCTTTTTGACGAGTATAGGCCGAAATTGTGTTAAGTTTTCTTAATTTATTACACTAAACACATACAGATGTTTTATACACGTAATCGATTGATCTTGGCGAGAGCTGTCGATTGAAACTTAAACGAGCGTCGTAGCTTCTCCTAGTCAAAAGTTATGAGACGCGGCGAAACGAACTCAAAATTACGGTGCCTCCCCCGCCCCCCTTCCACCATTGGGGGTGCTTCGCAGTCCTCACTCAACGTAACATATTCTTTGATCCTTTGGCAATCGAGTGGTGTAATCGAATTCTGAATGTAGACGATAGATTCGGAGCTGCAATGCCAAACTGTATCCCCCGATTTTATCATCGGATTTTCTGGATTGCCTCCCACTATGGATGCAAATTTAGAGACGTATTCGCGTCAAAAACATTTTAATTATTTCAGTGTTGCATTATATATATATATATATATATATATATATATGGCCCCAGTAAAATGCCTAAATATAAATAAATAAATAAATATATATATATATATATATATATATATAAATGTATATCACCTAACGTGCTGTACCTTTACACGCTCGCAACTTACGTGAAAATCAGGAAAGGGTGAGAGCACAGCTCATTTGTCGTTCCGGTCCAGGGCTGCACCTCGGAAATAATAAATATTGTTTGAGATATAGCAAACAAACAAATGACACGATTTTGCTGCAGTATATATGTATATATCCTGCTTTTCAAGTAAGTAGTGAGCGTGTAAAGGTACAGCACATTAGGCAGTCATCAGCTCAGCGGGGAAGGATTGGAGGCGAAGTTTTGTGGCCACATTCGCCTAAAAACAAGCACGATGCGACGTGTCATACTTCCCTGCATTGGGTAGGCAATTTGTGACAAAGTTCCCTGAAATTGCGAGAACTTATCACTCACGCGCAGCCGACGGTATTTTCAACACCTTCCCTACTAATAAAGGCGTGTGGAAGACCTGTAGGAATATTACTTAGCATGTTAGCTGGCAGCTGTTTGTACGTACTCGTCTGTACTTTTCTTGCAGTTTTCTTAGTAAAACCGCGATTTTCTTTTCAATCTTTTTCGTTTGCCCGTATCCCTTCATTCCAAAAGTAGGCCCCGTTTTCTTGGTAACATCAATAAGCGCATTTCGTTTCTCTTAAGACGCATATAATATTTTACTTTTGCGGCACCTTTACCGCAGGCTGTAACATGGTTGTCATGACTTATGAAACGTCCCTCGTGTTTCTAATGCATAAACGTTCAAGTTTTTGTCATTGGAATCACGGATGGTCAGTATCGGAGAAACAAAAATTCTGATTGGCTCACTCGTGTAACAGACTATCTTCACATAAAGACAAGCGGCCAAAAGTCAAATGAAGACTGCAAGTGTGCACGTAGGATATTGAAGCCTAGCCTCAGCGTGAATACGTTCGCGAATAACAGGTGGCCTTACCTTTAGGTTCACTTCTCTTATGTTATACTCAAGTCTGGCAAGATAATAGTGGATACAATGTGGCAACATCATACGACTATTGCTGGTACTATTTTCGTTACCAGCCACTTATACTGTATACAGCGAAACCCTGAGACTCTTACGGGTACTATTCTTGTATTTAACTATGGTGACACCAGACGCGTTATAGTTCTTAGATAGCTATTTCTGCTCTATAGGGCCTGATTTCTAAACTAGATTCCAAAGAGGCAATTTTATAACCAACAGATTGGTGTGCCCTTTTAATATTAAACTGAAACTACGCAACTACATAGGTGTTAAATTGCATTTTGCTAACCAGCTTAGTACCTAACGGAATAAAGCCTAACGAAGCAACGCCTAACGACGCAACGCCTAATGGTGCAATGCCTGACGGCGTAACGCCTAACAGCGAAATGCCTAACGGGAATGCCTAACGGTGTAGTGCCTAACGGCAGAATGTCTAAAAAGTAAGTTAGACATAACGCCGGTCCTCCCTACTGTCCTGCCTCGACTGGTTGTTTCATCCGAAAGTTTACTTGCGTTTACAATAAAGAGGATTCTGCCGTTACTTAGGCCAGCCCAGAGGACGTATTAGGCAAACTGAGTTGTGTGTGGACAGCCGAAGGAATGCATTGACAGAAGGGAGTGGAGTACCCCGAGAATACCCACCGACCTTCGGCAACGTCCGCAATGTTATCCACGAGCAAAAATCTGGACTCTGATTCGCCGACTATCGAGCTCCCACTCACATTAATCCCGAATAACACATTATATTTGCATTGCAGATCCCACGATAAATCTCAAACAAACTAATCAAACTATTAACTATTTGAAATATTGCAAGTAAAAGCACATGGAAGCACACAACATAATTTCTAAGTTTATCAATTGATTATTCAATTAAACCCACCCTGACAGCTGACACTGGGTAAGATGGCCACACTTTTGGCCCGCTTCGTAGACGGTGTTACCATATCGTATACCACAACGGCCTTCCCAAGCAATGAATTGGCGAATACGAACTCACTCACCACTCCTTACAGGACACGAGACCGGGTGTTCAAGAAGCTGGCTTGAAACTTCCTTTGCATGCAGCGGCATGTAGTGTTTTTTTTTTTTTTTTTTTTTTTTTTCACAGGGCAAGCAATATAATAGCCCCACATTTTAGATAACATTTGCTAGTGCCGAGCTGTGGTTCCATTCTCAATTTCTATAACAAACGCAACTTCCAACTTTGTTTGCCCTCCACATGTATTTACCGTTTTATAATGCCGTACATCAGTTATAAAAACGGAAACGAAATTAATGTAATAATAATTAAAATTAATATTGTTTAGAGAGCATATTACAAATTATAAGAAAACTCCTGTCCTCCCGAACGCTTTCACCCCCTTTCCAAGGAAAAATTACTATTGGAGTACGCAAACAGAAGGACTGCTTACCCTGCCGAAGGAACGCAGCAGGGTAACTCGCTTGCTAGTTCGATTCATCGCTAGTCACTCCCGTTTGTGGAAATAAATACTAGATAGCAGCACTATGCGTGTACAATACGGGAGTTACGAAAACTCTTTTTCTCCAATCGGAAACGGGAAACTAAGAATTAAATGTGTTTAAATTTAAAATAAGGCGAAAACTACAAATAGTCCAACAGTTCCAATATGTATAGGGTAAGCATTGCTTACCTTGCGTGTATGGAATAATCGCCACTGCTTACATGTTACTCAATGATTTCGATAGAGAAAGATGAATCGGCGAGTCTGTTGACCGCATCTCACTCCGAGAGGTAGAGGGGACAGGAGGTGACATGAAAGATAACCCCGTGGACAATGACGCGAGAGGTGACCTCGGCGGAGGCGTCTTCAGCTGCCGCACACGACAGGAGTTCAGTCCCGAGCTGCGAGTCCAGTGAGGCACCAGGCCTCTCAGGTAAGGCTGCGAGTACCTCCTACTGCGGCTCTAGTCGCAACCAGGACGAGATAGCACCGAATACCGGACACTCCTCTCTTAGGCTGTTCACGGTAAAGTGAGCACTTTTGAAAGCCCTTTCATTTGGGATAACAATCAATAAATGTATTTTATTGTAGCCTTAGACCTTAACTTCCAAGTGCGGTGGGATATACACACTGTGTTTATTACTCGCATTACAATATTTATTTAAAAAGGTGGTTAAAGGCTATAAAATGGCTCAAAAGAAAAAGTAACTGGGGCCTCAAATATGCTCACTTTACCGTGAACAACTTATACTTAGCATGGTGAAGTTTGCAAACAATTTTCACCCCGGCGCACTTCCGAGTCTCCTTGCTGTTATTTATCGTACATTCGTGTGATCCGCTTCTCATTGCATGGTTCTTTTTACAGAAATTGCTCTGTTGCTCTACAGTGTAAGCAAATGTTCACAACAGATGCAGTTCCAAAAAACGTACCACAAAATTCGATGAGGAAAAGATGTTTCCGGTATTTTTACCGAGTGTCTTGTAATTGGATGTTTAAGCATATATTATCACTCGTTTCACATTTTGACTGCTGCCTTATGTAAGGATATTTTTGACCACCCAGTTTGTCGCATGTAGGTGCTTTGTACAGTTAAATTACCTGGCAAAGGCAATATATTCAACTTTGGCTAAATGCACGAAGTATCGTGCTCTAGTTACTTGTTATGTTTTCGTTACATACAGTGCATATAATCCAGATTTTATTTTATTTCCAGCCTTATACTATTGTAGGTTACTTCGCTTAAAACTATAAGACCAGTCTATCTTTACTCTCGTCTAGAAATACGAATAGTCAGTAGGCTAAAGGAAGCATGTAGGCTGGGAAATACCAGCTTTTTTTTTCACAGTACTTAAGTTATTTTTGCTGTTCTCATTCTTTTTCAACTTACTGAATGGGACAGGTTTATAAGTCTAGCGAAATAGTTTAAGTTTTTCGCACGAATTCACTTACTTGTGAAATTATACCGTTCCAAAGCATTCTATAGCTGCTAGTTTTTTTTCTTCTTCCAAATGCTTCATATGTCGGTAATGTTAATGTTTGGAAGAACAAGAGTATTACAATTGCCTGTGGCGAATGGAACTCATGAATTGCGGTTTTTCCTGTATATACAGAGTCGTCGGAAATTCCCCTTACAAACTTCTAGGAGTTGTAGAGGGAACTGAGTAGACGGATCTTTTGAATAGGAACCCAAGTCCGGAAACGTACCGTTTCCGTACTACAACCATTTCAAGTCAAATGGGCTCGTCGGTGCAGCGGTTCAAGAACCACGTGCAGAAGTTAACACGTGGTGCAAAATCAGCTGGACCCAAAGACTATACCCTTTGGAGGTGGTAAGGATGTAGTTGTTGCTCATGCAGAACCTCCCAGACGATGCTGGGAGCAACACTCTGTGCACACGCAACTGATCGCGTACTCGCTGACGGGCTCTGTTCAACGTGATGCAGTACAGCCTCTTCCAATTCCAGAGTGCGGCGTCTCTTTGGAGCACCACAGTCGTTCCTGTCGGCGGTGAAGGTGCCTTGTTCTCGGAGCCGTTGCGTAAATGTGGCGAAAAGTGTATGCGATGGCGTCGCACGTTGTAGATAACGCTCTTAATACAGCCGAAGAGCTGCTCTTCCATTACCTTCAGCTGCGTCATACACGAGGATCATGTTTGCATATTCCGCAAACGTGTACTCAACAATGTTAATCGGAGACACAAAGGCGCGTGAATGGGGCTCAAGGCAGGGTAGACGTCGTGTGCCATCAGATGATTGTCTGAAGTAATGTACTGCCTACCCAGTTGCATACCAACACAGCCACATCCAAGACATTGCTATTTCCCTAAGTGGAAGTGGATGAGTGATACACCTGATTTGAAATGGTTGTAGCGCGGTAACGGTACATTTCCGGACATGGGTTCCTATTCAAAAGATCTATCTACTCAGTCCCCTCTACAATTACTAGAAGTTTGTATGGGGAATTTCCAAGCAACCTGTATACCCACACATTTTTTCTCTCTCTCTCTCTCTCTCTCTCTCTCTCTCTCTCTGTGCTTGTATTTCTGAATACTTATCCCATGGGCTACATGCATTGCTTCTGCAATTGAACTATCATCCCAACACATTTTCCTTTGTGGAAGTTTGTAGATGTTTGATCACTTTAGGTTGCGATATTTTAATCGCATGACCTTGTTACAACATCAGATCTTGCTTGTGCGACCAGTTTATTCGTAGATAAGTAAGAAGCCTAACTAGAGGTACGTAACTGTCGTTAATTGTAGTATAGAATATATTAATGAACACGAATGCTTGTAAAATGTTGGAAAACAATGCCAACCTCCGTGCACATTGAATCATAAGCGAACATAGGGGTCCATCTTAACAGGATATGTGCGCAGCATTCCCTGGCACGATACTGGAAAAACAGACCGCGAAGTGAGCAAGGTAAGAACCTATATATCTGGAAATTCAGCATTTATACTTTACGAAACAAATGCCTTTATGCTAGAAGTGTAACACGACAAACATAACATGCAGAATTTGCGATCTTCCATACTCTCACACTGTACCAACACAAGAGAGCGGTACATCTAGTAACTTGGGTTTCTTTATACATATTCATATGCCCCCATTGCTGAACTCAGTACCCCAAGAAAATGACTGAAATACACTATTTTGCATGAAAGTCTAAAATTAAGTTGATTTGAAACGAAAAACCTCAAAATCGTTGTGAACATAATGTTCGTAAATGCTGTAGCTGTCAATGACATTTCCATTATCTTTCTGAATACTAGCCACCGATATTTCTGTGCAAGGTCTGAGTCTACATACTGTTGTTGCCACTTTTGGACCATAGATTTAATTTACTGTGGGATCTCGGTCAGGGATCTTTGAATAAAATCGTATGATTTTATGTTAGCCAATATGCTTACTTTATTTATTTTACTTGTGCGGTAATACACCAATTTCGATAGTGGAATCATACTGTATTTGTGTTTCAAATGAACAAGCATATTGTTGTATAGGCTGCATTACATTTGTCGTTGTTTACTTTTTTTGTTATTCGTTTACTTTACTGTAGTACAGTCTACACTACACAGAACGAAAGTACCATTAGAGCTTTATCTAGCGAGTCTTCTTCGCTGGTATGTTTGACTACTGCAGATAATAGTTACTTTTGCATATGATTCTTGCAAACATAGTTTGTACATACTCTTGTCTGTTGCTGTCTATAGGAGTCATCTTCAGCAAACACGTCTTATTCAAGAAAGTGACCTCCAGCAGAATTTGATTTAATTTTCAGCATGTTTTAATTTTACACAACTGCCTCTTCTCACTTTTCATAGACAATTTTTGGGTCCTGCCAGTGTTGTCTCAGCTCTACAAAATCGCTTTGTATTATTTTTCTGTGATTGCTGACCATTCAGTCCAGGAAATGAATCCTTTGGACTCAACTCTTGCTTCTCCTATCTAGCAATAACCGACTATGCATAAATAACTTCACTAGTGTCCTATAGTTGATTCAAGATTCCCTGAACATTTTCGAAAACCCCTGTTTATTTACCTCCTTCTGCCTACGTTGTACCATTCCGCCGCTATCACATTTATTAATTGTTTGGACTTAATGATGATCATTCATGCATCGAAAAGTAATACTGTAGACTTGTTACAAATATAAACACATATGTTAGTTTCACACAATTTCTTATTAATTACGTGTATAAAAAATAAACTGATTTCGGAGGCCAAGAGTATAAAACTTACACTGTTACTAAATACTTAATAGGTACTTAGAATTAGATTTCCCAAGTCGTCTACAACTGTAATATAACACTAAAGTAGACCCTATGTGTGTTTTTGTGGGCATAAATATATATTTTGTCTTTCGAAGACTCATTTATACTGTTTTTATTTTGCCATGGACTTAGAAAATACTTCTTTCACTCGTTCCCACCACCACCACGAAGAGGTGAAGCCTTCTTCCAGTTTCGTATTCTCAAAACCGCGCATGGAATAAGTAGCAGACAAAGCCGCAGTATTGCCAGGAAAAGGGGACACCCCTCCCCCCAAATCCTCGAATAAAAAAACCCTCACACTGACAGGAAACTGTCCTGTGAATATTTAGCAGAATAGTTTAAAATACGGATCTTATGTAATAAATTTGATTCCTAAAATTATGTTGAAACAGTGCCCCCTCCCATGCCACAACTCAAAAGTCTATACCTGTACCTACACAGTGGGGAAATTATATATCCTCCCTCCCTCCCCCCACATAGTACTAGTGGTGTGGCCAAGGGAGAATATGGGGGTTCTAACCCCATCCTTTGCCCCTAAGTTTGTAAACATTCGGCATTAAAATTATTAATAAGCCTTTAATTGCTATGAGAATACGTAATTGGTGCAAACTGTGATGCATTTTATTATACTGTGAAGTAATACTTTTCCTAGTATTTGTCACGTGTATCCTAGTAATTAACATGTGTATCATCATCGCTAACGTCAGTATAAACACTCTCATTTTCCTTCAATTAGTGTAACCCTTACTAGGTACGCCTCTACCTCCTCCCTCCCAAAACTGAAAGTGTACAAATCCGCTTGTGCAGAAACGACGGCAGATCAGGCCAGACGACGACAAAATGGCGCCCAACACGACGTCCGCACCGCCGCCCCTAGAGATGCCGGGGGAGCAGGAGGGGGGCGCCAAAAGCCCGGACCCGTACTTCCAGAACTGGTGGTCGCAGATCATCTGGAGTAACGTCCTCTACATTGCGCTGCTGCATGGCGTCGCCGGCTACGGACTCCTCACCATACCCGTCTACGAGACCATCCCCACGCACATCTACAGTAAGTAACCTCCTCTCCCGCTTCTGCACACAAACTATATATGGCATGTTTATCACATCACTGACAGCAGGCGCATATCCACTTATATTTGTAGTGTTACCAAAAGTTCTTCTGTGACATGGCATAGTACATCACTTAAATAATTGCGTAACTGTAATATTAATGGAGTACTTTTAATTGTTTTCCACGTAGAATGGAGAGATTTGGGCGGTTCTTAATATCGAGGTCTTGAGAGCCGATGAGAGTGAAACGAGGTAAGTGTGGATCAGCGCCGGAATGCAAGGACAGGGGAAATGGGAGATCCTCGAGGAAACCAGCCAACCGGCATCAACTTCTGGTACAATTCCCAAATGCGACCCGCCAGGAATCGAACGCGGTTCGCTCAGGTGGGAGGCAAGTAATCTAACAACTACACCACCACTCTTTACCATGTAGAATAAATCATAATCAGTTATTGATTACCTTCTGAGAATAGCTACAGAAGCGATAGTAGTGTAATAAATCAAACAATAAAAAATATAATTAAATAATGTTCAATGTTCAGTCATATTTTACCAAAAATTAATTTAAACATAATTAATGGTCAAGAAAATATGTACAGTACTCAAAATGGCATTCAACACTCCTCCTTAAGGAGGGTCAGCATGGTTGTAGCCCGGGTTGACCATGTGGTGAGTGAGGAGGGGAAGTTGGGGCACTTTCCCCTCCGCAATATAAAGAAATAGCGAAACTATGGAAAATATTATTCTGTTACCTTTTATTCATACAATGTAATCTTTCATTATAATGTGACGTGGCCAACAAAAAGTAATATTATTTTACGCATTAAAACACTGCACGTGAGCACGCAGTTTAAACAAAAATATGTTTATAACTTAAATTGCAATAAAATAAGAGACCAGATGAAAATAAAAGGAAGCTTAGGATTATGCTGTATGGGCGACTACTTCAGCTACTACTTCGTGAGCAAGATTTTTCTCTCAAAATTTTATATCTCGCAAGTTTTATTTCTGATCTATATTTTCCCGTACATTCTATTGAAGAGTTATTTTTGCCTTTAGGAGGGGCCCGGATCCCCTGTACCCCTCCCTAGGATACGTGTCTGACTTAAGGCCATCTCGAGCGATCAAATATTTATTGAATTCAATTACTTGAATTCTATTTATTATACCAAAAATCACTTAATTTGCCTTTCAATAAATTGCAGTCAATAAGCTTTCAAGTCTTTACGTGAGAATTTATTACAAACTTTTTAATAAAACCAGTTTAAAAAATACCAAAAGTAAATTTTTAGAAGTAGCTATGACTCATGCACGACATGAAAATAATTGGTTAAACCCCAAGTAATTTTCTTAATTTGATTGAATATTTTATTTATAAAAGATATACATTCTTATTTTGTAAACATTTTAAATGTGTGCACACGACTCTATTATTATATTACTTCCATTAATACTCCTAGAAAAGCTGTGCTTAAGCGATTGCAAATTTACATTGAAGAAAATATAGAGCATGTTCTATACGAAAATCTTGAAGGAAAAAGATAAATTCAAGAACTTGAAAGAGAAAATGGCCACGATTATAACGTTTCTATGACATCATATAACATTCAAAGAATTTAATTCAATAGAAATTTAAGGCAATTTGAAGAAAAACTTGACTGCGTGAATGAGCTTTTACAATAGGCCTATGTGCTATGTACCTTTCAATTTTAATTTGCTATCCCGAACGTGTTTTTGTGACGCGACAGCATGTGAGACTCGCAATTATGTCATCCTGTCCGGCTGTTCTGGGGATGGATTTTTCCCTCAAGTGGTTTTTTCCGTCCCCATTTAAGGAAAATACTTGTGTAATTCCTTAACAGATACATTCTCATGCCCTCACTCTTTACGTTAAAATCCTGCTTATCCTCACCAAGAAAAATCATATGAAGATTATATAGGATTTAATTTATATTCCAACATTTTTCTGAAGAAAATTATATTCCGCTTCTCCTTTACTTGTATTGGTATGAAAGTTTAATTTTTCACAGCTGTAGAAGTGCTAAGTACATTCTTGGTTAACATATTTTGAATAAATTCGATATTTAACACCTAACAAAACAATTTACAGTTAGTAGAAAGCTACATCAATTCGGCGAGAATATGTTCCGAGGGAAAGTATGATAAGTAATAAGTTATTTCAATACCTATTTTTTTTTTTCATAACTTGATGCCAAAAGATTGTGCTCCTCTTCTACTTTCTAAAGAAAAATTTAGTGCCCCTTTCCACCCTGGATCATTCCACGCCAGGGTCACTTCTTAACCGCTTGGAGTTTTTATTTAGTGCTTTTCTGGCAATTCAAAGACCAATATTAATGTTGTAATACTTATGTGAAGTTCGAAATTGCATTAACTATAAATAGGACATGTTTACCTTCTTGTTAAAGGGTTTCTTCAACTAGCACGGTTTTATAAACAATTTAATCTCCATACGTGATCTAATGCAATCATAGTGTTCAAACCATCTGCAGGCTTTTAATTGTAAAAACTACTACCTTTTGTTCAATAACATATTCCGCTGTCCCCACCACGTAAGTTTAAATTTGATAACGTTACCTCCCTTGTTCCACAAATATACTCTGAATTACTGTATCATTTTCCTGTTATTGAAGAGCTGGGGAACCTTGTGCTCGGCCCATCAACAGATTTGCTGTCATTATGGCGTGTAACTAACATTCTATATCCTTCTAATATTCGCACTCAAGTTTCCAAGTTTCATCTCCTCTTGAAAGACTATCAGTTGGATTGCTGAACACACACACACTACATCTCGATTACTAACTTGTTTCATAATAGTGTTTATATAGAGTGCGCAAGCCACCTCAAACAGTGGTCGGCTGTTTTGCCACTGAAACTATCGAAAGCATGTCCTTGAACTAAAGTTAGCACAATGTTTACATAAACACGTGATTTGAAATATTACCACACTTTAATTGGCAGTTTTAATGAAACTTACGCATTCATTTATATATATATATATATAATTATATATGTATATAGGTCCTATAAATTAAAAAACATATATCAGTTGAAAAACTAAATGTAAACAAACTTTAACGCCAATATTTGATAAGGTGATTTTGGCAGCTGTGGTGACAGCTCATGAAAACATGGGACTGAAAAGTATGTACCACTTTTTCCTTAAGCTATGCGTGCCCAAAAATTGAGTTTTAAAATGCTTTTACTTACAAATATCAGAATGTACTTGCGATTAGGTAAGTAACAATACGGTTAATAGTGATTCGTGTAGCAGAGAACTTACACCTTCGAAAAACTCAGTTGGTAGCATCATCCCCCTTCATTAAGTAAATGGGGGTCACCACACTACATTTGCATGAAACTTTGTAACAATACACTGTAAACGATTTGTTACGACAAATTACAAATCAGTAGTATTAAATGAACAGAAAAGGTCATCTTGTCGGAACACGCCAGGTGAACAGTTTTCTAGAAATGCTTACGTAAATTTCAAACAATATGTGAGTGATCTGATAAGTAGGCAACACACAACCCGGGAGGTACTACTATAGGCTGTTCATGGTAAAATGAGCACTTTTTAATGCCCTCTCAACAGGCATCAACCACTAATAAATATATATCTTATTGCAGCCTCAGGCATTAAATTTTGAGGGCGGTGAAATATATACATTGTGTTTATTGGTCACATTGCAATGTTTGTATTAAAAGGCAGCAGGAACGTGGAAATTATATAAAAGAAAAATCTAGACGAACCTTAAAAAGTGCTCACTTTACCGTGAACAGCATACACATTTGCATATGATTGCACAATACGGTAGTGACGGCCTGACAGCGATCGCCGTAAATGCAGCCTGCAATCAGTCATGTGCTAGGCGTGTCGATGGTTGATTAGAGCACTTTCTTCAGTAAATGTACAAGTTTGTGATGTTTCAATACGTCCGTTTACTACAGTACTACACGGCTTGTGTTCATTTTTCATTCACAGAACATTACCACTTATTCACTACTGTGTGGTCCCTTAATGGTCCAAAATACATCAACGTGCCATCATCATTCGTTAATGCAACTCATCTGGACTTACACCTGGCACACGACTCTGCACGTCTAAAGAACAGCGAGCCATATTCCTTTTACACTCGCGTATAGTTTAATCACAATTCCTGTGTAGTGTGTGTTACCTACCTGTCACGACAATCACATTCTATTTTAAATGTCCGCATGGGTGTTTCGAAATCCGTTAACCAAACAGTTTTCTGACAAAGTGACAGTTTCTGTTCATTTAGTTGTGTTGATTCATAATTTGTCTTAACCAATGGTTTACAGCATGCTTTTACAAAATCTCATATAAACGTACGGTGGAGACACCCCCTCCCCCCTCCCCCATTTATTTCATGAATGGTGACAATATTACCAACCGAGTTTTTGGTGTGCAATATCTACGTTATACAAATTACTATTACGTGATTTGTCACCTAATAATAAGTAGATACTTTCTAGTATTTTTTAACTAAACTCAGCTATTGGAGGGAGGGAGGGGGGGATATTGCTCCTTCAATGATCACTTTAGGAAAAAAGTGATTTCTAAGTTTTCTTCATATGTTTTCGTAAGGAGTTTGTCGGTGTTATTGACATACCTACATCCTGAATATTCTAATTGCCACAAAACTACGCCAGAGAACGTTTACAAACATTTCAAAATGTTTATTTACTTAAATACCTTGGTAACTTCATATCCATCCCTAATTGTTTTGATAATGCTGTTGGCAAAAAAGCCCAAAGTTGAAACAAGTTATTAAATACTGGGCAGCTAACACGCTATACTGCTCTCAGCGAGGAAATGAACCTGTGCAGTTGAGTTACGGCGACCTCGTAGACTATGGGTGGCCTTAGAACATGCAGCTGACGAACAGGATCTGACAGCGTCTGACTTGCAGTGTGTTGTCCCCCAGGTGTGTTCGCCGGCCTCATCGGCGGCTTCGGCGTGACAGCGGGTGTCCACCGCCTCTGGACGCACCGCTCCTACAAGGCCAAGACGCCGCTCAGGATTCTTCTCGCCATCTGTTTCTCCATAGCAGGCGAGGTGGGTAGTAAAACAATAATGACGTTTTTTTTATTAACCTACCCTACAGATAAAAGGAGAGTCGGAGGTCCAATGTAGGGATGCGTTGTGCCCCAGAGCTAAGCCCCTTACACCTGTCACGCAGGGAAAGTTCAAACTACAGGGCATGCACATCGCGGCAGTACTGCAATTGGGCAAAAATGGCCAAGTTTGGGGTCATGATTACTTTCCATATTAACTATCTACCTCAAACTAAGAAGGGAGCAGCGGCGAACAAGGTCAACACCTACTGTAATCAATGTGTACCATACACGCATGCAGAGCGTATTGCCTACGTATGAGGTACTGTATCGCAGCAGCGGACTCTTTATGCGCATTTTAAACGAAAACGGAAGGCCCTAGGCATTTGCAACAAGGGTACAATTTTTGTTTTGTAGGTCATACTGCTTAATAAACTAGCATCAAACATTCATAATTCTCAAAGGTAACGAAGTTGCTGGCAATAAGAGGATGGCCAACCCTGTTGTTATCAATTATCGTAATGGGGAGTGTTGTTATTGTCTCTTTGCTCTGAGATTGAAGATCCCGATAACATAAAACAATGTTCCATAAATTGTACTTTCATTGCACCTGGTTTCAGATATTTCGCAAAAATACTTTCCAAAATTTCCATTTTCGGGGACTTATTACACCCTTAATATTTAGTTTAGGTATAATTGTCCTATATATTTGTCACTTGATTTTATACAAGGAATCACCTCACGAAGTTTGTCGGTAGAATTCAGCCCCACCATATATATATATATATATATATATATATATATATATATATATATATATATATATATATATATATAATGTGACAGAACTCTGAAAATATGTTACGGATATGACATATTTTGGTCATGTCACTACAAAGATACGTGTTTATGTAGAACTCTTAGTGAATTCTTGAAGAAATTCTGTAAAATTAAACAATGCGTGGTCAATAAACGGAATGCAGAGTATTCTACAGGAGGGTTCTATTTTCATGAAGATGTTCCTTTCATAAACAATAAATTATAGGAAGTTATCACGGGTGTGACATCATATGTTACAGGTGTGGCTCTGTACAACATTGTGACTTAAGGTCATGTTTCTAAACAGATTTGATTTACATTAAAGCACATAAGCCATGTCAACTTATTATAATAAACATATGCATTACTAATACAATAGTAACTCTAGAATAATGGATGCCAAACACTCAATTTAGGCCTATTTTAGTCAGGTGAACTATGTGTAAAATAATAAGTTATAACACCTTTAAAACATATTACAGTATTTAGAAACTTCATTACCTCATAATGGTATAATAAAATTTTTTTAAATATTTAACTTCCAGTTCAACTAAATGAACATGTTATGGCTCAATGACGTAAACATCCTTCTGAAATTCATAGTACACTTTGTTACAAACTACCTTCATTACAGGTTATGGAAGATACTTACAAATTTGTTTTATAACAACAAAAAATATATCTTTTTAATTCATCTTAAATAGTGTTTTATTATATTTTTCATTAAATTTCAAAACCATCATCTCAACTTCTTCAGAATCAGGATAACTTTGGCAAATCCCTACAAACTTGTATGATTTATTTTTCCCTCCATATTCTACTAATACACATCTTCCTGGTCTGAGATGATACGTACTTAGAAACTGAAGAGATGGGTTCGTCTTCATTACCATCACATGATTCTGTTTCTGAATAAATAGCATTGTACAATATTTTTTCCTTTGACATACTGCTGTTTTCTAACTGGGGAAAGAAGTGCAGTCTACAAAGAGACAGAATTTGTTGTTTGATGGTTTAAAACAGTGTTTTGACCAAAGTCCACGAACAGCTCGATAGATGATGGGTGCTTGTAGTCCACAGTAGTCTGCGATGTGTTTTCTCACATCATGACATATTATGTACTGTTACTGATTCAGTATTATATTCACGGCTCGAGATTTGTGAATATTTTGAAAATAACATTGCATGATATCATGGTTTTTAAAGTTTGTGTATTATTCAGTTTTTGATGTTTTATTACAGTATTTTTGTTGGTGTGTTAAGGCCTGTCAACAATTGGCTGTACCTGTGGACGTGTGTCCAAATCTTGATGTCAAGTGATGTCACATTCATGCAGTCCAAATATGGTCTATGAAAGTGTTATCCGAAAGTAAGATTTCCGAATAGTGACATTAGTTCACAGTAAATACATCACATTATTTGGTGATACAAAGTTATATTTATATTGCTGAATTCTTGTGATGTGCTGCAGGTCCCAGAGATGGTGCGCTGGGTTCGTGCTCCGCCTGATCTGACGGGCAGGTGGAGGGGGAGGTGGGTGGTGGGGGGCAGGAACTGATGAAAGTGCGCTGTGCCACATTCGGTAGAACGATGTTGATGGCCAACGGCCTAAAGGGATCTCTGGTTCCTCTGTCAATTTGATGAGTGTTTTTGTTAAATGTTAATTAACTGCGTTAATTATGATTGGTCTTTGCTAAAGGATGAAGCTGTAGGCCACTTCGCACGCCGTTAAGAACACTGATTTGACTCTGCTTTAGGGAGGCAGGCCCCTAATATAAAAGAATTTTACACTGAAAACACTGAATTCACGGCTGCGATAGGGCACAGTGCCTGATGATACTCAAGAGAGTATAATAGTCAATGAAAACCTTTGATTCATTTACGACATTTTATTGACCACATTAATGCTACATGACATGAATGCTGTCACATTCCAATAGTAAAGCGGACCTGGCACTTGTGGCCTGCCAGTGGCCGATGTTGTGAAGTAAGATGTGGGCCTTAAGTGGAAATTACGGAGTTATGCACGGAAGCACATTATGCCCTGGGATGTTGCTTCAGGATGCAGAATGGTCCAACCCTCGGCACTACGATGTACAAAAGGTTCCTGTTGTTTAAGTTCCTATTGCATTGAAATGATCTAAGCTAATATTGAATGTGCCGAGGGTGGTAAACGTGGAGCTCGCCTTCCGTGCTGCCGAGTACTCAAGTTGAATTAACTATTATGACCACGGCTTCAGCGAAGCTCGCTGAAGCCGGCGCCAAAAAAAATAAAATAAAAAATGCACACTTAAAATTATTATGATTGAAAAAATTATGATTATGGAAAATTATGACTACTCACTAAATATACATTTATGACGTACCCGTGAGCACCTGAGCCCCTAATGTGGCTGAGAACGTGACGTCACGGGTATGTTATCACACTTCAAAGGTGATATTAAATCAAATGAAGTGTCAGTTGGCTGATTGTAGAAGAATGACTACATTTGCCCTCTTATAATTAATACAAACATTACCCTTTCGTGAAATAGACAGAATAACGGGATATCTGCACTGTATTTCACTTCTAATAGCGTGATTTATTCATGCTTTCTCTGGGATTTGTTGAAACCTTTATACAAAACCGGTTAGCCTCCCTACTAAGTTATGGTACAACATAAAGAAAAATACACTATTTAATTATATATGGCTTAATGTTAAAAAGGAGCCCCTTGATAATTTACATAGACCTTGGGGATATTATTCCCCACTGTTACACCCCTTGGGGCCATGTAGCACTCCGAATACGGCCAACAGGCCCGTTGACGTAGCATAAATTAGAGGGGCGTAAGGCATTGCGGCGCTGCTTACCCCCGTGTTCCCTCCAATGGCTGTTGCGGCCAACGATTGTGGCATTCTGGGAAACACCATTCGAGATCACCTACCAAATTATTATAAGAGTTAGCTCTTGTAATAAATTTACAGTACTGTGGCTTGGGGACCACGCATTGCAGGCTGGCAAGAAAAGTGTAAACATGCCGTTCTTGTCAATCTGCAATTACGCGATCGGGACCTAATGTTGATCAGTCTGGTGTTGCTTTTGTGGTTGTTGCAACTGTGGTGGTACAAATGGGCACAAAGGCATAGCGTGGACATCTGGTACATGTCAGTTGATTATAAAATGTTTGCAAAATGTGTGATTCGATGATTTATTTAGGTATCCTCATGATACAGGGTCTAACTGTTTTCTTTTAAATAAGCTGGGTAAATGACATCCAAGAGTTTTCTTAAATGTTCATACTGCATATTAAATAGTTTGGACTGAATGCAGACTGCACTAATTAGCATTTCATCATGTTCATCTCAAGAAAATTCACCTTGCAAGTCCATTGTTTACATTAACAACATGCACATTACATGAATGAGGACATAAGTATATGTAGTCTTAGTTTTCTATCATGTTATGACACCACGTGGGACGAAAGTACGGTTTTCTGCAACACAACACAGGAGGTTGGAATAGTACAATGTCAAAGGGTCACGTGCACCAATCAGCACATCTTCATTCTAAGACACAAGTTAGGATAGCGCAATATGTAGACAGGGCTCTCCTGAACTTACATGTAACACGCTGTATTTATTAAAAAAAACATAGTGAACAGAATTACAATTTTTTAGGGTACCAGTTAGTTTATCTCAACAGGCATTAAATTAAAAATATTGGTCCTCTGACACCACAACTTATTATAACATGAACCTATCACACTCAAAAGAAAATGTATACATGAAATTTGTGTAAAAAAAAATCCACTAAACCATTTGTTTAGCAGTATACAATGATAAAACCACGTTTTATTTTTTTGTGCTGTAATATTTTTAGTTCTGACAATACATGAGCAACTACAGGTGTTGTTTGCATAAAACGTTTGGATGGCAAGATAAAAAATTTAGGGAACAAACTGCATTTGCGAAATGAAATGAAAATTATAATGCTGGGGCAGGTAGAAATACGACCAGTTAAACAAAGTATAAATAAGGTCAGTTAAAACACAATGAACATGTAGAAATATAATATATACATAATTTCTACAATAACAGAATGCAATACTTTTGTGGATTTTTTTCAGCTGAGTCTTTGAGATCATGATGAAACTACTAAAAGTGAAAACCTGAGTGTGTTTAGAAATTTGTTAGTTCATTGCATTTTCAATAAAGTACTATATTAATTTTTAACTCTGTGCCCGCCTTTTAAATTCCTCCTGGAGCCACCACTGATCCAGTCTGAAGGTAAAGTTTTGTTACTGTCTCCCGAGTTGTTCCGAATTTGTAAAACTGTAGTCCAAACAACACGAGTAAGTGAAAACTTATTGATTGAACGTCAACCTACAGTGAGCTCATCACATGGAACTGCCTGGTGGCAATCAATGTTGTATTGTTTTCTGCCTAGAACACGATATTCAACTGGGTGAGGGACCACAGGGTGCACCACAAGTTTAGTGAGACGGACGCAGACCCTCACAATTCCAAGAGGGGGTTCTTCTTCGCACACATGGGCTGGCTGATGATGAGGAAGCATCCCGAGGTCATCCGCAAAGGAAAGCAGTTAGACATGTCTGACATCCTGGCAGATCCCGTAGTCATCTTCCACACCAAGTAAGCTCTTCACTGTGCAGCCTCACCCATTGCAGGCAATGTCAGTCTCGGCTCACTAAAGCTGTCTCATTATTAATTTGAAACATTTCTGAATTTAACATTTATAGTATCCCCGTCCATTTAAACTTAATACTGACTGTTGCACCAATACCTATACAAATGTTGGTAAAAAAAAACTGTACATATTTTTATGTCTTAGGCCTTTTCTACAATGACATGGATGTGCACAATGTAAAACATTTTTGTGTTCAGTCTCAAATGGAAGTTCATGGAAGTTGTGTGTGATTATTTTCAACTTTTCTGAAGCCCTGCTAAAGTTCTACATCCTGGCTATTCCTCCGCCTCGTGTAAAAAAAGCCTTAGTGAGTCTAGAAAATTACGCCAAAGCACCAAAGGCACCACATTCATACACACTCAGTTTAATAATATTTTGCATGACGACTATTTCTTACTAGTCATTACCAACAAACTATTTTCCATTTATATTAATGATTAATCAAATATATTTAAATATTAAATATATACTAAAGTTTAATTGAACCAAAAATTAGATACATTTGTGTTCACACAAGTATAAAACGTTTGTGATATATGACAAATTTAGTAAACAACCAAACACTGCATATATGTAATGGTTTTTTAAAAGTTTGATTCATAAAGTCAGAAGATACCGCAAACAGACTATATGCACAGAAGAACATAAGAAAGTTGGTAAAATCCCAACACATCCGTGTCCATGAATCCATGTAGCTAATAGCAATTGAAGTACTGTATTTGGTTTGAGGAACTTCATCTTCGTGAATATATATATATATTTTTTTTTACAAGGGCGATGAATTGTTGAGAAAATTATATATATTTTTTCAATAAACGCACGTGCATAATTTGGCAATATTATTTATAAAATATTTAAAATTGGAAAAATAATAAACACTTAGATGTGTATGTCAATAAATTATTATTTGCAACAGATGAGGTTCAATGCATCCATGCATTGAAGAACAATTTTAGTAAAAGTGTGATATTTCAATTTGTGGTAACTGAAAACTACCTAAAACCATTAAATTTTACAACATATTATTAACACTAAGAATTGCTACTTGTACAGATTTTTACTTATAATTGTAAATTGTTTTTGTGCAATAAAAAATGGAAATGTTAAATCAAATATTCAGGTTCTATAGCTCATTTTTCCCGTGAATGAAGGCAAATGGCATATTTCCCTACCCACATAAACTACTTTACACTTTGGTTAAAGGCACTGTGTTAAAACTTTCCACTACAGTACACATAGATGTACTTCTCATTTTTGGAATTCCATGTTTCATTCACCTTACCATTAGAATACAATGAAACCCTGTTAAGAAATTCCCACTTAAGTTTTCCTGCCTAATAAGTTGAAATAATTGCACATTTCTACAAATACGTATGTAATTTGACCCTTTTAAGAAAGTTTCCTGGGTAATAAGCATTTTTGAGTCCACTCAAAAATTTATTAATAAGAATTTTATTGTATATTTATTGCAGTTATTATGAAAACAGTCTGCATGCAAATAGCTATCCTAAAATGGTATTGTTAACCCTGACTACTCCATTCAGAACCAACATGGTTAGATGGCTTGCTCAAACCACCTGAAAACAACAGGGTCTGGTTATCATTTGAATGTCACTGCAAATATATTCAGAGACATGTAGTCAATAGAGCTGTCACCACAACACAGAATACCAAAGCTACACCTCTGAACCAAGAGATTCTGGTTTCAAATCTTGGATGAGCCAGTGATGTGTGTGTTCTGCAAAAGCTGATATTTTAGAATGCCTGCCATTCTCCCCGCATGTCTTGTTAACTTAATTTTCTACCAATTAATTGCACAAGGGGTGCTTATACCAAATGTTTTTTCAGGTGTTGTGTATTGTGTTTATCTAGAATTAGATTATGTAGTATGTTAGTTGTGTAGGTTAACGAACAACAACAGCCAAATAACAACAAACGTTAAAATGTCAGTATCTGGACAGCAGTCATGGTGACATGCACATATTGTGGTACATAATAGTTGGCGATAAGGTTTAAAATATTGCGTGTGGCCCATGGTCCACAAAAAATGACACCAATCGGCGCTATAGGATAGTTTGCCCCAGAGAAGGAGTCGTGGAACTCATATCACGAACGTCTACAGTTTTATTGCATTAAGAACAACATCAAGGAAGACAAAGCTAAGCGGGAGGTGTTTTATACGGTATGGGGACTAGAGTTGTACGGTCTGGTAACTTCATTATTGTCACTGAAACCTACGGATGCAGTACCTCTGGTGGAAGTGTTCATAAGGTTAACAAATCACCACCCGAAGTTCAGTGAATCATTGGAACTTTTATGTTCCTGAAGCACAATAAAAAAGAAGGGGAAACAATTGTTGGGTATATATCAGAGCTGTGACAGATAAGCACACACTGCAATTTTCCAAATTTGGATCGCATGTTACGAGACCATCTGGTTTGTAGGGTTTGGGACAAAGCTGTATAACAGACTCTCCTTGTTAAAGATAAATTGACTTTACAAGAGGGAGTGGACATTACGATGGACACGGAAGCGACAGGAAGGAACATGGCGGACTTGTGAGGCATTATATAATGGAGGAAAATGTGCACAAAATGAACAATGCCGTCGTGGGAAATGTGGACAGGGGAGGATCGGTAAAGTTGAACAATGTAGGCAAAAGAAGGAAATAAGGGAAGGGAATCAGCTATGTTGGTGGTGTAATGGTAACCTCGCAATTGATAAATGCTGGCATGCAAATACAGTGTGCTGTTTTTTAAAAATAAAAGGACACCTTGAGCGGGCATGCAAAAAAAAAAAAAAAGGCAGGTTCAAGTGCGAGGGACTTGAAGCGAACTGGTGCCACACAGGAAGTGCAACAGTTTGAGGTGGACGTTGCAGACTGTGCAGTTTCAGAATATACTTTGCACAGTATGCAGGAGCAAGCACATAGGAAGTCATGGTGCATCGAAGTGCTGTTGAATGGACAACTGGTGAGCATAGAAGTTGAGACTGAAGCAGACCATACCATTATCAGCAGGCACACATACAAGTTTCTGTGGCCCAATGAGCCACCTTTGAATAAGGGAAAAATGGTATTGCATACATGGTCCAGTTAACATTTAGAAGTATGGTGGGTCAAGGCAGTTGCAGTGCAAGGCAGTTATACTGGAGTTAGTTGTGGTGCACGGATGAGGGCCACAGGGGGATGTGACTGGTTCGAGCCACTTGGAATTAAATTGATGTGTTAAACAAAGTTTGGGAAGACCCGGTAGACTGGATTGTTAGCGAGTTCCCAGCAGTGTTCAAAGCGGGTGAACTGGGAAAATATGTGGGTTCACAGATCACCATTAAAGTCCACCCAGACTGCATCCCTGTGTTTAAAAAAGGCTGGCCAACACCCTTTGTATTGAGAGCCAAGGTAAGACAGGAAATAGAGAGTTTGGTACAGCAGGGGGTTTATGAACCTGTACATTTTTCAGAATGGGCAACACCTGTAGTACCCATAATAAAAGAGAATGGCATAATTTAGCTGTGTGGGAATTATAAGGAAACAGTAAACAGTGTATATGCTATGTGTGTGTATCCACTGCCCACAGTTAACGAAGTGTTAGCAGTACTGGAAGGAGGACAACTATTCACCAAGCTCGATTTGGAGGAAGCATATTTGCAGGTAGCAGTAGATGCAACAGCTGAACTGCTTACAGTTAAATTAATGAAAGTGCTTTTCAAAGTCAAAAGGTTGCCATTTGAGGTTAGCAGTGGTCCAGCAATATTCCAAAAGTTAATGGATACTCTGCTCGCTGACATACCAGGAAAGGTAGTATTTTTGACGATATACTGATATAGGGAGGAGAGGATGAAGAGCACTGGAGTCGATTGCATTAAGTTCTAGAAAGGCTACAACGTGCAGGACTCCGACTGAAGATATCCAAATGTGTATTTGGAGTTGATTCTGTGGTGTTCCTGGGAGACAGAATCGACAAGATAGGTATCCATCCCTTGTCCAATAAGGTGGGTGCTGTGCACGATGCTCCGGAACCGAAAAACAAAAAGGAACTCCAGGCCTTTCTTATACTTTTGAACTTCTACAAGAGGTTCCTCTACAAGGTGGACATGTTAGAGCCGCTGCACCAATTGTTAGATGCAAATGCTCCATGGCAATGGACAGAAATTATGCACAGTAAGGCATTTCAAGACACCAAGCAGCTGCTGCAGCCAGAGCAGGCACTGACACATTACGACTTCAATAAGCCCTTAATTTTTAAGTCCAATGCCTCATAGTATTGGGTAGGAGCAATACTGGCCCATGACTTGGGTGATGGGAGGGAAGCCCCAATAGCATTTGGCTCTAGGACCCTACAGAAGAGCAAGCTGAACTATGCACAGGTGGACAAAGAAGCCCTGGCTGTGGTTTTCAGAGTAAGCAAGCTAAAAAAATATGTGATTTGTAGGAAGTTCAAGATAGTTACGGATCATATACCTCACTTGCGGCTGCTCCATCTCAAGCAGTCCCTTCCAGACGCAATATCCCCTTGGTTGTTGCGATGAAGTCTAATGTTGAGGATGTATGATTTTGAGTTGGAATACAGGCCAGGACACCAGATACTACATGCAGATGCTCTCAGCAGACTTCCGCTTCAGGCACCAGAATTTGAGGTACCAGCACCAAGTAATGTTCTCATGTGGAAGAGTTAAAAGAGGTGTTGGTAGAGCCAGGTAAAATAGCAGTAGAAACAGGTAAGGACACATTAATGTCTAAGGTTATGGAGTTCACTGCAAGTGGGTGGATGGCCAGCGAAAGTGGCTCTGGAAATGCAGCCATATTTTGTGCAGTCAGGAACTATCTATACATAAAGAGTGTTTGTTGTAGGGAAGGAGTGTTGTGATTCCATCCCAGCTACTTTCAGAGGTGATGAATCTACTGCATGCTCAGCATAATGGGGTAGTACATGTGAAAGCAGTGGCTTGAAGCTATTTCTGGTGGCCAAAACAGGATGGGACCATCAAACAGGTGGTAAAGTATTGCAACATTTGTCAGCAGTGCCAAAATAACCAACCTAAAGTGCAAATGGTTGCCTGGCCAAAACCAGATAATCCATGGTCACTATTGCATATTGACTTTCCCGGCCTATTTCAAGGTACAACCTTTCTAATAGTCATTGGCACCTTTCCCAAATGGCCTAAAGTCAGACGGGTCGGAAGTCTGTCAGCCATATCAGTTATTCAGGAGCTGTCTGATGTGTTCAGTTGCCTTACGCTGCCAGATGTCATTGTAACAGACAATGAGACTGCATTTCAATCTCAAGTAATGGCAGAGTTCGTGAAGAATAATGGTATACAAACGGTTTTTTCTCCCCCATAACATCCCTTCTAGTAATGGGTTGGCCAAAAGGACTTTACAAACAGTGATGCAGAAGTTACGAAAAGTTAGTGAAGGTGATTGGCAGACACAGTTGGCACGAATGTTATTGACTTGGTGGAGGGGGAAAATAATATCTGGAAGACTCCTGCAGAGTTTTTAATGGGGCGACCACTACAAACAGTTCTGGCCAAACTGCATCCAGATACAGACAGAAGCACCTCCCAGGGTACACAAGTAGCAGCAGGCGCAGTTATGGCAGGGGCTCGACTTGACACTTCAGTATGGGAGAGGTCGTATGGCTGCACAACTACGTAAATGGCTTCAAATGGGTACCGGGCTGGGTCAGTGGGCAGGAAGGGCGGTTGATTTACCATGTCACAGATGAGCAGGGCAATTCTCATAGAAGGCATGTAGATCAACTGCGATGGAGAAGTTGTCAACTAGTGTCAGATTCAAAAGCCAAAGAAGCAGTTTCAAACAGAATGGAGACATCAACAAGTGTGTTACAGCAGTTCGGGCCCAGGATCGCTCACAGCAATGGAGACCCACAATGTTCTGCATCAACAGGTGCTGGGACATCGGCTGCAACCTACCAGAACACCAGGGAGGATTCCACAGCTGCAGGTGGAGTCGAAGCTTCAGGGCCTCCTTGTGTAGCTTCGAGAAAGTCAGAAGAGGCAAATGGCTCAGCTGCTTCCCGAGAATCTTCTCCCTCCCAGAGTTTTGTGCGAGTAAAGTTCAATGAAGTATTCGGAGCAGAGCTTCGACATGACAGCGTGTGCCCCCAAGAAAGCTGGACGATTTTGTCACATTTTAAATGGCGAGGAGCTGTTGTGTATTGTTTTCATATAGTATTTTGTTATACTCTGTTTCATATAACTTCAATAAAATTTGACAGACATGACCAACCTACACAGCATGTAAACAGTAAACGCCCCCATTTCCAAAGTACTATGCCAGCTGATGGTTGTTACAGAATGCATGTTATTATGTTGGCGGTCTTGGTGATGATTGTAAGAGAAAATAGCACTCTGAATTAAACATTATAAAGTGGAAAATTAATTATAATTACAACATTTATGGTTAAAATTACGCTCCTAGATTAATACGCAATTTTTCTGAGTTATAGAGCAAGGGGTTTAAAAATATTTAGAAATATTATGGTAGAACATGTGAACATCACGGTTATGTGAAAGGTCTCCAACAGTCTCCATTGAGTTTGCTATCAATGGTCTCCACCTGTCCGGTGCAAAGCAGTTGTTGCCATTGTGCTCTTTCCCATCATAATTTATCAATATGCGAGAATTCCTTGCTGGTGATGTCGGAATATTATATATGCAGTTAATTAATTTTGTATTTACTTATTTCATTAAGTGTAGTTCGTCGTACGTGCCTTTCTAGAACAGTCTCTTCAGTGAAATTAATTATCGACATGTGTCTGCCGCTTTGTAAAATGGTTTGATGTGTGCTGTGGTCCACCATTTTCTGTGACCATCGCGAAGCGCGAGCGAAAATTAAATTTTGTTGTGAAGTGTGAATTTGTTGGTTTCAAGAAATATTTCGTGTTTTTTATTTTCATAAGTCAGCAAATAAATTATTTTGTATCAGTAGCCGAGACGTGATTAAACATCCAAGGTTCGGTACGTGTTTAGGAATTACAAAGTGAGCAGTAAGTTTATGTTTTTTGTAAATAATGTTTCCTTAAATTGTTGTTAGAATATTTAAAATGTATTGGGACTATTATTTGATTGAAACTCTAACGATTTTTATGTAGAAGTTAAATTTGCTTCACATGTTTACTGTGTGCATTTGGCACATTGATTATTACACTTTGTTCTTGCGGGAGGTTTTCAAATGTATGTGGCCTAAATAAGCACCCTTTTAGTGTAGAGCATTTCTCGCATTGGTATGAACAGTAACACATTTATCGCATTTAGTTCTTTCGATGAAGTTAAAATTTTTGAGTTGTAGTAAATTAATTGCTATTTTCGTACGAAAAAAATTTCCACTGCATCATCAAAACAATGCAAGTTCCAAGCGCCACTCTCTTATAAGAAGAACCACAAAAAAATCATGTCTCCCGAATGACATAAAACTATAGTTCCCTACCCCACCAATAAAATAAAATAGAACCCTAACTAGTATATTATGTGATCATAACAAAATTAAACATTTAGGAATGGCAACCAGCTATAGTAGCCTAATTATTGGACAGAAGTTAAGAGTCTTTCAATGCTTGCCATTAGATTCGTAGTTTGTTTACAAAGATCAGTTTCTTCATTGACAGAACAGCTGTGGTGGAGGGATACATCGAGGCCGCACCTCTTTTCAAGAACTGTCAAAATTTATTGGTTATATGAAACAGAGCACATGTAGTATTTTAGTTGTGTAGGTTGGCAACAAAGCAGCCAAATAAAAACAAACACTAAAGTGTCAGTAGCCGGGCAGCAAGCAGTCGTGGTGACGTGCACTTGTATTGTGGTACATAGTATCACGATAATGTATTATTCATGCATTCCTAATCCTTTTCCATTAGATTATGTCTCTGATTAGCTTCTGTGCATAAAATATGCAAACATTGAACACCTTCCTGCAACATACAATGTTACCTGTAAGCAATAGCAATGATGTGCACATTTGAGTTGGCAGTCTGCTCCACTGTGTTTTCAGGTACTTCACAGAGCTGAAGATACTGTTCTGTTTCATACTGCCAACGATCGTGCCACACTACATGTGGGGCGAGACCTGGTACAACTCCATCCTGCTGTCTGCGTGGCGCTACGTTATGATGCTCAACTTCAACTGGCTAGTGAACAGCGCTGCACATATTTGGGGCTACCGGCCCTATGATAAGTAAGCAGCCTCTGCCAGGGTCTATTGGTGTCCGAAGGCAATTCATGATTAATTGAACACTTTTATACAACCTCAACTTACTTTTTCACTTTTCACTGTCCACTGTGGAACTGTTAGAAACAGAAGTATATTACTATTACACTTTCCTTACACTGCCATCTACAAAATAAATCCAATTTTACTGGTCAACAATTTAACAGTTTAAAGAAATATTCAAGGGTTCTGCCTGTGTACCGTGTGTATAAAATACTTCTGCCCTAGAATAGCATTTCAAAAACATTCCACATGCCATGACAAGTATCACTTTTCTATTTCTGTCCTGAATGTTAGTTATTTTTAAATTAAAAAGGTAATATCTGAAATGGGTAATTTTCACAATCTTTTTTTTTATTAGCTTATGTTCCTTGGAAAGAATATGCTTATGAAATTGCCTGAATATCTGCATGTATGTCCTCCCTTTATAACTTTTGATTCCATGAACTGAATTTCACAAAGCTTGGTAAACATGTAGTACTTTGTAAGGACATCCCACTTTTATAGTCTTCAAGGACACTGGGAGCTTATTTCAAAATGGTGCCAGTTTTATAATCTACTGTTCGGTTATGTATCGGTAACCATTAACATGATTCATACTAAATGTGATACATTGACACTGCATCATCTTAAGTTTTTATGTTGTATTTCAGAAAACAATGTGGTAGTTAAGTAGTACTATGATAGATCTAACTAATTTTTTACATAGCCCAGACATTTATTTTCAAATTAGCTGCTATATAAACATTTTATATTAGTACACTACACGTACACAGTCATGAAACCAATTTCAACTTTTTATGCTGACAATAACAATAAAATGTGTCAATAAGTAACTTCTTTTTTCCACCATTTTGTAAGATACTGCCACATGATTAAATAAAGTTTTGTCATATATTAGGAAACATTTGGCTATCAAATTTGGCTAACAAGTAGTATTACAAAAGACCATCTAAAGTGACATGTTTCAAATGGCTCAAAGTCTTATTTTCAAAATGGCGGCCATATAAATATTTTAGTTTTATATGCAATATCTGTTACGACAGTCAAACTTGTCTATACACAGCATCTTTTCTCTGCCACTTTATAAGTATGCCACATCAATACATAAAGTTTCATCATATCACAGGAAACAATTAACTGACTTCCATCAAATTTGGCACTCAAGTATGCTAGATAAATTAACATGTTTTCAGTGTATCTGGCATTATTAACAATATGGCAGCCATATAAATAATTTAAATAAGTTATTCATACGTACTGAACAATTTAACCAAATTCAATCAAACTTTGTATGCTAACAGTATTTATTAGAAGCACCAGATATGCTAATTGAGATCTTCTTTAGTCCGCTCTTCTAAAATAGTGAGTGCCAGGTGAGAAAATGTAATGTTTATGCCATATCTTGGGAACCAATCAACTAATTTTCACCAATTTTCTCACATAGTATGCCATGTAAAAATACATCATTTAAGTAGGCCACACATTCTCTTTTCAAATTTGAAGCAATACAAATTATTTAAATAAGTTTATAAATATAGACACTAAATAAAATGACCAAATTCAAGCAGACTTTGTATGCTTACAGCGTACATTAGAAACAGGTTTTTTTTTGTGTGTGCACGTGCGCGTGTGTGCACACGTATGTATGTGCGTATGTGCGTACGTACATCCTCATTTTAGGAATTTTTGTACGATGGTGCTAAATGAAAAAAATAAGGTTTTATGCCATTTCTAGGGAACAAGTCAACCTATTTCCACAAAATCCTGCACACCAGTAGTTCTACAGTAGGCCATGTAAATTTACATGTTATAAGTGACTCAAGACACTTGCTCTTAAAATGATGTCCGTGTAAATATTACCAAACATCATACTGATCACAACCAATGTTTGTGCTCTGAATCATTGAACGCCAGTTTATGGTACAAGGCAATCTGAGTTTGAGTCCCAGGTAAGGCCTATGTGTATTTCTAATTGTCTCACTAGCACTGCATGATTCCATCTCTAATGATTTTACTGTCAATGAGACATCAAGGGCCACCTAACATCTAACCTTTTAAGAATTTTAACAAAATTATTTGCATCCATGTAGAGGAAAGTAGGTTGAATAGTTATATAGGCAACTTCTTGGTTAAGGGATGAAAACAACTGTGCAGGGTATTTAAAGTTGTTTAGGACAGAGCAGCACACTTTTCTCTTCCTTATCACAACTTAAAATTACAGGGTCATCACCGACAATCTTGAGAGGCAAGATGCCAATGTGAAGACTGCATGCCAATTAACTATCTTGCACATAGAAGCAATGAAGCATACGCGTGTACTTGGGTCGCTCCTAGCTTCTTGCAGTTTTAGGCCTCAAATGTGCAAATACCTCCAGCCAGGCAGTATTTTTACTATATGCAACTAATTTTTTGCCAACTTTTCTGTACGTATCTCAATCAGTAGTATTTAGCTTAAAATACATGTTATGAACTGCACTACTGCACCTACACAGGATCTAGCTAGAATCACAATCATTTCAATTTATTTTGTATGCATTTTTACATGTGCGCATCACTGTGTGAAAAATGATCAAACTTTTAATACCCAACAACCACCATAGTCAAAATCATCTTCTTACAAACAAATATGACAAAATTTTGCAGTCTTGCTCTGATTTACACACACTAACAAGTAAAGAAAATGCTTAAAAAGGTACGTGTGCAAGCATCTATGTATTCCTCATCCAGACTACCAAAGACAAAATCCTGTGTGCACCCTTGATGGCAAGGAATATTTTTTTCAACTATTAACTTCAAAAGTGTTCAATTAACCATAAAAAAGCATTACAAGTTTAAACTGTTGTGAAAGTTTGGTAGCAACCAAATTTGCTTGAGTTCTCTCATTAGATACTGTATATCTCGCTTCATATCACCTACCAGGCTCTATGGGATATCGATTTACAATGGACCACTGTAATTTCAACTATTAATTCTACGTTTGTGCTTAAAAAAAACCTGTAAATAAGCCAAAGATTCCCAGTTAGAATAATGTTTAAATTACACTGGAAATTTGCTGGCATAAATGAAGGGAGACACACTGGTAAGAGAACATAAACATATTAAGTGGTTGCAGACATTACAACAAAGTCTCAGGGACAAGGACACACCAGATTCTTCATTATGCATCATGCCTTGTGCTTTACTGCTGGATTGTATGTAAAACATCATTCTCTTAGTGCATGTGACAACAAGCTCTCATAGTGAATGAGCAGCAAAAATCTTCCAACAAATATATAATATTATATGGCTATGTCAATTTTATTAATATAAGGAACAGAAGGGGCCAGAGAATTGTGTTGCCAAAGGAAAAAAATACATTTAGAAAAGACAACTACAAGTGTTAGCTGTCATACCCTGCAAACCAAAACAATACAAAAAGACACCAATACATAACTTTCTTGACACTAAGACTTCCTTAATAAATGTACCATTTATGTTTATTAACATTAGTATTATTACAACACACGTGAGGGGTATATTGAGTTTGTGAGGGATGGAGGTCTAAATGAAAATAAAATAACTAAATCTGATTTTAATTTATTCACACAGCTATTATTTACAATATTAAATTAACTATTTTCACCATTACTCTTTTTATTTCACAACAAGTGCAACATTTAATGCCTATCTCAACTCTAATTAAGGTCCTTTTCTATGTCTCTGTTTCATTAATCAACTAACTCACACTTATCATTAACAAACGTTCAGTCTGTCTATTGCCATAATTTGAAATGTCTTTCACTCGTGTATCCAATCCAATAGTTCAGCCTTCCAGCCACACCCTTCACTGCACAGGTGCTTGCAGTTGCAGATTTTCATTTCACTGGTCACTTCCAGCGCCGCTTATTGCTCTTCTGGGTCGTCGTCTATTGTTTAAGGTCACATAGTCGCTCAAACTCACGAGGTACTGGTTGCCGAAACGTAACTCCAAGGCAGACATCATTGTGGGGTACTCCAGTCAATGTCGCTCTCATAGAGATTGTAGTGTGCTCAGTGTAGGGCCTCTCAGTACAGCCGCAAGGTAGTAAGCCTGCTGTTTTGCTGACCAGCCATTTAGGGTGATGACTATTTCAAACTGTTGTTGGTACTCCCGCCAAGAAGTCTGGTCATCGTACGAGGCGGGCTTAATTGAGACCCCCTTCTTCACTCCTGGCTGTGCGAAACCAATGCCGCAGAGCTGGTGGCTATCCTCCGAGGTTGCTGTGTTGGTCACGACTTTCACTGCCTACCCACTTTTCTTGGCTGCCACTATCGTGGTACTGGAACTCTGCTGCTAAAGAATTTCAGCCATTCCTTCTCTAATGCGCTTACTTTCCGTATAATTTTATTCTCAACACTGTCAATCATGTCATTTACACTGTTCACTATTTCATTTACACTGTCCATTCCTTCATTTACACTGTCAATTTTTTTCTTACAGTTAATTCTTGTATTCACTAATTCGCTAATGCCTTTTATCTTCCTGTCTAGGTTAACTATTATATTGTCTACTAAATCACTTACATTAGTTGTCTGGCTATTTACATTCTCCTTTACACTAATTATTACAGAACTAATTTGCATACTTACAATTTCATTTACATTTTATATCACACTGCTTTTGGGCATTTACAGCTTAGTTTGCAATACTAATTTTGTTATCAAGTCTATTAACACTTGCGCTCATTTGGCTACCTAATCTCTCACCCAATGCTTGCAGTGCTTCCATTTCTGCTGACATTTATCCAGTCAACAGTCACACTGATGGTTGTTCAAAAGAGTATTAATTTTTTGGCCTACAATTGTTACAGTTAATTTATTTAAATATCACTAATTACTAGTCTATTATCTAACTCTATTTACAATTATTGAGTAATTAATAATTGCCTCCATCCTACTTCTGACACCAGTGTTACAAGATGCCTAAGGGATGTACCCGAGTTCGTTAGGGATGGAGGTCTTAATAAAAATAAATGAATTAAATTTGATTCTAGATTATTCACACACCTGTTATTTACACCATTAATTTATCTCCACTATTACTTTTTTTAAATTCTCAATGAGCCCAATATTTAATGTCAATCTCAACTCGAATTAAAGTCCTTCTTTATGTGTCTGTTTGGTTATAATCAATTAACTCACACTAAGGATTAACACATGTTCAGTCTGTCTGTTGCCATAATTTAAATTGTCTCACTCAATGCATTCAGTCCAAACGTCCAGCCTGCCAGTTGCACTCTTCACTGCACAGGTACTCGCAGTATCAGATTTTCCTCCCGCTGGTCACTTCTGGCACCACTCATTGCTCTTCTAGCCATCGTCTATCGCTTAAGGCTGCACAATCGCCCAAACTCCCGAATCTCATCAACTGAACTCTCGGAGTCTTAAATAATTGCTGGCCTTGATCTGAACAGTTTGTTGCACCCTGAGTCATGCTGACAGAAACTAGGGCATTAATCAGAAAATTCTTCAGATAAATGCAGAAATTCAATCTGCCAAAGTTCATCAGCATGCGTGCCGCAAAAGGCTTATCATGGTGGCATGCTTAAGAATGTGCGGTGGCATGCCTTTATAACTTAAAACCCTTACAGGATTATCGCTCGCCTGTCATTCAAACATCCCTTCATGACTCACAACCTGCTATCATATCACTACTCTGTCCTCTTTTGCTTTCTTGTGTGGGACAAAGCAGCGAGTGTGTAACCGTATTTATTCTATTTGTATTCCTAAATGTCTTCCTTGGCCAGTATCTTCTTCTCCTGTAGTCTCTTCATGGCATATTGAGCATTTACCTACAGACCCTGTCCAGTTGTCCCAAGATCAAATACCCCATCTACAAGTATTAATATCTCATTCAGTTGTATTTTTATGACTTGTCATAGGATAAACAACACAGTTTCATCTGCAACCCAGTGTTTAGCCTTCACTAACACACATGGTTTTGAGCTGTGGTGTACACTACTGTAATTTTTCACTTGTCTACATAGTTTTAAACACGGCTGATGTGTAGTTTTTTTGTTTCAACACAGGCGCATCAATCCAGCTGAAAATATTGTTGTAGCCTTCCTGACTATGGGAGAGGGCTGGCACAACTACCACCACGTGTTCCCCTGGGACTACCGAGCAGCAGAGCTGGGCAGCTATGCCCTCAACATGACCACATTCTACCTGGACTTGTTCGCGAAGATAGGGTGGGCTCACGACCTCAAGTGCCCTTCCCAGGAGCTAGTGGAGAGAGTGGCAAAGCGGTATGGGGATGGCAGCCACCCACTATGGGGAGGTCATGTACAGGAGGTGGGGGAGGACGAGGACACCAACAAGAAGGTCTTGCACCCATCAGCCGATCACTTCAGCGAGAGTGAGGAGGACCTGGACAAGATCTTCTCAAAGTTCTCGACAACAGATTCCAAGGAGGAAGAAGAAACTGTTTCAGAACAAGCCAATGCTGACCCATCACGGAGTCTTGCAGACAGCAGCAGTCTCCTAAAGGATATGAGAAGCACTGAAACCTCTTGCAACCATGTTTCAGTCCCCAAGATCAAAGCTGAAAAAATTACTGACTCACCACGAAAGTTTTTGAACAGCAGAAGCGAAAAATATAGAAATGATGCACACAAAACTCCAGGCACTGTTTATAGCACACTCAGGTACAAGAATCCTATGTTCTGTCCCACCAAGGCTGCTGATTCAAATGTTGCCATGAATAATGGTTTGTCTACGAACTGTGCTATACCAAATGGAATTATAAAAGGAAAGGAAATGATAAATTCTCACCTAAAACCAGTAGCATCATATTTCATCACCAAGAATGGCGTTACCAGAAATGAAACACCTATCAAAAAACCAATGTATGAAGCAAGTGCTGTTTCTGCAGAGGAACCTAATGGAAAGAGTAATTGTTCCACAAATGTTGATAAGAACATAAATCCGATAAAAACAGAGTTGATCATTGAAAGTAAATCCCTTGGTGTGGTTGTAAGTGAACAAAGATTCTGTACAAAGGACATGAAAACTGTTGAAGATAAAGACAAGAAAATTCACTGATATTTTCAGAGGTTAAATGTTTTGTTGAACATTATTGACACACTGGTTTATGCACTGTAATATATTTAGCTATCAATAACTGCATCCATACTGTTGCAATAACCACCAGGCTGAATATTTTAAATGAAAAATCATTCAATTTGGCCCAGGTGCTAGTATGGATGAAAATTGTAGTGACTTGTTTGTACCCACATTATTACACATATATGTACTCTTCAAATGCAGGCTAACATCTTATACACTAGTACATCACATACATAAACCTGCAACATATGCAAACAATTCTGTCATGTATACTTGGAACAAAAAGGTTGTGATTATTGTTACTGTTAAGGTTGGAAGAAATGTAATTTTTGTGTTAAAGGTAAAGCTTGATACTTAACTACTGCAAATAAAATATTACTTTGTGGTCAAAGTCTTCATCTCTAATATAAGCTTGCCTCCAATCCAAAAAATTCACAATTCAAAATTGGCAATATCAAGATTACTTTAAAAATACGGTACATATCTAATAATGGATGGTGATTCTTTTCATTCCAGGAAACAACATTTTTTTAAAGATAATAAATTGTTCTTTATTCATGCAGAACACGGGTCCTCGCACTTTAAGTGGCAACTCCTACTATATTTAGTGAAATAATTTGAAGACATCAATAGGTTCTGCAGTAGCAGTCACACATCTTTCTTTCATTACATAGTACGTACAAACTGTTTCATATAAAATACTTTCTGTAATATTTATAAAATAAACTTGCGATTTTGCTTCATCCTTCTGGCAATTATGCAACCCTTAAGAATAACTATAAGTCAAAAGATGTATATAAGTTTTCAGCTTATATTTTTTATAATGAACCTACACCTGCAGTTTACTGATATTATTACATTACACTCAATATATATGTGTTCTTCAAACATGTCATGGTCTGTGGGTTATGGATAAGAAGAAACATTTTGTATCAAAAGAAAACATATGCGAAAACAGGTTAGAGAAGAATACAAAAATTTAGAAGAACCAATCCCTATCTTTTAAACATCTTAATATTTTGACGTATGACACTTTTGTGCATCTTTGATGCGCACTCGACTTTGCTCCATCTTGGATCCAATGCTCAATACTTTGGGAAAGTCCTTGCTAATAGTACTGAAGAGGCTGGATACATGGCTACAGGATGCGCCAGTGCAATGTTGGGAAGCTATTACAGACACGTGCTAGCTTTTACTGTTCGCCAAGATCCTCAAAGAGACATCACATCAACACTCCAAAGTGAGATTGTACATAACCCAAGAGAGGGCATCACCAGTACTAGGGGATGATCTTTCCACATCAACACTCTTCAATTCTGAACTCCTGCGACCAAGGCTATCATCCCTGCACCCCTTACCACCAGAGGCCCAAGATCAGATTAGTATAAAAGGACTGGCACATCCAGCAAAAGACAATTTTTGCTCCTCCACCGCTCTGTACAGGACCAGAGGAAGCCACCGGCGGTTCATGCTTGACTGGTATGCCTGCAGATTCCACCGCTCCTCTTGGAGTCAGACATCTGACTACCAGTTGAAGACAACTGCTCCAGAAGCCACTTCTGCACACATTTTAGACCCCTCTGTTTCTGGAAGACCGGACCTTCAACAGCTCCTGACGACGTCTGCTCCTTCCTTACCACCCCTGGAACCGCCCCAACAATAGTAACGGAAGTCAGTCCCTTCAGAAACCTGCCTCACCAGACGGTGACGCCAATTGTTAACACTACCCTTCTGGTAGTCTAACTACCCCTTTGGTTACTTAAGAACACCAGGTGATTGATAGGCTAGAGTTGTCAATTACTTTAACTAACAGTAATTTTTGCCTTATTCCAGTTAGTTTTCTACCCAGGTTGCCTTCACCTGGCCTTTTTACTTCAGTCAGCACTTTTGTGTCAAATTTAATTAGCTTATGAGGTAGTACAGGGCCACCGTGTTATATTACTCAGTCAATATAAGACATTGACGCATGACGTGTTTATCAACAATGGTAATCAGACGACTTCAGCTCATCTGATTTCTACGAAGTTTGCACTGCCGTTAACCACATGTGATGTCAGAAGATTTTACTATCTACCCAGCAAGAATGTACATTCCAGCCAGTGGAGATATAATTATTCACCGACCCAGCAAAGCTATGCTCCTCAAGACAATGAGTACTACTAATCACTGCTAGATGGCACGTCTAGTATGATTGTATGTTTCGTTGTTCATCTGTCTCATTCTTTAAGCCAGCCAGTAACATCACGCCAGAGAGCTATGCTTTTCGCTACCCCCCAGTCAACGACCACCCCTCACTCTCAAGACACCAGCCAATAAACACAGAAGCAGCCACCCAGCACAGTATAAATAAGAAGCAAGAATTTGATTGGAGAACGATCTTCAGTCATCTACCACACTCGCTGCCGGAACTGACCAGCCTGACCTGACAGTCTTTACCACTCTAGCCACCAAAGTTCTCGCCAGTTTCATTCCTCACTATACCTAACTCCCTTCACCGTGCCTTTGTGCCAGAAGGAAAACCTTCCCTATGCTCCATTGTTGGACTTATCCCATCTCACCTTTCTTAGTTTTCCTAGCATCGTATATACTCGTCATCTATCCAGACTAGACACCGCGGGCCCCGGGCCCCATCTGGGCAACAATGCATTAGGGAGTTCAGTTTAGTTCCAAGTTGTTTTCACAGCGCTATTCTGCCCCAACCTCCTCCCCACGCGCTAGCCTAGAAACGGATCGCCTCTACCCGAACTGTGTAGTTTAGCTTCCTTCTAGCTCTTGACAAACGCAGGAGAGCGTACGTCACCACATGTTTACTCCACATAAAATGGAATAAACCATTGTTGAAACCTATCCTTGAGTTACATGTTCCTGTATACGTAGTACACTGTTCCCAGTTGACCTCACCCTTGAGTGAAACGCAGGTGATTCTGAGAATTCAGACTCAAGTGAACCAGTACATATCTTGCTTACCTACAAGCACTTGCTTGGCCAACCTTTCTACATACTCAGTAGGTAGAACGGCAGAGTCTACATAGGTACATGGTTTCTGAACTCGCTTGTTGGTCTGGTACTTGTTCCTTCCACCACACCTTTGTGCTGGAGAGGTGGTTCCCTAGACTGGGAAGATGGGGACAGAACCAAGACACACGTGTGAAACTGCAGACTGCATGGCCTAATTTTCTCTGCTCATCATGCCTTAGAGCTGAGCACTGAGATTGGGTATCCGCTCATCTGCAGTAGATCACGCGGCTCTACACAGTAGAGTAAAACACAAACCCTGCCTTTCATCTCACAGATGTGAGAGTGTGTGTGACTCCAGATGCCTTTCTGCAGACGCAGTGGTCTTAAGGAAATGGTCAAACAGGTGCTAATTTCCTCTGGGTGATTGCAAGAACTGACACCCGCCCTTGTAGCCGCATTAGGGCAGCTCACACGTAAAGATCAAGCTCAAGCCCTCAGACGCCTGCTCATTCCAGTCACACCGGAAGTCTCAGAAGGCTTATTCCAGCCACCTACATGCCTAACTAATCAACCATGGCTCGTGGAATTCATTAGCCAACAGCTGCTGTAGCTTATGTTACACCTGTTGCTTTGTCCCCGCAAACACAAACCACGTATTACAGACAGCCAACTCAACACTCAGGACCATCCTCACATACAGTCAGTCGCCAGAACTCCACCCTAGCACTAGAAATCTCCGGGTATACCGCCCAAGGCTCAGAGCATGATACGGAAGATTGTTCTGGCAGAACCAGACTCTATGCCCTACCAAAAAGCTACCCAGCCAGTACTCTACACAGGGAAAGTACCGGCCCCATGTAGAGATTAACTGACTCGTGAACCTCAATACTAAGGCTGTGCCTGACTTAGCACCCAAACAAACATTACTCTCCACTTACGCTTGACATACGCTTAGTTGACAATACAATACAATATATGACTTCTTGACCCCTTTTAGGTGTAATGCCATTTGGGAGTTTGTACATTCTCAGATGTGTCCATGTTGCAGTTTCTAGGGTCACAGGACCCTCGGATCTAGATGGGCATCTGGTCCCGGGCCCCATTCCCTCTTTCACCGGTCAGGAACATTCTCTTTTTTCACCAGTTCTCACCTGGTCTTCCTAGTTCTCCAATGTTCAGGAGAGCACCCACTATCTAGTTGATACCTGAGCATATAGCCCAGGCACTCATCACTACCAGCATGAGTTCTAACTCCCTCTAATCTGTGAGACTCCTTAGGAAACCAACGAGAAAATAGAGGTCAGCCCGTACTCCTCCTTCCTTTTCATCTAGGGTTTTCCACAATGAGACGAAACTCAAAATGGTCCCTCCAGTCTGAATTTCTTCATATTAAAACCCAACTTTAGGGTCCCACTGACCGTAAAGGAGTTGACCAGCATGCCACTAGGCATCACCATCATGATTGCCCATGATTAAAACTTAGCCTGAGAGGCAGATACCCCCTTTAGAAAATCCTTGAATAGGGCATGTCCGGGGTTACGCTTTGTTGACAGGGTGTCATGCATCAACGTGATTTCCAACTATTCTCTGTTTGCTCATTTCTTGAGAGTCAATGTTGTCCCTACATAAACACTACCCGCCAGAGTGAAACTGGTAGACTAAGTGCTATTCAAAGCCAGGACACACACATTAGATGGCTACCCGAGCTCTGCCACTCTGTACAATTCTGTAGAGCTTATATATCACTAGTAACTCCTTCACCAGGTGAATCGAGCATCAGGTTATTTCTATACTCCACCACCACTCTATGGGGCCAGAATGGAGCTCAAACTAACTATGTTTGATTGACTCCCTGTGGATACCATACCTGGATATTCCTGTCAAGCAGCATGAACAAAACCTGCTGCTCTGTCCACTGCTCTCTATAGGGTCGGCCGGGTGAAAGGAGCAAGAGTTACAGTTCCTGCCTGTGAGGCTGTGATTACTCAGAAGTACACATTAGGGAAGTGAGTCACCAGCTCGCCTTTCACGAGGTCGTATTAGCCATCACTCATGCCGTACTCTCAGATGGGAGGCGTGTCGAGGAAGTTGAGAAAGACAGTATACACATCCGAAGGTAATCCAATTTGCAACCTTAATTCTCCTGTTGCACGTCCATCAAGCAGGGCAGAGTTCATACAACCTCCACTACTGAGAGACCTCACCCCTCAGCCCTCCCCAACCTTTATTTTCACAGTTAGTCAAAATTCCTGGGAAGCTCTACCCGACAGTAGAGGTAATACTACAGGAAGAAGAGCCACCCCTGGGACAAGTCTGTCCTTGGTTCAGGGCCAACCAGCTGACAACCCAGCACCCAGCGAGCTATGAGAACGGGCTCCGCAGCAGCACTTCACGTCCCAAGGAGAATGCCGGTGATCAGCAGCCTGTCAGTCAACTGGAGCAGAAATTTTCAAGACTCAATTTATAGAGATGTTTAAAAGAAAGGAAAACTGAATGATATTCAGAATAACTATAGAACAAATTTCCTGGCACACTTAAATTCTTAATTTAAAAAACGTTACCATTCTTATTTGCATGCATACGATGTTTGGTGAAAGCACATCACAGGCCCTTACTGTGTCAAATATATATTTGACACAGTAAGGTCAATACTCATAGCTGACAGAGCATACCTGAGGATACACCCCAAGGACATAATTAATATGGAATGTCACCTCAATTACTTCACCTACATTACTTACATGAGTTTTAGTGTTACACTGCTTTCCTTTCCCAATGCAACAAATATCTCCTTCTTAGAGACTATCTGCAGTTTCTTCACACTTTTTGAAACAAACATTTCAAAAACTGCCCCAAGTATGACATGTCTAGTTGTTTCTAAAATATATCATGTACCACAAGTTTACATAAAAGTACTGTACATTATTTTTAGTTAAATTTTTAACTTATACTTATATTATGTCTATAAATTATATTATTTCACTTATAATTAATGTGAATTAAAAAAAGGGGATAATTTTTTTTGTTGGTAATACCTAGTAAGAAACAGTTCTTATGCAAAATATTATTACACTGTGTGTGCAAGAATGCAGTGTGTTATCCCTTTGGTGTAAATTTATAGACTTGGTTAAGCTTTGTCTGCACGAGGCAAAGAAATATCCTGAATGTATAACCTAAGCAGAGCTTCAGAAAAGTTGGAAGTAACCGTTAATGGACTACACAGTTGACTCCCGATCTACTGTTTATCAGGGGATAATGAAAAAGTTTCTATACTTCCAGAACTTCAGTAGATGAGGGTTTGACATATACATCAGTAAAATACAACCTCTAACCTAATTAAACTTCATGTTGAGTATAATCAGACCTGTAACTTATCTCTGAACAAAGTTTAACTTATACACATAATAAAATGGGAATTCTTTAATAAAGTATTACTTTAACAAAACTACTGTAAATAGCACATAAAAAAAAATTTCACCACAACTCGTTTTAACAAAGAATATACAAAACATCACAAAATACTGTATATATCTGATAATATGGCACTGAATGCAAGCCATCCCCAAACTTTCAAATGCTCTGAGTAAGAAAATAATGTGGTGCCTAATTTTGAATGTGCAGCGTGCACTCAATCAGATGATAGCAGGTGGAGAGGTTATTGACTGGAAGTGTGTTTACTATGGGTGAAACATTGAAGGGGATGCCACAGTAGTGGGAGGAGCAAAACAATTTACCCCTCCTCCTCCACCAAACCAGTTGGCACACAGAGAGAGGGCGCAAGGATGTTACTCTGGTTGCTAGGCAACTAGTTCCCGCCCTGCCAACCGTGCAAGGGGAGGAAACGAGCTCTACCGAATTATCACTAAGGACAGCTGAAGCTTACGCAATCCAAACCACATATCTACAATTGGCAACACCATGCTCATGTGGCAAATGCGTAGTTGAAGTAATAAATTGTATTTCAGTTAAAAAGAGTGTGATTTTGAGACAGGAAAGAATAAATAAGGAGATTGAAATTTATTTCTTTGCTGTCTTTAATAATTAATTGTTCAAAACCACTTCCTCCAATTTTCCAGTACACTTACGCCTGTTGCGAGTTATGCTGTGGACTCAGTGCTTACACATTATTAGATGACAAAGGGTGTCAAATAGACCCATCCAGGTTATCAGTTTATTCAGAGGAAATGTGTATTGAAATAAATTGATAAAAATCCTTCAATCTCTGCAATAAGCTACTGAAAATGAACTTTACACATGGTAATACAAGTTGCTTGATGTCAAAAACTTTTGGTAACAATGGGAGGTCAAGTATACGCTTCTCGCCGGATAATTTTCTTTGGAAGATGCTGCCTATTGAGTTAAATTAATATTTCATTTGAAAACTTCATTGATTGATTTTGTGTCAGATACAATTAAACACCAACTTTATGGGGAAGAAAACAACCTTTAAACACAAAATAATACATCTGTACAAGAACATAATTTCTCATTAAAATGAATTGCCTAACATTTTCAGGCAAAACCATTTGCTTTGAAATACAATTTTGAGCAATAGATAACCTTAATAAAATTTATACGATCGCATTACCATTACATACTCGTAACTGCCATGACCTTGTTAGAGGTCAGTCGGCAGAGCACTTGACTGCTGTGTGGTGCAGTGCATTTGGCAGGTTGACCATGTGTCGTTAAACTGAGCTCATGTGATTAGTTTTACCTAATAATTCATATATATATATATATATATATAAAACACATATTTTTTTGCCTTATAACAGCTTTCTCTCTCGTCAGCATGTGGGGGTAGGAAGAAAAGTGTGCAGTTGAGAGAAAGAGACAGAAAAAGAGAGAAAGTAGGATTCAAAGATGCCATGCTGGTTGCTACATATTCGCTTCTCCTCTAGTCAGGCGTGTATGGGATTAGGGGGGTGGGGGAGTTTGAGAATCACAGAGTCACCTGTTGAAACCATCAGTTGAAATGGAGCACTGCACTGCAGGAATGAAAAATGGTGACACATTTTAATGCATTTCACACCCAGTTATTAGACATTTGCATAAACAACCAGCTTAAAAACTATTGTTGCAGGAAATCTTAAGTGACGGGACCGAAAGATATTTTAATTGATGCAATATCCAACAAACAATAAAGCAAGAAATTGTATCATTATTTATTTGCATTTTTCCAGGACCACTGAAAATTAACATTGGTTAAAATGAATCGGTACATTGAGAGTCCACTGTACTCAGAAGGCCTAACGCTCAATAAGGGTCTCACTTCCAAGAAGCTGGGCTCTCGAGACCTCATTGTTAAGAGCCGCCCAAATCTCTCAACTCAACCCAAGAAGCTGGGATGCAAGATAGAGTTCTGCTTCTCGCTTAAAACCAATTAGATACAGTTTTGCAAACTATGTACCACAATTTGATTCAAGAATGATGGTGAATTCCCATTACAGGAACGCTAAATGCTGCGGTATGTCTCTGCAACTCACATCCATGACAACAATATTTTGTTTGGTCACACTATGCATGCTGTGATCAGCTAGTTTATGAACAATAGGTGTCTTATTTTTGAGTCAACCAATTTATTACAACTTGAACTGAAAAGGAAGGCCAAAGTGCAGCTGCCAAGTGGAATGTATATCTGTTTTTGAACACAAGGCTAAACCTTCGGTTGGATCTGAAATCAAAAACATGGCACAATGCCTAAAACTACAAATGTGTGTAAAACCAAGGATGCAGCTACATCTGGGGCTCAGTGTGGCTAAAAATATTAAATGCAACTCTACAAGTACTACTTCCAGATAATGGCATAAGGCAAAAAAATGTCAAATTACTTGACTCAAGTTACAAGATTCAAGTTCTGTGTTGTCAGGCATAAGATGGACAGGCCAGAGTACACACAGAATTACACAAAATCTCTGCTCACAAGTAACTCTTGTTTGGTTTGGAATTCCCCTGCCCCTTTGTCAAACTAAGTAACATTATTTGGCTAAAGAAAGAGAATGAGGGCCTTTATGTTGCCAGCCAGCTGCTAGTCTTACCTGCCACGTATAACATTCCTCTTTATGTTTTTGTCACCACCTCACTTTATCCCTTCTAACATTTCAATCAAAATACCCACATCACAGTTTTATGTACCAGTCAGAAAGATGGTACAAAACCTACCAAGTCGTTCAGAATCAGTACTATAGGAGAATGGCTATCACAACTAAAATAACTGACGTTGCATTTAAAACTACATGGCCAACGTAGGCATTACCTACTCGTCACGGTGCAGTATTTCTACCCAACTTTTCTCCCAGATTTGTCACAATCCCATTCTACCTCATTGCCAACAAATCTCTCACTTGCTTTTCTTCTATATCTCTCGGCTTCTTTCTGCACATCCATTATTTCTCCCACATCTTTCTACCCAAACCAAACTGATTGTATGCCTTTGGGTCTGTTTTCACATTTCCTCTTAGGCATGAGCTAATTTTCAGCCAGTTACAGCAGTTTTGGTATCTGCTTCATGTACATACCCCTATTCTGTGGTTTATATTCAATCAAACATCTACGTGGCTGTCTTTCAACTATACCACTACACTGATCTACTGCCACACACCTAAGTAATGAGTTTACTAAATACAGTTTTAGAAGTTGGCCAAAAAGTCGAAACTGGCCAAAAGGTGAACCAGAAATTACCATTTTTTATTTAAAAACATGTTCATTACAAAATCAACAATCTTTCTCGTACTTTTTGCTTTCGTCACTAGGTGGAAATCCTGACCCCCAGTAGTTAGACCTTAAAGTATCTTGACAAAACAAACTTTTAATTTCATGAGAACGTATTTTCAGATTAAAATGATATATTTCACAATAAAAAACATTTAACTATAATATATTACAGTATTTAACAATTTTACATCATTAAAAAGTTATGGTGTATAAATAACAGGAAATGATATTCAAAAGGTAACAGGTATTAAAAAAATTAAACGAACACAAAACAGTCTTTGCAATTATAACTGAATGTACAAGTGAAAAACATACTCTTACATAATCAAATGCACTACCACAGCTCAGGCATACTTAAGTCATGTTTTAAGCACATACTTATAATATTACTAACTAAAAAATACAAAATTATCACATATCATGTTCATTCATAGTGATTAGCAATGCAGCAATGGGGAGGAAAAAGCACCAGATAAATATTTATGATACAAGAAAATTAAAAAAAAATACTAATTTGTACAGAAAATTAAATTGTAGAGGATTTCCATTTAATTAATTTAAAAACATCGCTTCCTGTGTTTCTCACAATACGATGATGAGGTAACCCAATTCCACATATAGTTTTATGTTAGCATATCACATCTTAAGACCCACTCCAATTAACTCACAAATCAATGAATAAACAAACTTACATACAAAACTGCAGAAAATCTATTTATGTCCTTTTTTATACACACACACCAACATGCATACACTTAAAAAAGATAAACTGCAACCATCTTAAACTGCAGAAAAACATATTTTTGGATTTTGGTATCAATAAAATAAGAATGGAATAACTAACTCTGTGGCAATTTATAGCTACAAAGTAATGTGCATGAACACTTCAAAGTGCTTATTTGTGAACAGCCGAGTTTTATTTCTCACAATATTAGTATTCTCTGCTCAACAAATGGCAATGGTGCAGTCTTAGCGAGGCAGTAAGACGTTTGGTGAATTTATTGTAAGGTATGAAAACAGCCCGACTTCCACTTCATAGCCATCACTCATGACTTCCTCAATTATAGTAGTTCTCCACATAATAAGGTATTTTGTATTTCCCTCAAGGTGCTGGCAGGAGATCTCCATTAGGTAACGAGATCTCTTGAGCCACTATCTGCAGTCTAGATCGGCGGGCCAAGGAGAGTGCACGTGCTTCGCATCGCGGAGGACTTAGACTTCTTTTGTGTGGTCATGGTAAGTGCGATAGTAAGTTTATTCATTCTGGAACCTTTTTATTAACATTTCTCCCCTGCGCTTGCACGCTCATCTCTGTAGACTAGTGGGACTGGAGATTTTACTAACGTAATTTCCACTCACGCTTAACAGTGCTTTGACAGTGTCGGCCTATGGCAGACCTAGCATGCCATGCCCACTTAATTTTAGAGACATGGTGTATTGCCGTGTGTATGTAAATCTCACTCAGTCAATACATATTTCAGATGAATCTTGTCTTATTTCCTTTCATTTGTACTTAACGTACCCTAGGGATCTGTCCCACTCCAGAAACCCACATGCTCAGTATGAACAGTGTAATTGTGTTAGTTTGAACTCTGATTTTAATCTGAATTTTATTCTTCGTGAACATGTGATGAGAAGGGACCGCCACATGGCTGTTGACCTGGTACTGCCCTGAGATAATGTCTCCACATGCTCACCCGTGCTGTTGATGATCTGGCGCCCTGGGAAAAACTTTAACATCTTTACTAAAATTATCGCCATGTATCAAGGGTTCTCTCAAATTCGGCATACTCTGCCCCTCGCTAGCAACCAAGCCACATTAAACTGCTTTTCCAAGAGAATGCAAAGTGTTGAAACTAAAGGTTCCACAAAAATTATGCAGATAAGTATAAAATATATGCTGCCATAAACAAAAATATTACGGAAACAGCTATGCTACATATTGTACTTACGTTAAGCAAAACACTTTTGCTGAAAATATATTTAAACAAAAGATTAATTACACATGGTAACATGATTGCTAACCTTGAATTCTCTCCTTTATGTTAACATTCTTTCTGGCTAAAGCCAGCAAAGAAGCACTACATGTCTTAAAAAAACTGTTTCCATTAGCGATGGATGAACTTGATTTTTACAGTTTCAAGTCAAGTCAAGTTGAAAGAAACTTGAGTCGAGTCGAATTCAGTACAACATTTTTGAGTTAAAATCAAGTTTGCACCTTAAATGTATATATGAACCTATGTACACAGGATAACACCTGCCCCTTTTAACTTTCTGTCTCTCTTAAGCAGTCTTTTCACTGTCTCCTGTTCAGTGAACACTACATCATTCCTGATGTCACAAGTGGGGTGCGTGCCAAACAAAGGGTTGTGGGAAAGCCTTGTTTGCTGTGTGTCTGGCATGTTTAGGAGGATTGCTCTTGAGGCGATCCTACCTATCTGTGCGTGCACTTCAAAGATACTGACACAGAAATCCTTGTTTGGAATGGGAAGAGACGGACAGTGGAAACAACTCCGTGTAGTGTAGGTTACTTCCAAGAAGGGCCGGGCATTCACTCAACCATGGTTCGAACAATGGTAAGCGACATCTCCATGTTCTTTCTGTAGACTACTCACGTTGCTTCTGGCCAACAAAATATTCTTTAAATATGGTAACTTATTTTCACCTGTTGTGTACACATGCCAACAAACTCAGCAAGGGTAACCCAGAATATTGTTTAGTAACTATCTCCGTATGTCACTCATTTTAAACAATGACATCATTAAATGGATTGTCACTTAACTTGAACATTATTAGTGTTTTTAACACACAACAGTTTCAAAAATGTTTTAGTTCTTAATTGTACACGAGAGCAGCTACAGGGAAATATAAATTCCTAGGCTTCCAGTTTGATGATATAACATCAGCTAGATATCACATTGTACATGTTTTGATGTTATGGGCATGTTCCTGCAAGCATTGAAATTTTATAAGCAAAACGTTATATTCTCCTCAAAAAAACATAGGCAGAAATTGTAACATTGTATATCGTAGGGATTATTTGCATGGATGAACTTTCACAAAACTTATACTGAGTGTTACAAACTAACTTGAAAGTATATTGTTAAAATTGGAGCTATTTGGTAGAGCTTCTGAGCTGTAACTCAGCTATGGTAACAACTTATTCAACACACACATGCGTGAAACATGTTTTAAGAGTATTATTTGTCTGTAATTTTTAGTAGATTGAATCTAGTGTTTCAGTATCTATATATTCAGATTTTCACTATTGTTACGAATACAGAGGAAATTTACGGTTTGTAACACTGAACTGAAATTAAATAACAACTGACATCTTTAAAAGTACTAAAAATTAATTAATTTTCTTAGATTTTGCTCGCAAATGTTTTTTAACGGCTGTGATATACTGTGTGTTGTATGATGGGCTAGAAGCTAAATTGTCAACACATTTACAAAATTTCTGTAGTTTAAGACAGCAGAAAATGTATTTCAAGCCACGTTCATAGTGATGTGTTATGTTCACTAATGAAGGAAACTATAACCATGTGTAAGCCAACTGCTCATACCTATTGAAATCAAACATTTTAATCAGTACATAATTTTAAAAATAATAATAATATGAAAATGTTTACTGATATTTGCAGGGAGATGTCTATTACAAAGCAAATATCACCTAAATTAATTATGTTTGCACATCTGGAACTTCTACCCACTTTTACGTACTCACTGTTAACTTTTACACTCCTATGACTTCTGACAAATGGGGAGAAGAAAAATATGGATAAACATGACTTCTTGCCAGCCTGGAACATAAGAGCAAGTGCAAATATAAGCGGTATGAAAATCCATGCAACCCACCAGGATGAGCCCAGTGCTAATGCCAGATGTACGACCCTAGTTAATGCCCCTAGCAATGGGTGAAGTGTACTCTGACCTAGTGAGACCATATCAAATTGTGACCAATGCACGGTGATCAAAGTACAATTAATAGTTATGAATAGCAAAACTGTGTCGACGTCCACTATAGAAGTTCAAAAAACCTCAACAAATACCAATGAACAACCTTTAATATAGGTATGTGATGTGTCATACAAACTTCCACTAGCAATTGTTTCTTGCAAGTGGTAGAGTGAGTTTCTCAAGCAGTATTAAAACAATTATTAAAGTCAGACACTATAATTAAAAGTGTCTTCTTAGTATGCATCCTCCATGTTGATATATATTATGCATATTGACATCATACTTAGAAAAATATGCTGCAGCACGTATACATCAATACTTTGTTCGAATGTTAATTCTTAGTTATCAAAATTGTTCATATTACTGTTGCACACTTAGACAAATTCTGCTAGGATAAACCTTTTTTTTTAATATCCACAAAAAAAGTAAAGTTCCTCAAATTGATATACTGGTATATAACACATTTGAACTATAAAATTATGTACTATAAAATTTTCTCTATGCTAAAGAATAAAAAAAAATCTTTCATTACAAATATTGATGTTACAATATAATGTAAAAACTTATTCAGTTTTATTTGCACATTTAATTGTTCTAGCAGAAAATATTTATAACATTGTATCACAGTCTGGCACTAATTACAAAAGCATTTAGTCAAATTAAGTTAATCAACAATAAGTGACTTTATTTATGACGAGGAAAGGAAGGAACAGCTATTTTAAAACAAATAACATGAAGATGGGTCTTAAGATATGTTACCTAAAACACAAACACAATGTTACAGATTTATTTATTGTATTAACACATAAGTTAAGTAAAAGGTCAAAATTAACATGAAAACAATTTCAAAATGGGGCTAGTTTCAGTCATGCGTGATAGTAACATAGCCTATCATAAATTTTGAGGATGATGGCTCTAAGAGCAGCCCAAGGTGAACAAGGCTTTCATTCACTCGGAACCCCAAACCTCGACATGAAATCAGCCACCATCTTACGCGTACTGGACATGACCACCAAAACCAGTTATCTCTGTCTCAAGTGGTCGAGGCTCGCAGGCAACCATCATCACCCTTCAGACAACTTGGACTGCTTCATGATTTGCTGCGATATCAGACTTGTAGCTTTAACTGCATCAGGGATTAGAAACCTGGAATGAAATAAAAAACTGCTAATCCCAAATACTAATAAATTTCTTCCCTGTATGACGACCATAAACAGACAACCTCTTACCACAAAAGTCTGGCTTTATTAAAACAAAAATAGATCAAAATCAGTTTTTGCAAGATAGTTTAAAATAAAGGGTACCACAGTGTTTAACTCATGTCACTCCACACCACTTAACACCATCAAACAGGATGTATCAGAACACAAAAAAGATATATTTTATTTTTACCCACCTGGAAAACTAAACCCACTCTGTCCAACTATAGAGCTTAGTTTTTCCTTATAACAATGTGCTTATTATAGAGCACAACATCAGTTACACGTCCTATTGCAGGAATGCAAGTTGATGAAGCTAACACATTACATGCCACTTAAAAAGAAGGGTGAATATTACTACTTTATCAGCTTCACAACTATCGGCAACAAGAATACAGTTCAAATTTCAGATGAACAGGTCTCAAAAATCAAGAATATTTAGAAAAAGAACTTTAACTTTAGGAGCTCCTTGCTAATGGGTAGCACTGGAAAAATTAGTATTTATAGTTTTGGAAATTAGCTACTATTTCTGCAAAATTAACAGTTCCTCATTCCAGTACTTTGAAATGTTTTAATGTAAAAAAATATTCCTATCAACTGAATATATACAAAATATTTACAACCATAACTTTTTTTGTAGAATATTTCAGATAAATTGTGTGTCTGGGTTAAAACAGTCACATAAAATGACACCTTTATCTCTAAAATGACAAATAATGGAATTATGAAAAATATATTAACTACTGCCTACTAACTTGCTAGGACCTAACAATAGTAAAAAATACAGAATTATTAAAAAAAATTATTTTCATGGCATCTAAAGATAACAGACTCAGTGATGGCCATCACGCTGAAATGAAAGTGCTGTAGTAAGTTCAGCATTATTTTGAGTCCTGTTCATTTCTCTTTTGCATGTGGTAATGAATTTTTGCAAGTTATTATCTTTTCAAGTACATTTTACAAAACTGTACAAAAAAAAAAAAAACCAACAACAACAACAACTTAAAGGCACAGCAAAAATAAATAGCTTTTATAGCAAGTAGCCAATTTCTCTAGGTACTATTAATGCGGTACATGAATCAGTTTCATACTCTGAAAACATTCTGCCTCTTTTCATGCATTCAGTTTGATGCATGTCACTATGGTAGCCAACGCATAAGCACAAGGCACCCCATCCTATGTCAAACCCTGACCTACCAACCACAGAGCAGAATGTACACTGGGTGGTGTTGATATCAGATACTGTGGTCAATAGGAGAAAAACAAGCCCCCAGAAGACAGTAGTACTGGCAGGTCATTACCGCAGCAATGCAACCTAACTCTCAGTCTTCCTCTCAACCTGGTCAGAATGGTATACATATGAATATTGGCTCAAGTCCCAGTAATTTGTTATTTGTCAACGTGACACCTACAGAGAACACCTTCAGGTCACATTACTACTGGCCAGAAGCACAGTTTTATTTTATGTATAGCACTGTTTATTCAAGAGTATCCAAACCCAAATAAACTATTGCAGAGAGATCTTGCAATATCTTCCCACCATCATCACCTGCATTCAACTGACACTCAAATAACCTGCCATTATCAGTAAAATTGGCAGACATACCTATCTCAAACTATGGCAAAGTACATTTCTTCTAATCTAACATTCCAAACTTCCATAAAATTGTCTCGTCCATCACTATCTATGACTTACTTCCATGAAGGAAGAGGGCAGGAATAAATGTCAAAGCTTAAGCTAGTCATAAATTCATCTGTAAGTGATTGTAATACCATCCACCTCACCTCACACATCTTAGCTGCTAGGTGCAAACCTGGTCAGAATCAAAATAAATAATACAACAGCCAGCCTTAGTGTGAATAATGCCACAATTAATAATGGCACTAGTCCCAAATGTATTCTTCCAGTACCGGTGCAGGCCATCCCCACATGAGTACCCTTGCAAGATGCATTGCATGGTGAAAATAAAAGTACCCCAACAGAAATTCAATCAAATTTACCATTGCTAGTGCACCGTGTGTGAGCAGGATCGTCGACCTATCAGTTCATCCACTTCAAAGCACCGCCTCCACTGGTGCAGTTCTCTTTTCCACTCTGAACTTGTTTACTGAGATATGCATGTGCTATGCAGCATGGCAGTTCCACACCTGCCCTGTGGAGGCAGCACCATCCAATTTCAACACTAATGTGCACTGTAAGTGGCAAAAAAATAACAACTCTGCCTTTTATCCTCCTCTTTTTACCTTACCTGTTCCATCCATCTTGGTCCTGTTATTATCACTGAGGAGTTTGTTTGCTGTTACATACATTTATGACTGCCTAAATCTAGAATAATAACGATGTTTGGCTTTTCTTCACTAACTATGATTTAAATTTGTTTGGATTTCTATCCCTGAATAACTTAATTATGTTATTTCACTTGGATTTCAATTTTTGGCACATTTTTTGGAACAATTTTGTTACAGTTGTCGACAACCTACACTACTTTTTGGACACTTGCTGTAAGGATGGTGAGAGAAAAAGAGGGACAAAAAAAAAGATGGAAGTGATAATACTTTGTATTCAATTTCTTGTTTATGTGTCATAATTCTTGTACTGCTATTGCATAAAATATTATTATTTTACTAATGTTAAACCCCTTCACAGTAGGAAATGTAAGCATGGATTTTTTTTGCAGCTGTTGTTGTTAAGCATTCTTAGGCATATGCATAGGCATAGCGATCTACTACTTGTTAATTTATTTTAGCGCTTGGTAGTTTTGCTGCATAACTGGGGTACCATTTTGGTTAGAATATTTAAATTAATTTATATCCAGTCACTGAAAATAATATAAAATGTCCCATTTTCTTGTGGAAAATGTAACCACAGGCCGTATCATAGTTATTGTGCTAAGCAAATGCACAATGTTGCCTTCAGTTTATTTGTTAATTTTAACTTAGAAGTCTTTTCTGCATAACTGGGGTAAATTTTTTCTCAGAATACATAACCTTAATATACAAATTTTTATTTTTAAAATAAAACTGCATAAATTTTTCCATCAGACATGTGAACATGACTTTGTGTAACCAATTAACCAAATATGCTATTCGTACGCAATTTTAAAGCGACGAGGGGGAGGGGAGGCACATGGGTTGAAATTCTGCTGTATCGGTTCACACAGACAACTAGAGTATTAAGGACAAATTTCGAGGAACTGTGATTGTCTGTAAAACTGAGGTTTAACATACTGATCTAATTGACTGTAAGCCGACACCTAATGCACGCTGACCCCAAACTTTTTAACCCTCTGAAAAAGAAAATAATATACACAGAATGCAAGCAGAATTTTGAATGTCTTGCATGCACTTGATCAGCTGAGAGCATCCGGAATGGTTATTGATTGGGCGTTGTGTTCACGGCGGGCAAGGCAATGAAGGGGAAGCATCAGTGGTGAGAGGAATAAATCAATCAACCCCTTCCCTTCTAAACCAGTCGGCACCCAGAAAGAGGGCACAAGGATGCAATGCTGGTTGCTAGGCAACTAGCTCCCACTACACCAGCCGTGTAAGGGGAGGAAACAAGCTCTGGCAATTATCAAAGAGGACAGCCAATGCTTACTCAATACAGGCCGCATATCAACACAGCCATAACCTTGATACAGGTCTCACCCAGCCAAACAATAAGAAGTGAGTTTGACAGAAAAACAACATGTTTTTATGAACTGAGACTACTTTATTAGATTAGTATCATGACTGTAACTGTATTGGTAAATTTATATTGTCCAATTTATCAGCTTGTTTTATATATACTTGGTCGGAACTACATGTAATATTGGCGGTCCCGATTATAAGCTCAGGTACAATTTTGGAGGATCCAAACTGGTAAAGAAAAAGTCTGCTTACAATGTGATAAATACGGTACTTCCTGACCACACTTAGGATAGAGACATCTGGGGTATAAATCTTATCATAGCTCATAAAATTTCTCAATGTTTTTTTCTGTCCCACCAGGCATATTTTCCTGTTTAGGAGGAAAAACTATTCACTACCACAGCAAATTTTCAACAACTGCCAGAATGAGTTCTTTCACATCATTTGACCTAGGGTTATTCCTACAGGCCCAAGAGAGTGCGGCCATAACACCAATACTGTTGCACTTCCCAGGTTCAGTGATGCTTGTAGGTTTTACAAGTTCAAAAGTCAATTGATCCTAGTTCAGCTGTTTGACAGCCTACCCACCACCAGTCCTTATCAATTACCATTATTCAAATATCTTTAATTTGAGATTAATATGTTTGGGCTCCAACTGTAACTGTTAAGGAGTCAACCAGCACATCACAAGGCCAAAACTATCATGATTACCTGTACTTCAAGCTCAGCCTGGGAAGCAAATACCACTTTTGGTAAACCAGCCATGGGGACCACTTGGGAGTTACTACCATACACACCAGCAAGTAGTTAACCATAAGTTTGCAACCCTACCTCAAGTCACATAAACTTGTTATTCTCACTATACCACAACATGGGATTCCGTAATTATGTAACTGCGCCACTGGTGACCCATACCACTGAACAGTAGAAGCCCACCATACAACACCAGCAGCATCTGGCTGCATCTGACTTTGATTTGGTGCACTGGCCATAACAAGAATGAACAGCACACATATAAGTTTACGGAATACGAACACACCAAATTCATCACAATAAAAGTTGCAAGATGCTTAAATTCTAGACAACTGGGACATCAGTGGATGCTGACCATGTGTCATCACCCTAGTAGATGAACATGTCATCGGTGCCACATTCAACATACAGACTTGTAAGTCATAAAATGCTCCATACCACTTAGGCTATCACAATATGATATCAGACAAATACACACAGATTGGGAAACAGGATAAAAAAAAAAAGCATGGATTTTAATCCATATGTCTTGAAGCTCAGCTGTCAGCAGAATGTCAGTCTACAATCCTCACATCCTACCTGAGGAAAAACCACCTGGAGTAACCAAACTCCAAGCATAATGAGGCACAGTTAGTCACTTTCCATCCATGCTGAGCAAGTAATCTATCCAAAGACAGTGGCCAGAAAGGTCACATGCTATATGAGAGACAGTTTTCACCTGAGTAACTTGCTTCCAGCATCAGTGGAATTGCAATATAGTCAGAGAGTGTTGCTTGAGCCCAGAGCATATCATCTCCAAAACAACTTTGGCTATGCTCAGCATAAACCAATGAAAAGGATATGACATCCAGCAAGTGATCAGAAATCACACACCAGACACACAGCATATAGCCATAAATTTTTGCTACACTACTGCTTGAGACAGGTTTCAACAAACACAGTTAGGATAAGAAATTTAAAACAAAATTTTACTGTAAATGCCTAGGACAGATCACCTTTGGTCCCACTTAGGAGCTATACTACAGACACAGAAACAGTTTCAAGTGACTGTGGTACATAATCTATAATATCACTGTGGAGATGCATTGCAGAGCAAACTGATATTGCTTAGGATTTGCATAATCTTTGCATAACCTTTGCATAATCTAAGAAAAATGCCCAGGCCTTGGGTAATGTACTATCACGTGACGGCTTGTGGCTGAGGCAAGTACGTCACCACGTCTAAAGTGTTTTGGTGGGCGCTAGGACAGTTGCACCTGGGTTCGGGGTATAGGACTCTAGTCCTTACATGATACTGGAACACGTCCTGTATATAGCATGGACCTGGTAGCTTTGTGGCAGAGCACAAAGTCTGGTACGGCGAGTAGCCCTTTGCTATTTGGCAGATTTGCTCTTGCAGGTACACCTGGGCGACACGTAACTTGTGGCGGCTGCCTGACCTGCGGTGTTTCTAGCTTGGGTGAATTAGAATGTGGTTGGCTGCTGGTCAGGTGTTCGCTAGTGTACACTGTCGCTGGGGTCTGTTCCGCTATTTGAAATCCCCACCAGCGTGAATTGGCGATACCCTAAGGAGGTGTCTTGTCCACTCAAGTAGGTAGCGAACATGGGGTGTGTTTCCTCACTGAGGCGGACAGGTGCTGTGAAGAGATCTGCTGGAATCTCTGAAGTGGCTGGTCTCTGCAGGTGACGTAACGCTTGGGCTCTCTCCCTTGGTGAAAGGTGCGTGAGTAGGGTGAGGATGGAGTGTAAGTTCCCGCTGGAGTTCTGATGCAGTGCTCTCTACCATTTCATACACCATGGTGCAGAGGAAGGGTGGCCATCCAGAATGCATGTGGTTACTCTACTGGTGTACTGCAGTATTGAGTAAATCTCTGGTTCACCTGCTTACCCTCTGATGGGTCTGATGTCTACAGGGTGAGATACTATATTACGAGAAACGAAAAAGATACCTTTGAGTGAATTAAACAAGGTTTATTCCTGTGAAGGAAAGAAACATGGTGGTGTCACACTACCTCCTAACATCCGCAGAAGCTTACGGAAGCTTAATCCTACTTGAGACAGGTGAATGAGACCTGTTCTTAGGCTAACAATGGCAGGGTAGAAGAGCGTTACGATACTAACTTAAACTGGACTACTCTACTATGTTACCCTGGAAGGGCAGGCAGTGTCTAATGTTTGACGACGTAGATGGCGATAAGAGTCTTCGGTACAGAATGCGGTGACGACAAGGGAAGGTGCAGAGTCTTCAGCAAACAATGTGGTAAAGACAAAATAGTTGGCGATTATCCTTGGCACAAGGAGTGCAGTGAGAATTAGGAAGCTAATGGTTCCTTCGGCATGAGCGTGCAGTGAAGGAACACAACAGATTGGCATTTAAGGGTTGCGGCCTGCTATTCATACTCTGGCCAGCGCACCCTGGCTGGAGTTATGGAGAGGGTAAGTGTGGCATAAATCCTCTTGGCGTGTGACATCAGTGGCCGATGCTGGATCCAGGAGCAAGACTTGCTGATCGTACCTGCAGGGCCATCAGGTGGCGCTTTGTAGTACTTGGATGATCTTCAAAGCATAGTCTCAGTGGCTCAGTCAGTGCATAATATAATCTGGCATGGGGTGTCTGTCCTTTGCCTTGGGTAAACAATACAATTCCTGACGTCTCGTAATATGCGTGGCAACAATAAAACTCTGTAGAATCAAGCGGCAAAGGCATGCGCACTGATAAGGCGAAGTTGATTATTCATTGTTGAAAGGGCGTCATACATAAATTCGCCCCCCTCCCCCTCCGTTGCGACATAGACTCATCTGCGCGAAGGAATGAGACGAGAAAGAAATAATTTTGAGGGAATGTAGGACTGTCCCCCCAAGAAAAATGTTTTTCTCTCTCCATCTGTTTCTGTAGTTGTTCCTGGTCTGTGCATTCACAGCTCTGTGCTCGGCTTTGAAGCAGCATGGCTGGATGGCCATGTGGATGGCACGTGGCTGCGATGGCGCTGATTAACTCATGAAGCGATGGGCAGTCCAGACAATGCTGTCTCTCTCTGTTGCATGGCTAATAGGCATTCTGTCTCTCTCTCGTTGCACAGTTATGCCAGGCTGCAAATAAAACTTTGGCAACTTCTTTTATTCTTTCCTTTTGGGTTGAGTTAGGTTAGTGTCGTATGGGGTATCCGGTGTTGGTGATTACGTGTGGCCTTCATTTTTTACAGTGTGCCCCCCTACAATATCAGCTGGAAGGCTTGGGTGCGTACAATAAAAGGTTACAGAGTTGAACATGTTGAAAGAATACAAGACATGGTGGACGGCACACGGAATAGAATTCGACCCTTGGGGAGAATTAAATAATGATTGCAATTCATATTAAATAAATTAAAGGTTGCCAAAAGCCTCACTCGTAAAGGCGTGTGTAAGCTAACTATCCGGCTATGGCCGCCTGGTGCAGAGAATAAAAATGACCTCTACCAGTAGTATTCCGATGTGTCCCACAGAAGGAAACGTTACTTGTAATAGAAAGCTAAGAGGTTTAGTCAAACTGAGAGCTTCCGTGGTCTCAGCTGACTGGCTAAGCTTTGCAAACAAGTGTGTGGCAGTTTTGACTAATAAACAATGTGTGAGATACACCACTATACAAAAAATATAAAAAGAGTGCATGGAAGAATATAGTTCAAAATATTATAACATATTTCAGGATTTGTATCACAAACTGTTTCTGGTTTAGAATGTCTCTTTGTTTGTGATCTCTTGATGGGATTCTATATAATGCAAAATATGATAATTAGATTAAAAATGCTTATGACTATATACAACATAATCAGTACGGCTTGATGCTTCTTGAAGTGATTTTACACAAAACAATAAATGAGCTATTTAAAAAATGCAAGATTTATATACGAAATTGCAAATTGATTTTACACAATGCTAAGAAAATATTTAACGTTTTCTTGAGGTGATTCTATACAAAGCAAAGTACATAATATGTTGACTTGTTAAAGTCTTTGGAATATTGTTTTCAACAATATGTAGAAATTTTTAACAATTTCTGTCCATTTTCTCTTCAACAAGAATTATGTGACTTCAAATGTTTTTACACACATGATGTCTTCTTAACACATATTACATGGCACTGGCTCTAGGGGATGTCCAAAGTGTTCAAATAAGCAAACTTTTATGACTATTGAAGAGCCATTAATTGCACTGGCAAGTTACGTAATTTCACCGAGATTAGCGAGAAATTATGAATGGCTGATACGGTTGCAAAAAAATCTGGTGAAGCTAGAGCATTGCACTAAAGTTAAGTGTCCAGAATTATTCATAATTACATAACTGCATAATTACGTGTCTGTTGATTAGCATAGAGGGATAGTGTATTTACTGCTATCAAAGTTAAGTCTGTTCGTGTGTGGCACTTTCACTCACTGTTTAGGTGTTCTCTTCTTCTTCGGTGGTCGCCCCCAGCTTACATAGTGCCGCATGCTGTACATACGGCCAGGTGAAGCAGGCGGTGGGCTTACAGGGAGCTTCTCGATACCGGCCTGGTACTGAGCCTGCCTAGCCGGCATGGGGCGGCTGCACTCAACGTGGAAGGTAGGCAGTCGTGCAAAAACCATCTCCGGCAATGGTCAAGGGCTGACCTCTAGGTGCTGGGGGACAACCAGCGGCTGCGTTGTGGTGATGCTCTGCTGTCATCTGCATTGCAGTCAAGGGTAGTCTGGAGACTGCGTCGCCTACCCCCTCTGTTAACTGGGCTGGAGCTTCGGGATGTGACCTCTGGCTCTACGGCTCTCTTGGTACCGGTCTGAATGCTATGTCGCCTACCTCCTCGGTTGATTTGGCCGGAGCTGGAGATTGGGTTATGACCTCTGGCTCGACGGCTCCGATTTGCAGCTCCCTGTCTTGTCCAAGGTTAGGGGCCTGGTTCTTGGTCTTGACGTCAGGTGGCTCCATTGCCATTAGTAGTAGTCTGGAGGCTGCATCGCTTACCCTTTTAGTTGAAGACACCTTCGCTGTTGACTGTGTAGCCGGTGGAGGCAGTGGTTCTGTTGGTGCTACCACCTCTCTGGCTTCAGATGTCGGAGCTGGAAGCCCAGGCATGGCCTCTAGCTCAACAGCAGGTTCGCTGTGGCTCAATCAGTGTGTCAGGTGACACCAGGCCCCCATTGACCATCTGGCACAGGTTTGTCCTCTGAATTTCTTGTGCTGCCCCTCTGGTTGTAGACTCATTCATAATTTCCCTTCATCCAGGGAACTGTGATGGTGGAAAGGCCCTGGTGCTGGGCTTCACCGGGAACACGTCAATTATGTGGAGCAGTGGATGAATTTCTTCTCCTGCTCCTTTGACTGAAGACGCCTGAGTCAGAGGTCAGGTGGGGACCTCCATCTTGACAGCGCCTATCAGTGGTCCTCCTTCACGTCCATAAAGAGATGCAGTGAAAATGGCCTTGGCGTCTGGCGACGCCGTATCCGGGGTGCTGGTGGCCTCTGTGCTGGGTGGTGTGTCGGCCAGCTGGGTGGCTGTATGGTATAGGTATATCTTGGCCGCTAGCACCAGCTGAAGTAGAGCTTTGAGAAAGGCCTTGTGTTGGCTGGTAGTTCTGGTAGGTGCCTCCCTTTTGGGAGGCAATGTTCCGGTGGCGGCTGCGATATCGTTCGTTGCTGAAGTCCTCTCGCTGGTTTGGTTCACAGGAGACAGCGGTGCTGGCATTTGCTGCTTTAGGTTTTGGAAATTCCACCCATGTAGGCATGGAGTAGGTGGTTCCCTGGCTGGTTGGCCTTTCAAATGCTTGTTCCATAGGTGACGGTTGCCATTCTTCTGCGGCAGTGAATGTCGCAGGCTCTTCAACGTCGTCCGGCATTTCCGAGATGTATGTACTTCTAACTCGGGGGCAACCCTGGGGTATAGCCTCATTTGTCCCCTTGTGGCTTTTCAGATTCATCCGCGATGATCCTTGGCCCAACACACAGTTTTCCTGATGTCCAATGACTTCGTAGGGGCCCTCCCACTTTTCGGCTAGAGCTGCACTGAACTGATTTATGCCTCTGCTCAGGGGGTGGCTGCACAGCAAGATTGCTTTGTCCATTTCAAAGGCTCGGATGCCAGTATGTGGTTGTGTATACTTCCTCTTGACATAGGCCTATTGGTAATCCCTTGTGTTGTCCATGCGGGCCAAGGCGGCAAGACGGATGTCTTCAGGACGAGGCATTTCAGTCAGTTTGTTATCCTATTGCCAATCTCCTGGGTGGCGAAGTGTTTGGCCCAGAAGTTGGCTGGGGCTGGAGTTGATCGTCTTGCTTGTATGTCATCATAAGGCGAACGGGATTTTCGGGATGTGCCTATCCCAGGGTTTATGATAACCATCCACACTGACACGGAAGTTTTATTGAGCTCCTGTCTCCTCCGGTTGGCTTGTGGATGGTAGGGGGGAGTTGTCCAGGTCTCCACTCTCCACTTGTGGCACGTTGTCAGCCACTTCCTGCTAGAAAATTGGGTCCCATTGTCCGTGAAGATACACTGAGGGTAACCCCAGCATTGGGAAAATCTCTGTGTTGAATTTTCTGATGATGTGATGGGTTTCTTGGCTTGGCAAGGGAAAGGCTTCCACCCACCTCGAGAATAGGTCTGTCACGACTAACAGATAAATTCCTTTAGTGCTGCAGGGATAGGATCCCATAAGTCAGCGGCAACGTGCATCCATGGGGTGCATGGTAGTTGAGGTTTGACCTTTGGTTGTCTCATGGGGTAGGCTTGTTTCTGCAGCATGTCATGCAGCCATGGATGTACTGGTGGACATCCCTGCTCATGCCCTCCCATATTTAATGTGTATTTAAATAAGTTAGTATTTCCTGGGTTACCAGGTGGACCGCTTCGGGGGTGAATGTGATGATGCCTGCAGATGTTGGCACATAGATCCTTCAGTATCCAAATTCTCCACTTGGCTCCAGGTTGATTGTTGCGTAACCAGACAATATCGTCTCGTAGCTCAAACCGCTGAGGATGCTTCTGTAGGAGGTCTTTGATGTCCAGATGTTGCTGCTGGTGGCGTTTGATCTGGCTTCGGCTAATATGGAGCTGTAATACCCTGATTCGTTATTCTGGGCTGCAGTCCAGAGGTTGAGGCAGCCCCATGCATTCCCATTCTTCATCTGGTTTGTGTTTTCTGCTGGGTCTGGTTGGTGAGATAGGACAGCTGGAAGATCGTTGTTCTTGCCCTGGCAGTGCTGCACTTCAAAGTCAAACTTCGAGAAAAACAGGTCCCACCATCCGAGCTTGGCTTTATTGTTTCTGGATTCTCATAGCCACTGGAGGGCTTTACTGTTGGTCCTCAGAATAAAGTGGGTGCCTTCCAGATAATAATGTTATTTCCGGACAGCCCACATGACCGCAAGGCACTCTTGCTCGTTGATGTGGTATCTTTGTCCAGTGGCATTGAGCCGTGTGCTGGCGTAGGCTATTACTAGTTCTTCGCCGTCAGTATCCTCTTGGTACAGGATGGTGCCGAGGCCGTTTTGACATGTGTCTTTCTGTAGGATCAGAGGTCCTTCTCCTTGGGGCTGATGAAGTTGCTCGATGTCTTGAAAACTGGTTTGAGAGCTTGAAAGGTGCCGACATGTTCGTCGAGGACGTTCTTTCTTAAATTTTTAGAATTGAACTTCGGAAAGTTTGTGGTTAACCTCCTTTTTTTGGAGAGTTGGAGGTACAACAGTGTTGGGACAATGTTCCTAGTTGATGTTTACGCTGTTTTTGTCGCCCAGGTAAATTTTCGTTGCCCATGGTCAATTATGCATTGTTGCTGATGGAGCCAGGGGCATCCCAGTATAATAACTTCCTGAATGTCTGGCGATACAATGAATTCTGCAGGTCCTGTAATCTTAGGAAGTTCAATAATGAGAGTTGTGCACCTGTTGACTGTGAGCATGCAGCCTGGCTTGGCCATCCTTATGGTTTTGGTCTGTGGGCGTAGTGATGCCCTTTCCTCTTCAGTTAGGATGTCGCTTCATGCAAAATTGCCGGTTGCGGCAGAGTCAAGCAGTGCAAGTACGTTCTTCCCATCGACGCGGACTTCGATATGAGGGGCTTCTGGCAATTCAATCTCCTCATCTAGTAGTTGGATGGTTTGCCCTTGTGGTCCGGCGGGGTCACCCCTTTTCGCCCACTGGCTGTGGCATTTCCCATCTGCAGGACTACTTTCTTGTCAGTTTCTTGTTGGGTGGTATGTGGCATACGTGTTGCGCCCCATTCTTCTGCACGTTCATGCCCTATTTACTGCTGCAGGCAGTCTTTGTGGAAGTAAAAGGCTCAACAGTACCAGAATTTCGGTAGGCTAGGTGTGGGGGTGCAGGTGGCTGTGTATTTTATTCTTCGTTCAAGCAACTTGTCTGATTCAATAGACTTGGTTACTTTTGGGTGGTCAAGGATGGCTTGCGCCTTGAAATTGCACTCCGTTTCCCATGCTCGTTCCACTAGTTAATCCACAGTGAGTGGCTTCGGAATTAGCAGAAGGATACTCAGCTTTAGTAGCAACATGCGAGTTATATGCCGTACACAGCTCTCTTCGTCTCCAGCAGGGAATATTCCTCTGTATATCAGTACCTTACAGCGGACAAATATTTCCATCTCTTTATCTGGTGCTTGTGTAAGGCTATATAATTATGTCGTGAGGCATGCTAGTACCTCCTCACTGGTAAACTGTGTGGTGAGACAGCTACTGAGTTGACTCCATTTGGAAATTAATTCTCTGTACTTCTGCCCTAGCAACCCATTCCTTTTCAGAGGTACGAAACTCTATTTCACATTCGGCTGTGAATACTAAGGGGTCCTTGCGGGGGCACCCCGCGAATTCTGGTATTTGCTGCTCTCCCGAGCACCGAGCTGTGCTCGTGTGGGAGGCTGGTCTGGGGTTATATGGTCCACATTCAGTGGCACACCCACATATATCACACTGGTAAACCATTCCTGGCCTGATTACCCTTTCGTCTGGCCAACCTATATATTTATGGTGGTAGGTTTCCCCACATGGTATACAGCATATTAACTGTTTAACCCGCTCTCGGACACCACTCTGACGGAAATAAGGCATATGGACTGAATCACCAATATTGGGCTCGTGGAAGTGGAGCAGGTGAAGTGTTGTCCTGTACAGGTGTAGAACTACGTACCGTGTCTGTCAACAGAGTGCGGTATCCCTATCCTAGTGCTCGGTGCAAGAAGCGCGGTGAACACTGATAGTCAGGTCTCACTGGCGGGCAGTCCCAGTACAGGACTGTATTCCCAACTCGGGTACCCCTTCGGCACAAGGATCGTGGTGAAGAGGGTAGGCACCAAGCTGACAAACTGACCTCAGGAAACAGAATACCTAGTGTTGGGGCTCTACCGTTACGTACACCATGGTGCACAGAAAGGGTGGCAGTCTAGAATGGGTGTAGGTACTCTACTGGTGTATTGCGGTATTTAGTAAATCTCCTGTTCACTTACTTTCTGTCTAATGGGCCTGATTTCTACAGGGTGAGGCACGATACTAAAAGAAACGAGAAAGATACCCTTGAGCAAATTAAACACAGTTTATTCCTGCGAAGGAAATAAACAAGGCTGTGTCGCACTACCTCCTAACGTCCGCAGGAGCTTACGGAAGTTTAATCCTACGCGAGACAGGAAATGCAACCTGTTCCGAGGCTAACAAAGGCAGGGTAGACGAGCGTTACCATACTAACCTAAATTGGACTACTCTACTATGTTGCCCTGAAGAGGCTGGCAGTGTCTAGTGTTTGACAACGCAGACGGAGATAGGAGTCTTTGGCACAGAATGCGGTGAAGAAAAGGTAGTTGGAGATTATCCTTGGCACAAGGAGTGCGATGAAAACCAGGGAGGTGATGGTTCGTTCAACACGAGTGTGCGGTGAAGGAACAGAACAGGTTGGCGTTTAAGGGTTGCGGCCCGCTATTTATACTCTGGCTAGTGCACCCTGACTGGAGTTATGGAGGGGGCAAGCGTGGCATAGATCCTCTTGGCGTGTGATGTCAGTGGCTGGTGCTGGATCCAGGAGCAAGACTTGCTGATTGTACTCACAGGGCCATCTGGCGGCATATTGTAGTACTTGGATGATCTTCGAAGCATAGTCTCGGGGGCTCGGCCAGTGAAGCAAACAATCTGGTGTGGAGTGTCCACCCTTTGCTTTGAGTAGGCAGTACAATTACTGACGTCTCATGATGCATGGCATCAATCAAACTCTGTATAATTGAGCCAACCAGAGCACAGGTGAGTCAACTACAGTCAAACCTTTGAGACACAGCACTGAAACAGAAAACTGTTACCAGACCCTAAGGTTTGTAACCTTCTGTACCACTAAACTCTTGTTGATGCACATCCACCAGTCAGCTGACACCAAGATGGTGCCTGCCATCTGTTAGAGTAACAAGAATAGTACATGGATGAGGTAGCTGCCAATTCCAAAATGCATACATACGGCATCATTGAACTAAAACCACAGAGGAAGAAATAAAAACATAGTGTGTGTATGCACATGTGTATATTAATCTGAATCACGGGGATGGTTGTGTGCTTAGTACAGCCATTCAGCTAGTTAAAATATTAAACATAGCAGTAGGGTGATAAGGAGCACAATTTTTCACATGAGGTTCTCGATTAGCCTTTCCACAAAAAAGACTACTGCCCTCTCTGCAGTCTAAATTTCATCCTGGTGGCCGTTTCGCTCCTCCTCCTCTTTTCACTACGTGAGCTACAATAATTGTGGCATTTAAACTGTTAATCTTTCAAATCAAAAACATAAACCTGTAACAATTTGACAGGTATGTAGTCAAAAACATTTAATCATGCAATATACAGTTACAGTAAATAGTGAAATGAAATTAGTACCAGTATTAAAAAAAATTATTTTATTGAAAATTAAATAAGTTTTTTGTCCATGAATGATTTCAAATTATACTTTTTAAATATGTAGATTCGATGAAAGGCACTAATTTTTTGAATAAAATGATGTATAGGAAAATAAATTTCAATTAGGCTATAAAAATATAAAATAAACATCATATTGTACATTCAACAATCACCTATAAATAAAGAAATGTACGAAAGAATTTCTAACATTTTCAATTTTTCTCTCTCAAAAAAAAATAAAATAAATTTATACTAATGGAAGAAACTACATGAGGTAAAGTAGAACAACAGTGCAGATACATTGGCTGTCCCAGCAACAGAAATACTTTTTCTGCAAAACATTTTTTACTCAAGAAAAATCACAATGTTGAAAGACATTTACTGCACTTCACATAAAATACAATGTATTTATATAGTATCCACCAGAAATTTTCAAATATTTAACATTATAAGCCAGGTCATGAATGTAGATGGTAAATATATGTTGTTCTGCTATATGCATGCACCACGTAGCAATCAATCAATCAACAATAATTCAGAAACAGCATAAAATAGGGTCACAAGTGATCACTATGAATAGGAAAAGGAACTGAAAATGTGTAGCGTTACACGAATGTCCAGAAAAGTAATGCAGGTGTAACACTACATGACACAAAGTAGAAAATCAGGGCCAACATGCTGGCTCTGACATTTCTTGCACAAACAATGAAAGGAGAAGTTTTCAGCTCTTGGCACTGAAAGGGTAAATGATCTATACAGCATGCTAGCTTGCTTTGTCAAAGGTGAACTGCTAAAATAGTGTTACACAAAGTCTATCGGCATGTGATAAAATCTATCACCCATTTGTCATCCATCTGCATACATCTACCACCACAATAATCAGAACAAATAAAAAAATTTGCAGCTCAAAATGTTATTAGAAATCATTCCACTAACCAAAATATATTTTTGCTACTAAAATATTGTCGCACGTCACTGCCCAGTGTTTCCTTAGCGTGTAAAGGCACTTAGAGCTAGAGGTCAAGTTTGTAATGTTAGACGAAGTGAGCGGCCTATCCTAAAGGACGCTGCCACACACACCCATGAACTTATCGCACCTCATGCCACGCTGACCCTGAGAAGCTGCTATTTCTCAATTTATCATGCAGGAATGTCGTCGTCATCATCATTACCTTTCCCAGAACAACTTGGATTGCAGAGAACATTCTAGATGGCACCTACTTCACGTATAAATACCACGTGCAGGCCTCTAAGGGGAAATTGATTAAGAGCTGAGAGTTTGGCGTCTCATGCCCTCATGCGACCTTAAGCAACAGTTGGGAAATTCCAGAGCGCCGAGGGTCGACTGCAGAAATCTGCGAGAGTGCGTCAGTGAGCTTATGTGCAGTGAAGAGTGGGACTGATATGCAGGACTGTGGACTAGATGCGTGAGTGAAAGACATTCGGGACGATGGAAATAGACAGTTTTAACTAAATGTGTGGAAATAATTGGAGCAGTTAAGGGACATTAGCATGAGTAAAGACTGCGATAAAGACTTTAATTGAAATGGTGATAGTAATTAAATATTGCACTCAATAAGAATAATAAGAGTTAATAAGATACTCAGGCTGGTAAATAACAGATGTTTGATTGTTTGTAGCATTTAGAATAAATATAATTATTGAATTTAGTTATCTTATTTTTATTAAGACCTCCAACCCTCACGAACTCGGATACGCCCCTCAGGAATTCTTGTTACAATATTTAACCAAGTGCAAAACAAAATTTATATAAAAATTAATAAATACAAACTGGTTTGCAAATCTGACACCAAGTATTGGGATGAAAGGGGGAGAGTCGCATCCCTGGGTTTATAGACAGTGAGTGGTCAATACTTAAATTTGTAATAATTACTAATCAATTATGGTAAACTGTCTGCTTAATTTCATTTTAAAATCTTTTTTTGTATTTACATAGCTAAAAAACCACAACATTTCAGTAAATATTGTTATTTTATTTAAAGGTTAAAAAATAATATGTACAACTGAATCAAAAACTAATCTCTGTGTATGAAACCATTGTGGCACTTGGCTGAGAGAGAATATTTCTATATGTTTTGAGTTCCTGTGCATTTGGGATTCATAAATTAATTTCCACAAAGTCTTTCTCTACTCTTGAAAAACACAACTGTTTTATTTATTTAAAATTTTTAATCTTAATAGTTACTTTATTAATTTATAATGACTTTTCAAGCAACCTCTCAACATGGTGTTTTCTTAAATATTTGCAAATCCAACAATTTAAAACATTAATCTACTCGAAAGTATGTGTCAAAATGTTGCATAACTATGCTCGCACACTAACAACACACAGTACAAGATGTGACGGGCTCCAGAGGGGCACACATGAAGAGTTAATATTGGACAGACAATAGATTCCTTTGCGAGCGCCCTGTTTATTCAACAAGCCTGGGTGACTCATTGTCGCCAGGCTATATAAGATCAGAGCGCTGTACCCCCCCCCCCCCCCCCAGATGGCAGCAAGTACTTGAACTGTGTCAACGTCAGTGCTGGAGCATCACGAAGCAGAAGGCTATGAGAGTTAAGGGTCTGGAGGAGCTCTAGGCAGGACAGCAATAAACCCTTCTGATAATTGGTGAGCATTACCCTGGCTAGGCAGTAGGATGTCATCTCCAATCTCAAGGTCCCTTTATAAAGACTTAATTAATACGTGGCAAGGTTAGGGTATTTTGCTTAACAGTATTCTTTGATATTCTTGTAATTAACTCATTGTACCAAAGCAAAATAACGTAACTGTATTCAGGAGTATACTGTCATATTGCATTAATGTAATGTTGTCATAACTGAGATATTGTAATAAAGGTGCTTTGTAGAAAGCCCTCTCTTATTGAATAGCCATCTGTAGCAAGCTACCCCCCCGCCCCCCTTATAGGCCACTATCCTAACAGGAGGTATTGTGAGTAGGAGACCAAAGAAGTAGTGATCAGCAGAAATAGAGGTGAGGGCATAGGAGTTAGGAAGGGAGTCACTACAAAGAGGAAGAGAAAAATAAAGAACAATATGATTAAATTTAATGTGGATATGGTCACAGAAGAAAGAGATTTGTTTTCCCCTTCTGAAAACAAGTAGTCAGCACCTATGAGTGTGCACACCATGTGACAATGTTATCAAAAGCATATTGCTATCAGGAAGTATCTGCTAGTACTGACCTGTCCATATCTGAAATGACCAAGTTGTCACCCTCAGGAGTGCCATACTTGAAGGTGATCAGCTCTGGATGCTTCTTTCTGGAGGTGATTTTTACTATGGCAGAGAGTGGTCGCCTCACTACAATGTGGGCAGAACCTTTTCGGCTAGGGATGTCCCGTAACACGTACACGTGGCTGTCAGTTACCAGTAGATGGCTGCAACATCAGTCATACCAACTAATAGCATTCATTGTTGAAATGGGCCATTTCGTATGGAAGGAAATGAAGACATGGCTGTTTTTACAGTTTCTCTAAAACTACATAATATATGATTGCAGGAGTATTTTTAATTTAACACTATATTAACCAAGTGTATTTAAAAAAAAAGGACAATGTAATATACTTCACTTTTCATATTACTTTAATATCAAAACAAATTCTAAAATACAACAGCAATGATCTATTACAAGCTGAACGAAAGCTGTACTACAAATGTATTAACTGCCATTAATGATAAATATTCAGATAAGCTGCAAAATCCTTGTGAAGTTTGCTGCCTCTGAATACTACCATCCACTGCATTTCCACCTTATCAGTCTATGAACGATGACAATTATATTTTGCATCCACATTCTTCACAATTCATTTGGGGCTACATGTCTAGTGTTTCCGTATCATAACGTAACATTACAGGTTGGATCATCAGTGAGTCCACTCTTAGACATTGTGTACATTAAAACTGGCTCGCACTGACACTACAGTTGGGTACAGATATTACCATAGGCTAGTTAATTTACTCAAAACACCCCTGTTTTCCCCAACCTTGCATTACATTACCACTTATCTTAAGACTGTGTTCCATGTCATCATTCAGGGACAAAAGGCATCTACCAATCCCACCTCAAGTGTGTTACTCTGCGGGTATTACCACCACCCTGAGGTGCACCTTTTCTTAAACACTATTATCAGAACACAACTTTATATATTAAGCTGTTCACTGTAAACTGAGCACTTTTGGAAGCCCTGCTTAGAATCTAATTGTAGGCTCATTATGTATTCTTCCACCATATGTATAATTAACATTGCCTTAGGTCTGAGCACTATGTGTTAGTTAAGTGAAACTGTTGTTATTCTTGCAGTCATCATCGTTGTTGTTCTTGTTATTATACTAATTATAAATATTATTCAGGTAGCGGCATTGACATTTTTTAAAGGTTGATTTCAAAAATGCTCAATTAACTGCAAACATTCTATAACTAAGAATGTCAAAGTTCAGTCCTTTTCAATAACTGATGCTACATATTTCAAGCAGCATCACAAGATCACAAAATGTTTTGCAAACCATTGCAGACAGTCCGACAGGTGACTTCAACATGCAGAACTCGCTGCATAAAACTTGACTACCACTTGACCTGTCACTTCAGAGGGCAGCACAGGAAAGGCTTCCACACGACCTTGAATTTACCATCTCAAGAGCAAGGGGACAGCATAGTGACTGGGAGCTTCACATGCAGCTGAAGATCCTCATCCTCATTATCCTTATCCTCTTATTTACCTTCATCAACATCCTTGTGATTTTCTTCATTCTCATCATTTCCTCCCAGGATGGCACAGAATACAAGAGTGCAGATCACAAGCAATTTCAGTTTTTGTGGGTTAATAAAACCAAGTGTGAAAAGCTACCCAGAGTCAACTTTGAGTGTAAGAGTAGAAACATATTGACTAAACCTGGGGACAGAATATACGTTAATGTTTTGTAGGCTTGACAATGGCTAACAGCCAGCGGCGCTAGAGCCCATGACGGCACTCACGTGTCACGTGTTCCGCACGTGTGCAAAGAGGCTGATAATTTGAACTTTCCTATAAATGTTAATTTCAGGGTAAAATGTGTTTGTTGTTTTTACAGTGTTCAATATGTATTAAAATGTTTTAAAGTGCTTGTACTAATTTTAATTGTTTGGTTATGAATATTCAAAGTGCCTGCGGCGCCGAGATTAAGAACACTTAATATTCTGCCATGAACGCTATCACAAAGAGACATTAAAATAATACTGAAATTCATAACAAAATTATAGAAATGTAAAACAATATCTAATTTAATTTGTGCCATTTTATTTTCAATACAAAATATTTCACTCGGCATGCAATAGCACTTCCGCTTATGTGAACCCCGTAGGCGGCCATGATAGGTCCGTGCGATGCTTGTATCTGGACAGTCTGTCGAGGAGAGGAGCTGGCGAGGTAAGACATTGTCACGTGCGCACTACAACTTTTGTTCACTGATGTAGGTTTCCATAGTCAATTTAGTTTACCGGTTAATCTTTGCTTGCGTACGTTTTTGTCAGATATTTTCCCCAGCATTATGCTTCCGCTTTACTAATACTTACGCCCTTGTGGCATTTTTAACTTAATCGAGAAGAAGGAAGAGAAAGATGTCGGAGAGGTCACGCGACCCGCGCATTTGAATCAGACGCCATCTGCCTATGTTTATGGCATTTCAGTGTAACTTCTGCATAATTGCTACATGCAATTTTAAGAGCTTTATTTTTCTGTATATATTTATGGGTAATTTTCGTGTTTGACTATTTTATGGCAACATCACGTATAACCACGTGGCCGACTGAAGCCAAGTCTTTGTATACGCCATCATTGCTTTTAAGAGCTTATTTGTACAACATTGTATGTGCAATCATTTATTTCACGATTCTATGTATTTTTCATTCAGGGTTTAATGTAATTTCACGTAAATTGATGCTTTTTATACTTGACCACACAGTCACAGTAATGTTTGATTTTACCACCATCAGGCATGTTACAAGCCTGTAACAACGCTAATCGTAAAGAGAACCATTTGCCAAACACAAATAATATTTTATATGAATTTAGTTTGCAGTTTCCATGCAGAAATATTGCAATTTCACCTGCACCACGTGGTCTCCTATGAACTTCATCCAGAAGCATCCGCACCACCTAAGCTTGTTTTCACACATGTGTGTGTTTATTGTGAATATTCATCTTATTTCATGTATCATTCAAGGGTCTATGTATTTGTGTGATTAGTGTATGGTGCAATTACTCCTGTCCTAGCCAGCTCTGTATATAGGCCATCACCACACTAACCACATGCTGGAGGGCGAGCCCCGACGAGTTTGCGTTAGTGATGCCGAGTAATCACTCGTGTTAATGTGTATTAAGGGTATTAATTTGTAATTCACAATGTCCTCTCCTCAGGGAAAAGCAGTCAGTCCACCCTAGCGGCAGTCGGCCCTCTTCCCTTGTGAAGGCTGTGCTTTCACGCACCTCGGTGAGATCATCCATTTAAGTGTGTGCTAGATTAATTACAGGTTGGGGAGCACCCACGCAGAATTGGCTAGTCATGACCGAGATAACCATTTCATTGGCACGTTGATGTGTATAAACAATATCAATAAAAACAAGTCTATAGTGAACTCAATTTTTTTATTCAGTAGTGACAGTGTCCTAGACACATATGTTTTATCTATTGTTTATTTAAGTGATTTTATTAAAAGTTTAGTATTGCCAACATGTTTGTAAGTACGCACGGGTGAGATGGTCACACAGAACCCACAACATCCCTGAGAACACTGAGTCTCAATAGTGCAGTGATTGGGAAGCACCGCTGGCGCTCAAATTACCAGTAAGTATTTGTGTCATCGTTCGTCTCATGTCTCACCCGGCGGCGTCAGGCTAATGGCTTATTAAAGATTTGGACAACTGAGTCCTAAAAATGAGCTGCAATAGCACACCAGATAGGGCACATACCTCCCACCATGGCAAACAAGATTCAATTCTCTGCAGGACGTTCCCAGATTTTTGCACGTAGGAATTGTGCCAGACGATGCCGCTGATCGGCAGGTTTTCAAAGGCATCTCCAGTTTCCCCTACTTTTGCAGTCTGAAGCTGCTCCATACTTACCTCGCTTCACCCTCATCTGTTCTCAAGATTCCGATGTTAAGTGTTGCCCAAATATCTCTACTCCACTCAGTCTTAAAAGACCTTAACTTTGCAATAAATGGCAATAGACTACCAAGTGGCATTTCTAGCAGTGAGAACATGGGAGTCCTGTACTTTCCAGTACCTACGTGTTGTGTGTGTAAAGCACATAACCCACAAAGTCCATGGCCCCGAAATGGTAACACAGGAGCACTCTCAGGGTGGGCCAAGCCTTTATGCCATACAGTTGTAAATTAAAGACTCATCCTAAGTCAGGTAGATCCCAGACATGGTACAATGATGGCTCCTATCAGACATTCATTGTTGGGAAGGCCAAAATTGTAGGACGTGGCCTGGAGCTTTGGTGGATGATCAATGAAACGCACTACAGGTCATGAGTATGTCCGGTCCATTCATGACACACAAGCTCCAGACATTTTGTTCATATGTATTTACCACATATAAGGTGAAGCTAAAACTGACAGGAGAACCTTTCAGTGAAACCTATTAAATAAACACCTCAACAGACTTGAATTTGTTTCAGTTTGTAATAACGAGGTTTGTATTAACAAGAGTTTGTGATAATTATTAAAAATCTCCAAAAAACTGAAATGTTAACTCTCTGATTCAACAATATAATATATTAGAAAACAAAACATTATCATCAACATGACTTCTTTTTACCAGTGGATTTTTCACTACATTGTAATACAAATCAACAAAGGCTTTTTAATATGCATATAAATTCACATTAAATTCTCTATCTCACTCCAAGACAAAATAAATACAACTTTGTGTTAATGAGAAATATGTATTAAAGACGGTTTAATTAACGAGGTTTCACTATACTACTACTGCACTGGAAATAAAGTGTTATCTTTATATATGAGAATTATATATGCTTGTGGATACAAAATAAACTTGTCATCGGGCAAATCCACCTCTTATGCTCCCAGGAATTAGCTGTACCTTCATTATATGGCTGCATTGTAGGTTTAAGAATATGTTAACCTGTTCACTACATCATAAACTAGAGCTGTGGCGAGCCGGATCAGTGAGTACCGATATTGCTAATATTTTCCTGTAATGAAGAATCAGTCGACATCCGATACAGGTGGATAAAAATTGCAAATACAAATTACATATTTACTCCCATTTGGGTTACACATTTAATGCCAATTTTAAGTGTAAAAAATGAGGCATTATTTGTGTGAGGTGTGATTCTTACGTGAGATGTGTTGTGCAACTCTTATGCGATATGCGACATGCCTCTTATGCGAGATTTGAGGTGTGCCTCTTATGTGAGATGTGACTTATACAATATTTTCAGTTAAAGTTTTGAAATTAATTAAATTATTTTTTATTATGAGGTGCAATTTGGTACTAAATTTATTGTGAATAATTTACTTTGTTCTGAAGTTAATCGTATTGGCACAGGATCAGCCAATCTCTAACAGCAGTTAATGGCAGATTAGTATATCAGGATATTGGCAAAATTTGTGGATTGGTACAGCTTTATCATAAACTGCTTGTAATGCACAAAATGTTTATACCTTTTAGCAATGTTGATTTATCACACCCAACGAGCACATTATTAATGCTTTAGAAATGTAGTTCTAGTTACTCTAAATAATGAAAAATCATTATGTTAATATGTAAACACTTGGGGTGAATTCTACTGCTAAGTCATTAGCATAATTTCATTATATTTTCTTAGCCCTGGCATGGATGCTATTACGATATGGAGGTACCTTACCTGTCATACATGTAGCCATTCATCTTGACCTCATGGCACTTGAAAGCCTCTATGACATCTGGTTTGTTAAGCCATGTGGCAATTGAGACCACTTCATGGTGTTCATCTACCTCTGGGCCCCCTAGTACACTTGTCGCATCTGAAACCAAATATTTTACTCATATAACATTGAATACTAAAACTTGAAAGCAAATTTCAGAATTAAATTTTTCAACCAGTATAGAAAAGACATTTAGTGAACATAACCACATGCAATATCAACAAAATTAATGTCCTGCAAGAACTACAATATATTTCTTACAGTAAAATACACAATAGTATTTGAAGTAGTTCAGAGTAGTAAATTCTAGTTGATTTCTTGCTGGATTATATCATACGCTATAGTTGGACAAGAAACAAAAGATCCTTCTCCATTTTCCTTCTGTGCAGAGGTGGCTTTACCTTACCTCGGCATGGCTGGAGGGGTGAAAAACAGTTTCTCCACGTTCGAGTCCATATTACGTGAGCAAAAGTGGAACTCGCACATTTTAGTTTATGACATGTTCATCTCATATATTTATCTAGATTTTGAAACATGTTAATTTATTCAATAGTTGCCAGCATATCTAAAACATTTTTCCTTATACTTAATAGTGGTAATAAAATACTGAACAAGTGAGATTAAACATTAATGTCTAGATTCGCTGTTTCAGTCACAAATGGGCATACTAACATCTTCAAGATGAGCCTAAAAATGTATAGGCATCAGGAAGTTTATATAACTAGCCAGTAATTTGCCTGAGCCCAATCTATGGAGAAACTAACAAAAGTAAATGTGTCGAAATGGTACTCTAGGGTTTACGAACCCATTAAAATAGCAAAACGCTGAAGCAAAAACAGTTTTGAACAAAAAAAAAAAAAACAGATTAACAATGCTCATAGAAAGTTTACCGCATCAAATACAAGGCAAATAAGAACATACACTGTAAAACTTGGAACTATAGCATAACGTTTTACACTTTTTCCACATTCATTTGACAGCTGATTCTGATTTCCTGGTGAGACTTTTTTGGTTCATTGAATTGTGCTGCAACAATGTATGCAATCTCTGATGTTTGTCTCCATAACAAGATGTAGGGAAAGCATAGTTTTCTAGTACGGGTTCGTCTTTAAATAGGCTTTTTCTAACCACAGTAACTCTGTTTCTATGCCCACGCCCATTACAAAGCGAAGGCCTGGCCTGGTGGCCGATCTTTCATTTCCAATGTATTACATTTATTTGTTAGGACACAATATAATGTAACTGATTGATTGTGACATATTACTAAAACTGCTACTTCCAAAACCTATAGATGCAGACCGGCATACGTAAAACATTATCGCCTCTATGTGCATGCCCCTGAACTATCGTGCAGTGGTTTCATTATGATCGTTGAAAAAATTCAGGAATTTAAGCAGTTGCTCTATAAATTTTATTGGACGCGACTCTAAAGCAAAGCCTAATGCATGTATCTGTTGTAACTTCCTATGTATCCAGTTTGCATATTTTGAGCTACAGCAGTCTGAAAAAGCCACGTTCAGCTATTATGGAGGGCATGAAAATAACTTTCCAATGTGATCAATGTAATGAAAGTACCATTCTGTCATCATTTGTAATTACTTTCTTTTCATATGTAAGCCAACTGGCCGTACATTTAGTAGTTTCTCCTAAACAAACATTTTTCAAATACGCTGCAATGGATTTAAGTGCCAGGTAGACGACCATGTTAAAGAGACACCATTATTTGACGCCTAGTGGGGATCGGCAATGTGAAGCCACAGTACGGGCATGCCAATTCAGTGCTATACAGGTGGTTACAGGGCCTCGAATACAAATAACAATATTAAATGGGCACCAGCTAACCTCCGAGGGGAATCCACTCGGGTTAACATGAGACTCTTGTCAGAAGGGAGAGTAAGAGGGAAATGAGTGAGAGGAAGGAGAGGAGAGCATAACGGAAGGTGAAGGGAGTAGCAGGGGAGAAAGGAACGTGGAGGATGGTGAGAGTGTAGAACGAATAAGTTAAGGAGATTACTGAGCTTGGAATAGGATTAAGTAAAGTGGATGATGAAAATAGGGATGTGATGATTAGAGAACTGATTGTGAAGGATGATAGAAGTTTAGAGATGAGTAATTTTGGAATTGGAAAAGAGTTGAGAGTTAGGTGTGTGAGAAGAAGGATGGGAATTGAGAGGAGGGAGGAAGGGAATTTTTTGGTAGAATTGCAAACATGGATGGAAAATGGTGGGTTTAGGTTTAGGCCAGAGTGGTTTAGATGGCATGGATCAATTAAGTCGAGTGAAGAAATGTGGTGGGAATTATGTGAGAGAAGATATGATAGGTTGCTGGCGATAGGCGAAAAGGATGATGAGGGTGGAATTGAAATTACTGAAGTAAGGGATGAGGATGAGAAAGGGGAGGAAGACTATAGTGAAGAAGGGATTAGGTTTGTAGAGGTAAGAGAAAAGCAGGAGGGAGTTGAAGAGAAGGATGGATTGATAAGGAGAAATGTTAAAATGTGGGAGTTATGTAGCCCTGATAGAGAAATTAAAAATTTGGGAAGGAACAATATGGTAATTGAAAAGAATGATGATATTGAGTTGGAGGTTGATGATGGAGAGAGAAGGCAATTTGGAATGCAGGTTAGTTTAGAGAATAGGTGTGAGGAAGAGGTAGGTAGTAATAGAGCACTTTCAGAACAATTAGAACCGGAACTGGTTAAACAGATAATGATAGAAGAAGATCACGGTGGTTGTAAGGAAATTAATTTTAGAGTTGAGGAGGGAAGGTATGCACCAGGGAATAGATGGTCATTGGGAAGTGGAGAGAGAAGGAAGAGTTTAGGGTTGAATTTGGTGGATGATCAGGAGGTAAGGGTTGGTGAGGGAATTGAAGTGGCAGGGGTTATAAGAGACAGAAAAAGGAGTAAGAGAATTGGTAAACATATAAGAGATAGTAGTTAAACTAGAATTGGTTTTTTAAATAAGAGTTTGGATGGGATAAAAATAGAGGATAGTAGAGAGAAAATGGAGGATAATGGGGTGCTTAAAAGATTAGAGAGAAATAGGGAAGGAGGCACAGACATACATAAGGAAGGTACTGGAGAAGAGGTAATAGGAATGGAGAGGTGGAGAAGAAGGTTTAGGAGGACATGGAAAGGATGGTGTCGGGGGAGGAGAAATAAGGGATGAGGGAAACAACGGTAATGAGGTAGAGACAGGAATAAATTATGAGTATGCAGAATGGTTAGTGATGTTCGATGGAACTATTGAAGGATTGAGCAAGAAATTGGAAAAGAAGATGGAGGTTGGGATGATTGACCTTAGGAAGGCATTATAGAAATAGGTGGGATTAATGATAAAACGATTGTACAAGAGAGGTTAGAAGGATGGCTTGAAAGATTTAATAAGGAATTAATTAGGGCTAATAAGGAAGATAATGAAATAAAACAGGTGAAGGTTACTATATTTAAGGGTAAGCCAAAATCTAAAGGTGGAAAAGATAAAGTAAGAAAATTTAGAGAAGCTCAGCGATTATTTGAGAGATCACCTAGAGTCTTATTAGATAACATTTTGAGCGAGACTTTAGCGGAAGAAAGGAAATATTTAGGAATGAGTAAAGAAGAAGTTCAAACTGTTTATGATAAGATCTGGGGAGTAAATATGAAGGTTAACGATAAAGTTAAGGAAAAGGCTAGGGAATGTTGGAATAATAATGAATGTTTGATGCCAATTCTGATTGAGGAAGTAGTAAAGAGGAGGAATAGAATGAATGCAAAGGGTGACCAGGGGTAGATGGTATTAGAAGAATGCATTTATACAAGTTAGGTGTTGATGAAATAATTACATTATTTTTTTATATAATTTTAAAATTTCAAATTTTTCCAACTTTGTGGGAGGGTAATGGAGTGGAAGATCTTAGACCAATTACAATTGGTAGTAAATTGAACAGGTTATACACGGGGTTGTTGCATCAAAAGATGGAAAAAGAGATTGTTTTGAATGAAAGATAGAAAGGTTTTAAGAATGAGGCAGGTTGTTTGGATAATATAATAACTTCACACACTTATTTAATAAAGGGCAGACGAGGGGTGTATTTGTTAAGATTGATATTAAGAAGGCTTTTGATACAGTTCCACATAATATTATTTTGAAGAGGTTAAGGAATCAGGGCTCCCCCGAAATAGTAATTAATATTATTGAAGGAATGTATAGGTGTAATTTTACTGATATTGAGATTAATGATGAGAAAGTTAATAGTAAAAATCAGAAGGGGTGTCAAGCAGGGAGACACTCTCCCCCTTTACTTTTTTAATTAGTTATGGATCCGATGTTAGAAAAGTTGGAAATGATGGAAGATATTAAATTCGAAGGTGGAAGTGTTTCAGTGTTAGCTTTTGCGAATGATTTGATTTTGGTATCTGATGATGTAAACAAGATGGATAAAATGTTGAGAATTTTAAATGAATATGTGATTGATCTCAGGATGGGGGTGTTGGTTCCCAAGTGCCGAGCATGTCACCTTGTAGTAAATAATAAAACATGGACTTTTCTATCAACAAAGTTTAAATTGGGATGTGTACCCAACGAATGTTTGAAGGGTGGTGATCAGTTCGAATACCTGGGGGTTAGTTACAGATTTGCCAATGGAAGGGATTAAATGTTTTTAAAGACATGGAGTCTCCAGTTGAGCAGATTTGTGGCACCTCACTGAAACCCTATCAAAAATTAGATATTATGCAAATCAATTGGATTCCAAGATTTATCTATTCTTTAGTGGTACAGAGAGTGTCTTCGGCTTTCCTGGAGGACGTGGACAGTGTTATTAAGTGAGCGGTAAAGAAGGTATTGAAGATACCTACACAAACTTCAGATGGATTTTTGTACACTGGCAAGAAAGATGGGGGATTAGGATTAATGAGACTTAAGGAGATAGTGGGACTGTCTACAATTAGACAGTTCGCTAAAATGAAGAGCTCTGAGGATAAAGTGTTGCAATGGGTGTGAAAGAAGTGGATATAGGTAAAGTAAGTGATAAAGAGTTAAAAATGTTATGCCTCCAGGAAAGAGTTTAAGACCAAATTATTGGGAATATCGAAAAGACAATTGAAAAGTAAAAAATATGAACTTAAAAAGAGAACAAGGCAACAGTGGGGTGACCAGCGGATGCAAGGTGAGCTGTGTAGGTTTTTAGAGGTGAGGTGTGGGTATATGAACCAGACACTCTAAGGGTGTCATGGTTCCCCGAGGCCATTAAAATGAGAACAGGCCAAATGAATAACAGGGTGACATTGGCCCGGTATAAAGGTGGCGAGGTAACATGTAGGTAATGCCAACAAATCTCAGAAATTACTGGTCACATTTTATGTGCTTGCCCACTATCGGGTTATTTTAATATGTTAGTATTTTTAAGTACTATTTTTATTAATAATTTTAACTTTGGTTTTATTTGGATAAAGAACATAATTGTTCTGATTTGTTTTGTGATAAATGCTATAATGATTTTATGGTTAAATTATTTTAATGTATATGGTTTTGTGACGATTTTTATATCTAAACGAATTTAATATGTAACTGGTTAGTAATTTAACTGATTCAAAGATTTTAATGTGTTATTTTGTAATTTTGTTAATGTTTTTTTAATTAATATTTTTATGTGTTTTAGAATATTTTTACATGATTTGACAGTTTTTATATTGTTAAAGAAAACATTTTAAATGTTAATGTAATTATTTAATTTAACTTGATTTTAATATGTTTAATGTTAAAGTTTAGGAATGTTAATATGTTTGTTTGTTACATTAAAATTAATTTGTCCACTGTCAGTATTTTAAGTGTTACTCTAAAAATCGCCACCAATCTATTGTAAAATGATGATTGTTTATCAAGTATAGGTATGTAAGGTTTAATAACACACGACGTAAGTCAGAAATAGTATGATACTCCTTTTTTGGGCCGTGGTCCAAAAGCTCGGGCTAATGACCCTGTGCTCCCTAGAGTCTGGTTGCGGTGGTGAATGATAGCGTTAAAAATAACCGAAGACGTATAAGTTACACTTGAACTGGGATATTCTGGCTCCCCAGCACACCTTACCACAATCACACTTGATACGTCGAAATTACGTAGTTCTGCATACGAACTGGGATATTGTGGCTTCCCAGCACGCTTTACCAATGCGTAAGTACACTTGATGGTGAAGACATACATAGAACAATTGTAAGCATGTGGTCAGCAATACGTGGTTGTTTATTCAGAAAATAATTTCATTAATTTTAAAAGACCTCGGCAAACAAGAATAAAGACTCAGAAACATTTCAGTTCAATAAAGATGACAATTATTCACTAAATCAAGTGCGATGGTACACAATTACAATGCGGTTATGCGGGCATGCAGAACAAAGCCCCATATGGGCTGAAGCTAATAAAATGCCTTAAGCGTGAAATTGATTATAAAGGTTGGCCGGAGGGGCTGAGAGAGTGCTTCAGTGGGAGATTTACTCAAGAGGCGCAAGAAGAATTACTAAAAATGTTCCACACAATTTAAGCTATTGCGATGAAAAATTACTAAGTACAAAGTTGCTTCACCTCCGAGTTGCGTGGATGTGACCTAGCCTGATGCCTGTTGAACCAAGACTAAAGATGGTGGTATAGCATCGGAGACACCTTGTAACAGACCCGTACCAGTACAAAAATCCCTTGCAAGAATTTTAAAAATGAGTGATGCGAGACATAGGACTGGATGAAACATATTTTCCTTTGCACTTTAGTCAGAACACTTGTACACAAAAATATAAAACCATGTAAAAATTACAGCAGAGTAATTTTTATAAAAAATATTATTTTTGCCAATTTATTTTACGTTGGCTTTAGAAAAGAATTGAAGACATAATTACCCTTTAATTTACATCAGAAATATACAGTGTTAATTTAATCAGCTCTTAATTAATATGAATATTTAAATAAAATCTGAAAAGTAATTTTGCTCTGTGCAGTTTGAGCGTACCGCGTCACACCATCGGTGTCAGCATGTCAATGTTAGCTAATTATACTTTGATTGAATTGAGTTACCTCACTTGTGGGCTTCGACTACTTTTAATACACTGATTACGATGCCCTGGTTAGTTTCTCAAAATACGTGAGGATTGGAAAGTTCCGAGAGTCCACATGGTTTACTCTTGCCACACGTCTTATTGATTTGTTTTGCATGGGATTTTACTATATCCATTTGCAGGACGTTATTTAATTACGGGGTTTATTTTAGGCAAAGAAACACTGTGATTTTTACTTTAAACATAAAGATACCACTTGTCCATTAATTAGAATCATGTAATGGTGGCTGGTGATGTTGGCCTTCGGCAATGCACTGCAGGGCCAGCACTCTACTCTGCCATGGTGTTTACCTTGTTCAAGAGATGGCGCAGAGGTTGACAAGTGCTGAACATGATGATAGCCTTGGACAGCATCATATTATTATTGTTAAGTTACAATTTATATGATTGTTTTGAAAATATTGTACAAAAATTAAGCTAGTTAGCCACTTTCACTCAAAGTATTACTTTTTAAGTGAACCTTTAAATTGAACTAACTATTAAATCATTCTTGTAGAATCAAATTTATTGGGTGTTACTGTTAATTCGAAATAAAAAACTTATGTATTGCACGGTCATATAGCTAACAACTTTTTTTGTGATTGTGTTGATAGACAGGAAAATGTTTTTAACTTTCCATAGTAATATAGAGTATACTCATAGCCTACAATGTCTTGTGATGCCCACTTCACCCCGAATGCATACCTTAAAATATGTTCGATAGTGACATAAAATAATAAACTGAATGGAACAGTTATTTTAAGAGATGGTTTGAAAGTTATAGTAAACAAGAAATTTCAGTATAAGTATGATTTGGACGTCCATGGAGATCATCGTAATCTGGTGAGGAACCCAAATAATCCCAGTGGGGGTTCGGAACCGCACGTCCCCCAAAGCCTCTATACCTATGCCCCGAAGTGGTGTACCAGATTTAATACATGACGTAGATGCCATGGAGGTAAGTTGTACCGTGTAACTCAGGCCGCCCAACAACTGTACAGGTGCGATACAGCTGAGTGACTAATCCCCTCCACTACCTGGAATGCTCGTCACATGACTGCCCGCTGACACTGGGGTCTACGCATGCTGTTTTGTTCCTTGTCCAACTATATATAAAAATTTTCATCAGCAATACTAGCACAAACAAATCCTTAATAAATAGAAACCTTCAAATAATAATCCTTGTACTATAATGAAAACCCCGGGAACAAACAATGAAGTGTTCCATTCACGCTGAACATAAAGGGCAGATGTGTAATTTTACATCAGCCCCAGATTTATAGGTGTTACATCTAGGATGCATACTCCAACTTCGTCAATCTTATTACTATATAAATGTGTTCAAACAGCAGAGCAGGAACAGTTGGTAACCGTAAGAAATATCTGAATGTTTGAAACTGACATATTGTCGTACACTGCAAGTGAAATCATGTGTGTATGTCATTCCTAAAAAAATGTAACATCCACATAGACAATAGCTACAGCAGTCAGTATAAATGCATGATGCAAGCTTAGATGCTGAAAGAGGCATGATTATTTTGTTTGCAGGTATGGTCATTTCATACAAGTTCCAGATAGTCTTACAACAGTGAGTTGATATAATGATGATATGGAAATGAAAGAAGAGTTATGCACAAGCTTTGGACAAGTCAAACCATAACACTTAGTTACAAAAATAGGCGAAGACTTTCAATCTGCATCAGGTAGTGCTCTAATAAGTCATTATACCATCCAGTGGTAGGAGGTTGAATTTTAGTTTTTGTAGACAAGCTGCAACCCACAACCCTACCATCACTGTACTGAATGCCACCCATCATTTACTATAATCTAACAGTAAGGACACCGCCACTGCACCCTGAAACAATGGAAATGCATCCTACAAGTGTAAAACAAATTATGCAGTGTGTTATGGCCATCTAATGGATTTGTGCAGGTGTGAATGATGCCTAGTGGGCATTACTTACAGGACTGTACTGTCCCCACAGTGAAGTTCAGAAATAGTGAAATCATGGCAATATCCCTTTTTCATGGCATGGTTTTGGTATACTAGTTTAAGTGCAGAGGACTAAGAAGCAACTATAGATAATTCAGAATTAATTACGATATGGTAACTTAACCTACTTAATTAAGCATCCATACAGCAAAGGCTATAACTGTATAGTTTGAGGTCATGGGAGTTGGTGAACTTGAGTGGCAAGCCCAGAGTCCAGACCTCTACCACAATAAACATCTTAGTGATAAGTTGCAGAGCTGATTAAAAGCCGGGCCAAACAGCTTATTGAACACCACAGAGCTGTTCATGTCGTCAAAGGAGAAGTGGAACTGAATTCTGGCAGATACCTGTCGCAAATCCATGGAAAGTCTTCCGCAGAAGATGGAGGCTGTGTTAATGAAAAAAGGCAGACCTATATCATATTGAAACCTTACCACATCATGGTTAGTACCTTATTAGAAGTGTCCAATGATTAGTAGTAGACTTTACTAACACTTTACTTGGAGTGTCCAGTGATAAATGTGGTGACAGACCCACACATAAATGAGATAACATATTTGACAAACCTACATCTGCTGTGATTACCATTCCAAACATGACCTTAACTATATCCATGATAGCATAGACTAATACCCAACTTTTACTGTATGAAAAACACTCAAGTCACTATCTAGCTGTAGCAAAGTTATAAAGCTGACTGTAAACAGTAATCCAACAGTTATCTAGTAATATGCTCTAATTATGCTAAGGTACGTCCACACAGCACCCTTATCTGTACTGCTATGGATACTGGGAGCTGGTCACCGGCAGTAGATTCTACAGTAAAGAAAACACAAAAATTACATTATACATCTAATTATGCTACCATTTACAAATGATTCTATAAAAGCGGTATTCCTTCAGGATAATGATGTAGTTCTTTACATGTGACAAACTGCACACATGTGAGCAAAATACAAACCTACCAATCAGTGGTGTTGGATCATTCATAACTATCAAAATTCTGAATTATAGGAAATCACTTGAATGTAAATGTTTGTCATCAATAAATCTAAGAGTATATCGAAAAAAAAATCACATTTCTGGTGAAAAGAATTTGTTATTAATATTTAGTATGATACTGTTGTGACCAGTGGGTCAACTTGTGATGTGTATAATGCCCTCACCTCTGCAGCTCAAACAAAGAATAGTGTGTCAGCAACTGACAGAAATGGGACTCAAACCTGTGTGTGGCAACTTGCAGAATGGTGAGATACCACTCCAGCGGCTGGCCAACAGAAGACACCCTTTCCTTCACAGCTGTGCATGGATGACAGGGGCAAGAGGATGAGGATACTCCGTGCAAGAGTAAGACAACGGGGATGGTGGTTCTGTGTGTGGGACGCCCTCCCTCTTCGTCCCTCGCCCTGTCCCTTGATAATATACCGGATGGGTGGGAACATGCGAATACAGGATGCGGCATACAATTATATGGCAAAATGTAATGCGACAATACATTCAGGTGAAATTGCATTAAGGCATATATTCAAACGAAAGTGAGGAAGCCTGCGTATGCAATATTTTGCATACTCTGGTCCCCTCCTTTCATAACCTGATACTTAGCCCAAAGTCACAAACGGTAGATGAGCTTGTTAACCGAGCAAGGGAAGTGGAAAACAATAACAGGGAGCAGGCACTCCTAGACCGACTGGCACCTGCTGCTGTCAAGGTCACCACCCCAACCCTTTGTTCGGAGTGGCAAGCTGACCGTGGCCTGCTCCCTCCTCACACCATCTTTCTATCCCCTCCTGGTTCAGCCCAGGGAGACATTTAAAAAAAGATTGTCCACTCTGCAAGACAGGAGAAGGGAAGGAGAGAATACCAGACCACCTGACACACAATGGCGCTTAACCCTAAGGCATCTGCCCAGGTGGGAAACGCCAATCCTGGGGTGCACACGGGGCCGCCACCTCAGGTGAGAACAGGCCCCTCCAAGTCACCAAATTAGAACATTCACGAGAGGAGACTGCCCAGCACGAAGCACCACATATTTCAGTAGAGATAAATGGGTGCACTCGCCTCACATTTATAGACTCTGCTGCTTAAGGGAACTTTATCAGACGTGACTTGTTGACCTAAAGTCAGCGAGCTCGTATTCAACCCTAAACTCTCACCATACGTATAGCTCAACTGAACCAGATTCTGGCGATTGAGGGGAAAAATCACTATTCCCCTACATGTCTATTATTTAGCTCAGATAACTGAATTTACGATATGCTGTAATATCAACTAGGAGGTTATCTTGGGGCAGACTTGGTTGACCAAGAACCATTGCATAGTAGATTACTGCAACAAAACCATTAGTTTAGGGAGCAGGGTCGTCCCGCTTTTGCCAAATCACCAGACTTTTACAACCCGGAGTAAACACAGCTAGAATCCGTGGAGGGGGGGGAACCTAGCAGAACATGCCACCATGTTCTAAAGTAAGTTATTTATGAACAGTGGAGGCTGGTTCCTAGGTGACTCTGGGGTAGTTTCCACCAGTCCTGTACAGAACGACGAGCCAAGGCCAACTCCGTAGGGTAACCCTAAGGTTGACAGAGAGCTATTTTAGAGGTCACCCGTGTTCTGTCTAGCCAACGCCCGATCATGACACAGTGGACTCCAAGGGCGGCGCGAGGATTCAATCCTAGTGTTGCAAGGATTCGAACCTATCCCAAAACCCGAGGAGACCACTCCCCTCCGTTCTCACCCCGAGAGCCAGAGCCCAGAGTATACAGAGGTGGAATGTCCTCTCAGACCTCGTCCTGGATGCCTAGCTCTTACCTGCCAGTATCCTCTGTCCGAAGAGGCGGGAAGACTAGTGTTGTCCTCTCAGAGGTCTCATGGAGAAGCCCCCTCGACAGGGTTCCCCATTTACAACCTCTGACCTCAAAGCCTGACGATCAGAAACGCAGTCTATGATGTTTAAAAATGTAATCTGTAATAATCAGGAATAGAATGTCTCCATGCCAAAAACACAATTATGACTGGACAAAACACAATGGCTGATGACCAGTGATAGAGCTCCATCAGGTACACAGTCTCATACGACAGCTTGTAGACTTGGTGCTTGCCCTCTCCACTGCATTTAGGCACCGGGGGGTTGTTCCCTGAGTTGGGAAGACAAACTGGGACATGCACCCATGTGCAGGGACTGCCTACGATGAGGCCTGACTCCAATTGCTCACCGTGTTTACGCACCGAGCAGTGTGATAGGGTGACAGTCACGTCGCCTGACATTCCACATGATTCGACACTTAGTGGGACGACACAAGCCTTACAATCTCCTCACGGACGTTAATGGTGTTGAATTCAAATGCCTTAATCCCATTGGAGTGGAATTCGTGAGAAAGCAAAGCAGGTGCATACTGCCTCTGAGTGCTTACATGTGCTGACCCCTCCCTCATCGCCACTCTCAACCAACTCGCACCCAGGAAACATACACAGGCCCTTCGTCGTCTCATAGAACCTGTCACCCCGGAGATCCCACAGGGATTGTTTGAAGCACCAACACGTTCGCACCAGGCAATTCACCCTTAGATCGCTGAGTATCTGGGCAAGACAGAACAATCCGCAGTAGTCGCGATAGCTTACCTCCGGATAGAACTCATTGCTCAGCCTCAGCATATGCAATCACACGTCAGAAGCCAGACCGACAGTCTACCAGCGGCACATGTACACCCCGTTATAACTCCCAGGGCCAAGTCAACAATAGATGTTACGCGTCCCCAGGTACACAGCTGAGAGCAAACAGTCTGAAACGGAATATCGTCCTGATCGAACTAAATTTTGTGCCGTGCCGCAAAGCTACCAGGCCAGTTCTCTATAATTGGATAGGCACCAGTGCCACGTAGAGATTAGATTTAATCAGTGTAAAGCCAGAAGGGTGCACCTGGCTTAGCAGCCGCCAAAACCTATCCTCCTTTGACAAAGTGCACGTCCAGTCTGCTGAGGCGTCACCCGCCAATATATATAAACACACACAGTTAAAAACCAGCTGATGGCAGGAAATGCAAATGGTATCCTGTTGTGCCACCATTTACAAACTTGACCATTCTGTCTGTCTTCTGTCGAAAATTGGCCTTCGTAGCCGAGTAGAATACATACTGCTTCTTTTTACAAAAAAAAAATTACTTTGGATTGGTTACTAGAAAAAAATTGACAAACCATAATTTAGCAAAAGATATGCCAAAATTGTATTTATTTCTGTCCACATGAATCTTGCACTGTAAAATAATGAAAGCTGAAATTTGCGATAATACAGAGAATCAAAGTGGAAAGGAACTGCAATTGTAATTTTGTTAAAATCAGCATATGTGTGATAGAAAATTCAATTGTACAGCAGTTATAATATAGGGATTTTAATACATCCCCATAAAAAAAATAAGTTCAGACCATTTATGAAAACCTCCAAATGCAGGCCTTAAAAATAAAACCATGCTACCAGGAAAAAAAATTTTTTTTTTCTAAGCTACTTTGCAAAAAGAAAATATGAATCAATAAAACAACAGATTCTATAACACTGCATAAAATTTATTTTTCACACACAAGAAAAAAAAAATTAATGGCACATAAAATACATAAATATTTCTGTACAATAAAAGGAACGACTAGATTTTACATGCTATAAAATAATTTGTACAACCTGAGCTCTACACTTTCACCATTTATACATAATACTGATTTTATGGAACAAAATACATACTAGGAATACATAATGGGTGAGTAAATATTATCACAGTGTAAAAATGTAAAATACATACAAGACAGACTAGTCTTTGAATAAGAGTGGAGTATTAGTGCCAGAAAACTGTTAATTTCCATAATTTACTTTATTTTGAATACAATAATGTCTTGAGAAAATTAATTTTTTGTAAATATGTATTACCTTAAAGAAAACTGTCTACTGTTCAGTAAATAAAATGTACAATAGAACCCTGATTTTATGAATACAGTGATTTTTAAAAGTGATTCTTGGGAACCCTAAAAAAATCCTGGAGATTTTATTAAAAGATATGAACAATTCTGAAGAAGTTGAAGAAATCGCATGGGAAAACAATTATAAATACATTTGTTAGCCTACAGCCAATAAAATATTGGGGTATTAATGTCACTGTAATTAACTGGTATGCCGCAATATGAAGGGGGGGGGGAAGTGAAATTCTGTTGAAAACTATGGGCAACATGCTACCAAACTCTGTCTCTTGCATGGTAGTCCTTCCATGATTCATGGCATTACAAAAGGATTCTTCATTATCTCCGAGGTTTCTCTACCCTCCCTATTTTAAATTCCTATTCTCCAATCCTATGTGCATAGCAACACATAATTACACATCCCACCTTTCACCCCTAACAGCACCCTTCACACTGTGAGCGTGCCATACTTATTATCAATCATCTTTGCTAGTTAATTTGAGGTGATTGCATTCTGGATATGTTTTATGATAATTTTTCTTTCTTTTTGGATTTTGAGTTCTGATTGCATTTGGAACTGACTGTATTGATTGTTAAAGACCTACTTACACCATGTTTATTGGATTATGGTTTTATTTAAGTGATGTGATTTCTACAGTATTTCGTGCTGTTCACACAAGATATGTTTTAATTCCACTCCTGTGAACTTTTCGGAATTTACAATTCACGAGGCAGAAAATACTGTCTACAGTGCTTGTAAAATTGATTCACCTCCTCCCCCAGCATGTTCATATGTGCACGTCTTAAATGTGCAGTGCCACACTGGGCCAAATTTAAAGCCTAGTTATGGGATGCCAAGTGGAGTTTTTCAATGCAATGGAAGTGGTTTACTTTTGACAGCTAGGCACTCAACACTTATTTAAACGTAATTTTTGGCATCCATGAATGGTTGTTCGTTAACTTCTGGGTTATGCTTTCACTCTAAAAATGTCTGAATACTAAAATAAAAGTATATTATTTTAGGAAAATCACTGATTTCCAGTAAGAAAAAACTCATAATGGACTTTGCTTTCGCTGAAAGATACACAATAGTTACATTTTCTTTTGCGAAAAGGAGTCATACACACCTTTGTGGGGTGTAAACTTCTGCCTATTGAGTTTAATTTATATATATATATATATATATATATATATATATATATATATATATATATATATATATATATATATATATATATATATATATATATATATATATATATATATATATATATATATATATATATATATATATATATATATATATATATATATATAAATCAAGAATCACAACACTTTGTCAAATCTGAGTTTTATTGTACATGAAAATTTCTTAATGTTATTACACAGAACTACTAATTAAGAAACTCATCTTAAAATATATTCATTAACATATGCAAATCCTGAATATGAAAATATAAAGCACATCAGGGTCTACAGCACAACATTATTTTAAAAATTCTACTTGAAAGTTTATAATGCTCAATTACCACTTTTAATACATCTCTAGTCTTTGGAATTTATCTTGTCTGTACGAGTGTTGACAATAATAGCAACAAAGTGAGGAATGTACTCATAAGACTTGACACTAGCAACACACAATTCACTTGGCAGAGCATCATTAAGTACTTTGGATAGTTATCATAATTATACATAGAAATTTGTGAATTTAATTGAAAAAATAGGGAAAACAAAATATTAATAGCAGAATCATGTAACCGAAAATAATTATCCTGGATATAACAACTTTAGTACTCATATGTTGAAAAACTTTATCAGCATCACATTCATGAAGACCATAATTAATAGCTGTGAAGTTATACTGCAATGTCCATGTAAAAAATATTAACATTCCTGAAGGCAGTGATCAGAAAAATGTACTAAACACTGATACAATGCTTCCTACCACATCAAGCCAATTACTTAATTTGTGGCAATTTTATTACTAAGACATAATCCCCCAACTGCCTGAAGTATAGTTTTTGTGGTACAGTAGACTCATAAAGTTAATACTGCTAAATGGAATTGCCAGATGATGGGCCTATTCTTAGGGAAAGGCTGGGTCAAGTCTGGAAAATCAATATGGGCAACCAAGCAGTTGTGAAATGTCACGTGCAGCTGTACTACTGTAAGCCTTCTTGCCATTAACGCATGAACTACAAGTGTTCAGCAATATACGTACAGTATTTTCTGAAGGAACACACAGTAACCGGGCAGGCATTCACATAATAGGTACATTTATGCACATCATCTCTCCCTCTCACACAGCATGATGCAAGCAGCTCATCACAATTAGAAGAATTATTGCTATAGGCCTAGAAATGAAATGGCACATACATTAGTATTTATATGTGGTCCAAACCTATGTAGGTACAGAAAATTCTAAGTATGGGAAATATGCTTCAATTATGAAACTTGTGATTAAAATATGCACAGTATAAGCCAGTCACCCCTCATAATTTATTCCAACCCCATTGGAAGACAATGGAAAAAAAATGTACTTTGAAAACTGACTGGCACAGCCCAACACCTGATATGAACATGCTAACTCAGTGATAAGAGGAAGATGCTGAGCAACCACACAAATGCCATCAGCAAAAACACTACCACCTGATCCCTACTGTCACTCAGGAAACATAACATTACCCCAACAAGCCCTAGTTCACTGCCAAAATGCTGCCACTAACTCCAGTATGCATAAACAAAAATTTGCCCAATGAAGACTTCCTAAATACAGGTGATGCATGGCAAAATACTGCGCAGCGAGCATGCACGCTCTAGTTTACGACTTCACCCCATCATCCAGCGATGAAAGCAATACGGGGCAAGTCACATGCCGGCAGGCAATTAATCTCATGGCTACAGGGTTGATCCAGACATTACCGACAACTACAGACATGCGGATATTTAATGAAGATTGTACAGCCCACCCATACGCGGACATGCGGAAGCCACCACCGAAGTCAAAGCTTGTTTTACCCACCGAGCCACCGACACTGCAGAGAGGAAGAAGATAATTAACAGGGATGCCATAAGAGAGCAGCACCCCTGCGGCCAACGTCGTCACTACTGCCCGAGTTTCGTAGAAAGGCAGTAAATATATCAACAGCTTCCAGAAAGGGAAATAAGAAATGCGTGGCACAGCCCACTGCCCTGTTTTAAACAACCACTGCGATATGAGGCTAGCAACCCCTGCACCCCTGGGACCGCACCCAACTACAGTTTGCACTACATAAGGAGAAGCCTCTCACCAGTCATGTCGGCCCAACCACCTGAATAAGGTCGAGGGGATCTCCAGAGTCTGTAGAAGACTCAACAATCTGCAAAGGCTCTCCAGTCTGCAAAAGACTCCCTCTCCAGTAGTCTGAAGAAGGTTCTCCTACCACCGACCAAAAGCTCCAACACCAACTCCACAGCCTGTGGAGGAAACCCATGGTGAAGCTCCAAAGTATCACGACGTCCCTACCCCTGCATCCTCACTCCCCGAGTCAATCCTCTGCACTTCGTGATAGCAGGCCGTACAAGTCGTCCCTTCTGGACAACCACCTCTCACTACTCGCTTTTAATTGCTATCAGAAATTTTGGGGTTAATTTGGTTTTATTTTATTACACAGGTTTGCCTTCACCTGCAATAACAAAGTAAATATTTGACATTCTTTAGAATTTATAATACAGAGCCAAGCATCCCCTTGTTTTCACATAGACGTAATAAATACGTTGTGGCAAACTGAAATTCTTGTGAGGTAGTTATTTTGTTCCTCATTCATTGTTCTAATGTGAGAAAGTGCAGTTTGTTCAGTGTAATTTGTGGCTCATTAGAATCGAACAACCTCTCCAGATCAGACACAAGTGGGACGAACTTCTTGGGACTCCTGGAGCATGAAGAAGGCTTTAGTCTGAACAAGAACGGGAACTCCTGAGGCGTGTCCGGTGCACCCGAGCCTGACAGGGAAATGCTCAATTATTTTCATTATATCATAAATGAATCAAATGTACAAGAAAGGAGGTGGGTGTAACAGCCAATTAAGACATCTTGCCCGAAGGGCACTGCAACATGAGTTAAATCAGTTCGCCATTGTAACAACCTACAAACAACACAATGAGCCTATTCCATTCAACTCCCTGCCAAGAGCGAGATTAGTCAACCCGATCAGGGAAGTACCACCCATCTCAGATGACTGGAGTTCACTCTAAGATTCTTTATTAGAGATTTGTTGGCTGTGGCCAGATCTCTAACACCTCAGCAATTTGGCATCTCCAGAACAAAAGCCAGAAGTACAGCCCGTGACACAACCATGCCCCATCAACAACACACCCCCTACCACATGCCAAGTACGCACCACTGCAGGAAAGGTATTTAATAAAATCATTCCCCCAAAGCCTGTGCGCGCACATAGGACAGTGACCACCTCGACTAACACACTGAATGCCCCTCCCCTTTTTTTTCCATCAAGGTCGTGTTTACCCACCCAAGGGCTGGCAGGCCAGCCTGCCAGTATCATACCGAAGTTACCTAGCCCAGAGACCACTCACTGAGAGACCACATAAGAATAACACTGGACTGAATTGCTGAAAGAAGGAATAAAGACTGTTTCTTTGACAATTACCATATTTACTCATGTATAACACGCCCTTTTTCCCCCAAAATAAAGGAAAAAATACTTTGTGGTGCATACTATACACAGTAAAATTTGTCATGAGGATGTTGAGGGAAGTGGCGGGACTGTCGTCTCATCTCTTGCTTTTACATCACTCCTCTCCCTTTTCTCTCTTTCTCTCTCAGGGAACCTTCAGTTATGCATAGGTCACAACCCCCCTTCCCCCCCACTAATGGCATCCTGTCACACCGCAAACCAGAGCTGCCACATGTTTACGGGCACCCTCCTCCTTGCTCTTAAAACCCACTTGTTGCTGGTCCATAATTCCGCCATCCCTCTTTGTTTCGGTGGCAGAGGCTAGGGAACCATATTAGAGGGGGGGGGGGGGGGGGCTTTTTTAGTTGAGAGAAGGGTAGTGTGACATTCTAGCATGGCAAAAAAAAAGCTAGCCTGTCACTGCTAAAAGGAGAAGGGAGAAAAAGAAAAACTAAGCCGGAAGTGGTGTTGAGTAGTAGGATATATGGTTTTTTTTTATTTTGACTTTATACACCCAAGTTATTTAATTAAAGTATTTTTCAAACATATTACAATCGCCATACATTAATGTAAAAAAAGAATAATTTGTTCCATACTTACTAACAGGGTGCCACCAATTTTTGGTGCTAATTTATTTTTAAAAAATTTCCCTGGAACTTGTTGCAAAAATCATTGTGTGTGCTATACAAGAGTGCGCGCTATACACAAGCAAATACAATACTTCACTATTATCACATTCATCTGCCAATGTTATGAAATAATTTATTTGTAAAATCATTCATGTTTCTCGAAACCAACTAACTTTGTGGTGCTTCAAAAGAGTTATTAAATATTAAGTTTAGAGTAATATTTCAATCAAGATTGAACTTACAATGTACTGAAGAATCCCTATTTAAACTTTACCTAAACTTTACCGTAAACACACCCGGACTGGACTGAAATAGGAGTGGAGTGAGTAATTCACTCCAGTAGGCAAGGCGAACTGGATTGTGGAATCCGGATTGAAAGTTTTCTGTGAAAATTGCGATAGGAGTGAACTGGGAATGAGAGCAAAACAAATGCTGCCATTTTGGAAGTGCAACGTTCTCATGTTTGCATGTATAGAGTTTTAAAATTTGTTTTAAGCAAATTCTAAGCTACATGGGCAATAAAATCCAAAGAAAGTAAATGCAAAATGTCTGAACCGAAATGGACATATAATTTTTTTAAGCATAATGTTAGAGAAACCAATATTAAAATTATATCATGGTAAAATGTATAGGATGAGAGAGGTTTTTGTAAGAGTAGAAAAAAATGCTTGCTTCAAAAGAATTATGAGAATTCTGGAAGAAAAACAACCAAATAAACTATAGTCTATTTTTCGAGTATCATTGTTTGCCAGTTCATGCAGTTGCTGAAAGATATCACTACTCTCAGCAATTGGTCCATGTTCAATTTATCTTCGCTCTTGATTACATGTCAATTTGGACTGCAAACTTTACTTTAAATGTGAATTTTGGTCCGTATCTGCTCCGTATTTGCTACGTTTTGACTCCGGTCCGAGTTCAGTCCAGACTGAAGTTGCTTTTACTATAAACATAGTAAAACATAATGGACCAAGCTATTTTACAAAGTGGCTGACACATGCCGATATTACGTTTCACTATAAAAGACACACTGAAAAGACATCTACTATCAACCATGTGTATTTAATGAAAGAAATTACAAAAGTAATTAATAATTGCTGGTAAAATACCTGACAACTCCAGAGACAAGCACATTTACAAGGCACGCAGTTCACGCTTTGCTCTGCAGTCACTATGCGTAGTTTCTCTGTGGTGAGGCAGAACACAGATAGTACCAATTGGGTTGGCTGCATGTACATATCTCTCTCATCGGAGGGAGGGCAAGATAGCTGCCATCCCCTAATCATTACCTATGCAAGGTCACTTGGTCCCATTGTGGTATTGGTACAATTCTTGTTCAGCTAAGCGAGTCATGCTAATTGAAACTGCATTATGACATTTACCTTTAACCATCATTTATTTCACATGTGCATAAAGCTTACAAAAATCGAGTAGTACAGCTGTTATAACAAGTTAACATTTAAATAACAAATAAACTGATTTTCTTAAAAGAGGCCAGTGAAAATGTAGATCGCACTCGCGAAAAGCTGCTTGGCACGCTGTGTTTAAGCTTTTTTTTTTTTAGAGAGGAGAGGACCTATATGTCCATCTAGGATATAATTTCTCTCAGAAAACTTGAATATATTAAAATTAATTAATAATAAATTTAAAAAACATATTTTTGCTTTACAAATGATTGAACAGAAACACATTTTTTGACTTTTTGAGGTCAAAGTGAGTCAAAATATGTCAAATTTGATCTTGAGAGTCAATTCATGGAAACCAGACGAGTCGTACAAGTGTATTTAACAAATACAATGCGTAATTTTGCAACCAAAGCTATGAAAAATGGCCTAAGTAAAATTTTAATGCTATTTTTGAATAAATTTTTGTGGGTCACAATTTGTCCAAAATCAAGGATTTTGTGCAAACTCCCAAGAACAGACCAAAATATACCCACATTATTCGTCTAGTGCAAGGTTTAGAAGGTACAGATTGTCGCATGGCGCTTTTGGCAACAATGGTGATTAAACGACTCTAGCTCATCCCTTCGCTTAGCCTTTGCTTTTTTAGCCTGGAAGTCAAGACTCATGTGCCCACTGCGGGCACTTCAAATAACCCTACACGTTGCCCAAGTATACTGTCCTGTACAACGGGCGAGCCCCAGTTCCCTGCGAGGACTAGATCCCTCACCCAGGGTGTGCCTGACTCAGCATCCGAACAAAAGTCTCGTCTATATGCACATAAGTCCTTACCACACTAGATGTCATGTGTCAAGGTTTTTTTCTTAAAGTTACCCACTTTACTCCTGTAGTAGGTTCATCATACTGCTGTAGGAAAAAGAAGTGGGATAGTGGCACTACAAAATCAAACATCTGAGCAATCTGTGAAAGAATGGCTGCAGCATGATGTAGCAGTTGTGGCAGCACAATTATTAGATATAATGTATGCAGTTGTCAGCTTACTCCACATACACCAGTAGCAGGACTGCTACTTTTGACGAAGGAACATTGCTATACTAACCTATATTCCAAAGTTTCTAAGGCAAGAAATTAATTTTTGGCAAAACCAGCATTTCCCACTCAAGTATAATAATTCTTTGCAGTTTTGGATTAATCTAGACACTATTCCCCTAAATTACAGCAGATGATTGGGTGTTCAATTTTGGTACATTGTGAAACACTAAAATATAACCATAATGAGGTAATCGGAGGACTTTAATAAATATTTCAGCAAAATTATTTTTATTTTAAATAATGAAAACTGTACATGACACAATGAAAAATAGTTCAATATTTTATATCCCACAATGCTTGGTTATTATAAGACAGGAATTGTTAATATTTTTGGGTAAGGGACAGGGGTAACCACACAACTTTATATCAAAATTAAAAATTATTCTGATTTGAAAAAAAATAAATAAGATTGTAGTGTACAGGAACATAATAAGTACAATACAGCAGGACTTATTAAAATACCACATAACAAATAAAAATAGATATAACAATATTTTGTAGAACACATCAGAAAATTACAATACTTAAATATTGGCATTGTTGTACATGAATAACTTACTACAAAAAAGTTCAAAGTTAAAATAATTAATAGTTCTGGCACCAACTCTAACGGAAAATAAAGGTCTCCATATTATTCATACTTAGTTTGATGTTATAATTATTGCTAATTTTACATGGTTTCACCAGGACTAGCTCAAAGAATTTTGCTACTAGGACAAATCAAACTATCCCCTTCAGCCCAACCAATCTCAACCAAGAATTAATTTTAATTCCTTCTTTTTCAGTGCCTGAATTTCTACAAACTGATAAATTTTCCATCAGTATTTCTTAAACTTCTTTAAAAATAAAAACTTGCTAAATCACACTTATTTGAAACAATGTTCAATGTGTCTCAAGTTAAATTTCAATGGTTCTCCACTTATACCTACAGAGAGTGAAAGAGAGCATGGAAAACAGAGTACGAGCGAGCAAGAGAGAGATTGTGAGAAAGAATCAGAGAGATTGTGAGAGTGAGGGAGCACAAGAGAGAGGGAGCATGAGAGAGTGAGCACGAGAGAGGAAGCATGAGAGAGTGAGTATGAGAGCAAGGGAGTGTGAGAGGGAGGAAGTGCGAGAGAGAGAGAGAAAGAGAGAGAGCAGAAGAAAAAGTTATTAGAATGCCAAAGTGACAAGTAGGTGAATTTTCCATCTTGTTTTTGTATAAACACCCATAAAATCTTCTTGAAACACATACATACTCATTTAGAAATAATTTTTAATTTGATTCTTTTACACGAACATATTGTTGCTTAGTATTTTTTAGATTTTCTTTTTTTTTAGGGAAACTATTAAGTTTCGTCCCTTAATATAAGCTTAACAGTTTCTTCCCCATAAATTTTGACATACTATGCTGCTAGTTATGACTACACATCATGTGCCAAGCCAAATAAGTAAGTAATATTACAAATGCAAACAAGTTTTTCCAGAAATTAAAAAACTTCCTAATTTTTTCCTTTTTTAATGACATTATTGATCTTAACTGAACTGTATCCAGTTTCGTAGAACCGACTAGGTTCCACATCAATATTTGGGGGGCCACGGTGGCTGAGCAATTAGCACGCTTGCCTCCCACCATGACAAACTGGGTTCAATCTCCGGCCGGGTCACCGGATTTTCGCAAGTGGGAATCGTGCCAGAATATGCTGTTGGTTGGCTGGTTTTTTCTCTGGGATCTCCCGTTTCCAGTGCCCCTTCATTCCTGCGCTGCTCCATATTCACCTCAATCACCCTCATCGGATCTCAAGACCTCGCTGTTAAGAGCCGCCCAAATCTCTTCACTCACTCACGTCAATATTTAGAGCAAGTTTGTAAGAATCTGCATAAAAAGGTTAAAACAAGTGTCCATATATTTTGTAGATGACAGAACATAAGTAATAAACATGAAAACTTTGGTCATCTCTGTATTTTCCTTCATATTCAGCAAATATATTTAGGATTGAATAAAGCTTGATAATGACGCCCAACGTATTCCAAATCTTTGATGTGCACTCTACAAAACGACTTTGTTTCATCTCGAGCAAAATGCTCAACCCTTTGGCAAGTCATTAACCCACACAGTACTGAAGAGGTGGCACACGTGCCTACAGGATACCTCATGGTGCAATGTCAGAAGCGACTATAGACACCTGATCCTAGCTTGCACTGTTCGCCAAGAATCTCCAAGAAGCCGTCACATCACCACCCCTCAACGAATATTGTACTGTTTGACTGAGCTGCCGCTCCCTCCAACCAAGGCCACGCTAGATACACAGCATGGCGAGGGAGGGCAGCACCCAGTCTACTTCTAACAGTGCCCAAAGATAAGTGATGATAGTGCCGCCTCAGCACTTTAGAATTTTCAACCCCTGCGGCAGAGGCTATCACTCCCCGCACCCTTGGCCACCGAGTTCCTATACGAGATTAGTTAAAAAGGGCTGGTGAGTCCAGCAATCTTCAGCCTCTGCTCCTCCTTTGCCTTTGTACTGGGCCAGAGGTAGCCATCAAGGTGCGCGACCGCTGGTACGTGAGCAGATTCCACCGTTTGCAAGGGCTGGAATCACTACCAGCTGAAGTCACTGCAGATCCCCCGCTTCTGGGAGACTGGACCCTTCAGAGGCTCCTGAAGATTGACACCAGAACCCGGTAACGGTCACGATGACGTCCCTTCAGGACCTCCTCTGCCTCACCGGACAGTGTTGGCATTGTCGACGCTACCTCTCCGGTAGTTGTCCACCCTATTTCTGTTCATTCAGAACAACTAGGATAGTTACGCTAAAGTCGTAAATGACTTTAACTAAAATCTCTATCACCTATTAAATTTCACCTTAGCTTTTGATCCAGGTATTGCTTTTATCTGGCCATTACGTTAGCCTTAACTTCTGTGTCAAGTTTAATTAGCTTACAAGATAATACATGGTTACAGGGACCACAGTGTTTTTTTACTCTCATAATGACGTGTGATGCATCGGCAGACTGGACAGGTACAACATCAGAGAGAGGTTTGATTTTGTTGGGTGCTAAGTCAGGCAGGCACTTCTGGAGGGTTTACTGGTTTGAGTCTAGTCTCTACATGGTACGGGTACTCATCCCGTGTAGAGAACCGAACTGGAAGCTTTGCAGCACGGCACAAAGTCGAGTTCAAGCAAGGTAACTTTACATTTCAGACTGGGAGCTCGTGGTGGTATAACTGGGTGACATGTACCTTCTGTGGTCAAATTGGCTTTGGGAGCATCGGTCGGGCATATGTGCGCAGCAGATAAACTACGGTTCAGACTCCTGACATGTGTTCATGCTGGTGGGGGCAAAGCAACTGTATCAATATGGAGGCAGGCCGTAGGTATTGTTGGAGGCTGATAGGGTTGGTCGAGGTATTTGGCAACCCAAGGATGGATCTCTTGGACTAGACAAGTTGGAGCCCTAAACAATTCCTTTGGCATCTCCAGCATTACAAGTTCAAGAAGATGACGCAGGGCTTGAGCTTGTTCCTTGGGCATGAGCTGGTTGATGTATGCAACAAGGGCAGGGGTCAGCTCCTGTAAACGCCCGGAGGCAGTCAGTGCCAGTTTTACCTTCTCACAAATAACACTACGGTAGGCGAAAGGCATTAGGAGTTCGCAACACCCCTCACATCCATTAGAGAAACACAGGGAATGTGTACTCTACTATGTGTCGAGCCACGTGGAGTGGTTGCTGAGGGAGCGGACACCCTCCTCACAGTGCTCGGCGCCTAAACACGATGGACACTGGGATTCCGGCCACGCTATCAACATTCTCTGCACATGGGTGTAGTTCTGAGCTCAAGTCTTCCCAACTCAGGTAACGACCCCTCTGGCGTCTAACCGTGGTGGAGAGGAGCAGCACCAAGCTGACAAGCTGAACTCGAGAAGCAGAGTACCTGAGTGTGGGCTGTGTTGTTCTGTCTACCGGGGTATGCAGAAAGTTTGACCGTAGCTATATGTGTGTGGGTTTGCAAAATAGTGTTTTGGTTCAAGTGAGTAGTTTTCCCGGTTCACCTGGGTTCCTCTAACAGTGAGAGGTCAACTGGCAAGGTGCAAAGTTTACAGGAAAGAGGTAACCTGGAGTAAGATAAATCAAAGTTTTTTACTTATTCAGGGAAATAAACATGTGGTGTCGCACTACCTTCTACGTTTAGCAAGAGCTTCAGGAAGTTTTAGCCTACGTGTAAACAGATAGAGGCGACCTGTGACTAAGCTAACTATGGGTGGGGTAGACGAGTGTTGTGAAAACAATTTTAACTGGTATTAATTCCCTACACAATTGTTGCCCAGAAGGGGCCGCAGTATCTAAGTGTGTAGACTATGTGGCGGTTTAATATCTTCATGGGGGACTAAGCATGTTTAGAAGGATGGTTCCAGCGTTCAGAGTGCAGTGGAGACCAAGGAGTAGATTTCCCTTTGGCACTAAAAGTGCGATGAAGGTTGGAGGGTAAAGCTAGGAGTGCAGTTGAACAGGCAGGTCAGTTCCAGCAACGCATGTAATGAAAGACTGAAGACTGGCCCTAAGCAAGCATCGTTGCCCACTATTTATACTCTGCTGGAGGCTTCCTCTTCACTCATTGGCTGGCGAGCTTGAAGACAAGGGGTGTAGGCCGGAGAGAGGGAGGTGGTGATAGCATAGCTTCATGGAGCTGTGACATCACCAGCCCGCTTGAAAAATGAAGGAAATGGCGAAGCATACTGGTGCAGCCATCTAGCAGTGTGCAGTGGAACTCACTGCCTTCATTGCATAGTCTCTGTGGGCTGGTGAACAATAAAATTTGCCAGCTGAAACATCCATTCTTGCTGCGGTGAGCAGCAAAATATCCTGACATCTTGTGGCAGCCAACAATAAAAACTCATTTGTAATCAGATGCATGGCTATGCTTACTGATGAGCTGATGTCTTTAAAATACCATTGGTGCCAAGAGGTAATGCGTCAATAATAAAACACCTGAGTTTGAAACTATTCTCTGCATACTGATTTTCTTGAAGTACAGTGTTATACCTACATAAGGACACCTGCCAAAGTGAAGCCGGCAAACCGGTCAGCACAACGTTAAACATACAGCCAGTAACTGTAAGTGGCCACCCAAGCTCTGCCAAAAAAGGTACAACTCGGTAGAGCCTATAACACTAGGAATTCCTCCACCAGGAGAATCAAGCAGACTGGGTTATTCTCTACTCCACCACCGCATTTTTAAGGGGCCAGAACGGAACTGGAATCAACATGGACTGATCGACCCCCTGTGGATACCACATCTGGATATTTCCTTTCAAACAGCTTGATACACTGCCCAACTCTCTGTCCACTGCTCTCCTAGGGCCAGACGAAAGGGGCTCAATGTAACCGGTCTTGCCTGGGAGATTGTGAATTACTCAGAAGTACACAATAGGGATGTGAGTTACTGGCTTACCTTTCGCGAGGCTGTATTAGTTCCTCTCTTATGCTGTACTCCCGGAAGGGAGGTGTGTGGTGAACATTGAAAAGAACTTCATACATCTCCGAAGGTAATTCTACTTGCAAAACCCTATCTCCAACTGCCTTCAGCAGTAGTGTAACCAAGCGGGGCAGAGTTCATACCGCTCACCCTACAGATGGGTCTCACCCCTTCATGCTACCCACACCTTTGTTCCCCCCTTTGATCAAATTTAAGGCCATCCTCATCCCAACTTAGAAGCCTTTTCAAGGGGTGAAGAACCTCCTCTTGGCATCGCAAACCCCTGATTGTGCAGTCCCATTCATCCAACCACAGTTGTCAGCAGCATACCACAGAGCCAGAGTACTTCACCGTCCACAAGTAACCAACGCGACGATCAGTCCTCGCCACGACAGGGTAAGTGTCTCCAGCCGGCAGCACCACTACCTCCAAAGAGCAACAAGCCTCCAGTTAATTGTGTAAACAAGGGTCAGTAGACTCGTATGGCGGTGAAAGTGGTTCTGGATTTTGTATTTTGTACCCCTGAGACAGGCCACCAGACCCATTCTTTACACTGGTCCTGTGCCAGTCAAACATTAAGGCACTCAATTTCGTGACTCTGGTGTCACGTAATAAAACTGTCACGGTGACTAAGACTTCCGCTTTCTCATTTAAACGTTGAGTGATGGTCATCTTAGATCATTATTTGACATGGCTAGCCCCTCTAAGTAATTATTGTTTCAATTATCCTCCCCCCTGGGCACGCATCAATACAACATTGACAGACTTGAGGAGAGACCATTTAGTACAGCTACTAAGCAAATTTCAGGACTTTAGTTATAATAATGTTGTTAAATAAAACAATAAATTGTGCAGGCTTTTTAATTTTACCCACAAAAAGTTCTAGGGGACAAATCAGGACTATACTGCAACCTAGTCTCAATCTCATGTTTTTAGGTGATGTCCAATGCAGAATCTTTTGTTATAGACTTTCACCATCTTGACCGACTTTATTGCACAACAAAACTTAACTGAAGATGATGGAAATAATCCATTCCACAGTTGTGACTGGTGTATACTTCAACAAGCTACCATTTAACCAACATGAACCATTTCCTGTAGATCCCAAAATTCTGTATGTATTATGTTCCCTGCAAAACTGTACCTAGTTTTAAAAAGTCTTCTTTGTACGTGATAAATGACCCCATTCTGTATTATTTCATTCCTACGAGTTAATTTGCCAGTAACATATAGCCACTAAACTTCTGTACAGTTGAGTCAGCCCTGGATTACCAACAGACTTACTCTCAATGATTTTCTTTATGATTTTTAAAATAGTATACAGTAACAAATTGTACATATTCTGGCAAGAACAGTGAACACATTGTTTTCACAATCTCTATGACAGATTCAAGAACACAAACTGAAAGCAAATCTGCAAAATATTTCTTAATATTTATATATCTTGCATGTTGTATCAGTAATTAAAAACAAGTAACTTAAAATATTTATCTGATTCTCTCTTCAAGATCACACATTTTTTAACAAACACTTAAACATATTTTACAAATAACTTCTTATTATTCACTAAAAAACAATAATATTTACATCTAGCTGCCAATAAAATTTCCTTAGGTAATACAATCCTCCAATAATCTGAGCGCAAATATCTATGTGAATATCTTAAAAATAAACAAAGTCAAATACAAAGCAAACATATTTTTTTACAATGTGGTTAACAATTTCACTTGTATTAACTCCAGCAATTACCACATGTGTAGTCAAATACCACAATGGTACAAATATAAAATTAATATTAACATTTTTGAATGAACAAAATAACTGTTTGTGAAAACATCTTACACTTTTGAATGCAATATTTTGCCATACCATACCAATTATGGATATGTCAAGGTCAAAAGAGTCTTCAAAACATGTGGCCAACATGGCAGCATTGCCTTACATGAAACTGCACTGCTACGTTTACATGTGATTCTGGAAGTAGTAGCCAAAAAATAAAACATTATATGATGTTCACATGATTCTATGGCAATACAAAAGAAATAGGTACGTAACATTTTAGGAGTCATTTACAATTTAAATTTAAAGTCTGGTGAAAATTTTGAAATGCTCAGGCTGCAAAAATTACATGCATGTGGACCTTTTAACAAATTGTACATAATCGGTGGACACTGTCACAAATGAAAGATGTTCATGAAACAAGGCAACAAACTTCATATGTCTGCGAAACTTCGTCAACAGCTTAATTTAAACCTCCAAATCCTTAAAACAAATTGGTTAATTTTTTGAGATAGCTAAAATAACTTTCTTCATCTAAACTTTTTCTAGAGTTTTTCTAATATTATAAATAAAAAGGTTTGCATACATTCCTTAGAAATAATGGGTTATGAAATCATCCTTATATGTTTGATGCATATGCATACATGGTCAAGGGCACGTGTGTGCATATTTGGTTTTTATAAATTTAATGAATGCTTGTCAAGAAAATATATTTTGGCAAAAAATGTTATGAAATACAAGCATTTTGGTCATGCATTAAAACAATACAGACATGATGCATCATTAAAAAAAGTCACAATATCAATGGGAAATCTTTTTTTGAAAATAACCATAACATTAATTTGTTTCTATTTCTTAACAGCTTGCAAGCTTAAATCCTACAGACAAATACTGTACAATATTTGTTACATTCATGTATCAGTTGATAAAGTGGTTATCACTAACATTCATATTAAAACATACTTGAAACTGCTCTACAGGTTTTAAGCATACAAAGCATATTACTATATTTCAACACACACTGCACATTCCATAGCTGCACTGCCACCAACCAAAGACAATTTTGAAAATAAAGTGTTTTTAAAATTTAGTGATAATTGCTGAAGTAGATAACCACATATTCAACATCAACTAATAAGGATGCAAACAATGAGAGATGAAGTACATACACACTGTGATTCATACTAATCATAATACATAATCATCCTTGACTGTTTGCAGTCTGCAGCTGGGTTTGTTTACATTTATACTGTTTATTTTATATAAGGACTAAACCACCACCATCCAAATTTTAAAAAATGTTTTGGAACTATCAATAGCACTGGAAAATATTTTACTATAATGCACAACCACATCTGCTTTATTGCTAAACTGCCTAATTGTGTAGTAGTGGCATGTTTTAAACATTTCACTACATAAATATGTAAGTTTAAGTTTCTAAATAACAGTACACCTTGATGACTGATGAGACACTCAACCACTGTGCCAATTCCAGAGCTTTACTCCACAAGCATGTATTATATAACAAAAGAGCAAAACCAGAAACTACACAGACACACTACTGAGGTGATCTACATGACACATGACACACTGTGATGTTACAATGCTCAAGAGTCAGTCATAGCATTTAAGGTTGAAGTAAAGTAATTGTCTATGGAGCACTGCACCTGACTATACAAGGTGAAGAACTCATAAAAAAGTAGTATAGACAACATAAAAATTGTCAGAAAAGTGTGATATATGCTGTGTATGAAAGATGAATGTACATATTTTTCAACATTTTAAAATATTTTACTAAAATAAACTTTTTAAATGTAAAAAAGTAATTGATTAAAATAGTCTGTATTTTTAACTAAATTTAGGCGCATTTCCATTCTGGATGTCTCAGAAAGCAGAATTTGCAAGAAAATATTCATCATGGAATATCGTTATAATGTTTACTAGGATTGTGTGTATAAAATTATAATAATAATCTAGGAAATTATTTTTATAATTATTTTTATGTGCATCCATTTGTCACAAACATTTATGGCTGAAACTGATGGAAATAAAGTTAACTATAAAATTTATACGATACATTATCTAGAGATGGAAAAAAATAATGTAATAATTTTTAGGTGAAAATTCGTGAAAAAATGAGAAATGTAGTTTTTATAACATAACGATGCGAAAACTGACATTTCTTGTAGAATTGTCCTGATATCAACACTAAGTATTGGTATCGGCCGATACTTCACCAATATTGGTATTGGGGTATCGGCAATGGTATCGGGATATCTGTATCGGAAAACTTGGTATCGGAACAACTCTATTTTCTTGTGAAAATGGTTCAAATGTGATTTTGGCATATATAGGGCACACATTTTTGCAAAAAAAATGACTTAGCTTTTCACTCCTGCAATAATTTCTTCACTCACCTTCATACACAAATCAATTTTCATCCTGCATGCGCAAAATGTAAACATGATAGAGTTTGGCCATAGGTGCCGTACATAAGAAAATAACTATGCTGCTGTACAGGAGAAAGAAAGTTTATGTAGTTTGCATGCCCACTGCCGCACCATAAATGCACATTGATAGACGCCATTTTGTGTAATATGTTGCCATGGTTTCGCTTTCTCAAGTCACATTACCATCTGTGGAATAGTAATTGTGTGATGAATATTTGGAAACATTGCAACATAATACAAATTTTCTGTCATAAATGTTTTGTAGGCAGGGAAATTAAGTGAGAATTTCATTTAAGGAACAAACTTTAAATATAATAGATAAAAATGAGTAGCCATATGATTATTAAATATAATGACTGTCAAAAGTAAATAAATAAAATATGTTTTACTGGCTGTACAGATACTACGTGGCCATCAAGTAGCGTTTACAGTTTGTTTCTGTGCTAAAATAACCCCCACAAAATAACAAGAGACATTTTCACATTATGCCAGCGCAAATATACTGGGTAATTATTACTGCTTACGTTTTTGAAGCAGTTTCTGCCTTATTAAAGTTATTCAGACCTGTCTCTTCATCTGAACTGTAATGCCAAAATTTAAGGCTACTCCTGAGTTGCGGGCAACAAAATTTAAATCCAAAGGATTGTACGTGTCTAATAAAGTTGTGTTTTACAAATGGTGCAATTGCAGAGTGGACCACGAAAGACGCGAGACTGTAAAACATGTGCAAAGCAAACATCCTATAATATAACTGTTGCTGTACAGTATCAATATAGTTGAGAATTGTTTTCAATGGTGTACTTTTCGTTGTCCTTGAATTTTAAGCGACTTAAAACATTTTTAATTTGAAGTTTTGCATTTTTTTGCAGCCACAACACCGTAAAAAAATATATTTTTTATAAAAACACAAAATACCAAAATTACTGATTTTTATAAATGAAAAAATTATTACTATGATTTTATTTTCACATGATCTCAGTAAATATTTTACAGTATCAAAATAGTTGAGAATTGTTTTCAATGGTGTACTTTTCATTGTCCTTGAATGAGCTCAAATTTTGTTAAAAATACAGACTATTTAAATCATTTTTTTTACATTTTAAAAGTATATTTTAGTAGAATTTTTATAATGGTGCAAAATATATACATTCTTCTGTCATATACAGCATAAATCACAATTTTATGACAATTTTTATCTTATCTGTACTACTTTTTTAAGAGTTCTTTATGTTGTATAATTGGGTGCAGTGCTCCATAGGCAGTTGTTTTACTTCAACCATAATGAGCATTTGCATTCACTGCCACAGCTTCATAAACACTACAAAGCACAAAATACATGCTTATATGCTTATAAGAGTGATCTCACTCCACAATGTCACGTGTTGCAACACCTGCACACATTAATGCTCCACAGCATTACACAAAACAAAATGGTTGTGGAATACGCACAATCGAAAGCACAGTCATGAGTGTGCCATACATGTAGGTTTTACATCAAAGCTATTATTCTATTTGTAATATTCTATTGTCAATACTGCAAACCCAAAAAAAATTATCTCACCCAACCACTAATTAACAATTATGGCAGTGATTATGGTTACAAATAATTGGACAAAAAAGTGGTGTGCAGTATATTGAAGTGTTTAAAATAGCTCGCCAAATGTGTGCCTATACACTGCATTAAATATAAGACATTTCTTGAAGTTGCACCATTACAGTCAATTATAAAAATCAAATTAAATACCTACTGGAACATTAAACAAATTAATACTAGAATAAATACCATGAATTATATGCACAAAATGATTTGAGCAACTTGATATGTAACGTTTATTCTGCACTCTCCAGATTAATGGGGCACACTACTAAATTGCAGATAGAAAGAAAAATACTTTATACTAAATATGTATTTAATGATATTACACAGGCCAGGGATGTGAACGATACACTTCAAAACTAACAGTACTTTGATTTTACTATACAAAGGAATGCTTTTGAAACTCAACATTCCTTTTATCTACAAGATAATAAAGAATGGCAGAATACGGTAACATATTTTGACAAACCTTAGTCTTCACTTCATAACATCCTTTACATTGATGCTTTCTGACTTCCACACAAAACATTGAATGAGCCAAGAAATATTTTCATGCTACCTCAACTTACTATTCTGTACTGAAACTTCAATCAACAACAAATTGTAGCACGCAATATCAGGTCTGGATTGAAAACGTGCATGAATTTAAAACATTCTTTTTCAACTATATAATTTATTAAAATAACTCGGGAGGAGTTTGTTGGTGTTTTGATGATACATCAGCAATAAAACTTACACATTTGAAATAATCGAAAGCAGTGTGATTGTCCGTGTTTCAATGTATATAGTATATTCTCTGTTTCTTCACACTTTTTGAATCAAACCTTTGAAAAATCACTCCATGTATAACGTGTCTGATTGTTTACTAAATCTCACATGCATCACAAACATGTTATGCCTTTTTTGACATAAAATGCTGTATTTATGGTTACCTTGAAATTCTAATTATATTTTACTTATAAGCTATAATATTTCATTTATAATTAATATGAATATAAACAGGGAGAAAATAGGTTTATTGGTGATGCCCAGTAATAAATAGTCCTTAAGCAAAACACGGTTACACTTGATGCGTGCTGCTCCTACTACTAATTAACAATGATTACGACTCATTGCTAAGGTTCCTACTTCCACTGCTACAGACGTAAGAAACAACTATAGAGAATATTAAACATGAATTCTCGGCTGCCTACTCTACCAGGCAACATGAACTTATAAGCGAATTCTCGTCTCCTGAAGGTTATGCGACCCAGCAGGCACACCGCCCACCCTACTGCGCTAAGAGCCTACAAGCTGCCCGGGACCTCGGCAAGGCTGAGCACGCTCCAAAGATGCACAAAGGCAGAAACACGACTACAAGCTGACCCAGTTTTTCACCCCACACCAACCAGGGCAGGAAGATTCGCCCTCTCCCACAGCCGCACCGGCAGCCTACAAGCTTCACCTGTATACGCCCAGACACTGCCGGGCTCGGACAGTCATTCTTGTTTCTTCTCTCACGAAATCCCCGAGCATTGCCTAGTGCTGGAACCTACAGAGAAATTCCAAGCTTTGAGTACGTCCCCAGCGGCTACTTCACCATCGACGATCAGTCAACCCGACAACCAGCGAACACACTCACCAAAACGTATTAAATTCACTTTGTCTCCTCTAGATATCTTTAATAGAACAGTTTAATAGTATATATATTTTACTGTCTAGATTTAACTTTCCCCTTTACAACCTAGAACCAGGTCGCCTACACCTGGCCAGCGTAGTTTCCTTCAGAACACTACTATTTGGTAGGAGGTAGCACGCGTCACATGTTTATTGACTCCTCAATAAACATAGTTTGTTTCCTATAGTTCAGCTTTTCTTTCATACAGATTCATACTGTTCGTCTGCTAGAACAGTTTATGACGTGCACCACTAACAGGAACTGGGACTGTTTATATAACCAAATTAGCTTTTACTACAGGTGCCCTTCAGGAGCCCGTCAGTTTTCTCACACACCCATTAGACGGCCATCTGTTGCTTTCCAACTGTCAGAGCACTGTCTAGTGCTGGCAGAGAGGAACAAAGAAGCCACAACCACTAGCAACACCTTTATTCAAGGAGGGGCAACAATCCCAGGTTACTTCTTTACACCAGAGCACTGTTAGTGCTGGGGTAACTGTAACTTGAGTCCTGCCACTCATTCGTGTATGAACGCACATCCAGTGGAGGCATTGGTGACCCACAGCTCCCCGTCTCTGATCAGCCCACATAGCGTGGGAGATCAGTGAAGACTATTACCGAGCCTGTGTCAGCAAGCCAAAACCGGACATACACTCAAAGGTTGTTCCTCGTTATGGTGCATCCCATATATTGTAAGCATCGACTCTCTGCCCTACCAGATGAGGCACTGCAAAAAGCTTAGGGAACAAAACGCAGTGTTCCTTGCCGTCAAACAGTTGAGTGCACTACCTCATCCCACGAAGGAAAGGCAGGTGGAACGGGACAGCACCACCCAACTTAAACACCAAGCAGTCGCGCCTGCTCCGGTCCTTGTAATAAATTTGTTGCCTTGCTTGTGCATTCATCCATCGTGCCACCCTGTGGTAAGAGGGCTGTTAAATCATACTGAGGCAGGGTACGGCTGGGCAAATACTAACTTCTGGAGCTGTGAAGCCTACAACTGGAATCCCCCCTTCGGAGTGAATCGAGCTCCCCACTACTGGGTGAAACCCATATCAACCACAACACCCAAGACGACAGTATAATTGTAGCCAACACTCCTCGCCTCCCGCCTTTTAACAAGAGCCAATTACCCTGCTTTTGGTCTAGCGGAAAAATCCTCGACCAATGTGCCTATCAGTCTAACCGGGTACACGTCACACTGAGTGTGGACGAATGCGGTGCGCTGTCCCTTTGGTGTAATTCTCTACACTTCTATAAGCTTAATTAGTATGAGGCAGAGGAATATCCTGGAAGCAGAAATTTAGCAGCGCTTCAGACAAGTTGGAAGTAACTGCAAAGGGACAATAATATGTATTTTCTGACAAATAAGATGACACCTTAGATAAAGGTAATCTATCTAGCTATGATACTTTTTAAACCAGTAAGCATTAGTATGTTAAGAGTAAGCATATTTGGCATTATTAAGTATAACACAACGACTTATGCAATGGTTTGTACTATTTTTAACACGACTCTGTCAAAAATCTTACAGAAAATATTTATGTAACATGACATGTGGCCATGGATTGTTATGACACATGTCAGTGCAATAGTGTAAGTACGCTGCATTTTAAATTTTTAACATTTGTCACAAGGATGTGAATTATTGCAACACTGTCAGCATACAGACACTGGAAGCAATGAAGTCTCTCTATATGTGATATCCCTCCACATAAAGACAAACACTAACTATTTTCCTAGCTGGCTGAGTTTGTGTTAGACAGAACTACACATTTAATTTATTCTAAACAACTTGTGGCTAGCTTCATACTTAGGTACAATTATTTAGTGACTTCTTGTATTCCAGAGGTAGCCGGTGATGTCAATTAATGGGTGTTCACAATTTGCCTTTAAAATTTTATAGGGCACGAGATTATTCTAATTTGACAGTCGCAACAAAATTTAGATGAGTGTATACTTTTAGACTGAACGACCACATTGAAAGTGATTTTTTCCTACAGACTTTTTTATTCCAATTTCAAACAATTGCCAATTATTAGCCTGTTTGCATAAAAGATACAACACACACCAAACCTCAGTATGTATCATTACACTTTTAATACAACTTTCACAGCTGAGCAAATTAATCTCTCAGCACATTTTCTAATGGTTCAAATAAATGTGTATAAGATATTTTTTTTTACTTGAGTGTGAGTCTTGAAACCTGACGCTACTGTACTTACCTATTTTCATGAATGTCTGAATATAAACTTTTGTGTCTTCTTACTATATTAATTTTTAAATGTAACTAATAGGTACATAAACTTTTAATATTTAACTTTTCTTCAGTTTTCTATCTGCTAGAATTATTTGAATAGAACCATTGTATGGCTTGAAAAAAATAACTCACCTTTCCTTATTCAAGTCAGCACACAGGAATTTTAAAATAAAGGGATGCTATTCTTCAATAAGAATAATTATTTTTGCAGCAAAAAAAAAAACCCAAAACAACAACAACAACACTCTCTCACAGGTATTATCCATTATTAAAAAACTATTTTATATTTTACAACAACAAAAACTTTTTATTTAATACTCCTTTGCATTTAAGTGCAATAAACTTGGATTCATTTTATTTTCATCTGGAAGGTTCATTAACTGTTAAGCATTAATATGCTTCTTGCCAGCCAAAGCACATCTTCAAATATGCTGACATCTAGTGGGTAGCTGCCGGGGTGCTAACTTGCTTCGTAAGTTAGTGCTGCTGCCAAGAGTCAAATAGTGGAACCGCATTAACAAGGAAAAAAGAGGTGAGCACACAGTGACATGTGCTTGCCTTCAATGGTTAAAATTGCCATAAGGAGCAATGTCATTTGTTGTGCGTAAGCTCAGATAGTCCAAGAATAGACCACAAACCCACTGTGCATATTACAGCATTGCAACATCACAGCTTTCAGAATAAAACTGCCGGACATTCATGAGGAGTACATATGGAATAATAACAATACTGACTCTAAAAAAAAAGTAAAAACCATCAAAATTTTACACAGAAATGATTTACAGAAAACTAGATGTGTATGTATGTGCTCTTAAGCTCTTTAATGCTGGCCACTACTATTAATATCTTAATAAGTCTCTATTTTACCCACTAGTCAACTGAAATTACCAAAAGATGAGCAACAGTACTGAATACTCAAGCTGTTTAAGTTTGAATACTTCTCCATTACAGCCACCTGTTGTAAGACAGCAAAAATACATCTTCCACCCCTTTAGCCACTCACACTTAACATATTTATTTATTCCTCTTAGCAGAATAACACAGGCATCTACATACTGCCATGCAAGATCACCAGCACATTACAACTAAGAAAATGTTACAAATTGTATTGTATGTCCTGCAGCTATATATAGAACATATACATATATCAGGACTCCAAAATATTATACTGTTGTTAAAATTATTTGTGGGCTTACAAATCAAGTTATACCAGACAATGGGTGTAAACCATCTCCAGTCATGCTGCCTCACACACGAACATGAAGCCTTTGAACGAATGACCGTTTGGATTGACAGCTATGGTCACATTCAGGCACATGAGAAACTTTAAAGAAATTAGCCAATGGTAAAGTTGGAATGACCAGAGAATAAACCGTGCTAAGCATATCCCATCCCAAAAGCCCACCAGATACCATAGCAACGCAAGACCATTGGGAAACAGCACAGTAGACCTCACTGAACCACTTACAAATGGAGGAGCCAACGTAAAACAATCCCAGCTCATAGTAATATCTCTAGGTGGACTGAAGAATTTCTCCTTAGTGTAGAAGTACCGTGGCAACTAATGGAGGACTGTAACTGACTGTACAACGTCTACAACCTATTAAAAAGTAGCACAAACACTACCAAAATTCTCAAAAAAAAGACTATTTATATTAAAAATGAAAAAAACGAATGTAACACTGTAACATATTTAGCTAGAATTTACTTATTTAATGTTTATAAAAATCAATAAGAGTATGTCTTGCAAAAAAAAAAAAACCCTTCAATTTAGGCCATTCCAGTTGTGTGCTACAAACACTTACTAGCATTTATATTTACAAGCATTTTTGATAACTGATTTAATGAACATCTGTTTGTTATACAAATTACAACTTTTTCTCTCTATCTCTCTCCTCCCTCCTTATCCCATTTTCCTAACTGCACCTGATTAATGAAAATGGGAATGGTTGATTGGCAACATATGAGGCAGCCCCATATAGAGTGAAGAATGACATGTCACATGTCTAAAGCACCAATGACATCAGAGTGTTAGTCGGGGACTGGGAACCTAGGAGGCATGTCTGCCAGAACTGTCCCGCAGTTACTAAGACTTCACAAATGCTGGGTTTGCAGCTACACCAGCAGGACATGGGACCCTTACCACAATCAATTCTTATGCCATGTTGCCAAGTGTCACCTGCAGGACAAGGCCACATGTCAACAGCTCTGGACACCCCAATCATGCACACAGGATCTCACTGAGGGCAGCTAGCAACAGCTATGGCAGACCCAACTACCTTCCTCGCCACTACTTGGACAAGGAGATATCTGGACTCTCCCAGATGAAGGAGAAGCAACTTAGCAGCTACAGCATCTTAAATATGTACTCTGCCACATTTCCCAACCTCAAGTTACCAACATTGATAGATCAACCACCTGAAGTGGAACCTTCCCCGATTTTCGGAAGCCCTACGCAGTCATGCTGATGGCTTGCTGGTTCCAACGGGGTCCCCAGCACTTTCATGATCCAGAAACCGAGTGAGTATCGAGAATCAGCTACGTGCCTTTGATGCAAAGAGCCAACTGAACGAAGGGGTCACAAAGTAACTGTTATATAAATCACATAGCTAGGATTTTTTACATAAATATTTACAGTAAATACAGATTTGACAGATTTACAGTCTTTTGAATTTTTCATTAGCAAACCGAAAATACATCCAAAATATCTGATAGCCAAACATAATAAATTCATATTATAAAATGCATTTTGTCTGGCTTATGCAGTATGATGTAGGGCAACTTAACTATATATGAGTCTTAAATTACTTGAAGGAACTTATTTTTATTGTAAACAACATACCTTTCATGCTTTTCAAGTTTAAATCAATTCACTAGTGTGCAACTCCCCAAAACACAATCAAAAAGTTGGAACAATTAGACATTATTTCTATCTCAGAATGAAGTTTTCTACAGTACTTGATTTTGTCATTTTATACAACCTTTAATACTACACAAAATTTTGTTTTCATTTAAATACAACCTGCTCCACCGAGTACTGACCCATACTATACCCGAACAAACACTAACCACTATCGGGTATCAGATATCCATATGAGTGGCATTTAGCAGCAGAATTTTTCAGATGCATATGCATACCCAAGCAAGGACTGGAGATACTAGTGCCATCTCCAATGATGTCGCCATGCTTATCATACATCGAGGTATATCCGTAGTACATTATATTACATTACATTGCGACCTGTAGTTTGAAATTTATGAGTAAACATCAGAGGCAGAGAGCAAGCAAAACATTCTGTATAATAGCTTTGGGAAAATTTAAATATGGTTTCTATAAGAATCCAACATGAAAAGTTATGAACAATGCTTCTCTTTCCTGGTGTGTAATGTTTCCAAGCATAGATTTACAAGTAGATAGATAAACTGAATAAAGTCCATCCATTTTAAATTTTACCCTTAAATTTTTTTATGCGAAGGTGTCACTGAATTGATACAATTCTTACAAACAATCTGTTTTTGTCTGATATACATAAAACATTTATCCTTTTGAAATCAATCTCGAGACCATTGCGTGAAGTACTGCATTTTTACCATTACTGGCCAACAAACTTGAATGACCTAAGGGAGTAAAAGATGAAATGCAACAGAAGCAAGCTTGTGGAGAAAAAAGAATATTATCAGATACTTGAGAAGCAAGAATTATAAAAAATACTTGTAATTTACAGAAAGCTGGCTAAACTGTTTGTAATGCAGCAATTGTGCAGTATACACAATATTCAATACCTAATGGTAACAAATTCTAAACGTACATAATTCTAAAAGTACAAATCGTACTTAGGGCTATTCATATACTGGGATTCCTTAATTTAAAATTATTATATGCCATTTTTACAATTTCTACAACTTGTATACTTCAGAGTAAAATAAGTGAATGAAGAAAAAACTTTTGCTTTTAAAAAACTTCAAGATTATCATCTTTCATTGTTTAGTATGTAGTTTAGTGTGTAGTTTTATAAAACACATACATTTTATGCAGTTTTCTTATAAAATGATCTTGCATATTGCACAAAGCTTTCAGTGCATGCTAAAAATTTCAAAATTAAAATAGTGCAAGTGCACAGCACACATTGGCAAATGCAGTAAAAATGTCATAAAACAACCTATAAACTCACAGCTTTATTGCACTAGCTTCCTTGTACTTTCACATACTGTGAAGGGGCAAGAGTGGTGAAAGTTAACATTCATTATATCATACTATGAAACTGTGATGTAGAGCAAACAAAAATATCTTCAGCTATGAATTTACTTTTCTTGGACAAAGTAAATGGAGAAATCTTTCAGTGCCCCAATAAATATACTTTAAAAAATAAATTTAAAAATGTGCATTAGTTATTTTTTATGCTAATAGCAACAAATCGTTTGAGATTACTAATGTCTGTAACATAACAGAAAGGAGAGACGCAAGGACGAACGGAGTCTTCCACCTGCTGCACGATGCACTGCAAATGCACCCAACTTGTAGTCACTGTCTTGCCTGCCACTATCATGACACCTGCCAACTCTGGCTTCGATTCAGGTTCGTTCTCCCTGAAATTTTGAAAAAATAAGCTGTGAGTTTGAATTTGCTCACAACAAATTAGATGAGTTAACAATGTAAACTATTGATCTATTAAGTTTTCTTTTTGACAAAAATTCTGAACTGGTATGTAAGTCAGAAAAAATTCTACTGTAGCCTCTAACTGGCCAAAGTTGAAACCATAAGTGTTTTAAGACCGCAAGTTAAAAGTCATATTATTTGATAGTTTGATACAACAAACCCAAGCATGGCAAGACAATGTGCATCAAGCTGGGTCAATGACAATGCGTCAACCACCCTTATAAAATAAAACAGATTGTAAAATCAAGTGTAAACCGACTACAAGTAGCACAAACTTTACACTTTTGTCTCCTTTTTAAATTAATTAACATTCACAACAAAAGCTTGCTACACACATCATCACACCAATTCTGCTGAATAATATTTTATAGACGTGAAAAAATAAATTGCGTTGTGCATTACTGCCACTTCATGTAATATAACATTTACCGAATACAAAAACAGTCAAGAGCTTCGTAAGTGGTGCAAAGCTTGCTCATTAAAGACATTACAAGCATATCAGATAAAGTTGTATATTTTCTTTCATTGAATTAAGAAAGCAAATACAAAATTAAGATAAATCCTGCATTTGGAATACTACAACAAATAAAAAATAATAAGTAAGCATACTGTCATCTCGCAGAAGTAAAGGCGCAAGAATTAAGGCACATGCAAATGTTAAGATACAATTGGTTTTACATGTGCAGCTTATAAAACTTTGCACTGAAAAGAAAGTTTGTAAAACAGTCGGATGTGATAATATTTTCACTTCTTTTCAAGCCAGAAATATAGTACAAATTGTTTTTCTATTAAAATAAAATATGTAAAACAATTGTGTTACACTTTCACTAGGTACAGTCTATCACTGAGCAAACATTGCAAAGTCTGCAACAATGCATGCACATATTTACATAAGAAGCATCTGTTTTCCAAAAGTATATGTACGTTGATATACAGATAATGTACTTATATTCTAACATCTATCTAAAATAAGTAAAATTGCAAGGATGGCAGAATCTTGAATGATGATGAAGATTCACCTATACAGAGGTATGAAATGATTCCCTCGTACAATCCATGCAAGTTTGATGAACTTTCAACAATAATCTATATCACAAAAATAAATAACTCTGTAACTATAAAAAAAGTACAGAAACATACTAATACAATCTAAAATTAAAATCAACCTATTAAAACTCATCAAGATATAAAAACTCGTAATGTAATGTAATGTAATGTAATGATGTGCAAGTTTATAACAAAAGCTAAAAAAATATAAATTGCTTAAAAGTTTCTTTTATCATCTCACATCCCAGTCAACTTTACAGAGATCAAGTACTTGATATGCAATGAAGTTTCAAGATAAAGTGATACAAAAATTGATACACAGTTTAGATATAGATAACCTTTCATGATAAATACATTTACGGACAAAATTTTTATCATATGGAATTTTTGTGTTGCAATAATGGTACTGATTTCACTCTCATGCTTGATATTTTGGTTTCAGCAATATATTGTTACGTATCGCTCGCCAGCACCGCTAACCTTGGCCTGTGCTGCCCTTCTATGGATAGGATTTCTGCATTTATCTGAAGAATGCCATGGATTACTGACGTCGTTCTCTCAGAGTAACTTGGGGTGCGTTGAACCTTCCAGATGGTCAGGGTGAACAATATAAAAGTGTGATGGGTCTCCGAGCCGAGAGTTCAGTTAAGTTGAGCATGGTGGTGTGAATGGGTGGCCGAGTTCTGAGTGATAGAAGACAAGTACCGAGAGAAGTGACCAGCAGAAGGGAAATCTGTAACTGCGAGTATCAAGCAGTGAAGAGTGTAGCTGGCAGGCTGGACTATAGGACTAGATGTGTGAGTGAAAGACATTACAAATGGTGGCAAAAGATAGACTGAACACGTTTTAATGATGAATATGAGTTGATTGTTTATAACCAAACAGAGACAATTAAGAAGGATGTTAAGTAGAGTTGAAATTGACTTTAAATATTGCGATCACTGTTAAATAAAAAAAGTAATAGTGGAGACAGATAATTTAATGCTGTAAATAATAGCTGTGTGAATAAATTATAAATCAAATTTAGTTCTTTTATTTTTATTAATACCTCTTTCCCTCATGAACTCATATAGGCCCCTAAGGTGACCATGTAACACTGGTGTCAGAAGTGGGATGGAGGCATTAAAATTTTAATCAAGTTAGGCAATAGGTTTGTAATTAGTGACAAAGAATTAATTAATTAAGAATGTTCTGTGCAACCATCACAATGGATGTTTACTAGAAAAATGTCTGATGAACTGGAAGCACTGCTAACATTGAGGGAATAGGTAGCCAAATGAGCCTTGATAGCAAAATTGAAAGTGTGAAAGAAAGTGTGAATGAAACTGTAAATAAACAAATTATTTCAGTAATAGTAAGTGTAAATGAGAATGTAAATAGTCAGATAACTAACGTAAGTGATTTAGTAGGTAAGAAAATAGACTCAATGAGAATGTAGGCAGAAAACTAGACTGTGTTATTGAGAATGTAGACATGAAAATTGACTATGTTAATGAGAACGTAGACAGCAAAATAGAAGGCATTAGTAAGTTAGTGAATACAAAAACTGACAGTGTAAATGAAAGAATGGATAGTGTCGAGAATGAAGTGAAACAGGAAAAGTGCGATGATGAAGAAGGAGTGGCAGGAATTTCTGCAGCAGCAGAATTCTACTATTAAGACATCACCACCCGGGAAAAGTGAGGAAGCAGTACAAGTACTAATCAACGTAGCAGCCTCAGAGGATAGTCAGCAGCTCTGCAGCATTGGTGTCATGCAGCCACGAGTGGGAAGGGGGTCTCAATTAAACCTCCCCCTTACGATGGACAGACTTCTTGACAGGAGTACCAACACGTTTGAAATAGTCGCCACTCTGAATGGCTGGTCAGCTGAACAGACAGCTTACTACCTCGTTGCTATACTGAGAGGCCCCACACTGTGCATACTATAATCTCTGCCAGAGCATCATCGAAATGGAGTACCCCACACACACACTGGCGTTGGTGTTGAAGCTATGTTTTGGCGACTGGTACCTGTGACATGCCTACCATGCACAGCTGCGAAGCCACACCCAGCGACCAGGGATGCTACCGCAGGAGCTATGGCAAGACACTGTGCAGCTCTCCCACCTACTTCTGTAAGGGTGTACCCAGAAGGTGCATGACATCATCGCAGTCAACTTTTTCATCAATGTCATCGCCAACATAGATGTACAGCAAGCTGTATGTCTGGATGCATCCTAAAAATATGCAGGATGCCCTGGCTCAAGCACTGGAGGTGGAGTCAGCAAGACAGGTGGCCACACCCAGATGTCCAGTATGGGCAGTGATGCTGAACAAAGACGGCGAAAGCATCAAGAATTCATAGGAGATACAGACATTTATGAGCGACATCATTTCCAGGGTGCACGCTACAGAGCTTCACCGCCCCCTACTCAAACGGCCTGAGTGTTGGTCATATGGACAACCGGGCCACCTGACAGCTTACTGCCCACAACAGCAGCAGCAGTAACACTAGAAAAAGCTGTGGGAAAAGAGGCAGCGAGAGGCAGGTGAGAATGCAGCATGTTTGGAAAACTTGTAAACACCAATCTTAGGGGGTGAAGATCAGTGACTACTGGAGGAAAGGTCCCAATGTTCTTACATGTACGGTCTGTGAAACGGAATTGGGATGCAATACTGGTGGAGGGGGAGCCTGAATGATGTTCTTTGCCAGATGGTCATTGACACTGGGGCAACCATAACAGTAGTAAGACCAGACATCCTTAGGCCTTTCCCCCAGCGATTGTGCAATGACAGCATGGAATGGGGCTGTTCGACTACAGAAACAGGTGAGACCACACCAGTTACCATTAAGAGAAAAGTGATCTTGAGGCTTGGTGACCTTAGCATAGAGCACAATGTTTACATAGCAGAAATAGGTGACAAATGTCTTTTGAGACTTGGCTTATTACATAGGCTGGGGTGCTGTATCAATACTCGATGTGCTGTAGGTAGGCAGTTCAGAATTGGTGGTATCAACATGGCATGATATGTCCTTCCCAATTAGCTGCCCAGGAGTATGTGGTCAACCCACTGTGCTGCCCGCTTCTAGCGAAATTGCCATCACAGGCAGATGTCAAGGAGAGTTTGTCAGATGTTTGGGTCTAATTGAGTCAGAAGAGAGGATTGAAGTCTTGCCAGGTAATGTCGTTGTAGCACGGACTTTGGTCTCTCCTAATTCTGACAGTTTTACAGTTAAAATGGTATATTTGTCCGATAGTGCCATTCGTCTTGAGAAGGGGCTGTGATAGGTGTTTGCAAGCAGGTCATACAGGTACTGCCAAATGTTCCAGAAAATTTTATAGTAAAACAAATAGAATGTCATTTACCAGCAGAACTGCTTGAAAGACAAAGGAAAATCTTAACTGGCGACAGGAGAAGGCCGCCTCTGAATTACAGCAGAGAAATAGGGATGCCCTATCATATGGACCAGATGACATTGGAAGGACTAACGTGATCTGTTATCACATTGATACAGAAGATCCAGGCACATAAAGCAGCCACCAAGATGACTACCACTAGCTTTACACGAGGCAGTTGAGGCAATTCTGAAGAAAATGAAGGAGTTGTATGTGTGTCACATATGCTGAAGTCTAGTCTGTGTCTGCAGAGCTTACTGGTTTATGACAACTTCACGCACTGAGTTATGTAGCATTATATGTGTGTGGTGCACAACTAGTTGCATGTGCATGACTCAGACATATACTTCTGCATGACCACACAGTTGGTGCTTGGCTATTGCGGTGAAAATCAGGGATGAATTAATTTTGAAGCTGATTTTTCTTTAACTTTGTTTTCACAATCTTTAAGAAATACTGAACACATTACTTCAATTCTTTCATTTTTGTACACTTTTTTTTTTTTAGTATCAAGTTTTGTTTCTAGCAAGTTTTCAATGTTATTAATGTAGGAATTCATGCAAGTGTTTGTATAAATTTACTTTAAAAATTTCATATAGAATGTTCACTTGATTTAGACTTTTTTTATGCCTAGTAGCAAAATACTGCGTGAATAGGGAAGTAACAACCTATTTTTTCTGTTGAAGTCTATGTATGTATATATGTATGTATATATGCTAAAATATCACTACCTTCAGAAATTCACCTCATATTTATTTATAATTTTATTATTGCCTATTTATTAATTTTAGTTTTTTACTTTTTGGATTTGATTAAACTGTTGTATTTATAACATTTCTATTTTTACCACATATGTTTACATCTGGATATTAATCGAGATATGTGCCCTTGAAAATCAAGAATTTAAATTGTATTTTTGTGAAATATTGGAAACAAATTGAACCTTACGCAGAAAGTGTCCCATATATTTACCACTTGATTTTGCGTAAGGAAATACTTCACAAAGTTTGTTGGTTGAATTCAGCCTCACCCTGTTTATTTTAATACAAACCCGATAGTCAAACAAATCTTCTGTTTACGAGATGTAGGATATATTCATCGGTTACATATTTACGATGCAAGATATTCTTTAATTTCATACAATAAACAAACTCTTTTAATACTTTGAAGATACTGCATACATTTATTCTCATTGTTCACTAAATACTGATCCAAAAAATTTATTTAAAAAATCCTTTATTATTGCAGTTTTTAAATTATCTGTTGACCGACATCAAAATGACAAAATTAAATTGTCTTCTTCGAGAACGAGGACAACTGCAAGCTAGTCCACGTCTATTCCAACACTGATGGCACGTATGTGAAATGCTTTTTTAAAAACTATATATCTGTGTGTGTGTGTTATTGCGTAGCACTGTGGTGTGTGGGACACACATGCACATAACTGTGTGGGTTCTTAAACACTATGCCTTAAGAGTTTCATGATAAATAAAAGTACTCTATGTAAATAAATGGAACAAATAATGAATTATGTTATGTTTTGGAAAACATTGATTATTAAGTAGTTTCTTTAATTATTATAGAAATGAGCACTCCTTAATTTATGCATTTCAGAGGCCTACTTGGAGGTGACTAAGTTACACACTGTTTACAGGTAATATAGCACTTTTAAAAGTCGTCCTTAAAATACACTTTTCTCAACATTTTCTATCCTTCTACCATATGTATAATTGACAAATTTTGTACTTTTATTCATGTGCTAAGTGCAAATGCGAAATTATTAAAAACCTAAATATGTTACCAATGTACCATTTCATGCTCTAGTGTATATAAAGCAGGAAAAAAGACAAGTCAATTTGCTATAATTTTAAACAATACACTCACAGTACAACATCAAGACTTGGAACTATTTTCTTAATCTATTGAAAACTTAACTTGGAGCCTGCCTGCGAGTGTATACAATAAGCAATAATTTCTTCCAAAGGTTGATTTTGAAAGTGCTAACTTTACAGTGAACAGCCAATACCATTGTGTATTCACTTCCTGTACCTTATGAGGAATACACTTATTAATGGGTTACAAAGAGCATATAAAGTGTGGAATAAAGATATTCTTTAAACGTTGGCAAATACACCAAATAAACTGACTTTCATTGTTCTCCCTACTAAAAGCTACTTATAATGTAGCTTGAGAGGTCAAAATAACCATTTTAGGAAATAAGAATCATGTGTACAACTTAAAAATAAAATGTCAGAAAAACACACACCCCCCTCCATGCAAAAAAAAAGAAGACATTTACAATTCATGTGTCCAAATCATACAGCCTTACAACAGTGTCTATATTTTGACAGAGAATATTTGAATATCCATTAATTTCAATAAAAATATTCTTTTGGCCATACAGGACAAAATTGAATAATTGAATTTGGTCATACATGGCAAAATTGAATAACAATTGTTTACACTGAATGTTCATTTTTGTTATGTGCTTGGTAGCTATATTCATGGGCATCAGCAGAAGTGGGGCAAGAAGGGGCACTTATCCTTCCCTGGAAACTGTAATTTTTCTATGAAATGTGAAATGACAATATTTACAACAAATAAATAACTTATTAGCGGCTGACCTCTCGTGGCGCAGTTGGCTATTATGCTACCGGTCTGGGGTGTGGGAGATTCTGGATTTGAATCCCAGGAGAAATATGGGTGTTAGTTTCTGTTAGGTCATAATTTAGTTTATAGCTGTCCCGTAATAAGCCTTCAGACATAACACCGGGGGATGTTAATAAGCCCTTTCCAATCCAATACTTACTGGTGACGTCACTTCAAAATGCACGTCCCTGCTAGGAGGAATAATTGAATGATGAGTGAAGAAATTTGGGCAGCTCTTAACATTGAGGTCTTGCGAGCCGATTAGGTTGATTGAGGTGAGTATGGAGCAGCACTGGAATGAAAGGGCAGGAGAAATGGGAGATCCCCGAAAAAACCTGCCAGCCACCGGCATCGTCCGGCACGGTTCCCACATGCAAAAATCCATAGCGACCCAGCCGGGGATTGACCCAGACCGCCTTGGTGGGAAGCAAGCAAGCTAACCGCTCAGCCACCGTGGCCCCAGGAATAGTTGAATTAAACTAGTATTTTTTTTTAAATATTTGTTTGTTGATTTGTATTTAATATTATATTGTAGATTGTTAATGAAAAACAAATTAATTCATATTACAAGCAGTGGATGTTACATGCATTTAGAGTAAAACCCAGTTGTAAATCTCACACTTTTCTGAAGGAAACTTTTTCTAATTCCTATGCCTCCCCTTGGAAAATATCTTGGTGATAACCATAGCTATATAAGTGAGAGCCACTGTCAGGTTTGTTTGGTTCCACTTTTGCTGATACTCACTTATATCTGGAATTTCCCCAACATCTTTGAGCAGGATGCCCCTGAACCAGCACACATTGCTAGCATTCCCTCTCATTACTTACTCTCTTACTGAACATCACCTATTCATCTCTGAAGCCTTAACATGTGAAGCATACAAACAGGAGAACTAATTGTACTAATTTGCTAGGCTGGGAGGTATAGAGAGGGACAAACCTGTCCTGTCTACTTATATTGTCAATACAAGTAGTAAGAAATACTGCATTACAGACACTATACACCCAAGGCTGGTTGACATCCCACTACTCAGCAACACATTCTCACCAAGGCAATACAAACTGCAGCCATCTTTCTGCAACTGTGGTATAGCCAACTTACCCTGCTCAATGCCTGCTACCACACCAAAGCGAACACATGAGCACATACTGAAATTCCTTAATGTCTACAGAGAAAACCAAGCTCTGATCTCTTCCCAAGAATACCCGGCCAAAGTCCTCAGTGGCCAACTGTACTGTGTGTGTGACATTGATGCGGTAAGGAATGGTGGTGGTTCACACGCAACCTCCAACATGATGCAACTTATGAGAACCAAGTTAATACTGAGTGGTTTGGATCCCACTATAATCATGGAGACCTTTCCTATAATCATCATGTGACAAATGCACACATTAACTTCACCCTAGAACTCTAAAGCCCTTGTCACACTGTCAAATTTTTCCATCAAAATGCTGCCAATATATTTGGTCAAATTAAGTTGGACAGTTATGACATTGACGCCGTCGGGTGAGACACGAGACGAACAATGACACAGATTACTTACTGATGATATGGGTGCCAGCAGTGCTTCCAAATCACTGCACTGTTGAGACTTGGGGTTCTCACGGGTACTATGGGTTCTGTGTGTCCGTCTCACCCTAGCGTATTTACGATATACGTTTGCAATAATAAACTTCAATACAAAACATTTCAACACTTGAAAAACACAGGTGGTAAGGACACTGTCACTACAAAATAAAAGAATGAATCACTGTGAGATTTGTTTTATTTATACCATGCGTACAAATCACGTGCCATGAAATTTAATGATACAACTTGGTCGTGTCTAGCTAACTCCACTTGGGTGCTCCCCAACCCGCAATTACTCTAGTGCATGCCTAGATGAATGATCTCACCGTGGTGCACGAAAACACAATCTTCACAAGGGAAGAGAATCGAGAGCTGCTAGGGTGGACTGAAGATATTTCCCTTAAGACAGGACATGGTAAATTACAAAATGAAACAATTATGATACATTAACAAGTGTGATTACTTAGCATCACTAACGCAAACTCGTCTGGGTTCGCCCTCCAGCACGTGGGTAGTATGGAGACGGCTTATACACATAGCCAGCTAGGACGGAAGTAATGTCACCGCTCAGAAAATACAAAATTACACAAATTACATAAATACCCTTAGAAGATGATGGGGCATGAGATGAGTATTCACAATAAAAACGCACATGTGTGAAAACAAGCTTCGATGGTGCAGATACTGCTGGATAAAATTTCATAGCGGACCACGTGGTGCACGTGAAATTGCAACATTTCTTTGTGGAAACTGGAAATAAAATTCTGACAAATTATTATTCTTCTTGAGAAAATTATTCTCTTTACAACTGAAGTGGTTACAGGCTTGTAGCATGCCTGATGGCGGAAAAGGCAAACATTAAAGTGACAGCGTGGTCAAACACAAAAGCATCCATTTACGTGAAAATTACACGGAACCCTGAGAAAATTGAACATAGAACTCTGAATAAAATATTGCACACATGATATTACGTAAATAAGATCTCAAAATGCAATGATGGTGCAGATACAGACTTGGCGTCAGTTAACCACGTAGTTGTACGTAATGTTGCCGTAAAATATTCAAACATGAAAAATACCCTTAAATACATACATGAAAACAAAGCCCTTAAAATTGAATGCAGCAATAATACAGAACGTACGATGGAACGCCTTTAGCAGAAGCGAATGGAGCCTGATTCAAGTTTCACGGGTCGCACAACCTCTCAGACATATTTTTCCTCCTCCTCGATTAAGTTGAAAAATGCCACAAGGGCAAAATAAATTAGTTAAGCGGAAGCATAATGCTGGGGAAATGTCTGGCAAAATGTACGCAAGCAAAGGATAACCGGTATACTAAAAATGCTATTGAAATCTACATCAGTGCTCAAAAGTTGTAGTGCGTACATGACAGCATCTTACCTCACCAGCTCTCCTAGACAGACTGCTCAGACGTAAGTGTTACATGGACCTACCATGGCTGCCTACGGGGTTCACATAAGCGGAAGTGCTATGCATGCCGAGCAAAATATTTAATATATTGAAAATAAAATTGGCACAAATAATTTAAATATTATTTTACATTTTATAATTTTCTTGTTAATTTTCTGTATTATTTTAATATCTCTTCACGACTGCGTTCATGCCGGAATATTACTGTTCTTAATCTTCATGCAACGCACACTTTTAATTCATAACCAAACATTTTCAAATTGACAAAAAACACTTTAAAACATTTTAAGACATTTCAAACCCTGAAAATAAAATAAGACACATTTTACACTGCAAAAATAATATTCCATCAGGAAAGTTCAGATTTGAACCTCTTTGTGCACGTGCATGTACACATGACACATGCGTGGTGAACACCGTCATGGGCTCTAGCGCCGCTGGCTGTTAGCCGGCAGTCGAGGGCAAAGAAAACATGGCCTCGGAGGTCTTCTGTTTCTGCGGCATTTGCAGGGGGTGGGGTGTACGCAGGAACAACATTGTGGGTACGTGGTGGTCACTTGCCTTGCCTCTTGCGAGTGCTGCATTGTGGTTTATTGACACTTGACGTCACACTCACTGCCCTACTAAGCTCCCCAAACCCTTTAAAACTCTCTTGCCCTACTAGGCTCTCCTCTGCGGGAGATGAAAAGCATCTGAAAGGTGTCATGCCTTCACTTGTGGTTTCAAAATTTACATTTTCACTACTGTTACAACCAAATTCAGCTGTGACTTGGGGAAACCCCTTAAAACATACTTCACTGGCACTGGTTGTGTTTACATTTATATGTGCAAATTTGTTACCACTGTCTTGTAGTACAAACAGAAATCCCTTGAAATTACTCTGATCGGGTGTGTTATAATAAGCATTAACAGAAGAACCCAGAAATTATGTTTCATTACCACTTGCTTCGCCTACTTCCTCACTAATAGGCATGGAGTGTTCTGTTGGTACAAAACCCCTAAGTAACATTTCATTTCCCGTGCTTGGTGTTCCCGTGTTAGTGTTGTTGTTGACAGTGGTGCACGTGCTGACATTTCCCTGTGTACTCCCTGGTATACTGCACCACGCTTGCCGAGGTACTGGGCGTAGCGTCGTCTCCTTGCCTCTCTTCCCTACAGGTGGTTGGGCTATACGCAGGTCGTCACGGTGCCATTTTGTGACACGTCTTGGTCCCAACTTCACTAAATACACGGAATTCCCCATCTTCTCTACTACTCTTACTGGCCCTGTCCATCTAGGTGCCAGCCCAGCACAGCACTTTTTCATCCCGGCCGATAGTGGGTTCTCCCTCACGTAAACATACATTCCGAGTACGAGTTCGGTTAGCAGCCTCTTGCTCTCTGGTACCCACACATTGCAATAACTTACTTGATTGGCTCTCACTTCCTCGTGGATTTGTGCCTGGTGTTCCACAATTTACTCAGGTGGTATTGACAGGTTTTCGCGGGGTGCTCTGGGGGCATGGAGTTCGCGAACTTGTACCATCTCTGCGGGTGTCTTCCTGGTTGCCGCATTTACTCTGTTTCTTAGGCAAAACATTACCTCCGGAATTAACTCCGCCCACCTTGTATGGTCTTCTAACGCGTAACTGGATTTTGACGTCTTGGTTACATCGTTTGGTTGGGTTTGCTCTGGGATGGTAGGCTGCGGTGGTATGGTTTTCTGTTCCCCACCTGGTACTGTATTCTCTCCACTTTCGCCGTACAAATTGCATGCCATTATCGGTTAGTAAATACTCAGGATGTCCCCATCTTGGAAAGAACTCGTTTTGCATCACCTGTGCGACCGTGCGCACACGAACATTGATGATGGGAAATGCCTTGGTCCAACGGGTAAACAAATCCGTGGTGACAATGAGAAACCTTTTGCCAGTTTTGATGCGCAGGTACGGGCCCATGATGTCAATTGCTACGGTCTTAAATGGCTCAGTTGGTAGCCTCGGTTGGTGTGGAGCATCGCCGCCTGTTCTCCGCGGCTTCCAGGTATTGCGCGTGATACAGCTCGGTACATGTTTTCTTACACCTTCCTGAGCCCCTGGCCTGTGAAAAAATTTCTGCACATTTTTGCGTGTTTGTTTGGATCCCGGGTGTCCATGCTCTAAACTGTTGTGTGCATACTTACGTACTAGTTTCCATTTCTCCTTTGGCACATACGTTCTCCATAGTGCATAATTACCAAGTGGTTTAGTTTGTATTTCCTGGTCCAGTACACTCCAGTGTTCTGTGTACCACGTGGCACAATGTTGGTGGCATTGCGCAGCATCTGGGGAATTTTCTTGCGCAGTGTGTACCTCTCTTAACACGTCACGTACTGGCAGGTTTGCTCTTCCCGTTATGCATGCCCTCTAACCACACAAGACATAGGTTGTCAGTTTTGAGAGTAAACTGTCCTCCTAACAGGTACAGCCGGGTACTTCCGCAATGCATGTACAATTGCTAAATATTCCTGCTCATTGGCATGGTACTTGCATTCCATCTCCCCAAACTTTGCACTGTGGTAACTGATTATGTGTTTTTCTCCATGTATTCCCTCCTGATACAACACGGCCTCAATGCCTTCCTGACTGGCATCTGTTTGCATGACAATGGGTAACTCTGGGTTGAACCTGGATAGCGGATTACAGTTCTGAAATGCAAGTTTGATTTCTTTAAAGGCATGATCGGCTTGAGATGTCCATACAAATTAAGTTTCTCACACAACAAAGTAGTTAATGGTGCGGTAATCACAGAAAAGATGGCGATGAACTCCCTTAATCAATTAATTAAACCAAAAAATTTCCTAACTTATTTACGTGATCTGGGTGTGGGTTTGTTTTGAATCTCCTGTACGTGTTGCTGTTCTGGTTCATGTCCGTTCCTTGTTACATAGTGTCCCAAAAACTCCATCTTACTCATACCCAACTTACACTTGTCAACTTTGCACGTAAGTTTGTTATGCTTGAGCCGTTCAAACACAAGGCTCAAATGGTACAAATGCTCTTCCCAGCTTTAAGACCAAACAAGTACATCATCCAAATACGCCATTGCAAAGTCTCCTATGTATCCATCCAGTACATTAACCATTAACTTTGAAACGTTGCAGGGGCACACTTTACACCAAATAGTATGGCAACAAATTGAAATCTACATCCATCTGGTGTGGTAAAAGCTGCTTACTTTCTGTCCTGTGGGCGGATAGGCACTTGCCAATATCTGGACTTTAAATCAAGTGAGGTGAAAACGATGGCTGGCCCTAATGTTGACAAAATGTCTTTCATATTAATGACTGGCGGTGGTATGTTTACAGTGTTCTTGTTCAAAGGGCGAAAATCAACACAAAATTGCCATTCATCATCTTTCTTAGGGGCAAGTGTGATACCTGAATTATAGAGACTCTGCGTAGGTTCAATCACATTGTAATGTAACATTTCACATGCCTGCTGGTTAATGATGCGGCAAAAGAAAATACCTGGGTCTTGTGGTTTGGAGTACACCGGGTCCTCATGTGTTGCGATGATCGCATACTTCGTGACATCAGTGCGCTGCAGCTTCTCATTGTGGAACACACTGGCATACTGGTCCAGCAGATGTTGCAGACGTTCTTGATGTGTAGCAGGCACCTCGTGTTGAAAGTCAGCAAGTGGCACAGCAGTTGTTGTCAGCGGCGTTGCTCCCACGGCGTATACTGTCCGTCACGTGTCCCCACATGCAGATGATCCAGATGTGGCTCTATCACGGCGTGGTTGTCAATAAGCCATGGCAGTCCCAGTATCATTTCTTCGCATAGGTCCGGCACAATGTAAAAATTGCACCTGGTATGCAGATCTCGGATCCCTACCGTTACGTGCATGACACTTCTCACCTTGCCTTGTTAATGCATGGTGGCAAATTGCAGATGTCGCGGCGGCACTCTAGTTGTTATCGCCTGGATTAGACCTTCGCGTACAAAGTTATGACTCGCAGCAGTGTCAATGACGGTGATAACATTCTTACCTTCTTACCTTCGAGTTCAACACAGACCCTAAAAACTTTCACTGTACTGTCAGTCAACTTGGAACACTTTGGCACCTTCATTAGGCGGATTGTTACAATCTGGCGGTGAGATTGGCGCAGGTGCTGTCTCGCAAAACCTCCCGACTTAGTTTCCTGACCTGTTGCCTTGGTAACTATTCTCGCGGTTGTTATGGTGAAAGTTTCTGTGGCCAATGTTCTGTCTCGTGGGTGTAAACATTGGCGGTGGTCGCGTAACATCTGGCATCACGGTAGGTGTGGACGTGTGAAAGTTCAGCCTCTGGGATTGGTATGACTACCCCGCTCGCACGTCCTATTCATAAAAACACACTTCCGCGTACATTGCTCTACACTCGCTCTGGTTGCTCTCCTAAAATATGGCCTAATGTCTGTGTTGACAGAGCGACAACGATTTCTACCACTCCGCGTGTCAGCTGCCCTTGGTTCAGACGTTTGAACAAGCCTAACTTACGCTGTATGAACTCTTCTATACCTTTGCGTTCACGTCGTTGTTCATGGTACAACTGTGCTTGGAATTGGATGGCGTCTCTTTCTGTGTCAAACCTACCCAACAGCGGATCACAAAACTCCTCCCACATCACACGATAGTCTCTAATTAGATTTCACCATGTTGCTGCATTTCCTCTCAGTCGGTTCGCAGTGACTTCCATCCAGTCTTCTCTATGTACGTGGTGTCTCTTCAACTTTTCCTCGCACATGGCTAGAAATGTACCAGGGTTTTCGGAGTCATGGCCCGCAATAGTTGGCAATAATACATTACTATCTGACCCGGTTAAGCCCTGTGGTGTGTACGTAAGGACTACTGGCAGTGGCGTAGGTTTCACCTTTGGTGTTTGTGGTGGTGCAATCTCAGCACAGTTCGTCATACAGCACTCATCACAGTTTATAACACCATCATGGAAGGTGGTAAATTCGCATTGTGGCAAATTGCAGATGTTGCGGCAGCACTCTAGTAGTTATTGGCTGATTCAAGTTTCGAGGGTTGCAAGACCTCTCAGACATCATCATCATCATCCTCCTCCTCATCCTCCTCGATTAAGTTGAAAAATGCTACAAGGGCAAAATAAATTAGTTAAGTGAAAGCATAATGCTGGGGAAATATCTGGTAAAATGTACGCAAGCAAAAGTTAACCGGTATACTAAAAGAGCTATTGAAATCTACATCAGTGCTCAAAATTTGTAGTGCATACGTGACAGCATCTTACCTTGTCAGCTCTCCTAGACAGACTGCCCAGAGGCAAGCATTGCATGGACCTACCATGGCTGCCTCGGGGTTTCACATAAGTGGAAGTGCTATGCACGCCGAGTAAAATATTTTATACAGTGAAAATAAAATTGGCACAAATAATTTAAATATTGTTTTACATTTTAGAATTTTCTGTATTATTTTAGTGTCTCTTCATGATGGTGTTCACTCTGGAATATTACTGTTCTTAATCTCCATGCAGTGCGCACTTTGAATTCATAACCAAACATTTTCAAATTGACAACAAACATTTTAAAACATTTTAAACCCTGAAAATTAAATAACAAGACACGTTTTACACTGCAAAAATAATATTCCATCAGGAAAGTTCAGATTTGAGCCTCTTTGCGCATGCACATGTACACGTGCGTGATGAGCGCTGTCATGGGATCTAGCGCCGCTGGCTGTTAGCCGGCGTAAACATCACTGAAACGTTGTAAACGCCACCATATCTGCCTGAGAAATTTGGATTATTTCAGTTTCCATCTCTCAAACATTTAAAGATTGGACCAGTTCTAAAATTTCTTTGGTGTTTGACAGTCTCAGCCAATCAGAATCGTGTACGACACAAATGGATGTCAAGAAGCTTTAAAATATTGAACAATTGCTGAAAACGAAGTACGTTATAAAGATGATTAAATTTTGTACGTGCTGTCTGGGCAGGAATGCTATATAAGTAAATATTTCACATAATATTACGAGCTCAGAGATATTAAATTATATTGTGTAGGAAACATTTTCTGACAAATAAATCTTAAATTATGTAAAGAAGCGAAAATAAATTACAACATTCCTTACATTTCTTCCTGTAATGGACTGCATTGAAAAACAAAAGTATTCTCTCACTATAAAAATAATTTTTAAATAATTTAAATTAAATTCTCCTAGCAAAAAAATTTGATAGTGTGACACATTTACAAACACATCCAAGGCTATTGGAAAAAATTTGTTGGAAGGAAAAATTTGATGGCCATATTTTGTCTTCAAATTATATTGTCAAATAGCCTATAGTTAAAGATGAAAATTTGACAGTGTGGCAGGGGCTTTAGAATAACCTAATTTTGGCTTCAGTGCAATTTAGATATAAGTATAATGCCAGCCATAGGGGAACCAACCATCCATTGTTGACAGATGTCACAGAGGGACCTGCGCCAAAAGTCACAGTAAAACTTTTGGGCTTGGTTAATAGACAACAGCATAGGTTTATTTGTTCAAATTCAAGCATGTGCACAAATTACCAAGTGGTTAGGCTAGTAGGCTAGTAACATTAACAGCAGTCTGTTTTGAGATCATAAATCAACTAGACATATTGCATCTCTTATGTTTCTGTACAATTGCGTCCATGCCAATGTGTGTGCACATGCAATTATAAATATATATACCATGTAAAGAAATGTGAATTATAACACTGGAGTTGGGTATAAAAGTGAAAACTAAAAAAAAAAATATCCTGATAACTTTTTATTATGGCCTATTCCTGTTTAGTCTCCGTGACCCTATGTGTGATCATGTGTGGGGCACTACACCAGTTACGCAGTAGTATTGTATTGAAAGCAGTAAATTATGCATTGTAAAGTTCCACATATTATACATCATGTAATGACAGTACACATTAACCCCTGCCACTATAAATTACAGTACAAGCATAAAAGCTACACTAACAATCCACAATATTGGTCCACAACACTTTGCTTGGAGAGGATTTACATTCATCTTCCATTTGCTGGCATATGGCTACATGACATAGAAGATTGCGTTGCTCATTATTCAGCATCTCCTCTCATCAGCTGTAGTAATTATGGCATGAAGTTTTACCACCACATCTGTAATGGCATTTGGTGATCTTCGTAGAGAAGTTCCTAAACATTGAGACAGTTGGTCTGTCTCAATGCAGTCAGTTTTTCCCAACCTATGTACTGTTTGGTTATTTTCATGTGCTAAGGATCCCCATCAAACACAACAAAATAAATCTTCTAGCTCAAGAGTACATAGTATTAAATACTAATATAAAGAACAAAACTGAGCAGCAAAATTTCAGTTAAAAATACTCAAAATTCCTGTAAATGTAAAGTGAACCCAACCAGAAATAGTTCAAGGCCAAGATTTGCAAAAGTTTTGTTATACAGTTTAGGGTGTCCAAATAAAAAAAAAAAAAAAAAAAAAAAAATATGAAATGCAGTGATAAACTAAATTTACCATCTGTGTAGTAACACAGTACACACTTTATAAAGTTACAGGGGCAGCTAAGAAAAATCCACAATGGTTAATAAAATGTAATATGCTAAAATTGCAAACCAAACCAAACTATACCTGACACAATTTTTAAGTAGTTTTGATAGTAAGAATTTATATATTTTGCCTCAAAATACCAATTACTTCATGACATCCTAAAGGAAATTTATAAGATTCAATACCCATTATTATTTAAAAAATTACTTTGGAGAGAATGTGAATAACTCAAAGACAATGTAAATACGCTTCCTTTGTGCACTATTATATACAAACACACACATATTGATGTTGTCCTCACCGTCTTGCTTGAGGGCCCACTGGTGCTCTGCTCATGCACCAGCAACACATGGCCGTGCATTCTGTGTATGGGTCACATAGGTTGTTCATGTGAGAACGGGTCTTTTGAACTGTTCCTGACCAGCTAGACCTGTGTTACCAAGACAGAGCTCAGTTCAAGTGCATAGTGCCATTTTCATGTGTGCCCCTGAAAGCAGAGTCTAATTTATAAAAGGGAAAGTGTTATCTCCCTTGCACTCCCATAAGTGAGGCTAAATAACCCTAAGAGTGCAAACCCACATGGGTTACGTAATGTTACTAAATGCAGACTCGAGACACTCATAAATACAGTCGTCTCTCTATTATCCGTGATAATGGAAGGGATGATTGCCGCGGATAACCCAAAGTCACGGATAATCCACATACTAAGAGAAAAATACAGTTTTTACAACACTAAGTTTTGTATGGTCATAACTGAATACTGGGTGTTTCAGTGTAAAACATAGCCTATCCTTGACATACTACTGTAATTACCCGCATATTTTACAGCCTAGCATAATTTCCGTACCCTATTATTTATTAACAAACCAAGAAATTTAAAAAATGCGTAATTTATGCACCCCTGATTTCTAACTTACAAAACCGGAATATAAAGTGTATAAAATATGCGGGTAATCACAAGTTCTCTCACGAACATTACAAGAAATGCGCAGCTACAGTTAATACAAACAACACAGCGAGATACGTGTGGTATTTATCGCTGAGTGATACTGGAATCTGAAGTTGCGTAAGAGGGAAGGCAGGCTGACGTCACTCGATTGCTAGGCAACAGGCCACCTTACACTCACCCCCCTCCTGGAGAGGGGTAACAAAGCAGTGCAAAGCAAACTGCATATCACCCGTGTCCACACACACACCTCCCACATTGTCCAGTGCGTGCAGCATACAGCCGGCTGTTTCAGCATGTGGAAAAAGTGTTTAATGTAGAAAACAAGTTTCGCCTTCCATTCCCAGTTCTTCAAAAAAATATTGAGCTTGTTTCACACACACACTAAGCTCGATACTGGTGTTCCCGCAGCACGTTTCTGGTTAAACAACTCCAGCATAGCCTTATCTAGTTCCACGAACGTCGATAGTTTCATAGTTATCCTATTCGCCAATCCACTTTTAAAGTCCGCACTGCTCGCAAACTCAATAAGTTTGGATTTATTGTTTCAAATATCCCGAATTGTTGTTTCTCCCACTCTATATATAAATGAACGCTGTTTTATTACACTTCCTCCTTCAAGTTTATTAATAATTTCTAGCTTCTGCTGTAAATATAAAACCACGCGTTTACATTTTGCAGACATTCTTCGGCTGAAAATAAGCAAAAACAAAACCGAACGTAACTACTGACTGGCGAGATAAAACTGACACTGACCGTGGGAATGCGATACGCGGGAGGAATGCGGTGGTCGCGCTGGGATCGGCTATACCTGGCAGGCGGCAGCAAGGCTAGCAAGTTGTGCGGTGTTGTCAGCTCACTGTCTTGTGGCATAACTAAGCTAATCCTGCCATCGGGAACACATTTTGACGTGCATTTGCATAGATAAACAAACATATTTCATTCCACAGTTACTTTAAGAGAGTACCTGTTACGAATTTAATTTGTTAAGATGGGCGTTTTATTAAATACCTTAATTCCGGCAGTGGAGTTAATTTCCAAAATTTATTTTTATCTTTCTGAATATGCCACAGTTAAGCCGCAAAGCAGTTAATCCGCTCGCGGATAATCGAGAGTCGACTGTACTAATATATTTTTCCACTGCTTGTATCAAGTTTCATTTGTTTTAAAAGGGCATATTTTAATTTCTTGAGTTTTGTTGATGTATGTCGTAAATGATAATGGCAATTCCGGCATCCGCCATGCCACATGCTCAGAAAAAATTATTTCACTTCAGATTAAATTATTTGGATAATTTAATGAAAGGGTTTTGAGCGTAAGTGTTTATGCAAAATGTCTTGCATTATTTTCTGATGAATTTATACATGCTTTGTCAGCCCATCCTGGCTTGTTACAAGTAAATATTATTTTTCCGACACAAACAAAAATGAGGGCTCTGGACAATAAGAAAGTAATTTTATATCAGAATTATTTTGCTAATTTTTCCAGTGATTATTTTGTGATCTGAAGTACTTTCTTGTATTAATTTTGTGAAATGTATATTATTATTAATTTCCCTCTCAATGGTGGCGGGAGATTGCAGGCAAGTTGCCAGATGTCTCTGCTACCAACTTTAGTCTTAATCAGCAGGCCAAAAAGGATAGATGTGTGTCGTGCATCGCGGGAGCTTACACCAACTTGAACCAACCATTAGCTGCAATAGTAAGTATTAATATACAGCAACCGTTTTTAATTGATTTTGCTCCTCCTGCATACTTATCCTCCTGTCTGTCAGACTCGCAGCCCTGGAGAGTGTAACGCCTTTAAGTTTCCACATGCTTAACAGTACTTTTTGGCCATGTCAACCTATGGAAGGCCTAAATTCCATGCCCGCTTCAGATGAGGGTCAGTGTTATTGTGTTTAAATGTACTCTTGTTATGCAATACAGGCTTTCAATGGACTCCAGTATTAATTTTCTTACATAGTACTTATCATACCTCAGGGATCTGGCACACTCCAGAAACCCACATGCTCCATTTATGAACTGTGTAAATGTGTTACCTGAACTTTTGTCTTAACTTCTTTCGTTAATATATGCTGCGAGGGGACCGCAATGTGGTTGTCGACTTGCTACTGCCCTGAGATACAGTCTTCATGTGCTCACCCAAGAATACATGAACTGGTGCCCTTGGGAAAACTTAAATACATTTTCTACATTCCTAGCAATGAAACAAGGTATTTTCTCAAAACCAGCGTACTCCGCCCCTTACTAGCAGCCAAGCAACATTAATATTTTAAAAATGTATATATTATATATATATTTTTTATTTATATAGGAAAGGAAGAAAAACATAGTGAAATAATGAAGAGGTTTTGGGAAGAAAGGATAAGAGAAAAAGGTAGTGAAGCAGTGATTGGCTCAAGTTCACACGCTCTCCTAAAGGGGAATAACCAGAAATAATAATTATATATTTGCATATATATTCTACACATTAATTAGATAATTATTAATATATTAAAACTACAGGAAGCATAATTAAAAACTACAAAGAGAATAATTTGACGTGTGCCACATACTCCCACTCTTAAGACTGTTTGTCCGGCCGTAGCCTGCATCGCCACCGCAGCAGGCCTGCGTGCTCTGCACAGCGTAGAGTGTGCGCCCGGTCACTGAAGTGATCAGGTGCAGAGTAAGTGCAAGGGCACACCAGTGCAGCGCAGCCGGTGGTTGCCATGGCGACCAGAGATGCCACAGAGGAGGACAAAATAATCTGACTATTTTTGAACTGAAGAGTCCAAGGCCTAATTCAGACATTGTTATTATTAAGATTAAAGGATTTATTGCTTGGTTTGTTTTCATTTGTGTGTTAATTGTTTACAGTGCAATGTTAACGTGTCATTATTTATTTCATCATTCACCTAGTGTTTTGTCCATTCCATTTATGACAGTTTTGTGTTGCAAGATTTTTTTTTTTTGTGTTTTTTAAAATGTCTATTTGATTATAGCATGTTGCAAGGGTAAGAAATGCAAGTCATGATAGAAAGTAATGCAGTTTCAGCACGTGGGTAAGCTGAGGTGAGCCCGCACGTCGAGCAGGAAGTCAATCAGTGTGTAGTAACCAACGGAGGTGGAGTGTGTGTCATGGAGCTCTGGTGTTTTCCCACGCACACCGGACGGCCTTCAATATTTTGCACCTGGACATTAACTACAATAGACTCTAATGTATCATCAGAACTTTTCTTTTGTCTTAGCCGCCAGGTAGGCCACCTCCTCTCCCCGCGGGAATAGCATTGCCCCGGGGAGCTAAGTTTTTCCATAACCATCCTATTCTCCACCCGGGAGAATAGAAATGCAACAGCTCTGAGGAGCAGTCTCCGTTAAATCCCTGCCCTCGATGCCGATCAGCTATGGCCACCGAGTCACCATCAGACCTGACCAAGCCACCCTTAGCTGCACTGAAGTATCTTGGCGAAGTCCCAGAGACAAGGGATACAGCTAGACACCCTGCAGATCAAGTCGGATTAGCCAAGAGACTAAAAAGTATTAAGTTTTGCAGATATTATGTTAGTACTTTTTCCAAGGGTGGCCTAGTAGTAAAAGTAATATTTTTAATGAAGCAGTTAAACATTTTAGGAGTATTAGGAATGAAATAACATATTCAAATTAAATGCTATTTTGGGTCGATAAAATTATTCCGCATAGATGTTTTAGGATCAAAATGGTAAATTTAGTGCATTAACCACACCTGAGTTATGAGGAAGAAAAGGGGGGAAAAAACTGCAGCAAATTATTTTTTGTCTAGATTGAGTCAGTGTGTAGAGGGTATGTTAGAATATTGTCCAACATGTGAAATATATAGGATGGCATATATAAAACAAACTCTTATACCACAATAGTTGCCGAATTTACCATTTGAAAAAGTGGGAGTTGACTTGTATGATTTTTGGTAACAGTAGTTATTCAGTGCTTAAAGATTATTTAACAAAATGTATAGAAATTGTGCTAGTAGTGAATAAGAGCACATATGAGTGCATTAAAAACTAAAACTAATATTTTCTACCAATGGAATACCAAAAATGATGCAGACTCATAATGTGCAATTTGCTAGGCATGAATTTAAAGCACTTGTTGATAACTGGAATTTTAATAGTAACATCAAGCCGTAGTTGTCCGCAGTCCAATGGTATGGTGGAGAAGGCAGTGGGTGTAAAATATCAATATTAAGAAAGACACAACATAGTTGCTACAATTTAGCTTCAGCATTACTTGAATATCATAATCCTCTTGCATGAAGCCTAGAGGTGTCTCCAGCCCAATTTTTAATGTCCAAAAAGTTGAGAACTAAATTACCAATTGTAGCATCTCAGTTACATCACCGAATACACAAAGGTAGGGAACAGTTAAAGAGCAGACAAAAGAAAGTGAGAAATAATTTTGATAAGTAAGCAGTTAAGGATACAGTATTTCAATTGAATGATAATGTCCTCATTAGGGCAGATAAAAAATGACGGAACATGGGAAAGTAGTTAGCAGACATAATAATCCAAGGTCATATTACGTAGTAAATGAAAAAGGAAATATAATTAGTTGAAACTCTAGTAGTTATTTAAGGTAGTCATTGAATGAATCTGTGATAAGGTCAGATGAAGATTATGGAACTTGCCTTTGTGTGTGTGCGCCTGTCGACAAGTACTACACTGTAAGTACTTGAATTCCTGTAGTTTTAATTTTTTGTAGTAATCATGATCAGAGTAATGTAATTGATGACGTGGGTTTGAATATGACACAAAGTAGGGTAAACAAAGATAATAGTACTTCACCTTTGTACAGAGGGGACAGTACTAGGACGTCTAATATTAATGAACTCGACACAAATAATGAATGTAATTTTAAGGAAATTTTACCACAAGAGGTCATATAATTAGAACAGCGGTGGTTCCTGCCACAGGGCTGCAGTCCCCCTGAATTATTTGTGGAATACAGTAAACATTTTTAATGTTGCAGCTACTCTCAATTTAAAAGAAACCTTATTACAATTTCTTCAAGCTTTCTACTATGCCAACGATTGTAGGCGATCCCCTCGAATGTGCAACGCAAGTTTATGTAGCTTGTACAGTGCTAGACTGGGCAGCATGGCCGAGCTGCAGCGAAGGCAGCCTGTCCGACCTTGCTAGTGCATTCGCACGCCGGTGACCGGGACTTGAAATGAGGGCAGGGAAGAGGGGTGTCTCGCTCTTTGCATGCATGAGGCCTGCAAGGCTGCCAGCTCTACAGGCTGTCGTGGGGCAAGCAACTGGCATGCACGTTTATATTGCTTTGCTGTTGTCAAGCTGGTGATTACTTCAGGTGTGGAATGAAGCATTCTGAGGTTTTTAGCTATGTTACTTTCACTGTACTGCATTTTAATTAAATTTAACATGAACAGAATAAATGTGGTGGGTTCACAAGCTATTCCTTTTTATCAATTATCAATAATGGAGAAAAATTACATTAAAACAGATGACTTAATAATTAATCAGTCTTCATCAAGTAGGCATCAGACAAATAAAATACAATTTAATTGTGACATTTATGATAAGCACATATGGCTGAGTGGATGTGAATAAAAAATGCTCGATTTTGTTTTCATGAGTATGTTAAAAATATTTTTAACCTATGTAATTAATATGCTTATTTGCAATGTTCAAATATCTGTGGCTTAAAAATCACAAAATAAAATGGCGGGAATATTTAATTGGTACAGCATAAAATAGGGAATGAGAAAGGAAATTAACATGTTAAAATAATGCTTTATCAACAAAATTTTTTTATACACAAAATTTAATACAGTACTATTTAAAAAGGATGGGGCAAAAGTAAAACTAATTTAGCCATGCACCATCATATTTTAATAATCCTGTATACTGAAACAATAAAGAAAAAAATTGATATTTCATTTTCAATTTCAGTAAAAAATCTAAGTATTTAATGAAACTCTAAGCAAAATGGTAATTTGAAGTTCACTGAATGTTAAGTGCTTGTCAAATGTTCCTTAGTAAAAAACAATGAAAATATTTATTTGTGTTCATTTGTCTATGTTTATTACTAAAATGTTACTGAAATAATTACTTAAACTCGACTTGAAATGTTGGCAAAAGCTATTTTAAGTTCAAGAATTTTATTACAACATTTATTCCATCCTTATGTAATCCATTCATTATATTATTTTTTACATGTACTTAAAGGAAATAATTAGGAGCATATTGTTGTACTGTATGGCCATTAATGACACAAGGCAAGTTTGATTTCATAATTTAATCAAATTCAGTTGATTATGTGCAAGAATTTAGTTCAAAATATATATAAATGAAAATTTTTATGAAATGTTCAGATTTTCATTGAACATTCGTTAAAACTGTATTCTCAAAAAATTATTTTTCATTTTCTTGCAAGTTTCATGGAATCCAACATTTTTTTTGTGAAAAAAGTAACTTTTGCACAACCCTAGAATATTGTAAAACTTATTTTCACACTTAAAATTTAAAAATTGTTATGTAGTTCGTTAGCTTACTCTCTATTGTCCTCTCAAATATTCAGTATCACAGTGCAGCCCTACCTGTTCTGAAAACCATGAGCCACGACTGAATTAGAAAACCACAAAGATTTTCAGATGTAGGTTATGGTTGTTTGATACTGACCATGCATTGTTGAAATGAGACTATGTATTGTTTGTACTATTTTATTAATGGTTAGTATCTTATTGTTTTAAGTATAGTGTTTTATGTAAATATCTTTTTTTTATTATAAAGAGGGAAGGCGCAACATGTATGGTTTTATGATGTTATCAAGGCCATCATGGTTTGGACATTGAGCAAAAGAAAGAGCATTAACCAGTCAATAAACGACTACAAAACAACATACTCAAAATACACTAAGTATAGAAACAAAAGTTGAAATACTATTCTGTCGAAGGTCAAAATAAGGTGATTCTGGGGAATGTAGTGATAAACTAAAAGTGCCAGTGTGTTTTTGTTCTAATTAAAGTTTTGTTAACAACACATGAACAGAAGTTGTATGTGGGTGGTGTAAAATTCTTATAAAATTCAAATGCTAGGGAATGTTCTTAAGCCGATTTAAATGTATTGACAAAGTACAAGACCGATCACACACAATGATACAATCAGCTCATTTTATTTTCCATAAATATTGGACACTAGTAATTGAGAGTTAACATTAACTGTCTTAAGATGCATGCTTTTTTTGCCTTTCTATAAATCAGAGTAACTTTACATGAGGTTGACAACTATGAACTGCCAAGTTCTATCTCTGTGAGAGAGAGAGAGGGAGAGAGGGAGAGGGATATGTATATATAGAGAGTGGGAGAGTGAGTGAGGGAGTGAGTGGGAGAGTGAGTGAGGGAGTGAGTGAGGGAGTGAGTGGGAGAGTGAGTGAGGGAGTGAGTGGGAGAGTGAGTGAGTGTGAGAGAGAGAGATAGAGAGATATGAATATAGAGATAGATAGAGATAGAGAGTGGGAGAGTGAGTGAGGGAGGGATGAGGAGGGGGAGGGGGATGGGGAGGGGGAAGGTAGGAAGGGGGAGGGGGGAGGGAGGGGGAAGGCGGAAGGGAGGAGGTGGGGAGGGAGGAGGGGGAGGGAGGAGGTAGGAGGGGTTGATGAGGGGGAGGGGTTGATGAGGGGGAGGGGTGGGAGGGGTGAGGGGGGGCGAGTGAGGGCTAGTGATTGATAGAGTGACAGTGAGAAAGTGAGCTAGAGATTGACTGAGTGACAGTGAGAGAGATTGACTAAGTGATACAAAAAATGAGAGTGAGAATGTGAGTGAATGAGGGAGGGAGAAATAGGGTGAGTGAGAGAGAGTGAGCAAGACAGAGCAAGAGAGAGAGTGAAACTCAGAGAGTGCATGAGAGAGTGTGTGCACGTGTGTGTGTGGTGTACATGTGTATGTGCATGTGCACATGTGTAAATATTTAGGGTGTAAACTGAAAGTGTTTACAACTGAACACAGCAGTGTACAGGGCTCCGAGATGAACAATTTGTTGTAGGACACTTGTGGTCCATAGGGTCGGGAAATTACTATAAAAGTGATTGACAAATGTGTACTAAGACACGTGCAGCGTACCACTGTGGGCCGGGCCTTAATCGACCTGCTGGTCAGCTGAAGCTAGTTTGTACAGAGGTCGAATCGGGAAGGAAACGTTTAGTAATTGCTTTTGTTTGAAACACATGTTGCATTGTCACAATACTACAGACAAGTTACAGAAATCAGGAAAGAAAGTATGAAATTGCAAATGAAACACCCGTGTCATAAACCAAAGTGTAAAACAAACGCAATTACTAAAAGTTTCCTGCCCGATTCGACCTCTGTACAACCCGGCTTCAGCTGACCAGCAGGTCAATTAAAGCCAGGCCCACAGCAGCGCGCTGCATGTGTTTTAGTACATATTTGTTAAGTGATTTACGGCTATTTCCCAACCCTCTGGACCACAAGTGTCCTAAATCATATTGCTCATCTCGGAGCCCTGTACACTGTTGTGTATAGTTGTAAACACTTATCGTTTACACCATGTATATTATGTATTAACTAATGGCTAATAAATTTTTCTGGGTAAATTCCATATTTATCTGTAAACACCATTTGACATAAGCTTACAGCCATTTTTTTTTTTGCCTTAATACCCAAATATATAAAAAAATTCATTCCTTTGACCCCTCCTCAAATTATTTAGCAGTTTCAAATCAGCAGAGACTGAATTTACTGATGGGTTGTTTAGTTACAACCACAGTTCAGAGGTTTGTAATAGCACAGATTGTTCATGACTCTCTCTTCAGTATTAACAAATCCTTCCATACTGAACCACTTTAATTGTTAATGGTATTGGATGCAAATACTGTATATCACATCCTGAGTTTTATAACCTAAAGATATGCAAAGATCACAAACATATTTTTTAATGTTCCAATTTATTATAAATTAGATTTTAAGTATAATCATTACAGAAAAATTCCTGTCTACATGTGGAGTAGATACCCAAAATACACCATCTACCAAAAAGTAATTGGCACCCGTGAAGATAGGCAATTCAGTACATCAGTTGACTTGTGTTTCACGGCCTTCGGCGTAGGACCACTGGTGTTTGTCCATGGTAGCATGAACACAGAGGCCTATTGTAACATTCTGGATAGTGAAATGCTCCAACATTGTGGCGATTTTACGGAATCGACCCGTGTTACTTCCAGGATGACAATGCCAAGTGCCATGTTTCAAGGGCTACTATGCAGTGGTACGCCGACAACAATGTTCGCCTATTAGACTGGCTTGCCCAGAGCCCCGACCTCAACCTTATAGAACATCTTTAGGAAGAATTGGATCGCTGAATGAGGGCTTGTCACGCGCTGCCAAAATCCATTGTTCAACTCATGGAATGGTTGCAAGAAGAATGGCGAGGAATCCCCATATATGTCCTGCAAACACTCGTAGAGAGCATGCCAGACACGGTGGCTGCTGTTATAGCCGCAAGAGGTGGCCCTACGAGATTGTAACGGGGTGACACACCGAGCATTGTGGACAGGTGCCCAGTTACTTTTTGGTAGATAGTATATTATAAATACAACTTGTGAGAAAAAAAAAGCTTCTAATATGCAACCCTCCATCCTGTTCTATTCCTAACAACAAATCTGGTATCACCAGCAACTACCTTCTCCACCCTACAAGCTCATTTGATGCAATAAATCTGTTAACCTGGACTCTTGGAGGATTTACTGTTGTCTGGCAAAAACACCTAAGCATCTTCCAAAAATTAATTTACATCATGGCACTGGCCTAGTATATTGGCAAAGGATGGAAAACATACACAGTATGGGCTTTACCATTTTATATTTTCCAAGTTTTTGTATATGTTGTTCATAGTAAAGTGAGCACTTTTAAGCCCCTAGTTACTTTTTCCTTTCAGCCATTTCTTTATCCTTTAACCACCTTTTTAAATAAATATTGTCATGTAAGTAATAAACACAGTGTGTACATTCCACCACACTCTGAAGTTAACATCTACGGGTAAAATAAAATATATTTGCTATTATTCCAAATGAGAGGGTTTTCAAAAGTGCTCACATTACGATGAATAGCCTATAACACGTCCCAATGTCATGACACTGTTTATTATAATGTTCAAAAAGTCAGAATTTACTGTCAAAGTACATTAACTGTAGTAAAAATTTTTTTTCCAGAATAACTGTATCTATTTCCACCCACATACTAGCAATACACGACACCAACTCACACCGGGTGCAATGAAGGTAAAATGGCTAAAAATGCTAAATAAGTGTCAGTAAAAACAACAAATAAGTATGTACTCACCTCCATCATGGTCATCATCAATGCTGAAAACTGGTGCAAGATTACGATACCGCTTGCCCAGCTTGTCCGAGCTGCTGACATGCCGCTCCATATTCCCACTGCCCGTTGGGTTAACTATGTACTCAATTAGTTTACCCTTCACCTCAGCTGACTTCAGTTTCACTACGGCACTGAAAACAAAACCACCAAAATAAATTTAGCTTGAAAAACATGACTACAAATCAGCTTACAATGAAAATGTAAATTTTATTTAAAAAAAGATTTTGTGCACCACAATTTCCTTAAGTGAAAGCTAAATGCAGAGAATGTTTTAACTGTGTCAACATTGCATAATTTCTGTTGTTTTTTTTATTACTAGCATGTTAAAGCACATCCACCACTAAAGACTAGGATTGTGTGATAGAGCAACATGTTAGTTACAAGAAATCACAGTATTTCTGAACTATAGAAACTGTAGCGTTGTGTAACAGTTTCCAAAACTGAATTTGTTGGAAGAAAAAAGAAAACGTGTGGCAAAGAAAAATTAACACAACTGTTTTATAAGCAACATGGATTTTTCAGTAGTTATAAGGGGGCCCCGTAAAAGTAGATTTTGAAACATTCTGTTCACCTATAAGTAGAGATGGTGGCAGAAAATTGTTTAATTATATACAAGCTAATGTAGGCTGTTCATGGTAAAAAGAGCACTTTAGAAGCACTAGTTACATTTTCCGTTCAGCCATTTTTAATTTAACCACCTTTTTAAATAAATATTGCCATGTAAGTATTAGTATTAAACATAGTGTGTATAATGCACTGCAACTGGAAGTTAACGTTTAAGGCTAAAATAAAATACATTTATTGACTATTATTCGAAATGAGGGCTTTCAAAAGTGCTCACATTATCATGAATAGTATATAAATGCTACAAGCATGTTTTCTGGCTGCAAACAGCTATAATATCCCCAATATGGGAATGTATATGAAAAAGCAATTTTTATAATATTTTAGCAGTTTAATTTATCACTTTATAAGATGTGTTTCTTAAAGGACACCTTTTGTAATTATTAAAAACCAACAAATAAACTAAAATAACAACACAAGCATGTGTATACAGCTAGTAGCATATCTAAGGTGCAATTGTCCTACTTGTGTTGTGTTATATTTGAAGTTACTTGTGTTCTGAGGTTAATGTTTCAATGTACTGAAATGGAATATGCATTAAACAAACACTGTTCACATTTATGCAAACAAGTTAGATGGATACTTCTGAGAAATATATTTAAACAACATCTCATTACGACATACTTGCAGTATTGTGCTGCAATCCTGAAAAGTTGTAGGTGTACATTTTGACATGTGCCGCTTATACCACTATTAAATACGATTACGACTTATCACTAATCACGTCAAGTATTCCTACTTCAATCCACGTGAGAGTCGATCCCGCAAACATGTACATAGACGTTGCAGGCTGCCAAAATCCTGGAGGGCACCCCGAACACGTGACTTTCAAGGTTGCGTAACCCAGCAAGCACGCCGCCTCCCTCCTCCCCATCGCATTGTGTGTCTATAAGCTGTCAGCCACCTTGTACCACAGCCGAGTGCCGCAGATCATTCCCGAAGCAAATTTATGAGTAGAGGATTCTCTCCTCCCACACCGGCCTCACAGCAGAGGGACATCCCATGCAATTCCCACCCCCCCCCCCCTCGGCGGCCCGCCACAGCACCCTGCAGTTCTGACTATATAAGTCCGTACGCAGCTGGGCTAGCGAGTCTTATTCTTCAAGTCTTCGAACTCGCTCCATCACTTACGTGCTGGGGCCTTCTAGGACTGAAAACTCTTTGGCAGTTACCAGAGGCTGCCACCACCAATGACTTCAACAGCCTGCAGCAGCCACCAGAGGCTGCCGTCATTGACGTCAACCACCAGCGGCTGCTACCATTGCCGTCACTAGGGGCTTCTGCAGCCACAGCTACCAGAGGCTCTGTTGACGTCAACCACCACCAGTTACCAGAAGCTCTTCTATTAGTAACACAGACATTAAACATAACCTGCTACTAGAGCGTTGGTCTTCGACTTCAGCCGCTTCATATGGCCAACACATTTACTAGTTAGCTCATTTGTTTTTATAATTTACCAGTCTTTAACATAAAGTTCCCGATACGCCTAGAACCAGGTCACCTACACCTGGATTATGTAGGTTTACTTCCAGCAACCTGACTACTTGGTAGGAGTTAGCATGAGTCACGTGTGTTTATTGCGACTTCATTAAACACATCTTTGTTCTTCCAAAGCAGCGAGTCTTATTCCAGAGTTATCTTGAGGTGCTGGATGGATAAAACAGAGGAGCCACAACCACTAGGAATACTTCCAACCTTGGAGAGAGAGTACATATGAGTTGTATCCCAACCAGAGCACTTAGGTGCTGGCGGGGGGTATTTGCTTGGGTGATATGGCCTGACCTTGGTTGGGAACTCACACCCAGTAGAAGCAGTGGTGGCCCCTACAGCTACAATGCCTTTGTTTCACCCGCCAAGGTGGGGAACCATCTGAGACACTGGGCTCGTGCTACTAACCTCTACTGGGCTTACACTAATCTAGGCTCTTCTCTTGCCTCTGTAGTGCTCGATCAGTTCCCTTCAGCAGCTGTTACCACTCTATGCAGTTTAAGATAAGGCACGGCTCGAGGAGGGAGGAGCAAAGGATTGCACACCTTGCTACCAAGCAGCGGGTTATAGTAGTTCAACCCACGGTGGAACGGCAGGTGGAACGTGACTGCGCATCCTTAATTAGGCAACAGGAGAGACCGGCCTCTCCCATGTGCAACTACTTTCTATTCACGCCACCACCAACCCGTACGCATCCAGAGTACCACCCCGTCTCGAGTGGTTGGGTACACGGGACCGAGCGACACCTAGAAATTGCCAACCCCAGGTATTGGAGTACAGAAGCGGCCAGCTGGAACCTAAGGTACCGTGTTAGCCAACACAGCACCTGACTGCACCAGCGGATCCAGCCAGCAGATAACCACTACCCTCCAGTCAGCCAAAGATTCTCTTGGTAAGCCAGGTACCTCCAACACCGCCCGCCAAACTACCACTTGATTAAACCTACAATAACTATGAAGGTGACTGACACCCAGACTTGTCAACCCATCAATCATAAAGTTTATCCCGGCATGTAGGGCGACGTATCCAGTAAAGATTTGTAGTAGAAAACGACCACTTGAGAAAAGTCACAAACCGAATGCATAAGCTGACCTGCACAATCTAAAACCACTGTGACTGTGCCATTTCCATTAACCCGGGCACACATCAAGTAATTTTCTGGCACCCAAAGTGGGGCGTCAGACTAAGCAACTGTTAGCAGTGAAAGGCCGAACAAGTTCAACCCAACTCCAAGACCTAAGAGTCAACCGGGATAACCCAGCAAACTTTGGGGAGTCCAGCAAAAACCCAGTGGTGCCCAAAAGCCATAGAAATGTCAGTGTCTGAGCTCAATGCCACCACGGGCGTAGACCTTGACTCAGAACATGACATACAAGATCTGAAGTGTAATCATGCCAATTGTTCCGGTATGGGCTCACTCCAGATAGTGTGTAACTACTGCGCAAATATGTTCCACACCATGTATGCCTAGGCTGGCCTGACATGGTCCATGACACAGAATGGCTGGAATACAGATGCAAAACCTGCCGCCAACAGCCGACCAGCTTCTGAAACGAGATCACTTGCCCTGGCCGAGGCATCAACCGACTACGTTGCACATCCTGTGACAAACCGTACCATTACCTATGCATAGGATGGCCCGACAAGCGCATCACTATGCCAGGTATGGCATATCAGTGCGAGAAGTGCAGGAGAAAGCATACCTCCTACTCCTGTCGGTTGAAACCATCCCGTATTTACATCCAACCCGGAACAGCACCTGGCCACCCAGCGAGCGAACAAGACAACAATATCCAAATCATGGACTTTGCGGGGGCCAACCTCACGAGGACCCGGTGGCCTTAACGCAAGATTTACCGATTTACCGATTTACCTGCAAAGCAATGGGTAGACAGGGCCCAAGTACACCTGAAAGGATTGGCATTAACATGGTGGGAACGATACAGCAAGTTTCTTACCAACTGGAAACAATTTAGCAGCCGACTTGGATCCGAATTTTCTGGCGATGAGGTGTTAGCGAGATTGACTACATACTTCTACAGCCAGACCCAGGACATGGATGAAGAGGCCGAATTGTTTATAAGAAACGAGGTGCAGATTTACCAACCGTCAATAGAAGAGCTGATATAACGTGCACGGGAAACAGAGCGTAATTATGAAGAGCAGGCCGAGCTAGACCGTAGGCAGGTAGACAAGGGTAAGGAGGGGAGAACACTGACAGGCCACACGCCCGCCCCTATGGCACCTGAAACCCCAACTTCACTTCCCCTCCCCGCTATCAGATGCCGCAAAGTGTCGGTATTGTGCCTGCTGACATCACAACAGAGACTGCCCCATGAAGAAAGAGAGGGCGAACCCAGAACCAGAACAAGGGAAAGAAGAACCCACAGTCATGCCCCTGAATTTAACCAAAGAGCTTGATTCCCCTTAAGTGCCCAGTGTAGAGGCCCGCCTTAATGACAGAAATACCGTGGCAATGTTAGATTCGGCCGCCATGGGTAATTTTATAAGACGCGACTAACTCACACCCCAACGAGCCCAAATGACCCACATTACAAGTAAAGTGAGGCTCGCGCAACTGGATCGCTTCCTGCAGGTTGAAGGAGGCATAAAGTTAACAACCAGGATACGTCGTATGACATCCCACATTAATTTTCTAGTTACTCCCCATATCGGGGAATGCATGATTTAGGGGCAACCATGGCTACTTCAGTAGCACTGCGTCCTTGACTATGGACAACACCGCCTGCAACTTTGAAGAGACGGTGGAACCCTCATTAACTGGAAAGGCCGCAAGCTGAATGCTGCCACTCCCCGTATCCCGATCCGCCTCCAACAGTTACTGGTAGAAACGAATCAGCAAGCCCTAAATCACCCGACGAAGACTAGAAGTCAGGCCAGAAGAGCCCATCAATGTCATGCACGGCCTTAGTATGAAGAGGCCCCAAACCAAGAGCTTTCGAGGCCCCCGACCTTCAAATGAGGCCCAACACCTAGAAGGGCAACTCTCGACGTCGAGCCACGGCCAACGAAGGGGTCCGAGGCCCAAAATCCAGAACCTAACAGAGAGCCATCCTATTCTCCACCCAGGAGAATAGAAATGCAACAGCGCTGAGGAGCAGTCTCCGTTAAATCCCTGCCCTCGACGCCGATCATCTATGGCCACCAAGTCACCAGCAGACCTGACCGAGCCACCCTTAGCTGCACTGAAGTGTCTTGGCGAAGTCCCAGAGACAGGGGATACAGCCAGACACCCTGCAGATCAAGTCGGATTAGCCAAGAGACCCGAATCGTCAATGGTGAATGAAGTGGAAGCAATTCTAGCATATTCCCTTCCACCTGGTACAACTCCCAAGCCAGAAATGAAGGACATGCAACCTTTTACGTAGCTGGTTCCTGGCTACGAGGAGCTAATACCACTGCCACTAGACCACCGGAATACGCTCCAGCTGAGAGCCCAGAGGCCACCACCGGACAACAAACTCATAGTGAACCCACAACACTCTGCCGTATTGGAGGAAATGCCAGGAGCAGTGGTCAAGGTCATTCCAGCTTCCACGAAGCCGACCACTGCTCCTGACGGCGAAGAAAACCACACTGCAGGGGTAGTCGAGCACCGTCGTCGAGGACACTACACCCCAACCTCCTGCCACACAGGACAACCAACCAATCGACGCCATTGACGATAAAAGGCTCGTTCTGCATCTTGCTCAGTTGGCCGCCGATACAGAAGGCATCGAGGCCATCGATTCCTCCTACTACCCAACACCTGGTGTAACTCCCGCAGTCGAGGTCGAGACTCTTCTCCTTCGCACTGCCTAGCCACAGGACCTGGACGTCGAGACCATCACCTCCAACTACTCGGCCCTCCAACGAGACGCACCACCCGTAGCCAAGGTTGAGCACGGTGATCCACAGCTCCCTTGCGCTGCCACGGCGTGCCTCTCTCTACCCCTCAGCTGGAGCAACACCCACAGTGGAAGTCGAGAGTCATCTCCCTTCCACTGCCTCGTCGCGGGACCTGGACATCGAGAACGTCAATGTCTCCAATGACCCGGCCCCACATCGAGATGCATCTGCAGACGAGGTGGAGAGCAGTCGTTTTCGCAACTCCCTTGCCATGCGCCATCACAGACACATCCTGCCCTATGGGTAGGAACCAGTGTAGTCGGGGTGCAGGACCTTTCTGTGTCATTCCGCCGCACTGCCCCTTGTTCCTGTGCCCTCCCCATCAGTTGCTATAGAAACAGACGCTACTGCCCCAAGTGCCAAGCCACGATTCCTGATGCCACCGTGTGCCGCCAAGGCCGATTCGACACCCGCAAATCACCGTTGCGACCCACGTCAAGGTTCAAGTGGCCATACCCTGCTCATGCTGCCCTCCGTCCAAGAGAAAGGCCCGCCAAAACGAAACCCACCGAACACAAGTAAGTGAAGTGCTCGACGAGATAACGTAGTTGTAAACCATTACAACAAAACATTACAGGACTCATTACAGACCTGTAACCATTAGTAATTTAAACTAGCCAACCAGTCAAAGACAGTAAGATAGGCAGAGATGCTCACATTTAGACTAATTTAAAAGTGTATTTCCAGTATAAGTGCCTACCCAGCTGTCATCATGTAGGGGGGGGGGGGGGGTGTAGGAACCGGTGAGGTAAATGTAATAGAAGCTATCCAGATATTCCACTATGTGCAAATATCCAACTGAACTTGTAAATACAGCAGTCATTATGCTGTACGTAATTTAAACCAGTGCAAACAGACATTTTACACCTCACAGATGATAAGGTTCCGTATATGGTGGCCGACAGCCCACCTCAACTATGTAGTAATACTTCGAGATGCTCTCCACAGTGCTGGTAACTACTACAAATGTATCACATATAGATGCTCACCAAAGTGCCTGTGATAATCGAAAATAGACAGAGACTTCATCAAAATACATGTTAGAATCAGCCTACGAGTAAGAAAGACTCCTGTAAAGGAATTAGCTAATTTAGATTTTTGTAAAAATGATTTTATGTGTAGGTACACCAATAAATACAACCATGAGTTTTAACAAGCGTCCTTGTGAAGATCACCTACAAGAAGAATGCCGTTTTGTAGGAGTGTATTTTCTGCTCTGTTAAACTTTTGTATTTCTTGTGTGCTACCTTGAAATTTTTTATGAAATTACGCAGTGAACATGTTAGGATTAGATGAACAACCGAAAGGAGTGTGTCTTTATGCTATGCTTTTGTTTGCTTCTATATTTTTTTTGGTAGTCTTGTCTGTTTGAAATAACTTGTGCACCAACGCAGAATTAAACCAGAACTCTGAGCCGCAGAGCTCCCATGAACTCGCTACGGTGAAACCAGGTGCAAAATATCTTAAATTCAAAATATCAAAGGGTTATGTGTATTTATTTGTAGTGACCAACTTGCGCCAATTTCCAGTGTTTTCATGCATGTTTTAAGTGTACTTGCATTGTTCATTTAGACAGTAAACAAAGGTGAAGGACGGCCTGAGGTTGCCGAACTTTCAGCCTGTCACACTAATAGTTTGGCTTGATGCAAGACCCACAGGTTACCCCAGAAAGATTTTCCTTTCTTTCATAAGTCACTGCAGCAAGCTCCAGCCTTCTGTGAGTAAGGCTTGAACATACTTGATATTCCCCACCATCTTTCGCATGTTGTGATTTTTGTCTTTTTATTGCAGGTTTTTGTATATATATTCTCTTGTAAATAACTACAGTGCTATGCTGAGATTTTATCGGTGACATGCACAAATCAAGTAGGTCAGTGGGACACACGATAAACCATATCACTCTTGACACTAATCATCGCTACAGGGGGCAAACATATTAGCAGCATCAGCACTCCGCTTCGCCTGGGCAAGGGGCAGAGAGGAAGCCCGCCCGCCAAGAGAGACTGCGGTCTCTGCATGCCGCATGCCACGACTTCTCCAGCCGGCCCCAGAGCACAGAGCAAGCACAAATACAGCGGTTAAGATGCCCAACATTAAGGGTCCTGCATACCTGTTTGAAAATTTTTTTTTCGCTTCTCCTACCTAGAACTTCCAGATGAGGAGGCCTATGCCTTTCTCCACTAACTTTTCACAATGAGTCTTCATTACAACAGAGAGGGAGGGGGGAGGGAGGAATTGACATATGCCACTTATACCACTATTAAATACGATAACGACTCATCGCTAATCATGTCAAGTATTCCTACTTCAACCCACATGAGAGTCAATCATGCAAACCTGTAGACGAACGTTGCTGGTCGCCACAATTCTGGAGGGTGCCCTGAACACGTGACTTTCAAGGTTATGTAACCCAGCAAGCACGCCGTCTCCCCTCTTCCCCTGCGCTGTGTGCCTACAAGCTGTCAGCCACCTCAGGGCACAGCCGAGCGCCGCCGATCATTCCTGAAGCAAAGTTATGACTAGAGGATTCTCTCCTCCCACACTGGCCTCACAGCAGAGGGAAACCACACGCCACCCCATCCGCGACCCGCGGCCGCACCCTGCAGTTCTGACTATATAAGTATGTACACGGCCGGGCTCGCAAGTCTTCCTCACACCTCACACACTCCAGCCTTGACCTCCAACTAAGGAGGGTGCGACTTGCTTTTTCTTGTTGTTTACGACATATAGCTACGCGGCACACACCTTGTACACTGTGGTCGGCCTGTAAACAGGTCAACTCGAGCCTAGCCCCTAGTGGGTCAGCGGCCACAGTGGACAGCACCGATTTAGGCACTTTCTTAACAACACTTTCTCGCCAGTTTCACACACCACGTCGTGAGTCGCTCCACACAGAGCCGCCCCCTCCCCCCTCGCGGGTCATGGCGGCGGGCAGGGAGCCGACTGAGCCGTCATGGATGACAGGAACTGGCCCATACAGTTTAGAGTACCTCAAAGAAAACAAGAGATGGATTGAACTTGCAAAGAGATGACCGAATCACCAATCTGTGCCCGACATCTTTCCTCAGGGTATCCCAGACCACATTGATCTTCTCCTAGCCACTCTCTTGGCTCCAACGACACCAACGCTCAGCACATCAGCTTCCTCCCGACCAACAACACCGGCGGCAGAAAACGAGAAAATGAACATGGAAACTGACTTTCAGGTGGTTAAAAGAAAAGGGGACAGAACATCCACAGTACCCGAGAAAAGAACCACACAGGAGAACAAGTTTCTCCATTCAGTGTCGTATGAGGCACAGACCAACAACATCCCTATTCAAAATAGGTTCTCCCTGTTACAAGAGGTCACAGAAAAAACCTCCACAGTAAACAACCCCAGCTCTTCAAGCATTCCCACCCATCAAACACAACCGGCTGCACCTCAAACACAACAAAAAAGACAAAATCAGTTCAGATTAGTGGTTCCTGATGCCACTAAATACAATTTACTTATTCAGAAACTGCGAGCAATTAGTAGGGACGGGTTCTCCCTTCTCCCCACTGCCCAGGGAACACAAATCATTACAAAAAATTCAGAATACTACAAAGCTGCTCGCACAATGCTCGAAGCGAATTACATTCATTATTTCACTTTTTGCCAAGTTTCCGAGCTCCCACAAAAAGTAATCTTTGATCTCCACCCCACAACTGAAATAGCTGACATCAAGGCAGATCTGGAATGCGCCGGTTACACAATCCAGCACATCTACCAGTTTAAAAAACGAATCCCAGACCACACAGACCCGAACAAGTTCACGTTGCAGCCGCAACGATTTTTCTGTGTTACGGTGGCGCAGAACACTGCTCTCCCTCCTCTGCTCTCAGTCACAAGGATAAACATAACTACTGTGCATCCATGACAGTATCAGAAATGGCAGACAGACGTGGCACAATGCCATAATTGTCTAGCCCTAGGCCACACAAGAAACCACTGTTCAATGCCAACAAAATGCCCACACTGCGTCGGCCCTCACCCGAGAGTGCCTGCAACAAGAACGAAATAAAATCCAAGCCAACATTCAGCAACTGCGCAGGCGACCACACAGCCCTCTCAAAAGCCTGCCCCAAGTTCCTGGACTTGGTGCAGAAGAGAACTGCTGCTGCAAAAGTCAAACCAACTTCTGTAAAACAACCTCCTGGCTCAAGGAGAGAGGAGCAAAGGATGCCCACCTCGCTACCAAGCAGTAGTTCAACCCACAGCGGCATGGCAGGCGGAACATGACTGCATTGCCTTAATTAGGCAAAAGGAGAGACAGTCCACTACCATGTGCAACTACTTTTTATTCACGTCACCACCAATCCGTACTCACCCAGAGTACCACTCCGTCACAAGTGGTTGGGTACACGGGACCGAGTGACACCTAGAAATCACCAACCCCAGGTTTTGGAGTATGGTACAGTGTTAGCCGACGTGGTACCCTCAACTCCATTGCACCTGACTGCACCAGCGGATCCAGCCAGCAGATGACCACTACCCTCCAGTCAGCCGAAGATTCTCTCAGTAAGTCAGGTACCTCCAACACCTCCCGCCAAACTACAGCTGCAATTCAACTTACCGTAACTAAGAAGTTAACTGAACGACCCAGACTTGCCAACACATGGATCATAAACTTTGTCCCGGCACGTAGAAGGACGTATTCAGTGAAGATTTCTAGTAGGAAACTACCACTTCAGAAAAGACACCAACCGAATGCGTAAGCTGACCTGCGTAATCTAAAACCACTGTGACTGTGCCATTTCCATTAACCCGGGCACGCATCAATTTCGATATTTTACTGGCCAGTTCTTATTATGAGCTAATGTATGCATGTACTACTTGTAAGCTAATGCAGTAAGAACATGGTAAGTCTTGATATTTTAAGTGGGACATCCCTATACAAGCTAATACATGCTATAAAAAATAAAATTAATGCTATCAAATACTCACATAAATGACATTTTCCACCCTTTCTATAAGGTGTGGTTAGAATTTTTACACATATCCATAATATTGTGTATGGTTATTTTGTTCCTTTGAGGCAAATATATTTTTAATTTTTTATTTTACAACAAGAGAACACAATATTGTCAAATATGGGTATAGGTAACTCAACTAAAAAATAAAGAGTAACTCAAAATTTACAAATTTGATTTTGTCATGATACACAACAGTAAACAGGGTGATAATCTAAACATCCTAAACTAGTCGAGGCAAAAAAGAAATATTCTTGCATTATGATGTTACAAAGGCGATGATCGGTTGCCACCACAATAATTTAGGCAACTGGATGGAGGTTACCGAAACTAATTCTGCATCGGTGGAAGTGGAAGAAATTTGGGCAACTCTTAACATTGTGGTCTTGAGAGCCGATGAGGATAACATGAGGTGAGTATGAAGCAGTGCCAGAATGCAGAGGTGGGGAAAACAGGAGATCCCTGAGAAAACCAGCCGACCAGCGGCATCCTACGGCACAATTCCCATAAACAAAAATCTGGGAGCAACCCTGAAGAAAATCAAACCCAGTTTGCCTAGGTGGGAGGCAAGTAGTGCATTACACCACCACAGTCCCTTCTGCATCTGTGACAATTGCAGAATTATTTTTGCTCATGACAAGGTTAAGCCCTGCAAAGCATATCTTCAGAGATTACGCAGCCCGGGAAGGGTCAGTCCCAGATTACTAAGCTGCAGGGAAGGCAATTCATTAATTTAGCGATTCTCCAACAAGACACAAATTTAATTAGCTGTTTCCAACAACTGTCTCTAAGATATAATTCTCCTATTCAATTACACATGGTGTCCACATCCACAGTTTAAATTTTTATCTTGACATTCATTCAAACTCTGACCACGATTAATAAGACTATCATGGGTACAATATTACCCTCATATTTAACCTGAACCAACGGATTATGACTCAAGAGCTGTAACAGATCCAACAAATGAGCACAAACATTACAGAATTAAGGTGCCATTTTCAGCTCCAACTACAACAGTTCATCTCAACTACAATTGATCATGTTTTCTGATATGTCACTACAGATTGAGACTAATGTATGTCACACATACCTGCCATTTATCTCTAAGTAACATCCAAAAATACTTAAAACTACTTGAAAGCATAATAATACATTAATTTTCTCCTTTTTCACTAACCAAAGTCTTTTAAACTAATCAAACTATGCAGAATTCATTAGGATATATTGCTAATCTCAGGTTTAAAAAATTAATCAATTTAACACAAATACTGAAAAGGACTGTTGATGATAATAACTACCTATATTTATTGTGGATAATAATATTAAAATTACTTTATTATTTAATAACAAAATATATTCTTTACTTTGATATCCAAAAAGGTCGAACTTTAAATATCCAAGAATAACATTTTTTAATACTATTGCTCCCACAAAATGAAATTCATATTACTCAGACTAATTAATTACATCACTCAGATTAAACTGCTAAAACAATATAAAATTTGGAGACTCCGCAAAACCTAAAATTGATTTACCAGAGAATAAAACCTACATACATGAAGAATCTTATCACTGGCTACACAAAACTAGTTAAAAAGAGCACTTTTGGCAGTGCCTTTAAAGCCACTGCCAAGCTATCCTTAACTATTGAGTTCCCATCATGAGCTCCGTCTGGGCTGAGGAACCTCTCAACATAATCTCGTTGAAAGCTGGTATCACACTGACCTAATTTCCTTCGTGTTACCTACATAATGGAACTGACTGACTTCAGAATTGTAGTAAAGTATTGCATACTATTAAATATCTAAATACAATTCCCTATAAGGCTCCCATAAACCTCTCCTGGGCTCTCAACAACCTCGATCTTGCCTCCTCGAAGACACAAAATCAAATGCCTCGAGCAGTGCATGACCATTACCTATATCCAGCTGCAACATCTGCTGCGCATCACCCAGCCACACCCTGCAGGTGATGCCCTAACACCAACAAGACATGAGGGGCCAAAACATGCTGCAACTTTATTTCCTCATATACAAGCTTTCTTGCTGACTTTGCAAGAAAGCTATGGAATAGTTCGTTATTACAGTTTTAAATTAATATAAAGAAAATAAACCTTTAACATAGAATTACATGACATTGATTATGTTCACTGATTTACATTATGGTAGTAGACATCTGCGTGACAATTTATTATAACTCAAGGAAATATATTGTAATTCCTTAAGTCATCAATAAATAAACATTCTAGTAAAATTAATTCTCAATTCATGGTATGTTAATAAAACATTAAGAAAGAAATACTTTTATTTACTAAAGAGCTCTATTCCTGAAGTTCAAAATATATAATTACCTTACATAAGACAATTCCCTATAAAAATTAAGCGACATCAGAGTTCTGGTTCCACTCTACTAGAAGGTAGGGAGGCAGTCTCCTCACAATTTATATATTACTGCTTATGACATAATGGAGGAAAATCATGTTTACTAGCTCTCCTTATGAAATCATAATAACAAAATGTTTCTTTCCCCATCTTCACACGTAGAAATGAAGGCACCTAATTTCCATCTCTTTCATCATCATTACTTTCATTAAGAAGTTGGTTTTCTTTACAAACTGTTGTTGGCCATCCGCAGAGTTTTCAACATAGAGACAATGCATCACGATGGTGATTCCGAACACCTAGCATCACCATGTTCAATTGAGGAGTAACAGTATGGTTCGCTATTCAACAATATTCTAACTAGTGAGTGTGACTGAGTGCCGTACACTTCCATATCTCTTCTATTATTGAAGATGTCATTGCATTCAGTGATACTTTTTTCATTGCTTTGGTCAAAATTACTACCAGGGGGAGTATTTAACTATGAAGTAGTTCATATGAGGAACACAACATACAACTTGCTTTATTAAGTCAAAACTATACTTTGTGTGCTTTCCTCCGAGATACACTGCCATGTCTGATGGTGTTCGTCTGAATCACCTTGCACAACCTCAGTAGAACTGACATCTAGGGTGCTTGTCTGTTGACTCTTGTTTTTAAATATTGAACTAGCTCTTCAAAAGTATAATGAATTGATGATTTGTCTGTTATTTGATTTTCATTAGTGATGCTTAAAAACTTTTACTTATGTTCAATGCAAGATGTGGGCTAACAGAGCTTTTAAGTTATTCAATATTTAATTTTGTGGCAAATTTTTCGAGAAGCAAGTTTCGCAAACTAATTTGAATTCCTATAAAACCTTTTTAAATATTTACTAACTTATAACAGTGATTCCAGCTTTATTATTCCTACTCTTGCATTGTTTTTGATGAACCTGGAGTAAGTCGTGCACTTTAAAAACCTTTATAATTAGGGATGGGCCGATACTTGAGATGGTATGAACATTTGAATTTCGAACCGAACCCAAACTTTAAGGTTATGTTCGAACTTTAAGATTATGTTTGTGTTCGGTTCAAAATTTATAGCCACGTCAAAAATTGGTTCTAGTTCCGTTGGAAAAATTTACTGTTCGGTTCGAAAATGTGCTAGAAAGGAACATCATTAACGAACTTAAGTATTTAATCATGTACAGCTTGTACTTTTTTTCCAAAAATAAAGGAAAACATTTCTGTAGAGCCGTAAATTATTCACTCCTAAAGTGTCCCTTGATGTTTAAAGGGAAGCGTAGTGGAAGAGTCTAGAGGATTGCTACCTGGAGGAAAAGGGAAGAGGAAACACCTTTTTTTAGAGAGGGTAGTGTCTCACATTCCACCACAGAAAAAAAAAAAACCAGCTGAACAAAACAATTCCAGCATGCCACTGCCTAAAAGCAGCAAAAAAAGAAAGCAGGCTGCCCATGCCTGTTGACTCTGACAGTTCTCTTTTAATGATTGGCACTGCATAACAGAAGCAAAAAAAAGGAACCTAGCCGCCCACCTCAGTTGTTGACAATTCTTCTTTTAACAACCATAAGGTTACCTTTACCTTATAGAATCCACAATATTTTGGCTTTAAGCCCCACGAGTTATTTAATTAATATATTTTCAAAATATATCGCAATCGCCACAAATTCATTTTAAATAAAAGAATACAATCATGGCGTGCACTATACACAAGTAAATATGATACTTCACTTCAAAGAAATTGAAAAATAACAATGCAACACAACAAAAATTACTGAACAAGTCATATTTGATTATTGTTTTTGTAGCAGTGATGACAGCATTATATCTTGAACTCTATAGTTTGTAAAACCAGGTGCTATTATTTATTTAAATGCTTGTATACAAAATAAGTGATTTGCAAGTTTTTGGGATATTACAGTTTCAATTAACATTTTTTTATGCTGCTAATTTGTGGTTTTCACATACCATGTCTAAAACGATTATAGGTTGTTCACGATAAAGTGAGCACTTCTTAAGGCCCTGCCAACAGGCATTAACCACTTATAAATATGATTTATTGTAGTCTCAGACACTGACATTTTAGAGTGGTGAAAGTATACACCATATTTATTATTCGCTTGACAATGTTGATATTAAAAAGTGGAAGAAAGTTAAAAATTGGCTTGTAGGGAAAATTTTGAAGGGCCTTAAAACTTCAACGTGAATAGCCTATACAAAGATACATTTCCTAGTGTTACAACTAAACCTATAAAAATAAAAGTTAATATTATGATAATGTAGAACCTTTTTCCACTCTAGAAAAAATTTGGCAGAGAGAGAGAGAGAGAGGGAGAGGGAGAGGGAGAGGGAGAGGGAGAGGGGGAGGGGGAGGGGGAGGGGGAGGGGGAGGGGAGGAGAGAGAGAGAGAGAGAGAGACACACACACACTCTCTCTCTCACACACACTCTCTCTCTGTGTATGTATGTGTGCACGTGCGCACGCACTTACTCCATTTTAGGCCCACATGTTTAAAGAATTAGACATGAAATTGTGAATGTGGTTGTATTTGTTTGTTTTTAATACTTGCAGAAATGGGGGCTGACTATGAAGGCTGTATGTATATAGTATTTTGTTTTCACTTTGCACCTCGTAGCCAAGTCCGGAGGTCCAGTAACAAAACTCTCATTACTTGAGTGGGCAACTGCTAAAATGATCCACGGGACCACTGTAATTGATGTTAAGTAGTTAATTTGCAGATATACATGTGCACACACACTGATTACTGTTTAGCATCCATAATCCTCGGATTTTTAAGGTGGTTCTACACACACACACGCATGCACGCACACACACACACCAATTTAGGGCTGAACTATAAAGGCATATGCACGAGGATAAGACATTTTTTAAAGTTTGGTTCAACCAATTATAGCATAGTTCGGTTCCAGTTCAGTTCTTGTACAAATTTAAAGGTACGGTTCAGGTTCGGTTTGATAAAAATATTCTGGGTTAAGTTCTAGTTCGGTTCGTTTCCAAAATCTGGGTTCGTCCCATCCCTAGCAGATACCCCAATTTGCCAATACCGATTTTCAGCTGCCGATGCTGCCAATTACAGCGATACCAATACCAGATTTTATGAGCACAATTATATAGGTTTCAATTTCCAATATGTGGTAATACTTTTATTACTTAAATTTTAGTATTCAGTTTTGTGAGCACTTTAAGCACTTTGTATTACGTTTCTACAGCATACAAATTATTTACAACACTAATTTTAATAACAAATAATAATATAGACAATTTAACTGGGTAAATGAGTGACTTAACAGTCAAACAAAACCATTTACTAGAAAATACAGCATTCACTACAATCTGAATTCATTAAAAACAACCTTCAAAACTTCAGGCAATCTGATGCGGACTTGGATTTTAGACCTGAGAAATATCATACATAACCTCAAAATACATGTTTGTTTAAACCAACAGCCTAAAGATGTCATTCAAAAGATCTTATTGAAATTAATCTACTTTAGATATTCACTTAAAATTGAGAAAATTGTATTTTTATTTATAATAATAGTTTAGCCTAGTGTTCATCGGCCGAACCATACTCAATCCCTTGGTTAAAATGACAACTGATTTATTTGCAAAAATTTTTGCCAAATATTACTTGCCAAGTATTATTTAAACCCTAAAAATTCTAACAAAAACTGCAGAAGACAGTTTCTAATAATAACTATGCCCAATAAAATACCACCAAATCTTTAGAGATGGGTAAAACAGAGTTGCTCTGTGCAATTGCGCTACCTCAGTTCATTGCGCATGGTGTATCAACTCACTTCCTTAAAAATATATAACTCACGATATTGGCAAAAAATATTTATATAAGTTGTATCAATATTTAAAGTATAGTTTTACAATACTATGTATCCAGTAAATAAATGTTGCGACTAGCTAAAATATGAAATAATAAGTTCTAAGCAACCTATGTTACTTACATGCACTTGTAGTTGTTTCGTTTCTTAAAATACCAATGCTACATGTGGTGGACGAAGCGTCTGTATTGCACTGCATGAAAATATGGCAAAAGACATAAGTTTTAACTCAAGACATGGATAGTTTACCGCGAATTTAACAACGGATTATTAGGGCTTTTTTTTTATTAACTTTATTTTTCTACGTTTTCCAAACTACTTTTTAATCATTAAATTATATTTCATAACAGTTATTTACTTCCACCCACAACAATGGGCAAGAAGCCAAGGAAAGATTATATTATTAATAATATTACAAACACATGCATATTTATAAACAGTTTAAAAACATTGAGCACATTTTAAATGCTCTTACCTAACACATAATAATCACTTACACGGGTATAAACTCAGTATATAACACACAGCAATACCAACTGCACGTGCAACCAAGTGATAAGACTTTTATTGGTCAACTGCAAAGACTGGCAAAGCGCAGTCCGGGCGCGAATGTCGATGGCGTACCATAGAGTAAGTAAGTAGTATAACTGTCAAATGCAACGTCTGGGCACTTAAGAGTGTGAGTTTCCCTATGTGGTCATCGTAACTTGATTAAGTATTTGGGAAACACTTATAAAATTAAAATTGCTAACATTATTGGTCTGACTTTTATTGATCGAAAAGTTCCGGCAGATTTGTGGTACATTTTGAGAATTGCCCTACGTAATTTTGTTTTTTTTTTGAAAGGGCTCTCATTATATTTGCATTGGCTTGTCAAATAAATTGCTTTGCAGGTGCTATTGAAAATTCTATTTTATCTACCACTAAGGTTTTGTGGGCACTGGGTGCCATTATCTAAATATGACGTAATTTGTTTGGGCATTATTTTATAGTGAGTAATGCACCCTAAAAGAGTATTCTTATGAACAGTATTGTACATTATCAGTATTATAAATTTGTTAAGCTCATTATTCCACTTTACTCATCCCTGCATAAATTGAAAGTGTTCACGTAAAAGAAAAATATAATTGCAACAAACTCAATACTCACTATATTGTTCACGCAAAAAAATTGCAAAACTTTCAAGGGCTGTGTATGTTATTTTTATTTGAATGTGCTAAAATATCAGTGCAAGTTTAAATGGTACTATCCAGTGACAGTGCAAACTTGGGAGAGCCCCATAAGAAAACGTTATCCCTTGGGGTGTAGCTGCCTAGGTCATGCAACAAGGGTGTCTTATGACTGTACTTATTTCTTAGCTTATCAATTGTGGAAAGTTCAGAACATACATAATTCTTACTAACCTGAGTTTTCCAAAGATGTCTGAGGAACCAATGTGGTTAGCCTTGTTACTGTCAGAGTCTTCGCTTGCAGCATCTGCTACACACACCACACACCGCTGAGGGCTGTGGTCCTCCAAGCTGATACCAACATCTTTGTCAAGGTATTCATGGATTGCTGCACAATAAGACAGAGAAACAGTCATCTATTGTAGGTTTCAATAATAATTAAGGCATTAATCTTGTTCCCTTTTTTATAAGTTTGTATCTTTTAAGCACACAGTATCATTGTCAAAACTACATTCAATTGAACCTGTACTGTATGGCAACCTGACAACTGAACTCAATTTCTGTTAAAACCCATAAATTACACACTAAGCTGTGAAATGAAAAATGTTGACACCCCTTCTAGCGGGAGTTAGTGGCATTGTTGGCCGGCGTTGGTGCATCCACAACTTCCCCCCCACCCCCCCCAAACTTCCAAAGACTGCTGGCCTGGTTTGAGTACAAGTAGGTGTGTAGTTTGTGATGGGATCTAGTTGGTGGACCACCCAATCTGTGGATGAGAACCCGTTGACAGTCTCTGGTTTCTCTGCGATGTGGGAGGCAGTAGTAAGACGACTCGTGGAACGTGCAAAAGGAAGTCATAATGCACGCTGCAACTTCCCCTGGTTGAGCTGATTGCAATTCCCCTCTGCTGAACTGCTTCCTCGCACTTCCAGAAATACACCCGGTCAGCACTCTGAACTTCCCCTACCAGGCCTCCAACAAGGGCTAGTCCCTGTTTGTCCGGTTTATCTCACTCAGCACTATGGCGTCGCATGTGGAGTAAAACAGAGTAGAGAGGAAGACAATGGGTGTTCTGTAGAGGTAGGCATGGCCTGAAAGGAAACATGTGTAGGCGGGAGGGTGCACCAGTCACATGGACTACCACTCTGAAGAGGCGGGGCTCTCAATAGGTGTGGATGAGATCCGGTGTCGGCACATGCCTGCTCCTGCAAGAGCACTCGAGGTACTTCAGTTAAAACAAGAGATAGTAGGAGACAAGATGCTGAAAAATAGTTTTACAAATGATAACCCTTCCAACATGGTTTATGCCTGTTTATTGCCAAGCCAATACGCACACATAACCAGCTTGTACCCTGACTAGGGCCTTAAGGGCCATCCTAGGATGCCAACCAAAGTGTAATGACTAGACTTGGTAGATGTGGTTGCGCATGGGGCAGGGGTGACTCCAGTCAAGCAGTACTTGGACTTTTAACTACTAGGTGCGTGGCTAGCAAGGCAACCGAGAAACGTCGCAGGGTTCGGTTGTCGCCTCGTCACTTTCCCTTAAAGGGATTTGCTTTTGGAGGGTAAGGCCAAGGTACTTACCCCCCTGGATGATGGTGAAGTCGTGGTCGCTTGAATGGGGTTTTTCCTGGTGCCTGAGTTGTTAGCTTTGGCCACGTCATTAATTGTGCGTTGAGCTTTGGATGGCACACAGGCGAGCGATCGGCGAGTAGGTGCCCTGATTGGAATGTAAGCTGGTGTTACGTTAAGGGCCCTGACTACCCTGATACCGTTAGATGGTCGGACAAAGGTAGATGTCTTCTCTGGCGGCATAGGTAGCAGCGGAGATATTGTGCATTGTACGTGCCAGATGAGGTTAGAAGTGGAGCTGCCTGAGCTCGTGGTTGACCCTCTATGACGTGCAGCACCCTCTTTCTTCCAGAAGTATATCTGGTTGTCAACTGGGCCACTTACCCTTCATACCCCAATTTGAGCTACCCCTAGCTTGGCAGCTTTGCCCCACCCAGCCCTATAATGAGGCACAAAGTGATGGGGGTAACCAATTAGGTTGATAATGGGTGGCCAGTTATGGATGGACACAGCCTGATGGAATGAGGGATGCAGAGATCAGGTGAGATGGGAGGCCTGTACAACTGGTCTTCAACCCAGAGACTTGGCACACGGGACATCGCAATCTGACCCATGTTCAAGCTGGAGTTTACAGTAGAGGGCAAATGGCGTCCACTCCCATGGCTCCCAGGTGAGCGGAACATCGCAATCTGACCCAGGTGTCACAAAGAGCAGAACTCCTGTTGGGAGTTGGGCTATAGTTTCCAAGAAAGAAACCTGGCACGCGGAACGTGGCAGTCGGACCCAGGCACTTACTGGAAGGTTGGTAGTCGAAGAGACAACTGCTCTAATGAGGCTCAGGAAGGCAAGCTTCCTGAGCTGCACTTACAGACAGCTACCAATATGAGAGAAAAGGAGCAAGACGTCAGCTCAGGGTAACACTAGAAGAGTCTCACTAGTGCGCAGCTTGTGCTAGCATCACCAGCATTATAGAGTGCGCTATTCTGGTGTAAAGATTTTGAACTGCTGCTCCACCTGCAATTTCCTTGGCTTCCTCTCCCCTCCCGTTTTCCCGTCTACCTCTTAGCTACCCTTACCCCTTCTGTACAAGTGCACGCAACAGTGATGTGATTGGTTGGTGAAAATTTATGGCTAGACGAGACTTGCTTTCGAGCAAAACTCGTACACTTCTACTCAGGTCAGCTCAGCGAGAATACCTCTCTGGTATTTCTGCTCGTCGGTCCTCTATGGACTCTGTTCAAAAGCCTAAACCTCGCTAGTATTTGAGCAAGCTGAAATGTATCCAGCAATGCATGACGAGTTGCACGATGAGGTGGGTTCGTGACATGTTGTAGAAATTTCCTGGTAATTCGAGTTAGGGTTTTATGTGAGCGCTATATTATTTGCATTCTAAATTCGGTTTGGTTTTTCTGGTGTTTTCAAAATTTAAGTTTGGATCAACTTGTAGTATGTGGTACCCATAGTAACTTTTCTTTGAATTTGTTTTCTTGATATGTAAAATTTAAACTCTTTGCTGCAAGTCGCCTGAAAAGTTCATGGTGTTGAATTGGGACTGCATCGACTTGCGCTAGTTTGAGAGCATTGAATTAACCCACCAGCATTCATTTGAGATCGTCGGTGCTTGAATTGCTTAAATAAGTTTTAATTTGTATTTTTTAAATGTTTTGTGAACGTCTTATGATAGGGTCAGATGGGCATTGGATAGTCTTTTAACCTATTTAAAGTTTGGCTGTTTAATATTTTCTAAGCATTAACTTTTCCTTGAATATGAATTAAACGTTCATAGTGGTGCTTGAGAGTAAGATTCTCCTTTTGTAACTTGAATTATTTTAATTGAGAGGCAATAAGAAATTATGTTTCTAATTTATTTAATCTTTGTTGTTGCTTTCAAATGAGTATAGAGTGTGAACTCATAATATATTTATAATCCTTTGTTTGGGATTCATTTCAGTCAATTTATATTTTTAATGTATATTTTTTATCATTTTATTTGAGCGCCCTACTTTGACGGCCATTGGATGCCAGGGTCGCCTTTTTAAATGTTTTTAATATCAATAAAATTTGGTCAAATCTGTGATCTGAGTAAATGGAAAACTAAATAAACCCAAATTGAAACTGTTTGTGCTCTTGTATTTTCATCACAAGAGTAAACTGCGCTGTACTCTGCTAATCTAGTTATTTGTTTTGTTATACGCACATCTTCATGACGGAGGTTACTTCACATATATAAACCCTCAACAATGTAGCTTTAACTGCCTTTCTGCAGGAGCACCCAGGTTTTGTTCCCGCCAGAGGCAAATATGGAACAGCTTCGCGAGTTGACTGTAACATTTTGGAGAACAAAATCCCAGAGGCAAGTAAAACCACCGAGGGGCCGGTGCTGGTGAGTCAGATTTCTATACAGTCTTGCACCTCAAAAATCTTTCACCAGGTTATACAGAGTGTTCCTCTTTTGACCCTTGCCAAACCATGCGCAGTGCTACAATTTTTTATAGCTGTAGCGAAAGTCATTGATTGACACATTTGTAATGACGTCACCCTGTTGCGTGCCTTAGCGCTTAAATGTCAAGGTCATGCAAACAGATTCATGGAAGAAACAAACTCCAGTAACTGTAGTGTAGAGAATTTTCATGAGAAAGTTTTGGCTCATGTTTTTACCTCATGTGTTAGACATGTGTGCGAGCGTGATTAAATTTATCGCTTTCAGCACCCAGAGGAAGCACTCAGTGAGTTCATCGACTTGATTACGGATTATCAAAGAGCTCTAGGACTTAATTTGTTAGAACGCGATATGGTGAAAATCGTGTTAGAAAATGTTACTCCCCAGATCCGAGCTGCATGCTCATTAACTGCTGTTCAGCGTGATATGAAGGTATTACGAAACAGGGCAGTAGAAATTAAAAGTTGTTTAGCGGCTGAGAGAGAATTTAATGTTACTGTCAACTCTCATAAACAGAGTTTGGGCTTGCTGCAGGCTATGAGTGGAGGTGCTAGTGTTTGTCCGGGTTTAACATTGAATACGGTACAAAATAATTCCTTGCCAACAAATGAAGTAGCTCATAGAGTAGCCTGTGAGCGAAATAGCAATGCATGTTGTGGAAACTGTTGCAGACGTGGGCTTTGTAATGAAAGGAAATGCTATTTATGCCGAAGCGTGGGTCAAGTTCGTTTTTCTTGTCCTAGGTCGGGAAACGACAGATGGCTGGGAACGGTGTTTCCAGTCGCTGGTCGCGATCTATAAAAAATCTGCCTACTTCATGTATGATTCAGGTTGCCTGCGGCGGTCAACTGTACCCTGCACTTATTGACACGGGTGCTACACACTGCGTGGTTAGCTGGAAGTTTATTACAAATTTAATGGATTTGAACGTTGTTTCTAAGGCTAGCGTCCACCGCATTCAGGAAATAATGTTATGTATTGCGAGCGGGGAAATCTTAACTGCTTCCTATGTTGTGAAACTACATATCAAAATAGGCAGTTTCTCATGGAATTTTAAATTTTGGGTGTTTCCAGTTTTAAACCACAGTATGATTTTAGGTCTGGAATTTCTTGGTCAGACGAGAGCCTTAATTGATTTTCAGGATTTCACCGTTTCTTTCGGGTTTGCGCCCGGAATTGAAATTTATTTGTATGCTGGAAATAGGGCTCACGTTAATCTTGTGAATGCTAATCAGTCTGAAAATGTCGCCGACTCTGCAGAAAAATTAGGAAAGACCTTGGTCCAAATTAAGCGGCAATTTAGTGACATAATTACCCCTAGGATAGGGAAGTGAGATGAGCTGCCTTACAGATTCGCGGTTGTTGATGACGTGCTGGTACATGACCATCACTTTAGATGTCCACCACACAAGCTTAAAGTATTTAGGGAAATAATAGATAAATTGTTGCAGGCCGGCGTCATAGGTCCTTCCACATCAGATTATTGTTACCCTGGTTTTTTGGTTAAAAAGAGAGATAGTGATAAATACAGGCTGGTCGTAATTCATACTTTAGTTAACCGTAAAATTCATAAGGACCCCTTTCCATTACCAACTGTTGACTGTGCATTACAACATCTGGGACGTGCCAAAATATATTCCATCCTGGACCTGAATAACAGTTTTCACCAGTGCCTTTTACATCGGGCTTACCGAAAATATACCGCTTTTAGCACTCCGTGGAATCAGTTTGAATTTACCAGGATCCGAATGGGTGCTAACTTTGGTAGCCAAGCCTATCCAGAGTAGTGGATCACGTACTTTCAGTTTCAAATATGATTTTGTATTCAATTACGTGGATGACGTGATTGTTTATAGTTAAAATATGAGTGACCACCTGGATTATTTACAAAAAGTATTGCAACGGTTTAGGGAGGTAGGTCTTACGGTAAATCCCGATAGTCACACTAGCTGCTAACAAATTAAAATTTTTTGGGGATGTTATTTGTGAGGGTAAATTATTACTGGACCCTGAGCAAATTACCCCTATTGTCAACTTTCCCTGTCAATGCACACTTAAAGGGGGTACAAAGGTTTTTAGGGATGATGAGCTATTACTCGCAATTTATTCAACATTACTCGGAAATTGCAGCTCCCCTTAACCATTTCAAAAATAAAGGAGTAGAGTTTGTTTGGGATTGCGAGCAAGAGCTGGCCTTTAATATTTTGAAAGAGAAACTTAGCTTGTCGCTGGTATTGATTTTAACCGATTTTAATAAACGGTTTGTGGTCCAGGTGGACGCTTTGTCAATTGCTCTGGGTGCGGCATTGGGACAATGGCGGGACGGTCACATTGCGACAGTAGCATTTGCGAGTAGATCTTTGAATCAATCAGAACGAGCCCTTGGAACGTACGAAAAGGAGACGCTTGCGTGCCTTTTCGGGTTGGGAAAATTTGCCCCCTACATAGAACATGACGAGTATGACATAATTACAGATAATCAGGCCCTCAGCTGGGTGTTGTCCCATCCCCATCAGCTGGGAAAATTAAGCAGATGGGTTTTGTGCTTGTCAAGATTTCGCTTTAAGGTCCACCATGTTAGGGGTGCGGAAAATCTGGTGGCAGATGCATTATAGTGTATGTTCGATGAAACTGAATTTGAACCTATTCCCATAGACCCTCCAGCTTCTCTCTGGTTAATTCAGGGCTTCCCGGAGTTTTTTGTCCACCTTCGTGATGTACAAAATTCATATATAAGGTGTCAACAGGTGAAACGAGATTTGGCTTCTGGACTTCAGTGTCATTTTGAAAAGAATGGATTGTTATATTTTTCTGATAAGACCGGACGTGCATGTAAATGAGTAGTTCCGGAAAAGTTAAGCCCCGTGATTACAAAATATTTTCATGACTCTTTGTATGGTGGTCACCTGGGAATTACTAAAACATTTAAAAAAATTTCCTTGCATTTTGCATGGCCTAGTTTACGACAGGATGTAACACAGTATGTGAGAACATGTGACAGTTGTCAACATTGTAAGCAGGCCCCGTTTACAAATTTTGGTAAAACCCATCTCCAGGTTCCCTATTGTCCCTGGCATGTGGAACACTTAGATATTTTTGGGCCCATAGTTTGTTCTAAGAGAGGGAATGTTTGTCTTTTAATTTTGTTGGACACCTTCACAAAATTTGTACTTTTACTCCCTTTAAAAAACATGAAGGCTTCTTCAATTGTTGAAGTTCTGCAAGAACAAGTTTGGAAGGTTTTTTTGGGTGCCCCTGCCGAGCTGGGAACTGACAACATGCTTTACTTTTAGTCACATTGTTTTAAGGACATGTGCTTTAAGTGGGCAATAAAGTTTTACACCTCAAGTCTGTATTTTCCCAAGGGCAACCAAGTTGAATGTTTTAGCAAAAATACTAAGGCTTGTCTTACCATCTTTCATAACCGGGACCACAATGAATGTGATCACGATTTGGAGCTCATTAATGTTGGGTTTAATGCGGCGATTCATGACTTAATTCGCTCACCTTCTTCACTTCCTATTTTGGGTCGTCATTTACCACATCCTTTACTTAGTATTTGGGACCTTCCTTTGCCATCTTCCTTGGATTCTGGCTCGCTGGACTGACTCCTTGATGGCGTTGCTAGCCGCCTTAATGGCGTGAAATGCGAGGTGGTTGTGCGCCTTGACAAAGGCAGAATTGATCCTCCCTTTTCTGTCAGGGATAAGGTTCTTTGCAGAAATCATGTTCTGGCAGACAACGGGACGGAATTTGGTTCTACATTCATTCCTGAATTAATTGGGCCGTACCAAATCTCTAAATATTTAAGTTTTGTGGGAAATTCACGTGAGTTTCGCAAAGCTCATGTGAGTCACCTCAAGAGTTATTTGTCTAGCGCTTAAGTTTAATTGATTCTGGATTGTTTTAGAATTTTATAAATTTATTTTATATATCAATTTTGGTAGTATTGAAGAAATTGAATTTGTAATATTTAGATTCCAAAGGTATTTAACTTCATAAATTTCTGGTTCAATAGTAATGAATTATTTTTGTAATCTTGAGGTTTAATTATGTTAACTATGTATTTTGGTTTCTGTTCGCATATGTAATACTTTTCCCCTCTCCCATTCCTTGGTTTAGTTTTGATATTCTCAATCTCACCCTTCTCTTTTGTTTTGATAAATTCCCCTGGGCATTGTGTGGTGTTTGAGCGCAAGAAGAGATTCGTCGTAGGCCCCCTTGGAACTACTATGCCTGATGGTTCCTGATGCTGCAATCACCCCCTGACGTCTCTGCTTGGCATGGTTGCGTCGTTCAGGCGCTGAATGCCTGCTCCTGCTTCTGCACCCTTGGCTTTTTACTGCGTACCCTCCTGGGAGAGCTGACTGAATTGGTGCTGTTTGTGAAGATTTGCACCGTAATGTGTCTGTCAAAATATTGAGAGTTGTGAACTGACTTTGACTTCAAGATGTCTGTCGAACTTTTCTACGTTACTAATTGCGTGGTTCATCTACTTGTTCTGATTCTAACTATTTCTTCTGTGCTCAACGTGTTGTCTCTGTGTGAACTGTGACTTGACTGGAAAAATAAAGCTGGGGTGTGACTTGTTCTAGCAGGGGGAATTATGCAGCTTGTGCTTGCATCGCCAGCATTATAGAGTGCGCTGTTCTAGTGTAAAGATTTTGAACTGCTGCTCCATCTGTGATTTTCTTGGCTTCCTCTCCTCCCCTCCCGTTTTCCTGTCTACATCTTAGCTACCCTTACCCCTTCTGCGCATGCACAAGCAACAGTGATGTGATTGGTTGGTGAAAATTTATAGCTGGACGAGACTTGCTTTCGAGCAAAGCTCGTCCACTTCTACTCATGTCAGCTCAGCGAGAATACCTCTCTGGTATTTCTGTTCGTCGGTCCTCTATGGACTATGTTCAAAAGCCTAAACCTCGCTAGTCTTTAAGCAAGATGAAATGTATCCAGCAATGCACGACGAGTCGCACAATGAGGTGGGTTCGTGACATGTTGTAGAAATTTTCTGGTAATTCGAGTTAGGGTTTTATATGAGCGCTATATTATTTGTATTCTAAATTCTGTTTGGTTTTTCATGGTGTTTTCAAATGAGTATAGTGTGTGAACTCATAATATATTTATAATCCTATGTTTGGTGTATGGAATTTATTTCAGTCAATTTATATTTTTATGTGAATTTTTTATCATTTTATTTAAGCGCCCAGCTTTGACGGCCATTGGGTGCCAGGGTTGCCTTTTTACATGTTTTTAATATTAATAAAATTTGGTAAAATCTGTGATCTGAGTAAATGTTAAACTAAATAAACTCGAATTGAAACTGTTTGTGATCTTGTGTTTTTGTCACACTAGGACAGGTGACGAACTGGACCAGGTGTAGGAATACACAGTGCTGGAGAGAGAACTTGACCAAGTCCTATTTATGGCTGTTTTACTGATTGCTCAATTAAAGCACACATAAACCAGCCTGTACCATGATTGAGGCCTGAAGAGCCGGTCCTAAGTTGCCAAATGGTTTAGTTACCTATGTCTCGGAAGGCGCAGCAGCGTGGGGGGTGAGGAAAACCCCAAGACTGCAGTACTAGCATTCGTGATAGCAGAGACTAAGCTACAAGGAAGCTGGAAGCACGAGGTCTTTGGTATGCTGAAGGGCCGAGAGGTAGTGTCGTGCAGAGCAGAGCTCTCAACTGAACAGCGTAAGACTGTTGGGACTTGAAAAAGTTGGTAGTTCTTGGGCAGTGTGACGTTCTGTGAAGGCAAGAGATGAAGTCTGTTGGTTCTCTGGCAGAGTAACACTGGGCAAGTGGATTGGTGTGAGATAGCCTCGAACTGAGGACTGTGGGTCCTATTTATACTTGGCTTACTGGACCAGGGCAGGGGTTGCGAGGTGTGGAGAGAGAGATATACGCGGAGGAGAGAAGAGAGTAACAGAGAGCGGAGGCGACTTCCCCTCACGCGCCAGGCGCTGGAGGGTTAAGCTGCAATGTCATGCGAAGTGGGTTGCAGCGCAACAGGCAGCAACAGCCGGGCAAACCACCCTGGCATCGAAGGCGTCCTGTGGTGTGTATGGAATAATGGCTCTTCTTAGGAGGGGGCTGCGGCTGTGGTGAGGCTAGATGGGCAAATGACACTACTCGTAGCGCATCATGGTGAGCTGCTGGGCAGCATGACGCTCTAGACTGAAGAGAAGAGTATCTAGCGATAAGCGAAGGCTAGCGGTGTTGGTGCGTGGTCGGGCATAGTTTTGTCAGGCAATTAAGCTGCAAGAATCAGCCTCAAACATGAGGCTAAGTGCCTCTTTTATACCCGAAACACAAGGCCAGCGCGAGATGTAGTGAAGGTGGAGCAGAGAGAGAAACAACGAAGATGCGGCAGAGATGGCCAAAGATAGCCCAAGGAAAAGCATGATAATGCTAATGTCACTTTCTTTGAATTGTTTTACAAATTATTGTGTTTGTTCGCATCGCTGCTTGTTATTACCTGTTTTTTACATAGGAGATTCGAAACTACACACTTAATAAGTAAAACAGTTTCTCGCAGAAATGAATGATAGTATAAGAATATTTGACACTTTAGGCAGCCAAAACTGGCGGTCCACTTCCCCTTAGCCAATCTGGAGGGGTAAGCAGGATGAGGCGTGAAGCGGGTTGCAGGCTGACAGGAGCTGGTCTACTGCAATCCTGATGTAGCTCTGTGGCGTGTGTGGCTTATATTTCTTCTAGGAGGGGACTACAGCTGTGGCGAGGCTAGAGTGTATAATGACGACGCCCATAGCGCATCAACCCCGTCACCCTCTCTATTCCGTTAGCCGGAGCCAGAGGCGTGGAGGACAAACAACCTCTCCGCTGTGGCTGGACTACCTCTCTCTTGCTCTCTCTCTCTCGTTGACTGCTGAACGATGACACATACCCCTTCCCCCCTTTCATGGAGCATCCCTACTGCTGACACGGGTCGCCTCAGCAACTCCACCAAAGCACCTGAGTGGTGCGTACTTCGGTGTAGTGGGCTGCTCTGTGCATTCTGCTGCTGGGCTGGAACTGCTGAGCAGAGCACTGTGATCTCTGGCATCAGCTGGGTTACCAGTGGCAGGCTGCTCTGCATAGCCAGCACTGTGACAATCTTTCCCTCAGCTCGTGTCGTTCGGCCACCATTGCTCCGCTGCCTGGGCCAGTTGAAGAGGTGCGACATGTTAGCTGTCGGGCAGCACTGGAATACACTTGATATCTGGCTCTCCCTCTGCTGATTGAGCAGCCCAAGGCATGGCCTCTGCCCTGCTGTCCGCCTGGATAGGCTGTGGCTTTGGCATAGGGGCGCTGTGTGCTGCTCCTCTTTCCCTCTCGTTCCTAATGTGGCCACAGCAGGCTACTGCTCACACTCTGGGTCAGTGTCCTTGCCGTGTTGCATGAAGGGACACAACTGTTTGACTGGCTGGCGTATCATGCTCGGTTCCTGGCCGAAAGTACCATTTTATGTCGCTGATGCGTATCTTGCACACACTTCCCCCCAAAGTAATGGATCCACTAGTGTTCTGCCTTCTTACAATTATCTCGTTCGTGACTTCCCACTTAGGGTAGAATCCCGCATTGAATTTAGCAACTTTATTACTAAGGGTATGGCCCTTTACTATTACAGCATCTCCAAATTGCAGAGTTGATGATTTCTGGCTTTTGGTCTATCATACTTCTACCTGATAGAAGTGCCCTGTGTTTCTTCACTTTTTCTAGACAGAGTTAAGTAGTCTCTGTAAATCCCATAGACAGGAGGCATTTCCACGAGTTCTGCCACCTACTACCATTCATTGAGCTGTAGCAGGTGGTGCCCTAAATGTAGTTAGTTTATTTATAGAGGTGCCTATTGCCTGGTTGTGGCAATGTCTTAAGGTGAACAATATATTGGGCACCAACTAGTCTCAGTTCTGGTGGTCTTCTCCCATTTGCATGAGGAAATTTTCCTTTACTTCCTGGCTTCTCCTTTTTGTTAGGTTTTCCTGCAGTTTATTTGGAATGGGGGGTGGGTTCATCCCGGACTCAGTACCTCAGCAGTGACATGCATTCTCCCATTTTTTTCCCTGTAAATTGGATTCTGTTGTGAGTTATGATACTTTTCCAGTAACCCTAAGAGCAAAACAATCCTGTTACAAGTTCTGAATTATCATGCTGGCCTTGACGTTGGGTAGGCTTCTGCCCATCTTGAAAATACATCAGTCAAGGAACGTAAGTAAAGTATGTTCTTATGTGAATGCGGCCATATGGCACTATGAGGTTAGCTGCTATGGTGTTCCAAGATAATCTTGAATGTCATAGGATTCCAGCCATCCGCTCACATTGTGCAACTTAGTCATAGCACATGGGAAACACTGGCTGATGTACACTTGTACATCTTGATTCATCCCGTTCCATGTAAATCTTTCTTTAACCTATCTTAAAGTTTCTACAGTTCCAGAGTAATCGGTATGGGGGTGCTTGTGATAGTACTAACAAAAGTCATTCTGTAGTTTAGGCGGGATACACAGCTTTAAATGGTTGGTTTTCATGTGAGGGCTGGCCCAAATGTATCCTCGTTCCAGTTTGTAATGGTTCAGACAATGGGTTGAAAGGTTAAAGATTTCTGGGTCTCGCTGCTGGAACTTCGCAAATCTCGGTACTTTGCACATTTGTCTCTATTCAATTGCGCCTCAAGGAATTGTACCATAATGTTGCGGGTCAGGGTGACTATTGCTAAATGTTCAGGTGATAGCATCCTCATTCAGTCATCAATTTACACTTCTATTCTCTCAGGGGAGGCTTTAGACATGTAATCTGGAAGCTAGTTAAGCTTGCTTGGGTACTGCTCAATTTTGAACATGAGTTCCTGCAGTAGAAGTACCCGGTGTCATAGGTTAGATTTTGTGGCACTTGCAGTGTGCAGCCAGATTAGGACGCCCCTAATCTGATTCCAATAGCATCTGTCTGTAGTATCAATGGCCAGTCTGCAGTGGGTTGAAACAGCATTTCTGGCACCACTAGCACTAACTTAGTGCTCGGGGGGGCTGGGAAGTAACAGGTAGCCGTCTAATGTGGGTGTCAACAATCTCCTGGTTCTTGTTGGCAGTGCACGTCGTACTCTGTCTCTAACCGTTAACACAGACACGTACCCTGTAAATGAAAAGCTGAAGAGTAGTGAACAATGAGTGTTTATTGATTACTCAATAAAGACGTGACTCATGCTACCTCCTACCAAACCGTAAAGTGCTGAAAGTAATTGCGGTTCCAGGTGAATGCGACCTGGTTCTAGGTTAAAAGGGGGATAGCTGGTTCTAGACGAATACAAAGTTAGTTAAAGTTGAACAGAGCTGAGTAAAGTCTAGAAGAGATAAAGTGAAGTTAAATGTGTGTGTACGTGTTCGCTGGTCTTCGAGATGTGGTAAGTAGCCGCTGGGAGCGTACTTGAAGCTTACAAGATCTCCAAAGTTCCCAGCACTGAATTAGTGCTCTGGGATGACACGAGAGACTATGAGAAAGAATGACTGCCCAAGCCTGGTAGCATCCAGACTTATATAGGTGAAGCGTGTCGGCATTTCTGCTTCGTGCCTCTTCGGCGGCACTCAGCCTTGCCCGGTGGCAGGCGGCTTGTAGGCTCTCAGCGAGGGGGGGGGGGGCGTGCCTGTCGGGTTGCGTAACCTTCAGGTGAAGACACTTCGCTTGTAAGTTCCTGTTGCCTCGTTCAGTAGACGGCCAAGAAATCGTGTGGAAAATTTTCCCTCTCCTTCTGTAGCAGTGGAAGTATGAACATTTAGCGATGAGTCGTAATCGTAGTTAATTAGTAGGTTGAGCAGCATGCGTCAACGAATATATTCCAAGTAGAATATACACAGTGGCCTGTACTACCTCCTAACTATTCCAGAGTTGATTGAAAGTTATCTTACGTGAATCCATGTGAAGGAGACCTGGTCATGAACTATAAAATATTAAAGGTGATCCAGCTAGGTAACTATAAACTTGTCCTAACTACACTCACCGTTGTCCAAAAGGGACTGCTGATGGCCACTACCAGATGTGGTAATGGTGAGTGGTGGTTGTTAGCAACACGTAAGGCGAGCTTGAGGTGTCCTGAAGGGACCGTCAGCAATGGCTACCAGAGGGGTAGTAGTGGAGCAATTGCAGTTACCAGCAGGTAAGGCAAGAGGCTTGACAATGCTTTCAAGATCTGTTGGCGAAGAGTTACCAGACGTTCTGGAAGGCGTTGCAGCTGCTAAGAGCTTCAGGTGGGTCACGACAACCTGGCGATTCCTTCCGGCACTATTAAGCGCTGTAGAAGGAACGAGATGAGTTGGCTTCCTCCCGCACAGTTCAGCGTGGTGGAGGAGGCACGGAATGTTCAGTAGGTTCTTTCTGGCTCAGTCCAGTGTAGTGGAAGGAACAAGGCGTACTGGTGTCTTCAGGCAGCGCTCTGAATTATATACTACTTGTCCGCAGGTCACTCGGTGACAAGGAGTGCAAATTCTGCCCCTCAAGGTGTCTGCTGGAGTAGTTTACTAGCGTCGTTTGCTTCTTGGTTTCCTGCTGATGAAGCATGCATCAGTTCATAATACTATGGTACCATCACTTGGTATTCCGTAGAACTACGTGAACCTTGGGTGGTGGGCTCGACTGCTCGGACGATAGTAAAATCTCACTTCGGGTAGGTTGACGTGACATCTGATTTAAAGTGTGGAGCAAAGTAATTTCATCGTCCTCAACCTGCACCCTTTTATCCAAGTCACTCCTTGACTTCTGCAGTAGCAGGTCGTCGTGATGTCCCTCCTGGACAACCACCCCTCAAGTCTCTAGTTCGCTGAAAATTGTGACTAGTTATTTTTGGAGCTAGTTTTATTGGCGTTAACATTTTTTATACAGGTATGCCTTCACCTGACTTAACTTAAATAGTTAATTTATTAATTATTTTATAATTATACAGAACCGGATCCCCGTAACTTTCTTGAAGCGAAAATAAAAAAGCTATGTAAACTATAAACCTTGGTGGGGTAGTCATTTCGCACCCCTTAATCATTTGTAATTCCAATGATATTCTTTGTAAGTGTGATTTCATTTATTTTGCTCTAAACCAACTTAGCATTACCGTGGAATGGCTGCGAGTGGGCCATACTCCTCGGGTTCCTGGAGCTTACAAAGGCTATAGTCTGAATAAGACTGAGACTCTCAGGATGTGTCTGGTACACCAGTGCCTATCGCCTATCTGCGGTAGCGCTCCAACACTAGCCCGTCACATCTCTCGGCCAGTGCCTCGGAGTGACTGAGCAAGACACTCCCATGAGGACTGCACCTCGACGGCTAGGAAAAGAGCGAGCCCATTCAATGAGTTGGTATATGGGAAGAAGCTTACCTAGTGTGAAATTACTTTTGTCTTGTACTATCAGATTGATAAATTAATTAATTCAGATGACTAAAAAGGGAAGAGGGCAGAATAGCCTAAATTGTCGCAGAGCTCAACGAGCCCTACAGAGGGAATTATCCCAATTAAGTAGCACGCCACAAGTTGACTCTACTCACGAGACTGCAGCCACTCCACCCCCACCAGAAGTCAGTGTTAACGAACCCAGTACGATAACTCCCTACATAGCCTGCGAACACGAGACATATTTGGATCCAGTGCTAGGCATCTGTTGGCTGTGGTCGAGCTATGAACACATTAGTTATTTGCACCCTCCTACATCTAAACACATTGCAAAGCCACCTGCGCCATCACCATCTAGTAGCATTATTACACAACGTGCAAGATCCGACCGGCAGCCGGGAAGGTTCTTAATATAGTCACACCCCTCCAAACTATACGAAAACCCCAGATAGCATCTCCCCCTCACAACTTCATTCCCACTTGTACGCCTAGGAGGCTGGCACCCTATAGGCATCCCGGTAGCAAGCGAGAAGTCGAGTAAGGAACTATCTGCGATGACATCAAAATCATCCCCTTTCACAAGAAAGCTGAAGGCTTGGTTATAAGGTTAAAAGATATCAATTTACAGATATTCCTGTTTGAGAAAAAAGACAGCACAAGTGGCACCAAAAACTCTACCCTTGACGTGTGTTCAAAGGCTCACTCATGACAGCTTGTCATTTTCCTGCTGTGGTCGCTAAAGACGGAGAATGCAATTCCCCTGCCAAGCCTTCGTAAAGTGTTGCACAGTAGGTAACTTTACAGGTGACATAGTTCTAGGTTTTGCCAGACCACGGCCTTCTGTCAACCTGGCCGACAGGAAACTAGCTAATATAGACATCAAACACAAGTACACTGAAAAAGGTGTTAACTACCAAATATTCGTACATGACCACCTACAAAAGTAAATAAAAGAATGCAAGACCCTCTAAACAACATGTGCACTAAGTATTTACAACAGTTTTTAAAATAGTATTTACAACTATTTCAAAGACATTTTGCTCATTGACAGTGTCTTATTTGGTATCTTTGGTTGATTTGATGACTTCAGGCCTTAGCCTGCTGCCATCTGCTTCTCAGAATTGAAAGTCTAGAACTTGTTTAGGCACTGGAACATTGGAATGGGAAGTCCTTTCTTCTAGTTTTTATTCAACACAGCACTTTACGCTAGGCACAAAACAGCATCCTTGAGTGCCTGTTTATTATGCAATATTGACAAAGCAATGCAATATTGCACACATGATAACAAGGCATTTGTTTACGCCTGCCTGCAGAATGTCTGTTTATTATACTGGTATTCACTCGGCAACATTTTGACGTGTTGCATGCAACAATTAATGGTTGCACAAAGTTTTCATACACTAGTGAAGCAGCAATTTTACGGCTGCGAAACAAAATGTTTTTATGCGCTGTGGAATGGAACACTGTGGCGGCTATTGATGTCTGCATTATGAGGTTTTTTATTATTATTATCACAGCAATTGACGGTCATGTGTTTACAGTTTATATCACTTCAGCTCTTGACAGCTGGCGAAAGTTCGTAGTACACACTTACTGGTGCTGGGTGATGGGACCCTCTTCCAGAGTGTCACGTGGATCGGGCTAGTACCACATGAAGCACGATATTGGTCTCCATGGGGCTTCACGGTACCGGCCAGGCTGGGGAGGGCCGTGACAGGCACGTGCAGGCTGCTCTCTTCTCACCTGGCCGGTTGGTACTGGGTGATCGTCCCCGGCAGCAGCTGACTCGGGATCACTGGGTGCCGGGGGACGATCACCGTGGTCCTCCTTAGGGATGGGTGGCATCAGGGTGGCCGGCCGAGGCGGAGACAGGACAGGCTCTGACATCTCTGCAGCAGAACAGCTAGGCTCATTCTCTCATACTGGCAGGGTGGCCTCGCCGCCGAGTGGCACCAAGACCGGCTGGGTGGCTGTATCATCCAGGTTGGGCGTGGCCAGGTGTACCAGCTGAGTCGAGACCTCCAAGTTGGCCTCGACTTCACTGGCACTTCTGGCGGGGGCCTCCCTCTTGGAAGGTGGCATCTCGGTGGCAGCTGCAACGTCATCTGGCATAGCAGTCTCTTTGCTGGTTTGGCCCTGCAGGGCTGGCATTTCTGGGGTGGCCGATCGAAGTGGCAATTCTTGACATTGAGTTGTCTCGTCAGTGTGAGGAGCTCTAGCCTCCTTCCTCACCGGGTTCGGCAGTGGCTGTCTGTGGCCTGGTTCCCAATCTAATGGGCTGCGTCAGTATATCTCCATTGTGGAAGGAGACACCCGGGCATATTGGGCGGTGGCTTGGCCTAAGTAGTTGCTGTGGGTTGACGGTAGACATCTGCTCAATGCAGCAGTTCTAGGTGCAGGGAACTCAATTCTGACTGGAGTATTCTGGTGACTTGGCGTTCGAATCTCATACTCTCCTTCCGTCCTCGTAGGAGAAGGTGACCTTGCGATGGCTGGTTTGGGTGGGGGATTGTCTTCTTGTTCTTCCTGCTGCCTCAGACAGTGTTGGGCTCGTCGGGCTGAGCTTCTGGTCTTCATTGACAGGCTTGGGGCCAGCCGGTTCAACATCACCTGTAGCTGTAGAAGCAGTAAAAGTTCCTTTGTTCGTGGAAGAGCTGTAGGCTGGAAGGTCACGTTATTGCTTAGCTCCCAGAGAACCACTAGGGGCTTTTCTTTCTCTCCGACATGCACCTGGCATTGCTCACAATCCACTATGCATTTCTATTTCTGGAGCCAGTGCTGTCCCAAAACCAAAAACTCCATGTGGGTGGTCATTTGGTCGATGTGGACAGCCAGTCTTGATCTACCTTCGACCTGTAGGAGGTCGTCGGGCTGGACCATCTGTATTTTCCCGTCATGGGGCATTATGAGGGCTCTTTGATGGGGAGTGAGCAGGTCACTCCTAATTAAATTCGCAGAGGCTGCGGTGTCAATCACAGCCGCTGTGGTTTCCCCAGTTGGTTTTCACTTTAATCCAGGGAGGCTGTGGGGGCCAGATCCCACAATCAATATTTGTAACTTGATGTCGGGCTCGTCTTTTATTTTCCCCGTAACCTGTTGTGGGAGTGGGCTCTTATTTTCTCCTTCCAGCTGGCCAGCTTTGCTGGGCAATTCGGTTAAAGTGGCAGCCGGGACAATACCAGCATCTAGGGAGAGTAGCGGCGTGAAGAGGGGGCGGGCATGACCTTGTCTTTCTCCCTTCTCCCCGCTCTTCCGTGGTTTGTGTGGCAGGGAAGTGAGGTGGCGGGTTGTTTGCAGGAGTAGACACAGAAGGAGTATGGGAGGGCACGCGACCTGTCATTCTTATCTCCTCCTTCCCCCTGCCACTCTGCTGGCAGTCTAGTGCATCCTGCTCTCACAAGCCCTCTCAACTAGCCTTTATATTGTGGTAGGTTTAGGAATTTGCAGCAAATTACGTAGCTTTAGCAGGAGCATCCTGGCAAAATTCCTAATGCAGCTCTCCTCTGGTGCAGCTGGCCTCCTCTTCCGAATGCTGGGTTTTCCCATAAAACTTGGTGGTTAGGTGAGGCACTACTTCCTTGCCTGAGAATTGGGTGGAGAGGCGAATGCACAGCAGACTCCAGTCCGATGCGAATTCTCCATATTTCACCCACCATGGAGTTGCTTGCCGGTTCGGGTTACCCATTGTTTGCAGGGAATATCATGTTCTGTGAATTCCTTCTCACATTCTTATGTAAATGGGACAGGGTCTTCATGGAGGCGACCCGCGAATTCTGGCAGCTATTGCTTGCTGGGACTGCGTGTCGTAGCTGGACTAACTTGATATCCACAATTACTTGGTCTCTATTCGGTGGCCCATCTGCATACATCGCACCGATAGACTAGCTCTAGGTGAGTGACCCTTTCCTCCGGCCAGCCTATGTAACTGTGATGGAATGGCTCAGCACATATGATACATTGGACCAAATTAATGCTGCGACCTGGGCAAGTGATCCAACTACAATACGCTGACTGGCGTGTTCGGCATTCTTGGCACTGGCATTCTAGCCCATCCATGTACCATACTTCATCGGCCCATCCTAAGTACCGATAGTGAAATACCTCCTGGGAGTAACATCACCTTATAGAATTGATGCCGGTTCCGGTGCAGGTGGCTACATGACCACAATTGTCTGGCGTTTTGGCCATTGTGGCATATTGGGTTTCTTCGTGTTGGCTGGTTTCGCTAACCGACATGGATAGGTTGGTAGTTGGGCACCACACGGTTATTAAGGACTCCCCGAAGTCCGCTATTTGACTAGATCTGGCAAACTGGTTATCTTCGCAACTCTCAGTTCATGCTAGCCTAGTTCTGTTTTTGCTACTCGATTCGCCAACTGCTAATGCCCAACGTTGGGTGCCAAGAAAGTTCCTACCTACTTCTTGATGCATGATGCTATCTGGGTCAGGGCAATGTGATGTTACGTCGTGAAGCAGTGACTTTTAGCGCAGACTGGTTGCACTTACTTACGGTAACTTGTGACTGTCTTACTTGGGCACTGGTGCATGACCTGTGTACAGTGTGGACCATGTCTGCTGTCAAATAGGCACAAAGTCTGATACTGGTTTGGCTATTGGCTGGGCTACTGACTTAGGGCCAGATGCTTACTTACACCAGTGCTTGGTCAGCTGGATGGTGCTGCTGGCTTACAGGCTGGGGTGCGGCTGTTGGTGGAACGCTGCTGTCCCCATGGACTGCTGAGGCTGGAACATCTGCTACTGTTGCTGGCGGAGGCTCTCAGTGGGCTGCGGTAGCGATGGATGGAGAACCATGGGCAGGCCAATTCAATGGGCACCTTCTCCTCTCATCTGAAAGAGGCTATGATTGGGTATGGTATCCCTGGAACTGGGGCTGAAACAGAGAAGCAGAGGGAGCTGGAGGATGAAGCCCCACCAACTTACAGGTCGCCTGAGCTCATTTCCAGGGTGATTCTTGGCTAAGTGCCTTATTAGACTGGGTGCAGCTCCCAGTAGTTTGGTAAGTAGAAGTAGCCTTCCTCTCCTTCAGGTCCTTCCCACCTCTCTTGGTAAAGAGCATCAGGTTGCAGGTTCTAAACCTTATCTCGAGAGATAGAAGGTGACGTGCACTTCCCTATATAAGAGTGTTCGGCCATCCAGGCACACTGCTCTGGTGCCGAGGCTAACTGTTTCCCCAGCTGGCAACAAAAATGGTGCATTGGTTGGAGAGAGGGTTTTCTCGGAGATGTCCCAATAGCTTTAATGGGTGTAGTCCTAAAGTGGACAGGCCCAACACATAGCTACTCACGTGATGCAGTGGATGGAGTACTAGTTGTTCTAGTGGTCTCATCTCTCTAGGGGTGTATGACTATTGATTGTGTGAATGTGGGGTGGCCGTTGCCAAGGGCAAGCTCCTAAGGGTAGCAGGTGGCTTCTCGAAGGCTCACAAGGGTGGGCTTCTGGAAGATCTGGCCATAGGCGAAGGCAATGTTGAAGAGCTTCTAGGCAATGTGGACGATGTTTGATCAGAGAGCTCTACCACACGAGGCGGTAGAGCGAGCTTCCAAGGCTGATGTTGCTCTAACAAGAGCCAATGAACAATTGGCATTTTTGGCTTGTGCACTGCAATATATTCTTGCAGCTTAGGGCTCGCCAGACCCTGGAGTGGGGGTGAGATGCACACGCATCGTGGCCGGAGCTAAGGGCAGCTGACTGGCGGCCATTGTTGGCAGGTTGTGCTATCTCTTGGTGTGTCCTTCAACTCACTTGAGGTTGCAGCAATGGCTCGAGTGCTGGCTATTGATTGTTGGCATCTTCTAGAGGGGAGGCTGGATTAGACTTGCTTACTGACCGGCTGATGATGAAACGTACAACTCTGTCATGTCTGTAATAATTCCCGCAACCAGGTAAAATCCTGTAGGCACTCTGGGGTAGAAATTATAAAGTTCGAAAACCTGTTCAATGCACTTAGAATGAGGAGCATAGATGACACAAAGTTGTTTATCTTCTTAACCAGTAAGCATCACGCGTCAACTTTCTAAATGTAACTGATTGAAAAATGAATTTCTCTAAACAGATGCCTGGTCTTGAACTGCTGCATGATAAACTCAGGCTTGTTTGGGCCTATAAAAACCAACCACATTTTCATACAGAAAAAATTATTTATCCATAGATACAAAGTGTCAGTTTGGTTAACAGAAACTTAAATTTTAGAAGATTTAAAATCTCAGTTCCCCTCAGATTTGTATTAACAAGGTACCACAGCAGGACCAACAATCTAAACATTACAGTATATCTTCCAGAAATATATCTACATTTAATAATTTGTCAAGTAGGCCTACACGGCTCAGTGTTTACATTTAAATATTCACAGTTAAAAGTGCATAATTTTTCCAAAGGTTGTTTCTAAAATTCACAGTTAACAGTTATAACAGTATTGATGTGAGTAATGATTGGAGTGGAATGCAAGAACTCACCCATATAGCCTCCAGTGAGCATGCTGACGTAGTGGGTGTGCTTCTGCAGGAAGCTGGCGACCACCATGTGAGTGTACTGGTCCTCCTCCAGGCGGCCGGAGCCCAGGAAGCATAGGTGCTCTCCCCCAGCCGCAGACCGAGCTGCCAGCGCCTGCCTCTGGGCTGTCAGGAGGCCTTGTACTGCCGTCAGAAACGCTGCTGGCTCCTGCAACATCTGACAGATGCAAATATTACAACCATTAAACACAACAAGTAACTCCACCATAGATTTAAACAAAACTTGTGTGACTTCACAAGTGAATTCAAAATAGCACAACCACTGTTAATCTTGTGCATGTACACTGACAATCATTTTCTGTTGGCAAACGTATTTTCTTCTGCAGATGTAATTATTTTTCATTTCACTTGCATGATGGGTTTAACCTATAGTGGGGGGTCAATTTTCCTCCCCACCGGCTGCAACATGATCAACTTGAGCACATGCCTATGTAAGCAGTGCAGCCTGCCATTCAGTTGTGCATAACATCACCAGGCAAGATGAAAAGAGATAGCTGTCTTAAGCAGGTGAGACACAGATGCTCAGGTCAATGGGCACTTTAATTAAACTATGTTTTCTGCATGTTGGCTTTGTCTCCGTAGCACAGCCTTGCCCCACTCTGCTAATACTACTGGGTGTTACTTAAGTATGTATGTGCAGAGTCATTTCATAAAATCTGAATTGCTGCAGCAGGATATACAACAAACATGTAATACTGTTATTAACATAAAAGTATTACAATTATGATTACACAAAACTTTCATTTGTTCATTGTATCTAAATTTTAATGTTTGTTTGATTGTAAAATATGAAATACGAACAGTGAGAACAGTGCTGGGTTAGCAACAACTTGAAAAAATTGTTTGAACGTAGAAATGTTATTAAAATGAATTCTGATATACTATTTCTAAAGTAAACACCTCTTACAGATATAGTATTTATATTTTCACACAGCACTGATATTTGTTTTTTTGTTGTCTGATCAGCAAAAAACATGATGCAAAGGCCTTATCTTTGTGTGTTTTTTGATGAAGCAAAAAAGTTTATGTGGAACATATTGTTTACTTTTTTTTTTTTTTGACCATGCATTGTTCTCTGCATTAGTTAAATTTCTCATCACTCACAGAAGGCAAGTTAGTTTCTTTTGCACTGTAACAGACCTTTTGCTTATTAATAAATAACGGTGCTATATGTAGTGCTTACTTTTATTCTTTTGGCAAAAAATGCTTACAGTTATCAAATAAAAATTGTACATGTAATTTTAACCTACCTAGTTAAGTGATAAAGTTGTGGTAAATGTGTTTTTTACTTCAGGTCTAAATGTATTTCTACATATTATTTTAACTGGATGGATCAAGTGTTTATGCCTGGTAATTATTTACAGACACCATTTGTTTATAAATCACAACTTTGTAACTTTGATCCAAGTGTATGAAACACATTTACTTAACCTGCTTCGGCATTTCAGTGAATTGAATATTTGCTCAAGTCCAAATAAATTTCTCACAGTGCTAAAACCCAGTCCAGAAGAAATAAAAATAAAAACAAAGCATGCTGAAACAATATCAGGAAAATAAAAGTCACGCTATTATTGTGTACAAGCACAAATTCTACGAGATTGTTGAGAATGTTAGCCACCATTTTGTTTGTAGCCGCTGAAGTTACATAATGAAATATGAAACAAGAGTTACGTACTTGAGTTTGCTCTTTTTTTTTTTTTTTGCTGTATAGCATGCTCATTCGTTTCAATATTAACTCTGGTTAAGACTGTCCTCTAATCAAAATAATAATCTTTGAAATATGCAAGCACTGCTTAAAAAATATTAAAAAATGCAACCAAGGCATTTGGCAATTGAAATCACAAGTTATTGTTTTTGTTGACATGTAGTGGAAGCGAAGGATACGTTATCAGTACCGTGAGGACACTAAATTTGCTTGTTAGACAAAGCGAGATGGCTCAGTGGTAAACCTTCAACCTCACATTTAGGAGGACCCAGTTGGAATCCCGATCTGACCATCCTGAATTTTTTTTTCCATAGTTTCCCAAAATCACTCCTGGAGAATGCTGGGATGCAGGCTGTGACAGATTCCTTCCCCATTCTTGGTGCCCTGAGCAAATTGCTCCAGCTCTAATGACCTCACTGTTGACTAGATGTTAAGCCCTATCTACCTAACTACATTTGAAATGACATTTTGTGTACATGCACAAATCATATAAAATTAAATAAATTTCTTTTTCAGAAAAGTTTGCTTGAAAATGTTTCTTTTTTTTTTTTCCCCAAATGTAAGTTAATTCCTTGAAATCAAAACTATTCTTTCCCATTAACATATGCTTTTGAGTCTTAGTACATGGTGCATCCTTTAAAAGAGGCCCCGTGGGACATGTGTGTAACGGAGCGAGGGAATGAGTAAATGCAGACCAGTGTGACAATGTTTTTGCGGAACAACCAACGAAGGATGAGTGCAATAATGCTTACTTTCAGTAAGATGGAGCCACGCTGCATACTGCACATGCAATGATCGTGCACATAGTGTCGGTGTTCCAGCCTGATCGTGTCATCAGCTGCGAAACAAACCAACCTATGCCACCACGTTCTCCAGATTTATCTGTCTGTGATTCCTTCTTGCAGGGTGCTCTAAAGGGACAGGTCTACAGCACCAACCTGCACACACTCGAAGAACTCCAGGCCAACATTATCACAGCTTTCGATGCCATCCTGCAGCATGTCATCGCACGTGCATTTCACAACTTTTGTTGTCTGCACATCTGCCTCGAGGTCAATGGCAGCCACTTCCAGCACCTACTCTAGATATTTTGTTGCCACACTGGACTGTATTTCCTCATTCCCTCTCTCCGTTTCACACATGTCCCACAAGCTCTCTTTTAAAGGACTCATCCTATATAAATCATTTAGCAGCAAATATCTATCTTCTGATGTGTCATGAATGCCAGAGCTACAGTTATGCCTCAGATATGAGCAAGTCAGACTACAAATACACATTTCCAGTGGGAGAGTGGACAGTAACTCATTTCTTACCAGGTTGCAGTCAAGGTGGAAGGCAGTGGGTAGGTGGCCCGCATTGTACTGCTCCGCAGGTCGGCAGTCAACCAGGAAGAAGCGCAACATCTCTGGCATCAGCTCAGGACTAGCTGTATTCTCCACCAGTTCGTGGGCAGAGACGGGAAGGCACAGAGCCTGGGACAGGTTGCGTGCCTCTGCCTCGTGCTCCAAGCAGTCGCCACAGGGGAACAACACATCAGACAGATTCTATAAATAAAAAACCATGGCCACATTATATGATATTTACAAAAAATTAACTCAGATAGTTTATGTGACAGAGAGATACAAGAAAATGATCAACATTTTCTAACACTTTTAATGTTTAAAAAGAACAATTTCAAGATAGAACATTACTACATCCACTCAACTTGTTAAACAAAAATGTTAATCTTTAATGTAATTCATTTAGCAATAAAAACAGCACAAAGTTATTACCTCAAGAGTTGTCCATGCAGTTGTTAAAGTGTAAAATAATAATATTTTGATTCACTGGCAAAGCTATTTTGTAGAGATGGGCTGATACCACATTTTGCAGATACCACAACGATACCGATTCTCAACTGCAGATGCCACCGATTACAGTAATGCCGATACCAGTTTTGATGAGCACAAATATAATTTCTAAGTCCCAATATTTGGCAATACTTTTTATTACTTAAATTTAGGTACTCAATTTTGTGAACACTTTAAGTACTTTGTATTAGTTGTCTACAACATAGAAATGAAATACAACACCAATTTTAATAATAAATAATAAGATAGACAATTTAACTGGGCAAATAAGAGACTTAACAGTAAGGGAAAAACTGTTACCAGACATTACAACATACATTACAAACTGAGATAATTCAAGTCAATCTTCTAAACTTTTGGCAATCTGATGCGGACTTGGATTTTAGATCTGAGAAATAACATACATAACCTCAACAAGCATGTTTGTTTAAACCAACAGCCTAAAGGCGTCATTAAAAAGAACTTATTGAAATCAAGTTAATACTAAATATTCACTTAAAATTGAGCAAAATTTTTTTTTTATTTGTATTAAAATTTTCACTTAGTATTCCTTCATAGGTCGAGCCATACTCATTCCCTTTGATATAATTACAACCGATATATTTGCGAAATTTTTGCCAATTATTACTTGTAAGTTTTATTCCGACCTTTAACACTCTAACCAAAACCGCAGCCAATAAGAACTATGCCAGTCAAAATCTGGCGTGTTTGCTTTCACTTTCAGTTTTCGATAACAACAGTTTCAAAGAATGTGTGATTCGTTTTCATTGCCACCAACCTACGAGTGCAGTAAATACATAAGAAGAATACAAATACAGGTTGCTTTCTCACTGTTGCCAATCTACGAATGCAGCAAACACAGTAAAATTGTAAGAAGAAATTAAACCAAAAAACTCTTGCGGGATGTGAACAATATTATTGATAGCACCAGTTGTCGATTAACTGTGTTGTTTCACATTCACATAGTGTGCAAAATCAAATTATGCACACAATCTTTGGCCAATGTACCAACACAAAATACGGTAAAATGTACACAACAGGAAGAAATCATCGAAAAACAATTGTTCCAAATATATTTTGAGTTTCGGAGAGAATATCTGATTGATGGATACGGTCAATTAATGCTTACCGATATGTAGCATGCCGGGTTATTTAACATTGTGTTAAATAAATTAGTGCTACTAATCTGTGAATAATGATCAGCCAATAATGTTCAGATGCCGCCAATGTTGATGGTCGTGGTATTGGCTGGTTAATCGGTATCAGCATGAGCTCATGCCTACTATTTTCTTCAACCACTAATCTCTGTCTACATAAATAAATTTCAGTTTACTATACTACATATAAGCTTACCACACTAACATAAATAACACAGATGGCATAAGCACATTTTTGGGGAATATTTTCCACAAATATTGCCTGTTTTACTGCATGTAACAAAGCATTCTTACATTTTTCTTTAAAGAAATTGTACCACCACCCCTCTTGATTCCACATTACCACACCACATCAGCCTGAGTCACAGTTTTCCATATGAAGCACTTTTACTGTATTGGAAAGTGAATATATTTATTTTCAAAGTATTTATGAGCATATATGAGAGCAAAGGCACTGTGAAACCTGGTGGCCCCAAAGAATGTCCTTGTATGCTGCTTAGCAGCAATATTGTATCAGACTATGACATGTATTGGTGGCAACATTAGTACGTGAAGTGTGCAGGTTTTGGGCCATACAATCCCTTGACCATCTAGCCAATCTCATACTTCAGCAGTGTAGCTGTGTATGGGTTGGAAAAAAGACAAAGGAATAAGAAGCAGGAGCCGAAAGAAATTAATGCAAGAGGAAAATATACTTATTTACGCTCATCCTACTGGAAGTCAAAACAAGGCCTTCAGATGCACACAACTAGCTATGTCTCAAACAACCAAGGAATCACTTGGCTTACAGTGGAGAGTCTCAAGTCCTTAAGGCAGACATACCTCGAGAGGCAACGGCCATTTTGTCACAAATCCGAAGTTCACTAACCCTTAATGATGGACACTACAAATGGGCTACCTTTCGGCAGGATCACAAACTTGCCGCCTACCCAGATATAACTTGTAGAGGCATGAAGTGTTGTCTCTTTGTCGTCGACTACAGATGCCTTGTCTGTACTGTAGGATCAGGACTACTAATTATTCAGTATCTTTGGTAGTACCAAGGAATTTCGAGACCCGGGCATTTTAATAGGTGGGGAGAACTGTCCTTGGGGAATGGCCGGCTCTGCAGGTGTCATGTTCCAGCATTTCCTACTGGCATGGTTTCTTTCAGTTGCATATACAAATTGCCTGCCCTAGAATTGTGTTTGGTCAGAGGCAGCCCACAGAATGCAGACACCTTAGATCTTTGTGGGTGGTTGGAAGAGCCCTGGTTGATACTGAAGGGGTTCATACACTATTTGCTGCCGTGCGAGCTGGGAAAGCTACCTCTTCTTGCTGTATATCACTTAAGCTGAGGGTCCCCTGTGGTGTTCACTCTCAGGTGTCTTATTCTGCAGCAACTTTACCCTTCCTTTCTCCTCCTTACTTGGAGAGAGGTATTGGTAGGGGAAATAGTTAGGAGTATTACAGGGATCTCTCTGCAGCAAAGCAGAAGTGTAGCAGTGTTCCCTGCCATGGAAGATCAGGTTCAGGTACACACCTTGCCATCCCCCAAATCTCTGCACCTGGTGGCAAATGACAGTGGAACGTACAGAGGTAAATGGGTAGGCTCAATGTCTGTCCTTTACCAGTCTGTGCCAGGATCCCCAGTTACTCAAACTGGTTGTCTAGACTCACAACACCAGGCAGCAAATCATGGTGGTGTGCTGGATTGGGGGTGGTGATGGTAGTTTGGAATTACCTGTGTATGAACTAATGCCGGCTTCTGGGTATCGTGCTTTAAAGTATTGTCCAAAGGACCCAAGTCCAACCAAAACAGACTGAGCAGCCACAGTACCGGGCATCAAGTTGCAACAGGGATCCCTCCTTGAGATGCAATTGCCTGGCACAGGAATTGTTTTGTTATTGTCTGAGCATGTAGGTCCGGTTCCCTTAATCTTTGCCGAGAAGTCCCTGTGGATGTGGTAGGTTACAGGTTAGCTGAGAGGGGTTGGTTGTGGGCGGTGGGAGAGCTAGGCTGAGTTGCAAAACGGTAACTGGCGGTTATGCGGGTGATATCAATGCTCACTAAAGGGCAGACCAACCCTTGTTCTGTACCTCTCACATTTGTAGATGTGGTGGGAGGGGTCAAGGCAAAGTGTTGCAGCAGTGATGATGGTCCTGGGTTAGACGTCATGCATCAATATATTTCTCAAATAAGAAACTAGCAAGGTGATAATCAAGCCAATTACTGAACACTAACACAACGCTTAGAGAGCCCCCAGTCAAACCTCTAATTGAACAAACAGAATAGCAGTGCAGGTGCATTTGAACTATATCCTACTGGATCAACGTAAACATTTGAAAAGAGAGTTCCATTTGAGTAGAGAAAGCTATTTGAACTAGTCAACCGAGAGTGTTTGTAGCAAGGTATTCCAAGAAGAAACACAAATTAAAATGTACAGAAAACCAATGGCCCAATACTCAGTATTTGATGCAAACTTGTCATCAGTTGAAAAGAGTACGAAGAATGATTACAATTAGTGCTCTGGTCTTCCTCAGAAACACTGTTGAAAAAGGCAACTGGTGAGGAAAGGATGGTCTTATTTGCATGGTGCCATGAATCTTGGTGGATCCATGTACATGCAGCCTTACCTTATTTTTCAGCAGCACACTAGGCAGTGAACGACAGCAGTAACATACATTGTGTTAAAGCCTTATATGTTGTGCCACAGGTGACGCATATTTTCAAACCCTAAACCAGCACAACTGCCACTGCACTGCTGTGGTCAACTGCTAATACGGCAGACTGGGGCGGTGAGACCTACCGCTAAACCAGGGTGGCCAAACTATCAACTTAAAAATTCAAATTTGTTACATAAACACAGGTGTTTGTTTACTGCAAACTATTTTCTTAACAAAATTAATGATTATGCCTATTTAAAAAATTAAACGTAAATTTGGATGAAAAGTTTACAATATGCACTGAACCCTCAATTTAACAGATTATGTGGGGGATGGTCTGTCTGTTATTTCTGATGGAAATGACTGTAGTTTGCATCGAATGCGTGGATCATATGGGACTCGTGGTGCTTATCCAAAGCCAGGTGCATGGTGCGGATGTAGTTTCGCAACTCAATCACTCCTTGCATGTCGTACTTCTTGTTCTATGCTCTTTGACATTCCACCCATCGCTTTCCCTTGTTCACGCACCAATGCGTCTGGGCCATTGGCCAGTGCTGAGCTGGGTCAAGTTGGTGCATTTGATATCTACTTTTCATTGGATGGCTGCTGGAAAAAGGTCGGCAGTCAATGGATATGTAATGGGTAGTTTCTGTTTGCATGGTGAGGTCAGACTCCTCCATACTTTCTCATGGAGATAATGAATACGTGTAGTGTAATCGCTAGTGTTTTATCAAAATCGTCATTTTGTTCTGCCTTCAAAGTTTGTTTTCAGTTCAATGATTCACATTTTTGCTGTTGGCCACTTCATGGCTCATGTAGGGCCTAATGAATGTGTTACGTTGTTGCAATTTAAGAATTTGGATCAAAAATGTTCTTGTATTTCATTACGTTGGACGGGGACTGCCTCTGGTATAAGGCTTCGGCTTGGGTCACCCTTCTCTATGTCTATTTGAGTGAAATGGGCCCTCAATTTCATGGCCTGCAATGAATGAATATGTTGTAGGCTATGTCCCGAATGGAGACTTTTATGTCAGGATTCCAGCAGTCATTAACTTAATGCACATAGCAAATGGTTTGGTATTTACAAATGTGTCTCGTGATCAAAAGAAAACTGCCCTTCAGGCGTTATCATTTTGGAGTCACAATAATGGAGTGTGTGTGTTTAATCTGAAAGTCAAAGAAAAGGACTACGACTTTCTGGCTTTAACTGTCCCATGACAAGCATCTTAATTGCTTGTAGTTTTGACCAGGGTTTTTGTACAGAATTTGACAGCGATAATTGTATAAGTAACATGACATGCAATACATATCTTTTATTGGTATTTATGCACTTGCATCATATAGCAGCAATATTTAGTGTGTAATTTAATAATGTATAGGAATTTCATAGCTGCATATATACCCAGTACATTTGTATACATGTTGTACAGTGCTGTAATACTGTACTCTCATTACTTACCTTTATTACTCAGTTTAGGTTTTCATACTGTAGCGTGCCTTGTATTTACACATTCTTGTTTTTCGAAGTGTTCATGCATGCACATTTGAAAGTAAAACAGTGGTAGGTCCAGTGGGCTATGATAGGATCATAAGAGTACCACGTCAGCATGTTGCTGTAGATCTGGGTTTTGAGGCTTGAAGTCAGTCATTTATTTTTGCATGCTTTTAAGAGCAGTTACGTTATATTGTAAAACCCTTGATCATTCACTTTGGTTATATTACTTTTTGAGAATCAAAATAAAATAAAAATTGGAATTATAGGCAACAGCAAAATGAGGTCTTATCATTCCATGCAAATTATTTGTTTATTCTATATAAGCATATTGTAACTTATAGTGAGTTGTGCTGTTTTAAAATCTTAGGAAATTTTAAGGCACATCAGTTTTTAAACTGTCCCCACTTTGGTATATTTTGTCTTTTTATATTATTAATGTGTAGGGAAGATTAGGAACATTTCTGGTAAATTCTGTAGCTATTAATTTTAGCTGTTTGTTATCCTGATGGTTCGTTTGTCTTAATCCCACAAGTATGCACGAGGGTTAACTCAGTATTTTGAGGATACTTACTGTCCCGGGAGACTTGCCTATGTGGCTTGCCATATTCACATGGGGCGAAGTCTTGCTTCTACGGTGCGCTTCTTCTAAGCGCGAAATACACCATGCGTCAACGTTTTGATGTACATAATTATTGGTACTTACTGTAGTTCGCCTTATTAAAGAACTGCGACATCCACTATTGGTAGACAAACACATTCTGATTTTCACACATTTGCTGTTCCAGCTACTCACTTTCTCAAACAAAAAGAGTTTTTGATTCTCAAACAAATTCAATGCAATGCAAGTAGTGTGCGTTTTTATAGCACAACTCGCATAGTTCATACCGTGGCAAACTACGCAGAAGCATGAAGCACGTCAACACGAAATCACTTTTTGCAAACTGAAAACTAAACGTGGAACGAAACTACTGTAATTTCTGTGGTCACTTTTCCATTCCGGCACCCGGAGGACCAAATGTTTAGTTGGATGGGAAAATTACCCAGCAATATTAGACAAAGTTTGTAGTTGCTGCATGTCCATTGATATATATTTTGTTAATAGTCTGCACGCCATTTTTTAACAACTGCTAATTGCAGCATCAAAGTCAGTAATGTACAGGTTACAGCACTGGACACGGGAAATACAAAAACATTGAACTAAAACTTTGTACATGTCAACAAACACAACACTCGTGATGCTAATCACAAGGGGAGGCTAAGTATACGCCTAAGTGTATCATCTGTTTCAGAAGACATTTGCGTGTTAAAATAAATTTAAATTTAATTTTTAAAATGTGTCATTTTTGCGCTAGATATGTCAACACAGACTTCATGCAAAAAATGATGAATTTTGATGCACAGTTAGGACCTAAAAATTTTTGTGAACTGCAAAATAACATGAAATATTACAAAATATGGAGAAATTGCATTTATTTGTGAAATTATGTAATAATTCCTGTATTGACAAAACAGTAACAAAATTGCTTATTCAATGTTTCCTAAACCATAATACTGAGCTTATTTTACCACGAAAACTATTACAAACAGTTAGTTTTACCATTTTTAATGTATGATATAGCAGTATCTTGCTTATATTTCACATTTGCACTGAAAACAGTTATTTTTTGAGAATCACTAAATTGCATAGCCGACTTGTAAACACAATACAAATTTTACTCTTGAACAAGAGCAAGTAGCAAGGTCAAAAGCAGATAACTATATTAATTTAATATATCGATCTGAATTCATTCTAACCAAAAAATTTGGTAATATTTTGAAAGTAAATACATAGATATAACACAGATAATTATAATTTTTTGGTCAATGAAATATCTACACAAAAACCATTTACATATTTACAAGCACTCCCAACTTTACTCATCTTCTGTGATTTGTAGTTAGGTTCATAATAATGAGGTAGGATACTATTTTTAGGTGTCTTAGTTACATTGCAAAATCGATTAAGAATTCAAAATATAGTACCAGTTTTTATCAAGCCCAGGAGTTTTAAAGCGAAGGCTTGTGTGTGTTCGATAAACTGAACCGAATGCAAATACTGCTATGTAAACCTTGGGGGAATGTTCAAATTGAAAATTTATTAGCACTCAATTTGGACACCATCGAAAGTCATATATTCAAAGATGGTTATGATTTGGTCATTTGGTATTTTAGTAAGTTTTGTTACATACTAAAAACTAAATAATAAAATACGAAATACATCATCATTACAGTCGACTAATTCTGGTCACGTGACCATTTAGTAAACTAACAGAGTGTGGTACATAAAAAACAGCTACGCTAAAAGGAAACTTTGTGCAAAAATGCACATGTCTGTTTGCCCAGAACACCACAACCTACCCATGACTGTTGGCAGTAATTTTCAGGTTGCCAAGAAAACAAAAACTAAAAGGTTTCTGCCACTTCAACATAGAAAAACTCAACAGCTCTACGAAAATAAAATTTGTGGAAGTGTGTACTATGTAAGGAGTATTTAAATTGACACATGCCACTCAACCTACTAATTAACAATGATTACGACTCGTCGCCAATTGTTCCTACTTCCACTGCTACAGCAGAAAAGGAGAGAGAATTTTCGACATGAATTTTTGGCCACCGACTCTACCAAGCAACAGGAAATTATGGGAGGATTCTCTTCACCTGAAGGTTACACAACCTGGCTGGCACGACCCCCCCCCCCCCCCCCCCCTTCCTCACACTGAGAGCCAACAAGCGGCCTGCCACCAGGCAAGGCCAAGAGCCGCCGAAGAGGCACAAAGCAGAAATGCTAACCCGAGTTTTTCTACTCCCATGCCCAACCAGGGCAGGAGACTCACCCTCCCCGCAGCCTGCATTGGCAGCCTACAAGCTTTACCTATATAAGTCCAGATGCTGCCAGGCTCAGGCAGTTCATTCTTTTGCGAACTCTCTCGTGACATCCCAGAGCACTAATTCAGTGCTGGGACCTAACGGGAACATTGGAAGCTTCGAGTACGCCCCCAGTGGCTATTCACAAAGTGTCGATATCCATCGAACACGTACACAAATATTTAAATCCACTTTGTCTCCTCCAGACACCCTTTTCTTAGCCATTTTAAATTTAAATACTTTTGCATTCGTCTAGAACCAGTTACTCCCTTTTTTATTAGAACCAGGTTGCCTACACCTGGAACCTCAGTTACCATCAGCTCTCCACGGTCTGATAGGAGGAAGCACAGGTCACGTGTTTATTGCATCTCCAATAAATACCCATTGTTAACTACCCTTCTTCTTTTCATTTACAAGGTACTTGTCTGTGTGACAGTCAGAGACAGAATACGACGTGCACCGCCAACAGGAATCCAGAGTACTGACATCCACATTAGACGGCTACCTATTTCTTCCCAACCCCCGAGCACTACGTCAGTGTTGGTGGAGAAAAAAAGCAATGCCCCAACCATTACAAACACCTTCGTGCAGGGAGGGATTACAAGCTTAGGTTATCTCTTACTTTGAGCACTAAGTTAGTGCTGAAGTGACATTAGCCTGGGGGTTGCCACCCAACCAGGTGCAAACGCACAACCAATAGAGGCTTGGTGGCCCACACAGCTCCACGTTCCTGATCAGCCCACATACATGAGGGATCAATAGGGACTCCTATCATGCTCGTGCCGGCAAGTCACTATTGGGTCACACACTAATTACTGTTCCTGTTTAAGTGCACTGCGTAGGCTGTCAGACCGGTGTGCCCTATGCCTTACAAGGTAAGGAGTGACAAGAGGCGTGGAGAGCGATACCTGGCTCACACTGCTATCAAATAGTGGGTAGTACTATCTCATCCTATGCAGGACAGGCAGGCGGAAAGTGACCACGCCACCCAACGTAGACCACAAGCAGTAGTGCCTGTTTCAGTAACAGTAATCTTCTTGTTACCATGCATTCGCATTCACACTTCATGCCACCCGGTGGTAAGAGGGTTGCTAAACTGAACGGAGACCAGATATGGCTGGGAAAACCCCAATTTCTGGAGCTGTGAAGCCTACGACTGGAATCACCACTTCGGAGTAGACCGAGCTCGCCGCTATTGGGTGAAACCCTCTTCAACCGCAACATCCACAATGACGGAATAAGTAAGCGATAGCCAACACCCCTCGCCTCGTACCGTAGAACCAGAGTAACCCACCCCGCTTTTGGTCTAGTGGAAAAATCCTCGACATATGTGTCAGTCAGACTTAAGCGGCATGCGTCAATACTTTGACTATAATAAAATCTTTACTTTCTTATGTGGTTAGGTTGTGAATTTGTTTTGGAAAACAGTGGTCACTGATGTTTAATTTTTTCCTGAATGTTATTCTTATATTCCTTATTGGTACTATATGTTATAGGTGGAGTGCAACTGTCTTTTGCAAAAACAATTTGGGAGTTTCGTAAACAAAAAACATGAAGTGTACAAAAAAATTGAGAGGGTCAATATATGGTGATTCTGTGGGATGTAACAACTGATTAAAAGGGAAAGAGTGTTTTGTGTACTAATTAAAATTTTGTTACCTTCACCTGAACAGAAGCTATATGTGGGTGGTTTAAAAATTCTTAGGAAACTCAAATTCTAGTGAGTGTTTTTATGAAGTTTTAGTCTGGACAAAGTGAAAAACTAATCACACAAAATTGCTGCAACTGTGACAACATGCATTATATGGCCAAGTGTACACTCGTCAGAATATGCCTTATGGTTATTGTTAAATATTTTTTTATGTTTTCATGGAAGGATGTAATGATAAAAACTAATGAATAACAAGTTCCACTTAGGTATGACTGAAATTGTTAGAAGAAGAGCACATTCATGTTCTAATAATAACATGTGCATTTTTGGTTATATAATTTATTTCACAAGATGAAAATAATTCTGCGACAAAATGTCAAAATTTTAATGACAAAATCAGCTCATTTCATTTACCATAAATGTGGGACCCTACATAGAAGGGTTAGGGTGTATCAAAATTAGTTCAAAAACTATAGCGACCGACCTGTCACATTGACCTTATTTCTGAAAACTGTTAGAGGTCGTATCCAAAAGGTTTTACTGTACATAGATTTACTATTATTTTCTACATACCTGGAACTTTCAAAACCAATTTGCCTTAGCAATGCTGAACTTATTGGAGTTAATATTTTCTTGTCAGTTAGTAGGAAGAATTTGGCACTGTATTTTCGGGTAACCTCCTCCTCCATGCACCTCCCTCAAGTCCCTCCAGAGACTTTGGCCAATAGCATGGTGGTTTGCTGTTTGTAATTGTCTGTCAGGCTTACAGATTCTGTATGTGGTGCCCACTACAGCACTACCTCATATGAGCGTTAGGAAAACATGGTGGGAATTCTCCACTTCTTATCTATTATTATGGCACATTTAATCATGCCCATTATTATTTTATGTGGTACAGTACATAATATCTGAGAATTTATTAATTGTTTTACAATGCTGTAAAAGGTTCACAACATATCCTGTTTGAAAGATATACACACCTATAAGTTAAACCTCTGTTGAACAACAAAACTGAAGGGACCAAAAAATGGCATGTTTGTTGTAAGGAGGTTTGTTAAATAGAGGTTTTATACTGGCAACATGCCGCAGTACATGTAATACTTAACGGAGAAGAACTTCAAATCAGCTATTTATTTCACAGAGTTTAAACATGGATTTAAGCAATAAAGTGACCATTAACTCAACTAGTAACACTATTTTACATACCTTGGTACTAGTATAATTTTACATACCTTGGTACTAGTATCATTTTGCATACATCATAGGTGAATAAATCACATGCCCTTTTAATGGTAGAAAAAACTGGAATCATATAAAGCCCTTAAATACATTTTTGTTAACAGAAGTCTATTGTTTATACAACTTGCAATCATTATTCTTGCTTCTTTTAAAAAAAAAATCATGAATCGTTGATTGCTTGAACTTCTTTCTAAGCTGTGCCTGAACAGCATCTTCAAGTTGATTGAAAATCGCCATGTTTTCTTCAACGTTATCGGAAAGAATGAAAATATTCTCCAATGTTTTCAACACACTGTTCACTTCAGCAATTCCAGGAAGCTGAACATACTGATCTGCAGTTCCTGGGGTTGGTTCATCATCTTCAGACTCTTGTGTGGTACCTTCCTCAACAGTAGATGTAGTGTCAGATGTGCCACTTTGGTCTTCACTTGAGTGACAGATGGCTACTCAACGAAATCCTCAAAAGACACTTCTTTGCAATTCAATGTTGTTGAAACTTGGAGCCACTCTTCTGGGATTTCTGGAATATCCTCACCATCAACATCTGTTTCCAATGAAACAGGAAATCCTTTTTCTTGAAGCATTTTTTGATGGTTGTGATGAAATGGAATTCCATGCATGGCAAATCTGGTGCATGGCTTGCAAAATGTTCCACTTTGATGATGAAATATCTATTTTAAAACTCATCTCTCTCAGCAGGAAGCTTACCAGTTGGTGCTTGTAGAAACGCTTCAGCACAGATATAATTCCCTGGTCAAGGGGCTGCAATTTACTCAAACAATTTACTGGAAAAAATTTTACCTTAACGTTTATCAGGCAGTGTGTGTGTGTGGCGATATGTGTGAACTGCTCTGATCAAGAAACATAATAATCTTGCAGTTCAGTACACCCATGTGTGCATTCAAACTGAAGAGCCACTCTTGAGAAACAGCACTTGTCATCCATGAACTGGAGTTGTTTGTGTATATATGCAAGGGAGTTTTTTTTTTTTTATGTTTTTGAAACATTGTGGGTTTTCATATTTGCCAATCGCGTGATATGTCAACTTTTCGGTTCCATAAGAGTTTGCACAGAGAAGAACTGTATGCCTCTCTTTACTACTTTTACCTCCATGACACGTCTGACCTTTGACGTCAAGTGTTCTGTCTGGAAGCAAGTTGTAAAATACACCTGCCTTGTCGGCATTGAAAATATCTTTTGCCGAGTAACCAGCACGAGCTTCAAGCTTCGGTTGCCAGCTTTCCAAAATGTTTAAGTCAACACCAGCTTCCTCACCACACACTCTGAGTGTTGTGAGATTCCACAGATTTTTTAATTTAGCAAGCCAGCCATTCAGAGACCAATTTTTATAGCTTGCTGACGAGCCTTTTCTTGCAAAATAGAGCCAGATACATTTATGTAAGATTGCCTAGCTTCAATGAGCCAGTCTAACAATGCTTTGTCCAGGTCATCATTCTTGCAAGTTTTAGGCTGTTTTCTGTTTGTTTCAACTAATGCACAATAGTTTTCCACCTGTTCACAATTGGATAAAATTGTTAATGTGGAAGCAGGAACTTCAAAGCGTTTTGCGATGTCTTTTTTCGCCCTGGTCAACAGCATTGATTATTTACAATTTTCTTTCTATGTTGATTTGCCGCCTTTTTTTTAAGTTACCACTCATTCTGCGTTTGCAAAACACAAACTTTTTGCAGCCGATGTATAAAATTTTAATAAAGTCACCACAAACTAATAAAAATACACCTACACAAACTAATAAAAATACAACTACGTAACTGTGTTTATAAACAACGTTATTTTACACACCAACAATGTGCCGTATACAGTAGAATGTGTAGGCGGTAGTGATGGGTAGTTCACGAACTACCAGTTCATTTTGAACTGGTCTTGAAAAAGAACTAGGTGCGTAGATCGCCGCGACATAAAAGAACTAGTCTCTTGTGATATTGGTCAGTCATTCTCTCAGTACCAGTAACTACACCAGGTGCGCCACAGTGAGTCACTGCGCATGCTCAGATAATCCGTCGTTCGTTGCTCCCTGCAGCTTTCCCCCTCCGGCTATTCCTCCCTCCATGACTGGCTACATCGGAACGTGCATACTTATCTATCTGCCTCTGTCTATCGGTATATTTGTTTTCACTCGTTCAGCACTGCCTCCAACTGTAGGGATCGCAGACCTACCTAGTTCAATAGTGACATGAGTCGTAAATTGGTCGGGAACTGCAGGACACACAGCGCGAAACAGTTGGCGGTCTGCCAACTGTATGGCTTACCCCACTTTGTCTATGCCTATGGCCATGCAGGGATCTTTCGTTCTTTCTTACTTTCTCGTGCCGACCCTAATTGCGTAGTCGGTTGCACGCCGATCTGCGGAGCAAGGGGTTCCGGGTTCAAAACCCAGTCAGGGTATGGATGCTTGTGTCGTCCATTTAACTTGTTTCATCTTCATCGGCACTAAAGACCTCGCTGTTACGGTGTCGTAAAACCCTCTCACTCACTCGTACAATAATATGATGTTGCCAGACATACGGAAATTCCCGTATCTGTAAGATAATACATCTGATAGCTGCACTAATACAAGTATAGCTATGACAGTAAAATATATAAAATCGCTCATTAATGTAATGTCAAGTTTTACACACTCGAAATAAAGAAGTGAAAAACTGTTTTTTTCAAGTATATTCACTCAATACTTCGGATATAGCTTTTTGACATTATTTGTATCATATTAAAATTAAGTTATTTTTGTAATTAAAGTTCTGTTAAAATGTTTCTAGCACTGGTATGAATAAATCCAGTGTGTCGGAACCATTTTTGTTGAGTTTGTACACGCCTGACTCAGAAAAATTAACTTTACACCTGGTTGTCTCTCGCAACACAACCTATTATAAAATTTGTTGTGGTCGTTACTATAAGTGTCAAAAGTAATTTGGTGTTATATTACACAACATAGGTGTGGATAACACAGTATAAAGATATTTTAACTTTTCATTTATCATAACATTTAACAGTTCTCAAATGTGACTAGTTCAGAATGACCTAGTTCATTCTAGTGAACTATATTTCCAATCACAAGTAGGCAGCACTTTACACAAAATGGCTGTCACATTTATTTACAATGTGAGCGTGCGTCAGTAGCGTGGCAAGCTCTTCAACTATCGCTGTGCCTGCTTCATTACGTAATGCAGCATACACATTCTACATAGATATCTTTGGTCTGAAAAAATTCCAGTAATTATTTATGTTTACATTTTATGGGAGATTATTTCCGACTCGCAAACGAAAAAAAGGTGTAGTAAAATAAATACTAAGTGTCAATGTGTGTATGTTTTATGTACTAGTGACGAAAGTAGTTGTGAGTTGTAAAGAAAATTTCGCTATTAAAAGTGTAATAAATTTAGGTAAATGGAGGTACAAAATGCCTTGGCCTTATGGACTTTTGGCGGGACCAAATTTGTATTTCGTTGAACGGAATATTTCACTATATAGAAACTTTGTTAAGGGAGGTTTTACGTATAGTGAACCTCTTTATAACAAAAACCTCTCTATACAAAATTTGTTTGGTCTGGTCAAAACTGTATATGATACAATACATTTCTACCCTTTATAACAAATCATTTTTCCCTCTTTTGCACAAAACCTTTTTATAACAAATACTGAAAAGTGAAAAGTCTGATTGTATTTACTTTCCTTCCATATCGTTCTTTTGTTTTACAACATTTTAATTATAACTGTAAAAAAAAACCTTCATTTCTCACATATTTCAGAGAAAAAATAAAATTTACAGCACCCATAATGTTATTTTAAGTGATGTAAAAGCTGTATTGTTTCACTTTGTGTTGTAGCGGTCACCATAGGGGCCCACACACATTTCACCTAAGGTACGACGGGGTATAGCGTCAAGAGAAGCGCTAAGGCTATTTATCAACTAATTCTCTGTGACATACTGCAGTGATCTATATAAGTTAAGCACATCGCGCCACCCCCCCCCCCCCTCCAGACATATCAGAGAGACCAGCACTGCACTACGTTCAGTTGTCGGAGTCAACAAGACGTATCAACAAGGCTGAAGACGACGACAACTCTACTATCTAGGCCTGGAGGAGCTCTTGGCCACCCAGACACTTCTGATATGGTGAGCATAATCCGAGTTGGCAGTTAGGCGCAAGGCTATCTATCGACACCATGTTAATTAACTTCACTCAGATATTAATAACTAGCTGGCAAGGGCAGGTATAACGTGTCAGAGTTTGTCTATATTAATGTTTCAAGGCACAAGTAAGCCAGATGATAGCGTTAGCATCAGTGTAATCAATCCTGTTTAATACATTGATATATTGTATTTCATTGTCGTAATAAAAGTGTTGTGTTAAGAATTACCTGTTAAATTGACTCAAACCCCTGGCTACGCACCCCCAACGAGCATCTCCCCTTCTCATTGCATTAACGCAGAACATATAGATAATTACACCTTAAGGGAAGGATTGAGATTATGAGTGAAACTTGTAACACGAACTAGGGAAAGGGGAATGCTACAGTCTGTACCAAGTTCTTTTTCATCAACAGAGATTTTTACTTACTTAAAATTTAAGAATTTTGCAAATTTTTTGCTTACATAATGTTGTTTCATAAAAAAATTAGTGGCATTTTTTTCTATGATAATGGTAATTTATTAATACTGGCCATAATGGTTTACTGTATAGCTTATACGTACGTAGAAGTGTTCAAAAGAAAATCCATTTGAACTTTTCTTATATAAATCAATACAAAAGAACCAGTGCAATTCAATTTCAGCAGCAATTAAATTCAAGATTGACTGCATGATGAAAAAAAAAACACATTGTAAATCACCTCTTCCACAACACTAAAATACATGTACTACATCTCCATAAGTTTACACACTTCTTTTTTGCACAAAATGTTTACATAACGCATATAATCAAGGGTAAAATTGGACTTATGTTTCAAGCAATCGTATTAACTATCATATCTCATAATGGGGTTTGCAAAGTTCTAGATCCTATCAGTTTAAGTAAACAATAACAGAAATGGTGTAGTTTCAAAACAAATCTTACCTCTTTGAAAGAGCATGGTGTTTTTAATGCATAATACTGGGCCAACGAGCAGAAGTCAGTCACATCATCTGCCTCCAACGCACAAGGCATAGCAGCTAACATATCCACTACCACCTGCTTGGATTCCCCCTTCATACTAAATATCTGCATCCTGAAAAACCATCAAGTGATGCACATTCAACTCCAAGTCTTAACAGCTGTGTGTGTTTAAGTATTAACAGTAGTTACAGTTAAGAATGAAAATAAAAGTAGAACAGTTACTTTGTACGAAAAATTTAAGTGTCCATATAAACTAAAATTACCATAAACATTATGAATCATATGTTATCATGAGAGAACAAGAAATTCCTGTGAATGAATTGAATCAGTTTGCAGTTTTCCTACAGGTCATAATGTTAATTGCAAGGTATTTCAGTACAATTTAAATTTTATGTTTTCTTGTTTGGCACATTTATTTATGAAGAATGTTATGAAAGCCATATTTTTTAAAGTTCTGAATTCTATAAATATTATATAACTATATATATATATTTTTTTTTTTTTGTAAATAAATTAAGTACTACTTTTAAAGCAATGACCTAAAAAAATTCTAAAGGCTGTTCAAGGTAAACTGAGCACTTGAAAGACCTGGTTAAGATTTACTTGCATGCATATTGTGTATTATTCCACTAAATGTAACTTAAATATTGTCATGGGCCTCTCACTTTATTAATAAAGTAAAACTGTGAAATTATTAGAAATGTAAACATTTTAGAAATTTGCATTTATTACATTTGTATACATTAAAAATATAATAATAATTTTAGTACACATTAACACTTTTATTTTAACTTTTAGATACAAAACTATGTACTTTCACTCAGTCGTTACCAACTTTATTGGGTGAAAGCCAGTCAGTGTGTCAATTAAAATATATGCAGAAAGGAGAAGCAAAATTTTCCAAAGGTTAAATTCAAAAGTGCTCAAGTGGCAGTGAACAAAACCTTTACTGCCAAATTTAGCACTGCTTCTGCTCTTATGCACAGAAATGATGCACTAATTTTATGAGTTACAATGAAAGTATGCACAATGTTTACCTTAACCTTTTTTTTCTATCAAAATTTATAACATTTTTTTGTCCCATAACCTTTATTTTTAGATATCAAAATGGTTAGTTAACGTTTCTGTGGGACTCACACAGATTGGTTTAAAATGCAAATTTGTTATGATGAATTACTTGGCATTACATATGATGCACACATGGCTGGAAATATAAAGAATTTTTTTACACAGTATACTGTAGGGATAAAACCAATCCAATATATTGCCAAATCAAAATCCAAAGTTCAATTCTCAAAAATTCCCATGAAACTCAAACTTCAATCCATAGCCATTAAAAGAATATTTTTTCTCAAGTAATTAAATACTATTTTTCTCCAAACAAATACACAAGAACCACTATTTAGAAATAATACTAATTTAGAACTCACAAATTACAAGCTACTTCTTCAATTTTCATTTTTTTTAGAAACTGCATGTCTTACAGTGTGTTGTTTCAATATTTTTACTCAAAGCACTTGTACTCTATTTACCACTACATGATATTTTACAACTGCAAAATATACATTTAACTTTTGTACAATAAATCTTAAAACAACTGCAGTGCATTTTACAATTCATACAGGTCAACACTGTTAAGCAAAAACAAGCTTAGATGGTTGGCCAAAACATAAATAAGCTGTAAAAAAAAATAGCACCATTCCTGTAAAAAATTTAACACTAAGTTACACACAGCAAGAGGTTGTTGGTAAAAAAAATTGGTAATTATTTATATAACATATATAATAGAATAGAAATTATATAATAAAAAAAATTGCTTACACATTTTAATGCAATGTGCAAAGAATAACTGTAACAGGTCAGACCAACTGAACATTTGTGACTAACATTTGGTAACAAGTATCGTTATCTCATTTTAATATGTAGTGAACACACATTTCTTTCTGTTCAACAAAACATATAAAAGGATCTGAAAAGTTATTACAATTTAATCATTTAAAGTTAATTATGGCAGAAATTTTTTTTTTTTTTAAATCTTCTATGACAAAGAAAAATCAAACGTAGGGGTACGGAATGCTAACCTCAACTTGTACATACGTACGTCAAATCTTTTACTCAAATCCTGACTAACATTCAGATCCTCACATCGAATGCATTTTTGAATCAAAGGACTTTGTAAGTCTTGGATCCAACCATCGTATCTCTAAATACCGTACATATTCATGTGCCACCTTTTCCTGTGTAAAACCCACACCCCATATTTTAAATATCCTCCCAGGAAAAATATATTTTTACATATTCAGTTCTAAAAACATGTGTTTCAGTGTACAGGTGTGTTGCAAAAGCTATACTTATGTTACAAAACTGAACATGGCATGAGCTATACATTATTTACTAAAAATAAAAAGCAATTAAAAAAAAAAATTGACATCTCTGCAAAGTATGTTCCTATGTGAAGAATCACTTGGTTTAGTTTTATAGATGATTTGAAAAAGTCACAAAATTTGGCAAAAAAAAGTGGCTCTACTCTGTGTAGATTGATCAATTAAATAATCAGTCTAAAATATGTTTGAGAGCGAATGTAACTTTCAGCAGCATATGCATGAGACAAACCTTTGACACTTAATTTCTTTAGAACATGACAACTCCTCACGTTCATACAAACACCCTCATTCATTTGAATACATTTTCGGGAACCATGAAAAATTAAAAAAATTTTAAAAAACAAAAAATTACTGAAAAAATTGAATGCTGGATTAAAAAAATTCCATTAAAATTTGCGGATCATGGCACATTCCATACCCAGCCCCCTGCAGTAACATTAGCCAATGTCAACAAAGATGTGCGCAGCGAGCGGAAAAAAAACTTTGCCTTTTACCCTCTTTTTTCCCATCTACTGTTCCACCCATCTTAGTCTCATTATTCCTGAGAATTTTGCTTGCTAACTACGTTGTCAACTGTCTAATGCTGTGACGTGTGACGCTCTGCGCATATATAATGCACACTCGACTTTGCCCCATCTGAATGCTGTTTCATTTTGCCTTGTGCAAGTCATTTACAGTAATTGAAGAGGCTAGACACATTCCTACAGGGTATGCATTCACAATGAGAGATGATATAATAGACACGTGAGTCCAGCTTGTACTGTTTACCATCTACTCTAACGGAGACCATTTTATCTGCCGAACCACAAAGCCCGCCACTCAAAGGCACATAATTTTATAGCGTGCCGAGGGAGGACACCACTCATCTTAGGAAGAGATAAGAGATGAAGCCCACCACTGCATCAGCGATTCTTCCTGCAGCAAAAGACGCTAGCAGACAACTCCAGTAGACGACACGAGGAGAGGAGCCTATCTCCCTCTTCAGCCCTCGCCTCCTCCGTTCCAGAGATCAACCAGTATACAAGGCCCTGTGTAGCCCGAAAACTTCAGTCTATGTTTCCTCCACAGCTCTGAGCAGGGTCGGAGGAAGCCAACAGCAGCTTGCCTCTCTAGTCTTGCTGATTCCACTACTCTCTTCAGGGCCGGAAGATGCTTGCTATTGCAGCCTGCTCCACCAGAGGCCTCTTTTGCACCTGTGGAAACCCCCTCAAGAGCTCCTGGAAGACTCAACCACCGCTCCTGAAAACATTGACAACACCCTCCCTGCCATCCTCCGGTAAGTGGTCGTCGACAGTCCCTTTAGGTCTTCCGCTCCTGCCTTACCGGATGGTAATGGCAAACCTTGCCACTACCCTTCTGGGAGTAACAACCAACGGTCCCTCCAGGACAACAAGGTAGATAATTAGGGAAAGTTGTAGAAAACTACGTAACAGACTTTATCGCCTTCACATCAGTTTAGAACTAGGTCTCCTTCACCTGGCTAAGCATAGCTTAACTTCCGTGTCAATTCAGGAGAGTTTTAGGAGGTAGTACGGGTCACCGTACATATTCTCAATGAATATACACCTGATCTAAACTCACTTCTGAGTACTGATTTCTGAGTGTCACTATGTTAACATCACGTACATACCAGCCAGTTAGAGAGAAGCTGGAAGACCATACTCACCAATGCTAAATACACACACATTAGACGGCCACTCGTGCTGTGCCCCAGGGTATAGTACGGTAGAGCCTCAACCATTAGAAAGACCTCCACCAGGTAACTAGATAGTCATTAACCTATACTCCACCACCGCTCTCTATGGGGCCGGAAAGGAGTAAGAGTTGGTCTTGACGAACTGACCCATGTGGCTACCACACCTAAGTGTTGTAAGTGTACAGCCTTAGTAAACCCACCACTCTGGCCACATAGCTATCTACAGGGTCAGACGAAAGGAGTACAGGGTACAACTCTTGCCTATGCTGCTGAGGCCCTTGGCAGAACACAGTAGGGAAATGTGTTGCCAGCTTTACTTTTGCAAGGCGGTAGTTTGTGCCTTCCTATATGCCGTACACCTGGAATGGTAGTGCTCAGAGGAAGTCTAGAAGGGGAGCTTACACCTCCAGAAGTAGCCTGAATTGTGATCCAATTTATTCTCCTGCACTTGGCAATACATCACCCTGCCCACTAACTGGAGGCGCATAAACTCTCAGTACTTCTGATATTACTCTTTCGCCCCCTCATCACAACTACTGGTTCCCCACACCCCATGGTCAAGGCTATCCGCAGAGGAGAAAAGCCACCTCTGGGTATAACCAACACTTGAATTGAGGGACAGCAGATCATTAACCACCAGTCTACTCCAGATATTGGCAGAGTCAGCAGCACACCACGCCCCGGTGGGACGTCCAGCAGTCACCTGCCTTCACAACAACTGGAGCAGCAGCCACCATGGAGCATCCTACAGCAAGGTAAACCAAATGTTAAGGGCCGGTCCATCTGCCGGGCCGTGACAGTAGTGCCTGATTTTGTGCCACTCAGACAGGCCACACACCCTGTTCTGTATACCGGCTGAGCACCAGCTAAGCACGAAGTAATTCTTATGTTTCTCGTGATACCAGCATCACGAACCAAAATCATAATATTGACGAAGACGACCGCCTCGTACCTTAGCCGTGACATAACCAGGGATTTTGTGGCACTCATTATAAGGCGTTGTGCAACAAGGGTTGTAGCACATCCAACATGAGGGTTTAGTTGCTTCATAGGACAGCATGCTTTAGTTATAATAAGTTGAGTTTTCAGCTTTCCTTCACAGACTATGATTTGGATTTGTGTGTCACTATTGATGAATTCATCATGCTATTTCACTTGGATTATGATTTTTGACACATTTTTTTGGATTTATTTTGGTAGAGTTATTGACCCTTGCTACTTCTTGGACATGTATTTTTGATTATGATTTTAACATAAGTGGAAGCAAGAGGCAGGCTATTACATTTGTATAAAAATATGAAATTATACAGGAGACAGATGCAGGCAAGCAATGTTTTAATAAACGTCCTCTCCCTCCTATACATATGTCATTGAAAGGAAAATGCTTAATTTAATAATGCCACTGCAGTGTTCTGAAAAGTTAGCAGAGAAACGTTGCAGTGCCAGTGTAGTGGAGTTTGTGAACTCACAACTTTCACCATCAAACCACCTACAGAAGACCAGCAACATGCAAATGATTGACTTAATCATTTGCACCACCAAAATCTTGACCAACAAATTTAAATTTGGAACACCAGTAAAATTATGTCATTAATAAGAAAACAAGTATATAAATTATAAAATGTTTGTACTAGTGTTTGTAATAGTGCATGATGCTCTAGCTTTGATGCACACTCAACTTCGCCTTATCTGAACGCAGTTTCATTTTGCTAGGCAAGTCATTTTAAACAGTACTGAACAGATTGGTTACATACCTACAGAGTACTTTCTAGCAATGAGGAATGATATTAGAGACATGCCAGTCCAACATGTATGGTTCGTTCTACTATCCAAGCAGACATGTCAATCTCTCTGAAGGGAGACTACATTCTCGGCTGAGCCACAGAACACGCCCCCCCAAGGTCACGTAGTTCTACGGCACGCCAAGGGAGGGCACCACTCATACTAGGAAGAGATAAGGGATGAAGCCTGCTGCGTCGGCGATTATCCATGCAGCAGAAGATGCTAGCAGATGACACAAGCAGACAACATCGGAGGTAGAACTTATATCCATCTTCACCCCTCGCCAACTCTGGTCCAAACATCTATCAGTATATAAGACCCTGAGAAGCCTGAAATCTTTGTTTCCTCCATTGCTCAGTCCTCGGCTGGAGGAAGTCAATGGCAGTTCGCACTCTCTAGTATGCCTGTTGATTCCACTGCTCTCTTCAGGTCTGGAAGAAGCCTACTGTTGACGTCAAACCCTCCTGAAGCCTCTTCTGCACTTGCGGCAGCACTCTCTAGAACTCCTGAAAGACTCCCCCCACAGATCCTTCCTTACAACCCCCTGGTAACGGTCGTAGATTGTCCTTTCAGGACCACCGCACATTCTGCCTTACCAGATGGTAACAGCAATTCTTACAACTACCCTTCTGGTACCATTAGCGGTCCCTTTAGAACATATAGGCAGATAGTTGTCAAATACTTACCTAGTCTTTTTTTGCCTTCCCAATAATGAGGTTAAAACTAGGTCGCCTTTACCTGGCTATACGTAGGTCAAACTTTTCTATTAATTTCAGGTTAGTTTTAGGAGGTAATACGGGCCACAATATCTATTCTCATTGAATAAACACATGATCCAAACTTACTTCTGAGTGCTAATTTCAGAATGTCACCGTGTTGACCTCACGTAGAAACCAGCCCACTAAAGTGAAGCCGGATGACCTAGTTAATCAAAGCAATAGAACACATCCATTAGATGGCCACCCATGCTGTGCCCCAGGGTATAGTATGGTAGAGCCCCAACCATTACAAAGACCTCCACTCTAGGTGGCTAGCCGATAAGGCCAATCTGTACTCCGCCACTGCTCTCTACAGAGCCGAAAAGGAGTTAAGTGTTGGTTCTAACAGACTGACCCCTGTGGATACCACACCAAAATGTAGTAAGTGTTCAAACTGCCCGCCCCCTAGAGAGGCCTAAACATCTTGATGCCAACACAACTATTCTTCTCCCTTTTCATCAAGACCGCTGGTTCACCGCACCCCCTGGTAGAGGTTATCAGAAGAGGAGCATAACCAACTCTGGGTATAGCTAACCCCTGGTTCGGGGGCCAGCAAGTCGTCAACCATCAGTCTACTGCAGACATCAGCATAGTCAGCAGCACACCATGTCCCGGTGAGACGCCCAGCAGTCACCCGCCTCCACAAACACTGGGACATTAGCCTCCAAGGAGCATCCTCCAGCAAGGTAAACCTGTTGTTAAGGGCCAGCCCATCCGCAGGGCTGTGACTGTAGTGCCTGATTTTGTGCCACTCAGTAAGGCCACAGACCTGTACTATATACTGGCTGAGCACCAGTCAAGCACTAGAGCACTTAAAGTTATGTTTCTCGTGATACTGGTGTCATGAACCAAAACCATAGTATTGACCACGACAACCGTCTCTTACCTCAGAAGTCACGTGACAAAGGATTTCATGGCATTTAACCTCAATCGTGTATGTCAATGGTTGTCGCGATGTTTAACTTGGGGCATTAGAACTTCATAGGGCAACATGAATTAAAGGTTTTCATGGCGCCCAACATAGAGCCTTCGTGCTTCAAAGGCCATCATGTATCAGTACTTAAAAGTATACCACAAAATGGAAGAAACTGTGTTGTAAAACATGTCATGCGTCATCAAAGCGATTACCGCTGGAATTTATTGTGTTTATAGTCTGGGGAAAAAATGTAAAAAATTAAACTTGCAAAAATTTTTTATTTGGAAAACATGACGAATGTTGAATATATAATGAGAATTCTAGATGAAAAAAATTAACAAATTGATAGTACATTAAACAATCATACAAATTGTAAGTGGTGGTTAGTATCCGAAGCTATACAGAGCACTAATTCACTACGCAAAATGTTATTGTGTAATGAAGATGTTGCTTCATTATTCCCCAAAAGTGAAATTCATTAATATGTATTAAACACAAAAAAATTCAATAGTGGAGAATACAGACATTGTGGGATAAAAAAGCAGTAAATAGCATGAAAGGTTAATATGAGAAAATAATGATTCACCCAACTCCTGTGACATTAGTTTACGTTAGGTATGCCTTGTATTCCCCATATTATTTTACATTTAAAAGCATGATGTCCTTTCAGGAATAACAGATAGTCACAGTCGGGCTGTATTTATTTGACGTGAGGTCAGACACACTGGATTACGTTGACTCTGCCTTATTTAGTGACGTACCAGTGACTTGCCAGTATAGAGTACTGCACATGTGGCTTTCAGACTTGGAACAAAATCAGGGACGGCAAGTACGCCCTTTCGTCTGATTGGACTAACGTGTGATGGGGAAGAATACCAGAATACTTAGAGCGTAAAGTGAGTGGCACAGCCTGTCCCGAAGTTTTCGATTAGGAGCTGTCAAGACGCTCCTGTGAATGGGTCGTGGGATTTTAGTTGGGCCAGCTAGTTGAGAGCTTCCCATTGTACAATACTGGTCTCATGGGTTGCAGACAGGGCACAAAATCAGCTGTTTTGAGTACAATCGGGTGTTTAGTACATACAACGGTTTCTAGACACCTTGGTGCCGGACTGGGCAGAGTGCTCATCAGCTAGACAGTGTTTGGCTCATGGGAGGAGTTACAATTTGTGTTGGTCATGGAGGGCAGAGAACATCAGGAGTTCTGTATGCCTTGTGTGGTGGTTGGTATGCCAGGGGAGCTCGTAGTCCTTCAATGAACCAGGCAGGTGGTTGAGTATATCTGGTGTGCACAGGAGCAATGAAGAGATATGAAGGCACTGGTGGCATCACTGGAGCTTGAAACCTGCAGATACCCTGGGCCTGCTCACGTGGGCTGAGCTTGGCAATTGAAACAAGCAAGGCCGAAGAAAACTCACGTAATCTCTCAGAAGCAAGTAATGTCCTTCTGATCCTTTCCTTAAGGTCCCTCCACTTGGAGTAGGTCATATGGAATAGCACACACCCTCCCCATAGAAGAGCAGAATGCAGGTCCCTTGTGTGCCCAGTTATGTGTCTGGCCACGTGCCAACAATCGAACGAAGTGGTCACCCTATTCCAAAACCTGGTGGTCACATCCGCAGTGCATGCTGTAATTCGAGCCTCACAAATCTATTGCCAATCATGTGGGTGTCAACGTGTACCTGTGTACTCCCCGTTCTTACCACTAGGTAGCAAGAAAGGGTAAGTTTGAGTTGGTACGTGTGGGTGATACGTGAGTGTAAACACTTGAGAAACTTCCAGGGGTATCCTGCATTCTGTGGCGGATGCCAGGGGGACATACACACCAGTTAAGGTTGTCTGCACTATCGATTACTTGCAAGCCCCCTGTTTGTACAACAAACCTTAAGTGATCTACTGTCACCCAACTATAAAAGCTCAGAGTGCCGTACCCCCACCCTGCCAGAACCAAGAGTGTGATTGATAAGCGACGTGTGTGCCGGAGCGACAAGAAGACGAGGGCAATTGATACCAGGGTCTGGAGGAGCTTCAGGCCACTCTGCACACTACAGCTCAACAGTATATGGTGAGCATAACTCCGGCTAGGCAGTAGGGTGTCATTCCCAGATCTCGAGATGTTAGTAATTAACCAAATCCAAATGATACGCCGGCAAGGCTAGGGATTAACTGTGTTATAGTAATCTTGTAATTGATGTTAAACTAAAGTAAAGTAATTGTATCCTTGTTCTATTTATGTCAAACATATTGTTCTGCTCAATTATACAGTTATTATGATAAATGTGTTTAGTAGAAAGAATCTTATTTATTGAATAGTTACCGACCCCCTGCAGGCCCCAATTCCAAGTGTTGTGATGTGAAGTAAAGTACTGAGAGTAAGAGAGACAATAGATATTAGGAGTAGAGGAAATGGGAATACTACACTGGTGGAGCGTCTCATGAATTCCACCTCGCGCTTAGGCGAGTAAGCTCATTTTGTTTGGAATTTTCATTTGCGCGTTGTGTAGAGAATTGTACGCAGCTGGAAGGACATGTGGCCATGCAGCCAACCATGACGCGTGTAGGCATAATCATTAATTACTTACTAAAGTCTTTCCGTTTTGCTATTATATTTCCTTGTGCTTTCATTTCATTATTAAATCCTTATTACATTAGTAATTTATTTTCAGTCATGTTAGCCAGATACGTGTAAAACACAGCCAACCAGCGCGAGTGCATAACAGCTGTTGTCCTTACAAACAAGGAACGCGCGGTAAGCAATAGTGTGGCAGGTCAGTCTGCCACTTGCGTGCATCACCATTACACACACACAGGCGACCTTGCCAGTCATGTTGTACGACGTCACGGCGCCCGCCTCACTCCCGCTAGAAACGCTTCTCTGCTTCTTTATATTTAATGCATGTTCTCTGCTTGTAATTGCATGTGGGACAACCTGTTTCCATTGTAAGCGAGAAATCTTCATGTGTGTGGTGTGTTTTTTTCTAAGATTTTCTCTACTCTTTCTCCTTTTAATTATAAGTTCTTGTTTTACACAGTGCCCGTTACACCACACCACATCTCACACCCTTTTCTTTATGAAACTACGTGCCAAAAGTAAACAGTCATCGGTACAAAACTTTTTAAGCGAGTCATTCTTGACACCACTGATGTTGAAAACGTATTAGATGAGCCTGATAGGCTACGAGCATTATTACAGACCACAGAATACTCAACTAACAGTGAAATTCAAAACCAAAACTTCATCTCACAACAGTACACCACAACTTCTACACGACACACCTACAACTACACAACATACAGAACAGCTTAGCTCATGATCCAGCTCACCAATATCAGAGTTTCTAGGATTCCCATTTTACGACGATACTGCATTAGATTCACTACACTCATTTCCACCACCCTCCACCCTCACTTACATAAACACTACAGTAAACCACACAACATACCCTATGGATAACCAACAACCCTAACCAATTATCTTTTCCCAACCTGAGAAACCTCCATCATTTTCTGGCACTCAGAATGAAAATATTTCTGAATTCCTTGAGGAATTTGAGGCAGTATCAGAGATAAACCAGTGGGATGAACCAGAAAGGCGCAGAAGACTAAAGTTTTATCTCCAAGGCCCCGCAAAGCATGCACTTGACAATATTACACACAAGCGACAACAACCTATCACATGGAATTAACTACAACAAACACTAGAAGACTCATTCACAACAACTGCGGACACGGAACGGTTTAAGCACCTATTATACAATAAACAACCATCAGTAGGAGAAGATACACTCAGACACGTGGAAACTACGAAATACTACTGCAAACAAGTCCAATTCGCACATGTTCGTCACAACAACTTCCTCAATGTACTGTGGAAATCGTTTCTCCCTTCAATTGCCGACAAGTTCATTGGCCTCCCTACAGACACACTACCTAACATGATCACCACCTTAAAACGCATAGATGTCCGAATGTACAGATACAGTCAGACACTTATACAATCACAACCAGTTGCTAGTATTGCCAGCATTTCATTCACACTACAGGTATGGTACGTTCACAGAAAACAAGCTGTTTTCTGTCATCGATCCTCTGCACTACAACTATGTGTCAATGGCCACTATAGGCCTACTTTTATTTTGTATTGTGGCTATGTACATTAAACTCCTCAAGTTTACAGTAATCCTCACACGTCTACAAATACTACATAAGTAATTACACTGCTTTCATAAGGCTTGCAGATAGCCAGACATACATAAAATGGAGTATTATACAATACTCATATCACATAGTATAGGTCTTAGTAATTTAGCTGTGGTTAATGTAATTATCTGCATCAGAATTTTATATAACATCCCTGAGGAGCAAATTATTGTCCAGTTGTAAAAATGTCACACACCATAAATCGGCACATGGCCAGCTCAGTAGTAATATCGCTGCGCCCGAGTTAACAAAACATGGCTCGACCATGCAGCACAGCCAACTTCGGCATACCAACACTACCTTTCCTACAGGTAGTTACCTAGAATATAAGCTTCCCATGTTGTGTAACATTGCAGTTTTAAACATTGTCTCTAGTATTTCAAAAGATACCAATTATAAAGTTTCAATCCCATCTTAAGCCTGCAGGCACATAAAATCTTAAAATTGTACAATTTAATAAAAGTAACATCCTGGCACGTTGTAAGTGAACTAGTACCACAAGCGTAGACTTTGAATTTCCTCTTACTCACATCCACCGTCTAGTTTTTGGGGTTTGTAACATTAAATGCAGCAATGGATGCACCTTATCCTATCCCATGGTCTCACTAATCAATGTGCTTATGCAAAAAAAATTTTTCTCAATGTTTCAACATTTTAAATTTAATTGTTCTTTTTGCTCAATGTAAAGTTAATACTTTTTCCTACCTTGCCAAATTTTTTCAATACTCGCCAATGGAGTTCTTACTCTGTGTAACACGGTGCCTTGAATTGCGTATTCCACCCTCGACACTGCCTTTATGTATAATCGCGTATGCCACCAATAGAATACTCTACCAGACAACGTTTTTGCCTGAGCTCCTCGACCCCACCACTTCTACCCAGCCTTACTAGGAATACTTCTACTTGCCATATACCTTACAGCAGCCAGGATGAGCTGCTATTTCAACCTGAGGGTTAGTGTGGCGGATGCCAGGGGGCCGCACACACCAGTTAAGGTTGTCTGCAGTACAGATTCCTTGCGAGCTTCCTGTTTGTACAACAAAACTTAGGTGACCTACTGTCACCCAGCAATAAAAGCTCAGAGCGCCGAACCCCCCCCCCCCCCCCCCCGATCCAAGAATGTGGTTGAGAAGCGACGTGTGTGCCGGAGCGGCACAACGACGAGGGTAACTGATACCAGTGTCTGGAGGAGCTCCAGACCACTCTGCACACTACAGCTCTACAGTATATGGTGAGCATAACTCCAGCTAGGCAGTAGTGTGTCATTCCCAGATCTCGAGACAATGTTAGTAATTAACCAAATCCAAATGATACGCTGGCAAGGCTAGGGATTAACTGTGTTATAGTAATCTTGTAATTTATGTCGTTAAAGTAAAGTAACTGTATCCTTGGTCTATTTATGTCAAAAGTATTTTTCTGCTCAATTATAGAGTTATTATAATAAATGTGTTTAGTAGAAAGAATCTTATTTATTGAATAGCCATCTGTAGTTACCGACTCCATGTAGGCCCTAATCCTAAGTGTTGTGATGTGAAGTAAAGTACTGAGAGTAAGAGAGAGACGAGATATTAGGAGTAGAGGAAAGGGGAATACTACAATTCCCTTACCCTCGGTTCGTCAACTGGGATCTACGTACTAAGCTACAGGAATGGAAAGTCCCAAGGATTAAATCAGGTTCATGTTTATTTCCTTAAGAGGAAGATAAACGTGATGACGTTACTCACTTTGGGGATTGCCATGTGTGGGGCGGCCTAGAAGCTGTGTTATGCCAACTAAGCCGGTAGAAGCGACCGGTGTAGCAAAGGTATTGTTGAGGTGCGCTGCATAGCTGGCGAGTGTGTTCCTGATGTCGTTGAGCCATATTTCCCTAACGTGGGTGAGCATTGCGATGGATACCGATGCTGGGAGACTAAGCAGGACAGACAGGATTTAGTCCTAATAAAGACTGAGGATAGGATTCGGTACTGCAATACTTCCGTATTGAGCACGAGGTAGGTTTAGCAGGGATCTTTGTAGAAGAGAGCGCCTAGCTAACACATTGCCAAGTGGTCAGAACCAATATCCTACAAGGGCCCAACTATTCCTGAGCAGAAACTGCTAGGAGAAGCTAGAGTAGTGGGGTTGGGGTAGTTTCCTGAGCAGAGGCTGCTAGGCTTCGGAGTAGTGTACAAGTGTTTCGAGCAGAGGCTGCTGGAAGACTGATGAGAAACTCTTGAGTTGTGGAGGACTGTTCCTCCTTATATGCTCCTTGCGAGCGGCGGCCCGCCGCTGATTGGCAGTGTCGTTAGGGCGAGGGCTGGTGGAGCAGCGAGGGGTAGCGGAAGCATGACTTGCATATCTGACATCACTGGCCGGCTGAAGGCAGACAGTACAATCACAGCTCATGGGGAAAGCCCAACGGTAAAATAAAATTCTACCCTACAATGTTAATCTCAGGATGGAGCAGAGGTCATCCGCTACCAACAATGGGGAAACATGTCATGTGTCAGGACTTACATTTACCTTTATACCTGAGCAACTGGTGGCCTGTGAAGGCTACTCACCATGCTGTGGCACTTGTGGTGGCTGGCTGGTGCTGGCACTGGGACCTAGTGTGCTGACGGGTTGACTACGGTTGTCACGGCTGGTGGCACTAGGTTGGCTGTCGGACTGGTTGCTCCTGATCTATTGGTTGGCTATGCCAAAAGGGGCGTGCTCAACCCTCAGAAAGGTTTTAGTAATGGGGTGAGTTTTCCCTGCGGTTTTTGACTGAGGCCTCAAACAAATATGGTAAGGGAGCTGGGAAGGGAAGCTTCTCCAATTGACAGGCGGCCTAAGCTCATTACCACGGATTAGAACTGCTAAGTGCAGTTAGGGTCATCTAATGTTCATTTAATGGGCATGTATTAGACTTATGGGCATACCTGAAGGGAAGCTAGCAGTCCTGCACTATGTTTTAGAAAAGTGAGGTTAAGTAAATATTCTGTCGTCTCTTGCTTTATCCTTGACGGAACCAATGTGTAATTAGGAAACAGAACAACACACTTGGAATAATACTTGGCAGTTGGACAAAACGAGATTATTCCTGGAAGGAATAAACCCGGTGGTACATACTACCTCCTATCAAACAAGAGTAGAATGGAAGTTAAGCTATGGTTGACAGGTGAAGGTGACCTGTTTCTGAACGACACAAGGTCGAAAGGCTAAGTAACTATGAAAAAAACTCAAATTAACTATCTAGTCTTGGTGTCCAGAAGGGACTTACAGAGATTTACCACTAGCCAGAAGGGCAATGGTATGTGATTGCGTTCCTGAAGAAACAAAAATATTTACGTGTGGTTGATGACTTCTTCGGGGGTTGGTTCAGGAGAATCTCTGGAGGGTGCTGAAGACATCAGCGAAGGCGTTACTGAGCTTCTAGTAGATCTGGAAGACCTGGGTGGCAGTAGAGAATCCCAGCACACGAGGTGGTGGAGTGACCTGCTGCTGATGGTTCCTTCGGCACCAAGAGTGCAGTGAAGGAACAGACTGACACTTAAGGGCCATGCACCAGTATTTACACTGGCCGGTTTGCCCTTGTCCAGGTGGTGGGAGGAGGGTGGTGTGATGACCTAAGGTCATGTGACATCGCCAGTCAGCAGGCCCGAGTTTCAGCTGAGGATGGCATGAGTCATCACTTTTATTAGTAGTGACATCCCTTGGCGCACTATGGTACTGCATGGCCTTGAAACGTCATCTCGGCAGCTCAGTCAACAGCTCATTTATACTTGTGGAAATGAGCGTGATATTTTACAATGGGGTGAACAGTATAATTTCTCGGCAACTTAAATAGCCCCGCAAAAAGGGACCTATCCTGTAGGCACTTCTGGAAGACTTGAACTGCTAATTGGACCCCACTGGTAGTGATATGAAGGTTCACACTGAAGAGACAAAGTCATGTTGGTAGTTTGAAAAGAATGTCACACGTCAATTTTATGTATGAAAAGGAGGTATTTAATGTTTTTCAATGCTGCAATGTTTACTTTATTTAACCCCAAAATTTCCTTGATTTTCATAGCCCTCCCCACTATTGGGTTTTTGGGAACTTAAGACATAATAAAGAAACACAATTTTAGGGAATGATAAAACCAACATCTAAATTACCAAAAATGACCACAATCACGTCTTTTTTTTTAATAACCTTGGTGCCATTAAAATGCTGAATTAGCCTGTAAGTTCTTTCCTTTCCTACAATGGATTAGTAACTTTATTTACTCCACAAACATAGCATTCTTTACCTACTATACTAAAACACACTGGAAAACAAAATAATTGCAAAGAAATGTATTTATCAAAATTTTAGAAACTTACACGAGTAGCAGGGCAAGGCGGAAAGCTGGTGACAACGGTTTACGATTACTCGTCTTTGTGAGAAAGGACCGTAACATGTCAAGTAACTTCTTGAATTGCAATGTTTCCACTCTCGTATAGCTGAAGAACTGGTTGTGGCTGGAAATTCGACAGCAAGAAAGAGAGAGTTGCCAATTCCACTTTTTGTTCCATTCATGTGTTTAGAGGACGCAAACAATGTTTGCACTTCTGTCGCTGTTGCGGTAGAGTAGTGGTTAACTAGTACATGTATGCAGTCACGCAGAAAAAATTAATATCAGAGCATTAAATAGTTTTAAAAAAAAAAACAAGTTATTTTGTGGGAAATTTTGTTGTGCTGTTATAAACTACAAATTACATTAGTGTAAAACACTTGCAACCAACTGTAAACAGTGTGGCTGGATGGCTGAGTATGTTTGCTTACACCCACGTCATTTCAACACTATACACTCATGAACTACCCCCTTAGAGCTTAGGAAAATAGTTCATACAGGGACAGTGGCATTCAGGGACAATGAATTGGTCACCTGCCTGCTAACAATCAGGACTTCAGGGAGTCCACAGAGAAAAACCCCCTGTGGCGCCTTACTGTCAGCCGCATCACGTCTGATTTAGGTCACAGTCAGCATGATGCCATGGAAGCTTCAATGCAGAGGGTTATATTTCTTGATCAGCTCGAGAGTGTTAAGTGCCTACGTACCCGGGTACGGGATTGCACGTGATCTACTGTGCACACTGTCAACAATATTTTCACTACTCCTGCATAGGCTGGGAGGACGTCCCAAGATTTACAGACCGTTTAAAATACAGCTGTACCAACTGCAGAGATTGTCAGTTAGCCAGGTGCAGCTGGCTAGACTGCAAAGGGCAAGTATTGTACACCATCCGCTATGTAACATGAGCCTCAGAATTCCACCTAATGTGTATAGAGTGGCAGGATGAAAGGGTCACTCGTCCTGGCCAGGTATACCACTGCAAGGTATGCCAGCGCAACCTGTCCCACTGACCCTGTAATCCCGATGAGACCCATCATGATAATGTCAGTGTCGGACAATACTTTTAACCTGCCAGAATTTAGCGGTCATCAACATTGATGCATGACCGGATAGAATAATGATCACAACAGTCGAGGATTCTGTCCACTAGACCAAAAGTGGGGTGACTGAGTTAGATAGGCAACGAGAGGCAAGGGGTGTTGGTTAGTACTCACTTACTCCTACTTCTTGGGTGCCGTGTTGGTAGTGCACTTTGTCCAGTCGTAGCGGGCTTGGCCCACTACGTGGCTGCGATTTCACAGGTAAGATGCGTTGGTCCAGAAGTGGATGTTGTCCCAACCGAATCTAACCTCCATACCGGTCAACAATCCTCTTACCACAGGATGGCACGATGGGTGAATACGTATGCAAGGAGATAAAAATAATACCACAACCGGAGCAGTCGATACTAACTCGTGCCTGACTTGGGCGGCACTGTCCCGTTCCACTTGCCTATCTGGTGTAGGTTGAGGACGTGCACTCGACTGTCTGGTGGCACGGAGTGCTGCGTGTCGCACCCTACGCTTTCGGCCATGCCTCTGGCAGAAAGGCATAAAGTCTCTGCTCACAGGTTACTGGGTACACCTGACACGAACAAACTAAATATAAGTTATAGTGTAAGTCTGGTTTTGGCTTGCTGACCAGGCTCTGTAAAATATCCACTGATCCCCTATGCTAGGTGGGCTGATCAGAGACGAGGAGCCCGTTGGGTCACCAATTCCACCACTGAATGTGTGTCCGCACAGGAATGGATGGCAGGTCTCAAGCCACGGTTTATCCCGGCACTGGAAGCAGTGCTGTGGAATAAGGCAATAACTTGGGACTGTCACCCCTCTCTGGGTGAAGGTGTTACTAGTGGTTATGGCTCTTCTGTTTCTCTCCACCAGCACTGGAAGCAATGCTGTGATAGATTGGAAAGCAACAGATGACCGTTAAATGAGTGTGTGAAAATATGACGGACCCCTGAAGGGCGCCTGTGGCTGAAGTTAATTCGGTAGTTATACATTCCCCGGTCATTGTCAAAGGTGTACATAGCAACCCGTAGCTAGCAGGCGCACATACAGATACTCTAAGAAATATAAGTCGAGAGGTAGGAAACAACAGTTTGTTTATTGAAGTCTCAATAAACATGCAAAGCGCGCTGCCTCCTACCAGGCAATTAAATGCTGAAGGTTACTATGCTTGCCAGGTGTAGGCGACCTTCTAAACTGTCTAATAAAAATGTCTTGAAGAGACAAAGTGAATTTAACGTATTGGTAAGCGTGGCGGGTTGACTGGTCGTCAACGGTGAAGTAGCCATAGGGGGCGTACTCAATGCTTCGAAGATCTCAAGCGGTCCCAGCTGTGGGAAAATGCAAGAGATAGAACAAGAATAACTCTTGAGCTCGGCAGCGTCCTGACTTATATAGTGGAAGTTTGTAGGCTGCCGGCGCAGGGTGCGGGGGAATCATGACGTCCTGCCCTGGTTGGCGTGGGAATACTCTGGCCAGCCTTTCTGCTTCGTGCCTCGTCGCTGGTGCTCGGCCTTGCCCGAAGTCTGGGCAGCTTGTAGGCTCTCAGTGAGGTTTAGGGGGGGGGGGGGAGGACGTGACTGCGGGGATGTGTATTCTCCAGGTGAAAGAATATGCTTATAGATTCCTGCCGCCTGTAGCATAGGCCACGTGTCCATCACAACTGTAGTGGTGGAAGAGGTACTCTTGGTGATGAATCGTAATTGTATTAGATTAGATGTATAAGTGGCATGCATCAATTTCCCCCCCCCCCCCCCCCCCCCATCGTTTTGATGAGGACTTGTCGTGGAAAAGGTGGCAGAGAAAGACATAGGCCTCCTCTCTGGAAGGTCTAGAGGGTCTGGGTAGGCGTCAGCAGACGTGAAGAAGTAGATAGAACGGAAATAAATTTTTGTAGACAGGTAGGCCGGACCTTTATGTGTAGGGTGCTTAATCGCTGTAGCGGCGCGTGTTCTGTGCACTCTGGTCGTCCGGCTGGCGAAGCGGAACATCTGGAGTGGCGGCGGCCGGCTGGCGACCTTGATTCTCTCTCTCTCTCTCTTTCGGGCAGCGTCCTTCTCTGCCCCTCACCCTGGTTATCAGGTTTTGATGATGTGGCGCGTGTGTGTATTCCCCACGTGTTGCATAGATTACAGGTCAGGAAGCCGCGTGTGTCGGGTGTCCCACCAGCCTACATTTCATATGCGTGCCATTAACAAAAACCAGCATTGCACTGGTGGATATTATATTAGATTCGTACATAAAGACTTGAAAAGAAAAAATTATATGAAATAATGGCACGTCAAAACAAGAAGATTAAAGTAAGAATAATTATAACATGTACAAGCCTTACTCACGGAAGGCGAAGAAACGCCACTACTATCCTGGAGCTTGCTGAAGTGAGTTAAGAAACAAAAAGGGAAATCTTTCCAGGTAACTTATGTGTCTCTCAGCAAGCTAAATAGTTACGTGTGACAGATTGCAAGGTGGCCAACCACAGGCCCTTCAATATCTGGGTTGACCGGCTAAACGAATACAAAGTGAGTACACTACATGCATGACTATCGCAGCAAATTGTGCACATGTTGTTCGCTGAATACAATACACATAAACACTCAAATTTTTAAGTTAAAAATATCTTGCACCTGATTTCGGGAGCTTTAACGCTCAGTCTCTGGTTGATAATGAGTAGGTGCACAAGATATTGCAAACAGAAGCACATACAAGCATACGCATAAAAATACCCTCCTACAAAACGGCACTCTTTCTTGTAGGCGATCTTCGCATATACCCTTTCAAAAAGTATTACAACATTTAAGTGTGTGCTTACTCATCAAATCAGAATTAATGCTGAAAAGCATAAAAAAACTATCCCTTGCGAGAGTCCATCTTTTATCATAGGTCTAACAGCTAGTATGTACAGTGTGTATCTTTGTTGGAATGTGCAAGGTAAGTTCCTAAGGAATGTTCACTTTAGTCCATGCTGAAAACACACTTTTACACGACGGCATTCTTCATGTAAACGATCTTCACATAAACACTTTCAAAACGTATTGTGACATTTATTGGTTTACCTACACATTAAGTCAGATTTATGGATAATCATTATAAAAATACAAAAAGCTAAAATTTCATTGTAATGTTAAAGTCTCTGTCTTCAACTTAATCACTGGCACTGTGGTGAGCATCCATTTGTAATGTTACCTACTTAAGTGGGCTGTCGGCCGCTGAAACACTTGAACCATGAGGTGTAAAATGTCTATCAAAAGTTACTGATGTACAGCTTTTTACGGCTGTATTTAAAATGTTAATTATCACATAGTCGAGTGACTAATTACTGGTGCATTTACCTCGTTGGTTCTTTCTACTGGAACTGTACTGGATACTATTGAATTTTAATATAGCCTAAATGAGATTGTTTTGCTTACGTCATTGTCTTTGATTTGTGGCTAAATTTAATGTGGTGCACGTGACCAGTCTATAACGAGTCCTTTTGCCACGTGGATGTAGTAGCGGTTTACGGCTACTACACTGTTCCTAAACTTTGCGCACTTACTGACGATCTTCGGTTTCACCTTCAACGAGCGTCCCCTTTGGATGAAGAACAGCGTGCAGAGGGTATGGCCACATATACCTGGTTGTGGGTCTCCATGGCGATTCCCGGTACCGGCCAGAGGTGTGGGTGGCCTTGGCGGTACGTGGTGGCATCAAGCGTCGTGGAGCAGCCTGGGGTATCGTGGCGTCTGCTTCTGCCGCAACAAAGTGGGTGGGCACTCGTTCAAGGGACGTTGAGGCAGTGCAGAGAAGTGTCAAGCCTTCCACCCCGACTGCATGGATTCCTACCCGTAGGGCAGGATGTTTCTCTGACGGGGCAGTGCGGGGGAGAAAGATCTCCACCCCGACTGTGGGCAGCACAGCTCGTCATGGTACCAGGTCGTGAGCGGAATCGAGTCTCAGTGGCCAGGTCCTGGGGCAAGGCAGTGGAAGGGAGATTAACCTTGACCTCCACTGCGGGTGATGTATCTGTTTAGGGGTAGTGGGTGGCATCAACATTCTTGATGAAAGCGGCCTCTAGGGTAGAAAGATGGCAGGACGGAGCACTTCCAAAGTGGCAGCTTGACATCCAGGTCTGCGGGTATTCCTGCGTCGCAGAACCTGGGGACGGAACACGTCTGTTGCAGCTCGACGCCCCCAGTAGAAGTGTTTCCTGGGTAACATGAGGCTGGGACAGAGCACTCTTGTCCGAGCTCGACCTCCTAGCTGACGGAAGTTCCTGTGTGGCAGGATTTTGAGGCGGAGCACTTCCAGCATGGCCGCTCAACATCTTGGTAGGCGGGTTGTCCTTTGTAGCAGGTTGTTCCTGGGACAGAGCACTCTTGTCCGAGCTCGACATCCAGGGTGGTGGGAGTTCCTGCGTGGCAGGTTCTTGAGGCGGAGCACTTCCGGCGTGGCAGCTCGACATCCCTCCCAATGAGCGGTCTTCCTGCATGGCAGGTGGTTGGGGCGGAGCACTCTCGTCGGAGCTCGATGTCCCAGGTTCCAGGGGTCTAGTGGCATCTTGTACTTCTTCGTCGGAGGACAACTTTGCTGAAGTTGGGATGGCCTCAACTTCCAGCTCCATAGTTGAACCAGGTGTAGAGGTAAGCGCCTGGGTGATTCCTACCCCTCTCACCGAAGGTGCTTTCGATTGCTTACCGATGCAGCTTGATCTGCAGGGTTTTTGACGGGGTTCTCTATCACAGGGACTCAACAGGATAAATCGGAGCAGCTAGATTTCATTTTGGCTGCTATCTTGTCAGCGTAGCTGCGTGGCGTCGAGGGCATTGATCTGACGGAGAACGCACCATGGCATTGTTCTACATCAGGCTTCCATGGCACAATGTAACTAAGCGCCCTGTCAATCATAATGGACATCGGTTCGTGTCTTGTCGAAGTTCTTGGCTCTGTATCGGGTACTACTCTTTTGATCGGAGGTTCCTCTGACTGGCCAGGTGTATCTCCTTCAGCATCGTCATCGCCAAGTATTGGCATGTCCCCTGACTATGGTCGTATCTGACCTCGAATGGCCTTATGAATCCATCAGCGTATATCCTCGGCCCAGTAGAAGTTATCTCGCTTGCCTACGATGCGGTATGGTCCATCCCATTTGTCAGCAAGGCCAGCATTGAATTGGTTGCTTGCTTTGTTGAGGGGGTGACTTCGCAGGAGGACTGCTTTTCCTAAGTTCAATTCTCTTACCCTGTCTTTGGTTGGGGATATTTCTTTAAAACATATGCATTCTGAGCTTTCTGCGCATGTGTGGTATGGGCTAGGGCTGCTAGCCAGATGTCCTCTGGTTGAGGCATATCAGTGGCCTCGCTTTCCCACTGCCAGTCACCTGGTCGGCGCAATGGTTATCCCAGGAGTAGGATGCTTGGACTGGTGTCAACAGCTTCATTGTACAGCATCGAAGGGCAAACAGTATGGTGGGGATGTGCTTATCCCAATGCTCGTGATCATTACCCACACTGATACGGAGGCACTTCTTGGTTTCCTGGTTCCTTCGTTCAGTGGGGTTGGCTTGTGGATGGTAGGGAGGGGCAGTCCAAGTTTCTACCCCCCACTCTTGACAGGAAGTTTGCCATTGACGGCTCGTAAACTGGGTGCCATTGTCTGTCAGCATAGCTTTCAGATAAACCCATCATGCGAAAATCTCTGCCTCCATTTTCCGCACTATTGGGGTGGTTTCTTGGCTGGGCAGAGGAAATAACTCTATTGAAAATTGATCTGTTACCATGAGTAGGTAGCGATTTCCTTTCCAGCTACGGGGATACAGGCCCATCAGATTGGAGGCGATGTGGGTCCAAGCCATCTTAGGTCTCCGCGGTTTTGCGGTGGCAGAGGGAACCAGGTATACTTTGCCGTGGCAGCATGTGACACAGTTGCAGATGTACTGCCGGACATTGCGGCTTATTCTGTCCCAATTGTAACTGGTTTTAATATCTAGTAGGGTTTCCCTAGTGCCTGGGTGACCAGCTTGGGGATGATCGTGATGGTGCCAGCATATATCAGCTCGTAGCTGCAGCGGAACCCAGATCTTCCACTGCGTATTGGGTTTACCGCTACTTGTCCATACGTCATCCCGTAGTACGAACCGTTGGGGCTGTTCCAGTAGTAGGTGTCGGATGTCGGGATCCTCCTGTTGGCTTAAGGTTATTTGTTGGCGGGTTATATGCAGTTGAAGAAGTCGGATTTGTTCATCTGAACTTCTTTTTATCTGGGGGGGGGGGGGGAGAGACATTTTCTTCTCCTCTTCCTCCTCAGTTTTCTCCTCCAACGTTGGGGAACGAGACAGGGCATCAGGCAGGTCATTCATCTTACCTGGGCAATGTTGGACCTCAAAGTCAAACTCAGTGAGGAACATGTCCCACCGGCCGAGCTTGGTCTTCGAATTCCGGGATTCGTGTAGCCATTGGAGGGCTTTAGAGTCAGTTCATAGAATGAAGTGCTGCCCTTCGAGAAAATAAAAATATTTCTTCATGGCCCAGATAACCGCTAGACACTCCTGCTCATTAATGTGGTAGCGCTGCTCGGTTTCATTTAAGCTGATTAATACATACACTATAACATGGCGCTGTCTTTCTATGTCTTGCTGGTATAATACTGTGCCCCGGCCGTTTTGACACGTGTCCGTTTGAAGTATTGAGGGTTTGTCTCCTTGCGGCCGATGGAGTTGGTGAATTCTTGAAGCTGTTCTTCAATTCGGAAAATGCTCGTTGTTGTTCCGGGCTCCATCGCCAATGGGTGTCTTTCTCGAGAAATGGATGTAGTGGTCCCATATATTCGCAATGTTTGGAACAAAGTCTCGTAACCAATTACACAGACCCAGGTACCGTCGAAGCTGTCGCTTATTTGTAGGTTCTTCCGCTTATTCAATTGCTCATATTGAACTGTGTTGCAGGAAGTTTCCCTCGGGCGATATGACATGTCCCAGATAATCTATTGACGACTTGCCAAAGAAGCTTTTCGATAGCTTACAAGTCATTCCATGAAATTCAAGCCTTTCCAATACTCGTTGCAGATGGTCTAGATGTTCTTCCCAGCTATTAGAATATATTATCACATCATCGAGATAGGCGAAACAGAACTCACCGATGTAACCAGTTAGTACTTCCGCAGACATCAATCGTTGGAATGTTGTGGGGGGCATTTTTCAAGCTGAAAGGCATGACTCGAAATTGTACGGTTTCGCCCTCGGGTGTCGTACAAGCCGTATATTATCGACTGTCCGGATGGACTGCTATCTGCCAGTATCCAGACTCCATGTCAAAGGTACTGAATATTTTGGCTTTGCCAATATCTCAAAGTGTATGAGACAAGTCTATAGCTGGGGGAACAATCGGATGAGTCACTTCATTTAGTGATTTGTAATTTATGCAAAATCACAATTTTCCGTCATTCTTAGGTACAAGGACCACGTGTGAATTATATGGGGAGTTTGACACCTTTACGATCACTTGGTCCTTCATGTCGTTGACCTGTTCCATGATAAGGTCACGACGGCGAGCTGATAGTATCGACGGTTGTAGACTGGTATGTCTGTTGTATGCCATATTTCATGTTGTATGGAAAGTGTTTGTCATAGCAGTCATCCTTGTCCGACAGTGCGGGTGTGCTTGTCTAGTACGGCTTTTAATTGGTAGGACTCTGGTTCTTCGAGTTCATGATTAATACTCATTGGGTCTATGGGCATTGGCAGGATGTCGTATGGGTTTTGATCCTAGTTTACAGTAATTCGGTGGGTTTCTCCTAGATAGGCTCTTCGTTGTCTGTGATCTAAAATGCGTTGATTGTGGATGAACCATGGCCAACCTAGTATCATCGATTTGGACATGGTTGGTGATACAATGAATTCTGTTGATGTAGCAATACTTTGAATTTTAATGTTCAGAGTAATGCGCCTGTTACATCCAGGATGGATTAAGGTTGCACCATTCTTACTATTTTGGTTTGTGGTCTTAGTTCGGCGAGCTGGTCTGATGTTAACAAATCCTTTCTGAAAAAATTTTCAGTGACTGCCGAGTCAAATAGGGCGAGTACCCTATTATTATTTACCTCCACCTCTATGTGGGGGGGGGGGGGAAGGTGTTCAGGAATCAGTACTTCCTGACTTAATCCCTGGAGGATGGGCCCATGTAAACCAGGGTTGGTGGCCCGCTTTGTACCCCAGCATCGGTGTTTCTCGTCTTGGTTCCGGAGATTGTATTTCCAACTGGTCGTGTTGGGATATTCGTCGACATTTTATCGACTCGGTTTGGTGGAACGGCAGCTCCTTCTGGCTTCCGAAGGCAGTCCTTGTTCCAGTGGTTTTCCGGACAGAGCCAGCATTTAGGTATGAATGCCACGCGAGGGTTTGGGGTTGGTACACCTTTAGGAGGCACAGCAGGTGGTGTTTGTACCTCAGGGGTCTTGTGGATACTGGTTCTTCGAAACTAACCTGTGATGCAAAGTTTTGCTCAGCTTCTAGGGCTCAATCAACTAATTCATCCAAGGTCGTGAGTCTTGCTGCCAAGAGTATGTTCCGGAGACTTGGTTGTAACATTCGACCGATGGAACGAACGGCGGTAGCCTCGTTGACCCCGGGAACACAGGTCGAAACATTTGTTATTTTCTTTATATGAAGATTTCTGCTTCTTTGTCGAGTACCTGGGTATGGCTGTAACCACTATCCAGTTACTGAACTGCCTCCAGTCCGTTAAAAATTCTCCATATCTAGCCTACCATGCGAGGTCGAGGCCCTTCAAGTGCAATTGGGCCCGGTCAACCCATTGTTTTGGTGGTAGGTCTGTTTATTTGAATTCTAACTAGGTCTACGTGTAGACGACCAGCAAAATACGTTATTTGAATATCGTCATCTCTACTGGTAGCTGGGTGGCAAAGTGCCATTCCAGGTTGGATATATACCCAGGAAGGCTTGGATCTACGGGAGCAAGGGATGTACTTCCTTTGGCATTTCTCGCACTGGTAGACCATCCCGGGCACAGACGCGTTCGTCAGGCCACCCTATGCATAGGTGGTGAAAGGGTTCACTGCACGTTGTGCTCCTTTTGCGATTTATGCCTTGACTGGGGCATGTAACTTCGTTACAGAAATTTGTTGGCTGTTGCCGGCAAGCGGTACAACGGTACTCTAAACCGTCTGTAGCTCGGGACTCTTCAGACCAGCCTATGCTGGCATAATGAAAGAGTTTGTTGCAGTAGGTGCATTCTATCCTTAGTGTCAGTCGGCATGGCTACACTGTTGTACGTTGGATAAGTCGGGTTCATTGTCGGAGTTGTTGCCAGTGGCGGCGTGAACTTCGGCATCTGACATGGAAAGGGCACCATGGGGAGTTTTGAGGACTCCCCGAAGTCCGGGTGACTGATTGTTTTGACCCTTAATTCTCGGGGTATGGTTTGTCTAGTTGGTGCCGTTACTGCGCACACGTATTCGTCTGATGCCACTCACTGGGCGCCAGAAAATCTCTTGACCCATGACCGGTTAGAATAATGATCACAACAGTCGAGGATTCTGGAAGCTAGACCAAAAGCGGGGTGACTGAGTTAGATATGCGATGAGAGGCAAGGGGTGTTGGTTAGTACTCACTTACTCCTACTTCCTGGGTGCCGAGTTGGTGGTGTACTTTGTCCAGTTGTAGCGAGCTTGGTCCATTATGTGGATGCAATTTCACAGGTGAGATTCGTTGGTCCAGAAGTGGATGTTGTCCCAACCGAATCTAACCTCCGTACCAGACAACAATCCTCTTACCACAGAATGGCATGATGGGTGAATACGTATGCATGGAGATATGAATAATATCACAACTGGAGCAGTCGATACTGACTCGTGCCTGAGTTAGGTGGTGCGGTCCCGTTCCGCTTGCCTTCCGGTATAGGTTGAGGAAGTGCACTCAACTGTCTGGTGGCAAGATGCACTGCGTGCCGCTCCCTACGCTTTCAGCCGTGCCTCTGGCGGAAAGGCATAAAGTCTCTGCTCACAGGTTACAAACTTAATATGACTTATAGCGTAAGACCGGTTTTAGCTTGCTGACCAGGCTCTGTCTGTAAAGTCTCCACTGATCCCCCACGCTAGGCGGGTTGATCAGAGACGGGGAGCCGTTTGGGTCCCCAATGCCGCCATTGGATGTGCGTCCACACACGACTGGACAGCAGGTCTTCAGCCATGGTTTATCCTGGCACTGGAAGCAGTGCTGTGGAATAAGGCAATAACTTGAGACTGCCGCCCCTCTCTGGGTGAAGGTGTTACTAGTGGTTGTGATTCCTCTGTTTCTCTCCACCAGCACTGGAAGTAATGTGTGGTAGATTGGAAAGCAACAGATGGCAGTCTAATGGGTGTGTGAAAATATGATGAACCTCTGAAGGGCACCTGTAGATGAAGTTAATTCAATACAATAAATTCCCCGGTTCATGTCAAAGGTGTACATAGCAACCTGTACCTAGCAGGCACACATACAGATACTCTAAGAAATAAAAGCTGAGAGGTAGTAAACTACATTATGTTTATTGAAGTCTTAATAAACATGCGATGTGTGCTACCTCCTACCAGGCAATTGAGTGCTGAAGGTTACTATGCTGGCCAGGTGTAAGCGACCTGGTTCTAATGGAGAATGGGAAATAATTATCTCAATGAGAAAATATATAATACTTCTAAACTATCTATAATAAAGATGTCTTGAGGAGACAAAGTGAATTTAACGTATTGGTAAGCGTGTTCGCTGGTTGACGGGTTGACTGGTCATCGACGATGAAGCACTGAGTATGCCCCCTGCAGCAGGGGGCATACTCAATGCTCCGAGATCTCGGGCAGTCCCAGCACTGACAGCAGTGCTGTGGGAAAACGCAAGAGATGGAACCAGAATGATTCTCGAGCTCGGCAGCATCCTGACTTATAATGGAAGGTTGTAGGCTGCCGGCGCGGCATCATGGGGGAGGCGAAACATCCTCCTGCCCTGGTTGGCGTGGGAATACTCTGGTCAGCTTTTCTGCTTCGTGCCTCGTCGGTGGTGTTCGGCCTTGCCTGAGGCCTGGGCAGCTTGTAGGCTCTCAGTGCGGGGTATGGGGGGGAGGCATGCCTGCTGGGTTGCGCATCCTCCAGGTGAGAGAATACGCTTATAGATTCCTGCTGCCTGTAGGATAGGTAATGTATCACTCACGTCTGTGGTAGTGGAAGAGGTACTCTTGGCGATGAGTCGTAATCATATTAGATTAGATGTATAAACAGCATGCGTCAACATGAAGACCCCATCACCTTCCTAAGGGATTGTAAAGGGGAATTCGAAGAGCTCCATATACCACGGAAACAGTGCGTAACCAAATCATATTGGCAATTACGTGGTAAAGCCCACGAGTGGTGGTCAAAGCATTGTGAGTTTGTCATGTACTGGGACCAACTGAGGGATCACCTCACAGTTCAACGGGGAAGAGGTGATGGCCCAACTCATTGTGGACATTCGTTCGAAAGTCCAGGGTTCGACAGATGAGTTTACAATTTACATTCATCGAAAAGACCAAAGCTACAAACCGCGGGCAAGCTCGTTAATAGGGTACGGGAGGTGGAGAAAAACAACAGAAAGCTGATGCTCCTAGACTGGCCTGCGCATGCTGTGGCCAGGGTCGACAGCCCAGCCCCTCTACCGGAAAGGCAAGCTAACCACGGCCCGCCTCCTCCTCACACCAGCACCATACCACCCCCTTGCTGGTTCTGCTCGGGCAGACATCTAAACAGGGATTGTTCCATGTATCAGAACTGGGGAAGGGGAGGAGAGGCAACACGACCTTCAGAGATACAGTGGCGCTTTAACCGTAACTCTTCAGTGCCTGTGGAAAACGCAAGCCCTGGGGTGTGTGCAGGACCACCGCAACCTCAGGGAAAAACATACCCTTCCAAGACACAAAAATAGAGCACCTTAACGAGGTGAATATGCCGCATGAAGCTCTGCATATCTCTATTTAGTTAGAGGACACACATACCTGGCATTATTAGATTCCACCACTACAGGTAACGTACAAGAAACAGCCTGTTAACGACAGAGCAGTATGCTCTAATTCAGCCACAACCACTCACAGTGCATATGGCCCAGCCGAACCAGACACTAGCGGTCGAAAGCTAAATTAACATTCCTCTGCGCATCCATCACCTAAACCAGATAGCAGAATTTACAGTATGTAGGTAAATAAATGAAGAAGCCATTCTAGGGGAAGCTGTGACTAGCCGAACAGCACTATGTAATGGATTACAGTGCGAGGCTGACTGTACCTTGGGGCAGATAATCAGGTGATGGTCAGCTGGGGGTTCAGCTCAGAATCGAACTGCGCACCACTAGTCGATCCCTAAGACATCCTTCATGATCTGGATGCAACAGATTTAGGGAATTACAGGATATTCTCAATTGACATACCAACGTCTTTGCTTAGACAGGGTTATTACGACATACCCGCAGTATAAAACACAAAATTTGGTCAAAAGTCCCCATTTACAACCCGTCCTATAAGATGTCTGCTCGTAGATGCCAGGAGATTCTGCAACAGATAGCCAAAATGAAAGAACAGGGCATAGTGGAACCTTTGAACTTACCCTACAATGCATGTGTAGTGCTTGTACTTAAGAAAGATGGTGGCGTACAATTTTGTGTTAACTACAAAGACCATAATGACGTCACTCACCCTGTCTCTCTCTGGAAGTTTTGTAGTGGTAGTAGTAGTAGCATGAAAATTATATATGTTTTAAATTTTAAAATATTTCATTTTTATTAAAGCAAAAATAATTATTTTTGAGTTAGTAATTTTTAACTGATACAAGATTTTAATGCTTGAATACTTAGATGCGTGATGGCTTGAAGAGCTGGAGCGCATCTATATCTACTAAGTTTATATTGCCTTGTAAGGTCAGACACACAGGCTCAGGAGGGCAGACCTTAATGAGGCGGTGTCTGCAAGATATGGCGCTTGGCCTTGACTGTGCTCTTGAATATGGTCGGGCGGGTAGGCTGCCTGCCAAGCACGAAGTCTAGCGGGCCTAGACTGGGCTTTCTGCTGGTTCAAGTTGGCAGGGCCAGTCTCCCGACCAGGCTGGTTAATGGCGGTGGTGCCCACTGGGTGGTTCTGGTGAGGGGCTGGCTCAGCGGGGACAGGCGGGCGTCCGGCCTACTGTCGGCGGCTGGCTGTGGTTGTCCAGAGCCGTCAGCAGGTTCGACGCCCCTTGTCAGGGGCAGACCCAGGCGGGGGTACTGGATGACAGGGTGAGCAGCTCCGGGGGCCTTCTCCAAGGGTCCAAATCAATTAAGGAGGGGAACTGAGAGGTGAGACCTCAATAGTTGATGGGCGGCTTGAGCTCATTCCCGGAGGATTAAGCAGCTGAAGGCTGGGAAAGGTTGGTTAAGCAGTGCCTAATTCTCAGCGAGGATAGCGGCTGCCCTTCTGTTGCTCCACTTACTTCGCCTTTTGTGGGTGAACAGCATTTACAAGGAAAAGGTGCTATAGTTCATGTCTGCACTGGGGTGACAGGCAACGATACACATGGCTAAGTTTAACCCAGAAGGGGTAGTTTCCTCATCAGACCTGGCACTCTTTCTGGCAGGTTTATACATGGTGGCTGGAGTGGTTTAACTGACAAGGGTGACCTACCCTCTTCGTCGTGTGTCTTGCTAATAGTCAGGGCTCAACCGTGCGTGCACACCAGGTACCTTTGTGTTACCTGGTATACAGTATGGGTGGCCATCTAATATGTGGTGTTTTGGGTGACCAACGTCAAATCCTTTTTAGAGGACCAACCACAGTCCTACTCTAAATTGGGAAAATCTGTTCACAAACTCCTGTTCTCTGCCCCTCCTTTGCGGGGTGACACCAGGAAGGACTACATACAGTTAACTCAAGAAAGAACAGATAGTTAGATTATAGACATGTTTTATTCTGTCCAGAATAAACACTGTAACCCATACTCTCCTGCGGTAAATCAATGCACTGATTAACTTACAGAAGGTGGAAGAAATAAGAGACAGGTGAAGGGGCCTGTCAACTTGAAGCGCCTGCCTGAAGGGCGTGCTTGAAGAGCTAGAGCAACAAAATAGGTAGCCATCAGAACAACTATATCATAACTGAAGCTGTGTTGTGTAGAATGGACTTAAGGGGAATATGGTGTATTGTGGGTTGACAGCAGGTGTCGAGTGAGAGGTGAGAAATGGTGACTTCAGAGCTGCAGCGCATGTTGAAGAAGTCCCACATTGGTCATTAGTGATAGCTGAGAGTTTCCTCATGAGGCGGAGGAGAGCAGAGAAGAGAGCCTTAGCACAACTGGTGCTAAGGGGAGCTACTGGTATAAACTGATGTTCTTTGGCAGTGCAGGGCCCTTTATATACCTGGTCAGGGGGTGTCTCAGCTTCTTTCGGCCATCGGGTGACTCAGACGAGGTGGCTCCTCCCTTCTGGGCAGTGCTGCACTGGCTGCGATCTCATGGGGAAGGCTGGAAACGAGGTAGTTTCCTTGTGTGCAGGAGGTATCCACCGCTCGCTTAGGGGCAACTCTATTGCTTTATCGATGGGTCTCCCTTCTCATTGGAATGTGTTAGGCGGGGCAATATTTAAATTACTCTCTTTCTTGAAGTACATTCCAATCTCCAGACGTCTGCCGTATCTATGGAGGCGGAATGCTGGCCTGGGTGGCGGCCAGTCGGGGCTCGTATCTCTTTTGGGCCACATGATGATACGGAATTGAAGCAAAAAAAAAAAAAAAAAATGTAACTACGCGCCACATGTCAATCCTCCCTCCACCCTCCCTCTTGCGACGTAGAATTATCATGAAAAATTTTGGTAACTGAGTGATGTCAGGCTGTCACCTTAAGATGGGCGGCATTTGCTTCTATTTCCGCCTCTCTTCTAAGTGTTCTCTGAGCGGGACACTGGAGCGGCTGGTTTTCCTGGTTGCTCTGTCTGTCTGTCTGTCTGTCTCCCTCTCCTGGATGGGTTGCTCGGCAGGTGGCATGCTAAAAGCTTCGGCCCCCTGAGGAGTTGTGTTGCGTGGAGGGAGTAACAGGGGTTTCGGGTGAGTGTTCACACCCTTCAGGGAAACTGTAAACATGTGACGCTCACAAGAATCAGCTGAGGGCTGTGGTTACATAAAGAGGTTTTACAGTTTGACCTGGAAAGCACAAGTGACATGCATTCACGTAATTTTAACACTGGAGCAAGTACGGTGATTACCATCCCAACTCACATGGGTGTATACTGTATTTATCTTTACCTGCCCTGGCGCTGAAGGCGTGTTAAAAGCTGCTTTGCTCTGTAACTTCCTATGAGTTCCAAGGCCGGTTTATTTTAAATGTGACAGGTTCGACTCTAGGGAGGGAGCAAAGAGCCTTCTGGAATTGTTTATACTCTAATGTCACTGGTTGTATAATTTAGCTACTACAGCTTTCTGTCTCTTCTTTTCTCACGGTTTACTGTTTCTGATCCCTGGTGGCAGCACTGATTTTGCAGTTGCGTAACTAAGCATGCCATGGGTACGGCCACATAAAGCTCCTGGTGGGTTGCCACGTGGTTTCGTGGGTACCGGCCAACTTGACTTTGAAGAGCTGTGTGGCAAGCTTGCAGTGTAGCTTTCATCTTTGGGTTGGTTCAACTGGGTGCAGGGGTTCGGCATCACCCCCTACTGGTGCGGATGCTTCTGTCCTGGGTTCAGGCTCGCCCTGCAGCATTGCGTTGCCATCCAGCACACCATCTCAGGTGGGCTCTCCGGGGGTTGGTAGTCAGGTACAGGAGCTCAGTGGTGACCCCTGCCTCAACCATTATTCCGGACCCACCTGTCTGGGGTTCGGACTCAGTCTGCAGCATATAACGTCACCATCTGATATACCGTCACAGCTGGACTCATCCTTCTGGGTATTGGTAGTCGGGATCATGGGTTCGGTGTCAACCCCCGCCTTGACTGTGGGTGCGAACTCATCCATCATGAGTTTGGGCTCCGTCCGCAGCATCATGTCGCCATCCAGCACAGCATCACAGCTAAGCTCGTTACTCTGGGTGGATTCTCAGAGCAGTGAAGAGGGGGTTAGGACCTCTCCTTCTTTGGTCAGCTTCTCCATAATCAGCCGAAGTCTAGGAGGAATGCCCAAGTGTTCCCGGTCCAATGGGGACTGCCAGGATATCTTGGAGCCGCTGGCTCTTAAACTGCCTTATCAAGGTGTGTCTTTTCGCTGGGTGTACCCAGAAGGAATGGTGGGGAGCGATCGAGAGGAGGCATACCGTATGAAGGGGGTGGTATGTCCTCGAGGGTACAGTACTTCCTTGTGACTTCTGCTCCACCTCCTCTTCTTCTGCACATGAAGGTGCTGGGTTCTAGGTTCGAAGTTGGTTTGGGTTTTTGATGTTCTGGGTTCGGGTTCCTAGAAGAGGGTCAGTTCGAACTTGGATTAGGGCTCATCATCTTCCTCTTAGTCTGCAAAAGTACAGGGGGAGGGTGTGTTGGGGGGGGGGGGGGGGGGGTCTTCGGCGGGTCTTTCGGCTCATGGGGAGCAAGGCCTGATTTGTCCGCTAGTAGCTTTCCTTAGCCATCCTCCCTCACCTTCTGCCCAGTACACATTCTCCTGTCTACCTACAATTTCATAGGTTCCCTCCGATTTCTGGGCTAGTCTGGCCCAAAACTTATCTCGGCTGCGGCTGAGGGTATATTTATTCAGGAAGACCTTGTCCCCATGTCAAAAGTCCTTACCCCTGTCTTTTACTTCTGGTATTTTTTGTTTAATATACCTCTCCTGGGCTTCCAGTTGGACGGTTTTGGGCTGTGGGAGAGTGGTTGACTCGTATTGCCATTGCCAGTCACCCAGTCATCTTATCGTCTGGCCAAGGATAAGTTGACTGAGTGAGGTGTCTAACATAGTTTTTTCTGTGCTGGAGGGTGAACAGGATGTTGGGGATGTGGGTGTCCCAGTATCTGTGGTCTTCCCTACTGAGTCTGAGGCTTTTCTTCAGTTCCTGATTATGCCTCTCCGTGGGGTTGGCCTGCAAGTGGTATTGTGGGGTAGTCCTGGTTTCTATTCCCCATTGGTTGCATGCCTTTTGCCATAGGTTGCTGGTGAATTAGGTTCCACTGGCCATCAAAATTGCTGATATCTGCCAGTAACATCATGACCACCACCACCAAGCAAGCCACCCAGGTATCAAGGAAACCCTGCGTAACTTCGGGGAGCGATATATCTGAAATGGCATGAGCCGAGATGTCCGGCAGGAACAAATTTGTACTTTTTTCTATGGAGTGTTTCTTTATATGGAATATTCGTTAAAGGAAGTTTTACTGTATCACCGGTAATTTATTTTCAGCTACTTTGACTACACCATAAAGCTTTAGTAGAATTGAGAATCAATGAGTTTTATGCTAGAATTGGGTTCACATTCAGAATCGATGAAATATTGGAACTGAACCATTACTACTCGAAACAATATTCTTTTCCACATGCCATGCACAATTAATTTTAAGCTAACACTAAATGCATGCCAACCCCAAACTTTTATACTGTCATGTACTCCATCATGACTGAAACCTTGTTATAGGTCAGATGCAGACTAGGTCAAGCACATGGTCCATTGGACAGTGCACTATACAGGATAACTGTGCATCTTTAAGAACAAAGACTATGCAATTAGTTTTATATTAGGCCTGTCATGGTACTGGTAAATATATGTCGTTCAATTTAGATACAAATTTTACATGCCTCGTTGAAACTGTATGTAATATCACTGGTCCTGATTCTAAGCCAAGGGGTGATTGTGGAAATCCAAACTGGTAAAAAAAGGTCTGTTTACAATACAATGGATACAGTATTATTAATTTGTTAAAACTATCAAAATAATGTTAACCCCCTCTGAAACTGGGATGTACAGAACTATTATGCACAAAAATCCTTCACCTTACTAAGTTTGCAGCTTACTACAAATAACACTGAACTCAAATGGAAAGGTAAAACATGTACAAACCTGGCATTGACGATAATGACCAAGGCGAGAAAGAACACAAAAAATGGGTCTGCCTGTTGGAAGTATAGGTCCCACATGCACAACACAGCTGGCAGGTTACATGTAGCTGCAAAAAGTGACTGGAACTGACACGGAAAACAAAGATATAACACACCTCTCAGCAATACCTTAATTTACCCTAATTTCATTAAACTATGTAAAGTTTAAAAGCACAAACTTATAACTACAAAGACAATGATTTTATCTCCAAACAAAGATAACGGATTTTCTTTGAGAGTTTAAAACTTACAATAGCAACATACCATTTAGATTGTGAAGCAATTTAAACACTTCTGCAAGAAGCAGTTTCTAGCTACAACATTTCAATCATATAGCAGTCACCATCAAATCTAACAACATAGTAACAATTATGATAAATGTCTGTATTACCATTTCAAATAAAACTCAAGAAATTTTTACAATGAGATTTATAAACATTCCAAATTAAACTTGCATACAGAGCTTACAATAGGAATACTGACCCATGAGAGGCAGTAGAGATCAGGACTGATCCTCATGGTGTCTAGGAAAGAGCACAGTTCTGGGTCATGGTACAGCAGTAGTAATCGGAAAAGATGAAAAACTGGGCCATTCTTCTTGCAGCTCCTGACAAAAATTTAAACCAAGCTATTTAGAAACTGTAACCTAATATGTAGAATGATAATGAAGGACAGAGAACTGCTAACATCAAAAACAACTGTGATCTAATTTTTCATACATGATATTCCAGTAAACAATCTAATATAATTGGAATACATGTATTTGAGTGATGGAAAGTGCAGTTATGATGCACGCAACACATGAATGAGATTCCCCAAGCTATCTTTCCCTTCACCCTGTGTCAAGCATAGGTATGTATGAACCAGGACAAAAACTGCTAATTTTTTTTTCTTAGTCTATGAGAGCAGTTTGAGAGCTAATTTGTTAAAAAGTTCAATCAGTTAAACTAGAGACTCTTATTGCAGAGAGTTTGCACAACATTTTTAGTTTGTTAGCTTACCAGTTAGGTGTAGCAACTCCATGTGGGTTTATTAAAGGTTGTGAGCCTTTCAGTTATTTGTTAGGAAGTTGGCTGGTGGCGGCAAGGAGGCAATGATTGAAGCGATGTCCGACCACACCTTGACTTGGTTTATTTAGAACAGGGAAGGGAAGATCCAGGGGTCTCAGCCTAACAAAATATACTGTGGCTAAGTGAATCCTAGTATTACCCTACCTTCCCCTTACAGATGGGTACTGGCCTATGATAATCCTCTCTATCTGGTTTATACAGCCTTCCGGTCTGAGAATCCGTGAATGTGACGTTTGGAGTGTACCTGCCTCAAGTCAGTGACCAGTTTGAAACTTGCATCAGACTCCAAAGGCAAGGAATGCATCCTACCCCTATTCTATTGTTCATGTGGATAAATCACATTCCCTGGCATGGTGATGGCCTGTGGTGTTCCTCTCTTTCGGGTAAACACAGTTCCCACATCGAGTAGTCTTTCACCCTCCCTACCTAGCCTACATGCCTGGAAGACATCATCGGGGCCGGTGATATGTCGGAAGTCCTAGGATCTAGCACCTGCAACGACGCCTCAGTCAGATCACCTGGGAACAACCCACTTACACTGATATCTCACCCAGGCCTTTCACAATCTGACCAACTTCTTCAGACCCTGACTGGACTTGATCCTGCAAACCAACTACTTGTCAGCAGAGATAGGACCCCGTCCATCCCAAATGAGCAAGACAACACAACCAGGAGGCCCGTTGGCATCAACAGTGGCAAGGACAAATGGTGGAGAATCAATCCTCAAATGAGTTTCTCAAGCACCCAGTGCTGTATCCCCAGTACCCAGAACAATTTCCACTCAATTATTTGACAATAAGCCTCAGGGAGGTAAACACGTCAGCCACCAAATGGAACTTCAGGAGCCATGAGATCCTAGTAGAGAGAACACCACGGTTCCGAGCCAGTTGACCTCAGGCACACTCATCTCTCTCTATAGAGGCAAGTCTAGCCACCTTCATCACGGCACACGAGGCAAGGAGATTCAAAATATAAGACATACATAGGAAGCAGCCCACAGTGTCCATTCAGGTATTCTCAAAGATAATACTTACCGTAACCAGGAAAATAATACAATGACCCCGTCACAAAGAACACATGATAGCATGAGTAATGCAAATGTTTATGTCACATAACGAACAAGTCCAGCCTACTGATTGATTTACTTGTCAGCCTGATTGAATTTAATTATGTCAAGAAAACAAAAATATGATAGCCTCCTTTCAGTTGAATTGTTGAGAACTAAAAATGTTATTTTACTGTACGTAATAGTTGGTTAGAAAGGACGCTGTCAGAAGGCGACCCTCCTGATTTGAACTTGTTAAATTAAGTTCTCTTGTACCAAGATGCAATGCCATCTCAATTATATATAAACTCCTTAATACCTGAATGTCTCGTATAATAATTTTGTTTTTGGGACTTCTTGCTAATCAATATTATATAAACAATTTTATACCTTGTAGAAGCTGTTTTATGGTTTATGGAAATTAACTGATCCTTCTTGGATATTATTCTATGTTTTGTGTAAGTTGTTTATTCAATTGTGGAAACTCTGAAGCTGCTCTAGTCTACATCTGATCATTACTGCTTATATATTTAATTCTGTGTAATGTGAAATGAGCAGGCCGCATCGAAGGTATGAGGGATAGGAAGTAGTGCAGGCGGCAGAAGAACATGGAGGGGCGTGGCCAACCTGAGTATAGCGAGGAGGCGTGGATGGATCAAGGACTCTTGGTCTGGCTTTCGGAGGAAACACATAGCATGTTTCAGGATGCACTCTGGTGTAACAAGTAACATAACTCATATCTGATTCATTGTTAATTGTTCGGTGAGTGCACAGGGGGGTTTGTACTGAGATGCGCGTGAGAAGAGGGTCATCATAATTTGTGAATTATTTTTATTTTTAAGAGGCCTAACCTGACATTGAAGAAGACCAGACGTGAGTCAGTGTGATGTCCGGTAGATTTGAAACTTTTAAGTGTTAAGGCTACGTAAGGAAGACAAGAGATGACGCCGGCTGCACTACCTTTTCTGGGGTATGTCATTTCCTAAAGGTATCTAGTAGTGGATGAGTGGGTGAGAAGCAGTTGTGTGAGTGTCAGGTATTTTATTTTATTTGTCGGGCAACACAGCAGTCACTTAGAAGAACTACAGTCCATTTTAAGAAGTTGTATTACAATTCTAGCAGATTAATTTGATAATATTTTATGTAACAACATTAGTCACTTTAACTTATTTCATTTGAAGCTGAGATTCTTTGTCAATAAACGTTGTTCTTGTAAACTAACATTTTATTTCTTAGTTATACCTGGTGGTTATTGATGCTATTTCTGGTGTTAAACATATAATTAATACATTTGGAATGAATTCAGTTACCATTTTGCTTCGGGAGTATAACTCCACTTATTATATGGGCACAATACTTATGAAACGATGTCCCATACATGAGAACGGTACTTCAGTGCAAGTCTACATGTATCACATCATTGAGAAGGCTGAACAATCTATAGTTTTAAGAGATTTCTGTCCAACATGTAATAGGTTTTTTGATGTGTGTAAGTACAATATAATGTCTACGACTTCTTAAGAGTTTAAATGTAAGGAGAGAGAATGCGGGCTCAGTAGATTTATTTAGTTATTATAGTCCTTAAGATAAGGTATAGTATAGTAGTTTAATTGAAAATGATATGTGGTGATGAGAGCAAGAGGGAAATCGCTCAATTATCTGGTTAAATCACTGAGGTTTTAATAAATTAATTTGAAGGTTTCTACATGTAGACATGACAGAAGTTTTTTGGTTTGTGGTTGTGTTAGAATATGGATCTCCCAATGGGAAAATGTTAATTTAAGTGCCAGATGCAGAAAGAGAGATGAGTAAACCCATGCCTTCATCCTAGAAGCGCCCCCAACATATCTGACATTTAAGTTTAAATTATAAGAAAATAGAGGTACTCTATTCTAAGTAATACATTGACGAATTGTGCGATTTATATATAGGCGAACTCGTGCATCACAGGCACGTCGAACAAATGATTGTTATATACACAGACTAATTACTAACCCCCTGGTCCCGGGTCGAGATCCTCCATGAACCTCTACGTCCCTCCAAGAAGGCATTAAGCTATTGTTCGCCCTGGTAACTTACCTATTAAGTAGGCACTGCCAACAGGCGTAGAGTCCCCAACTCCCTTGATTATTCAGAATATTGGGTGGTGGTAGCAATATCCTCCCCCTTAACATCTAGGAGTGTTTGCCCTTCTGTCTAAAATACCATATTCTTCTGTCGCTGCTAGACTTGGTTGGCAGTGGCATGACATTTAGAAACATGTGCAAAAATACCCATCAATATCTACTATCAACAGGATGGCCCTCAATAAATAATTACTATGCATATGGGAATATTACAAAATTAAAATACTAAATAATAGTTAAAAGTTACATAACATTAAAATATTTATTAAAAAGAGAGAAAAAAATTTTTTCTCATAAACTGTGTTGCAAGTTCTGTTTTTTCACAGTCTGCATTATTTCAAAGTCTTATGTTTTCAGTCTGCAGACTGGGTTCTGTTTTCACTGTCTGCAGAATGGGTCCTGTTTTTACTGTCTACAGACTGGATTCTATGTTTTCAGAGTATTGTGGGTTCTATGTTTTCAGAGACTGTAGTGTCTGCACAGTATTTTCGTAGTCTACAGCATTGGTCCACTGTTTTCTTAGTCTGTAATATTGATCCAACATTTCAATCCAATGATATTTTAGGAAAAAATATCTTTCTAATATCTTCATAGTGTATGCCAATGTTTTCAAAATTGGTTGCAAGCTTTTGTTTTCAACATGCACTTATGTTTTAAAAGTTAGAAATAGTAAAAATTACTTGCCAAGTGCCAAGTACAGCATATTGCAAGGTCCATGTATTTAGAGCTTGCAGAATGGTAGGTTCAGAGTCTATGCATGTCAATATGTTTTGAGTCAATACTAGTGCTAACATGTTTGGAGCATGAAGCAGGAACATATATGGAGCCAAAAATAGGTCCCACATTAAGAGAATTTGTAGAAAGGCCAGCCAATATATTGGGGACCTGTAACACTGCAATTGTGTCTACAGGCTTAGTAAGGTAGGTGTTTCTGGGTCAGTTAAAAGCACCACTTAATTACAGTATCTTTATTGGATGTAGGTGAGTGTCCTTTTACCCCAGTAAAGGCTCAAAAATGTAATTAAAAATGAAATGCAAGATTACAAAAATAACTGTATTTTGCATCAAAATTATGGTTCAATATTTTGTACCCCCTCTCCATCTCTTTAACAAAATATTAACAGCAGCTTGCAATTTGTGCTTAAATCAGTACCTTAGTTCTACAATGGCTTTCCTCTTTAAATGTGATATTGAAATGGATGTTGTGAGGTGTCAAAAAAGAAAAGTATAACATTTGAAAGCAGAAACGTGTTCGTTTGAGAAAACATCAGTAACCTAACACATAATAATAGTGAGTGAAGAGATTTGGACGGCTCTTAACATCGAGGTCTCGAGAACAGATCAGGGTGATTGATATGAGTATGGAGCAGCACCGGAATGAAAGGGCAGGGGAAATAGGAGATTTCTGAGAAAACCCGCCGACCAACAGTATCGTCCAGCATGATTCCGACATGCGAAAATCCGGTGTGACCTGACCTAGGATTGAACCCAGATCGCATTGGTGGGAGGCAAGCAGGCTAACCGCTCAGCCACCGTGGACCCCATAATAATATTTTTTTGATTAAAATGCATTAAAATACAATGCTACCCAGATACATCACAAATGCAACTAAATGTACTAATTACTACAAAATCAAACACTATACATATAGATCTGAATATTTAATTTCATGCATTTTACACTTTCTCGATTTCATCCTTCAGGTTTATAGAATATATGCCATCATGTATCAAAATTGGATGAATATTACTGGGAGCATTTACTAAAAAAGTGGAACGACTTCTCGAAATCTGCAGAAAAGCCCTTTCAGGCAGCACGATTCCCAGCATTCTTGTATGCCCCTCACATAAATAAACATTTCTAAAGGGACTGAAAAATTATAAATTATATTAACAAGGAAAATGTCTTAACTGGGGCAAATCTGCTTAGTGTTTTACAAGCCAAGTGAAAAATTAAGTCAACTTACTAGGCAGGAAAACTTTTTTAAATGGTTTTACTATAGTCAAGAGTAAGCACTTTATATAGTATAAAATGAGGAAAACATATATTCACATTTTATATTTTCAACTATTTTCTGGTACAAATGATGAAATTTCTACACAAGATGCATTCCCTGTGGTTAGTATCTTATATAAATATTCAGAATATAATTTGTTAGAAGTAAGTATAGTTGTATTAATAATAGTGAATATTTTTGTAAGTTTTATTTTATTTCAAATCTTAACTTAAATTTTGGTGTTATGCAGTACACTATAACAAGCATTTTGGTGTTATTTCGGTTTTATCGCTATTCAGCATGTAACCTGGCCTCTGGTAATACCTCGCCTTTATCTCACCAACCCATTAGTAACATGTATTTCAGTATATTTTTGCTGTTTTGTGTCATTGGTGAGATTTGTAAGCAGTCCTGACTGCAGATATGGTCTTTGTTAAATGAACCTTGAGTAAACATGACAGTGACTTTTGTTCTTCTCTGTGACAACTTTTCAACATGTGTGAAATTATGTGATAATTTCAACTGTTTGTTCCACGATCAGTTCTTTGTGCAAACTGAAACCTCTCTATGACTGCTATTTGCAGTTTGCTAGTTTGCCTTTAGACATGACTCCAGTTGCAATTATAATTGTTGATTTATTTTCATACCCTTTTTTTAAGGTCCATTACAAGTTTGTTAACATGATCCATCATGGAATTACTCAACCAACACTGTAATTACTTGCGTAATCAATGCATTTTCTTGCTCATGTCCTACACCATGTTACCAAGCAGCCTGAATGTGCGACAACAAATAGTTCATCTTGGCGCCGCCCATGTTGCCTCCACACACAGATGTGTTGATCATTATCACCAAGACAAAAGCAGGACTCATCACTGAAGATTACCAGCTGTCATTCTGCATAGCTCTGTTACTGTCAGTCATGACACCACTGAAGTCTGTGGCAACATTGATGTAGTATTAAGGGTAGTAGCAAAACTATCTGCGGTATGTAGTCCTACATCATGCAGCCATCTGCCACTGGTGTTGACACATAAAGTTGCAGCACCTAGGTGCTGGAGCAGTAGAGGAGCCACAACCACTAGGAATACTATTCAACCAGGGAGAGACAGTACACCGGAGTTGTATCCCCACCAAGCACCTAGGTGCTGGCGGGGATATTTGCTCAGGTGCTACGGCCTGACCTTGGTTGGGAAACTCACACCCAGTAGTAGCAGTGGTAGCCCACATGACTTCAACGCTTCTGGTCTGCCCGCCAAGGTGGGAATCTTCTGAGGCACCGGTCTCGTGCTACCAGCCACTACTGGGCAGAAACTATTCTAGGGTTTTACTTCGTATCCGTGGTGCTCAACCCACAGTTCTCAGCAGCAATTTCCACTCCATGTTGTTTAAGGTAAGGCACTGCTCAAGGAGAGAGGAGAAAAGGTTTGCTCCTCTTGCTGCCAAGCAGCGGGTTAGTTTAGCTCCCCCTACAGCGGAACGACAGGCGGAACGAGACTGCGCTGCCTTACTCAGGTTATTAAAGAGACAGACCTCTCCAGTGCATGTGTATGGTATTGTCACTCCCCCTACACATAGGCACTCTGATTACCACCTTGTCCTGAGTGGTGTGGTGAACGAGACAGAAGGACGTCTTGGGATATCCAACGCCACATTTTGCAGTCCAGAAGCAGCTAGGTGGAACTGCAAGTGCCATGTTGTCAAACACAGTGCCCTTACTGCCACCTCGCATGTCTACACCAGCATCTCCAGTCTGCAGCCAGCCACTACTCGCGGCCAAGACGTCAGTAAGTCAAGTAACCCTAACACCTCCTGCCAGTCACCGATGGTAACTAAGCACATGGCCAGTAAAAGGATATATCAGCATAAGGGGCTAGCCATCAGAAATATAGAGAACTTTGTTACCCTGCGTAAGGCTACGTGCCCCCTTGCCATACCCAGCCAGAAGCTATCCCTACCGAAAACCATAGGCACGCCTCTGACCTAAGCACAACTAAAGCCACGACGACCCTGTCCCAGCCTTAGTAAACCAGACACACGTCATCATATTCTGAAGCCCTGCTGGCATTTCTGTCTCATTGACAACAGTGATTCTCCAAAGCAAATGCTCAAGTGTCGGATCTTCATAGCGTAGACAATATTCTTCACATATCACCAGAATAAAAAGTTTTAGGGGAGAAAAGTCAAGGCTTCTAGGAAGCCAAGAGATAGGACCATCTCTCCTGATCCAACCATTGGGAGACACTGCATGCATGGCACTGTGCATTGCTAGACTCCCAATGTACTGGCACTCCATTTTGCAGTTAGATCACACTGTTTTCATTTTACCTTTGAATGTTTACAGTCTGAGGGTTAAAGTACAACTCTAGCATGTCCAGATAAATGTTGCATGTGAGTGTTTTTTTTCACTGAACATGAAAGGCACGACAACTCAACTATGCATCAACCCACACTAGATATTCAGTTTGGAAATGTAACGAATGTACTCATGAGTTGCGTTAGGTTGCTGCGATCACCAAATCCTGCAATATGACAGCTAACACACCCATTAATGTGAAAAGTTGCTTCGTTACTATAAAACACCCAATTTTCATAACTGCTTTCCATGTCTATTTCGTTTATCATGAAAGCAGAGAATGCAAATGTTTAGACCCATCTTCCGCCTTAATTTCATGCCTTAATTGACCCTTGTAGGCATAAAATCTAACTTTCATGAAAAAAACTTTGGCCACCCTGGTAATTTTTGTTTCTGTACAGTATCTGGATATTGTTGTCAAAAATGATGTTGAACAATAACTGCAGACTTCAACTCCATTAATCACAGAATGCACTGTGATTTCTGCTGCATGGTTGCCATCTCAATGGAAGGTTGGTGTAGATGCCAGATGGCACGCTCCCTCAAGGCCTGTTTGGACTTGTAACCTTGTAAATATGGATGTGTAACTTTGTAAATATGGATCAATAGTAATTTCACGGCAGAACTTTGTATAGTTTATTTTAGTGACTTCTTAATAATTGTGCATGACCCATTTTAAATTTCCCGTGTGCCTGACTTGATACACATTCATCAATTGTCAATGCTGTCTGATGGGATGGCGGTCCTGAGCTACAGGAAGTTGAAGGCAATTTCATGTTGAACATCATGGCAGTACGCCGAGTCGTGTGCAGCTGCCACCAGTCTGTCATTTTCTCGCTGAAATTTGTTGTACAGTTTTCTAGCGGCAATTTAATTATAGTAGTGTTAAATGTTAGATACGCCACAACATTTTTGGTCTTCCAGGGCCAGATATTTGCCAGCGTCGTTTTAGTCTGCTAGTTTTTCATTGTTGCATTGCTCGTTCTGTTGGCGGTAAAACAAGTGTGTACTACAGTGTTCTTGGTGTGCGCGTGCTTAAGTACAATACAAAATAAATTTTCATTGTCAAAAAGAGACCTTGTGGATGACACGGACAAAGTGAACAGTAAAAGTTCCAGGGGTTAATTTTTTTAATTTTCTCTATGCTGTGATCTTTGTGTGCACATACCTGCACTCTCTCTCTATTTGTTTCCATTGTGTCCACGTGTTGGCATTTCGGTTCTCTTTTCCAATCTTTTGTTCCTGCTTCTCGTTCGTGATTGCCTTAGTCTTTCACCAAATGTCACATACACATTTTGAATGGCTAGTGCAACTTGTAACGTTGCAGGTTATGTACTTTTTAAAATAGTTTTCATAGTAATTTTAAATCAGATTTTTGGTTAAATTCCTTTTCCTTTTGCAAGTAAGTGTAATATTTTATTTTCGTTGGTGCCAAGTGGAATATAATTGTTTTATGAGGGTGAGAAGTCGGAGTTGTATTCGAGTTGTTATCTGTAATACGTTTGCTTTTTAAAATTTCTGAAGTCGTAGAACGGTTGCGTAACTTTCGTAGGTAAGTTTTTTTCGACTTCACATGCCATTTTCCGATCGTAAGCAGTTTTGTTCGATGAGTTTAGCTGCGACATAGTTCGTCTTGGCCAATAATAGGAGTTTGTGCCCAGGATTTCCATGTTCGGAAGTAGAAGAGGGAGTTGACACAGCACTAGGAAAGGATGTGAGCCCCAGCCAAATTCTATTTATATTAACATAACTAGAGGAAAAGTGAGAATAGGGGATAGCCACATGCCGAGCTGTGCTCCGAGGTCCCGGGGCCCTGCAGAAAATGTCGAATAGCCTTGAAAAAGGCACGATGGCAGGCGACGTGCTCGTCTTTGTATTGTGATGCGAGTGTGAGTGTCATATTTACTAATTGAGCTACTGCGACAATGTTCGGTTTTATGCTGTCTTCTTTAACTGTGTGTGGTCTTACAAACTTGTAAGACTGTGAACTTTTCATGTGGAATTCAAAAAATAAAAAGGACATACTATGGAACTTAAAAATCTTCTTTTTATTACAACATGGCACCTTTGTCTCGTGTATAGACTGAATGAATGAACCCAAAGGGTAATGCTCTAGTTGTCACTCTTGTGGCAGTTGTGACATTATGAACTAGCCAAAAAAATTTTGCCACACATTTTATGGAGTTGTTCACTTGGCCTGGTCATTACTGTGACCCATCCTTTGCACAAACGGTATTATGCATGCTTGGAATATTGTGCAGGTTCTTGCACATATTCATTGTTAAAGGTTTTAGGTGTTTTCAATTATTGCAGTATAACTGTTCTCTGCTGTTTTGTCGAATACTGTGTACTGTAAAACATATATAAAAAAATACACTAAACTTCAGGAACATAAATAATAAAGATTGCCTTCAACCATGGAAATTGTTAAATGTTGCATCTCACCAATATAATTTCTGTATTCAGAGAATATAATACCCTGCATGTTCACACACTTACCTTTTCATTTACAATTAATTTCAAACTTCTGAATATAATTTTGTGTATTGCTGGATTGAATGGGATACTAATAATACATTTAAGTTTATCATCAAATTACATTTGCACATTTCAATCAAAAATCAATCTCCCCAGATTGATGACAATACCACAGGCCTATGTACTTCCGACTGGTTAAACCATCCTGGAAAATACATTTCCAATACTGGTTCATGGAAGGACAGCTAAAATAATTGCATGAAACAATGTAGTGTGTTAAAACTCTATGCATTATTTGTTCAAAATTAGTGACAGACCAGGTTTGTGACTAATAGTATACAGGCTTTTAGTTTGCACATAAGATTTGTTCTGTAGGATAGCAACACAATATAACATAATAAATTCATTATCTCTTAAAGTTCCTTTCAGGTTTTTAATATATATCACCAACTTAATCTGCATGTATGCACAATTGGTAGGTTAAAATTTATCTGCATAAAGTGGAATATCACCTTTCTGAAGAGCCAGAAACCAAGTCTGAATGCAATTAAATATCAATATAAAATGTATAAATTCATTGAGAATGAAAAAAATTAATTTTTTAATCATTAAACCCGTAAATACTTTAGTTGTGGAATTCTGCACTGGCACTCAAAATTTCATCTTCAGATAAAAACACCTTCCATATCACTGCAGACAATAAAAAAAATACCCTATGTATTGTATTGACACAAATATCAAATGGCATTGTTACAATGTTCAAAACAAATATGCAATATTACACCAAATCTTAATATAGTGTTTATGAAACAAAAAAAAAATGCTGATGTAAAGTGCCACTAACTAAAATAGTACACTTTAAACAGGACACTACACTGTGGAGCTACTAAATAAAATTAGTCACTGTTAAGTGAAAATAGAGTCCTGCTCTACAGCTCTTATTTTACACTTTACTGCATTTCACTCGTATTAATTTTGACTATTTTCTGGTTTTATATATATGTGTATATATACAGACACACACACATTCCTTTATTTATAGGCTATTCATGGTAAAGTGAGCGATTTTCAAAGCCCTTCCATCAGGCATAATAACAAAAAATTATATTTTATTGGTGCCTCAGCTGTTATCTTTTAGTACCTATAAAATGATACACTCTACTACTCACATGACAATTTTTATATTAACAATTAGGTAAAGAACACAAATAAGCTGAAAGAAAAGTTTAAGCATAGCCTTAAAAAGTGCTCATTTTACCAGAAACAGTCTATAGTAACTTTTTTTTCCTGTGCCTTGGAATACTATAAAAAAGGATTTTTACAGTAAGTGCATTTATGCACAAGAATTTTTTTCAAATGCTGATTTCAAAAGTGCCTGATTTACATCAAACCAACTAAATGACATTCTATTACCTCCATAACTTTAACTTTGGGATCATACTGAACATTTTATCTTTCCATTTATGTTCCTGATAAGGTGATAATGTATTTCAAATTCTTAGAAGCCTAACACTACAGGTGAAAGTACATTCCAGTCTTATCAGTAAGCACACAACAAAACAGGTGTCACTTAGGAAACATTATAAATTAACAATGGTTCTCTTGAAGTAACTCAAGGATAAAATGTTTCTTTATATTGCATACTTGTTGCACATAGATGTATTATTTAAAACTAGAGCTTTTTCCGCTTCCATATTTATCCCAGATTTTAAAGGAAACCACAATAGTATGTGAAATGTTTACTGTTACTTCAACATAAGAAATAGCCACCATGACGATTCTTCATTTAAACACTTTACATTACAAATGAGATAAAGCAGTCTCCAGCACTTACTCACGGCAGTGACAATGTGTGTAAAGAATTGTATTGACTGATAAGCTGTCTATGTCATAATTTTCTTATTTAAAATTACGCTTTAATTTTTTTTTTGTTTCAACATGCCAGCTGTATAATATGGCAAAACACTACAGCAATATACAGTTATCACTAAGTTAAAAACTTATAACTTAAAACATCACCAATAATATTTTATATTTACTGAACTGAAAATATGTTATTTTTTACACCTGGTAAACATTACAGAACTCACCCCAAACACTCCCTTGTAATAAGTTCATAAATGACAATAAGAACAATAAGAAGTTACAGCTCAGCACGTCATTAAGCAAAATGCCATATGAATTACTGTACACTACATCCACGCTGCTGGCTCTTGCAAATACAATCATAATTATAAAAAAGGAGATTTGTGGCAGTACTAACCTGGGTACATATCTGTGTTTGATGGCCTCGAACAAGTTGTATGTGTGCCAGCGAGGCAGCTTAAGGGCAATGAGGGGTAACATGATCTCAACCCAGCCATTACCCCTCTCATACTGGACGCTGTTCGACTTGCAGTAATGGGTGAGGATGGACTCCAGATCCGACACTACGGACACCTTGTCCTCATCCTCATTGCCTAGATTTGCTGCACACAAAACACACACGGTTTCAGTGCTGATGAAAGTGATGGCAGGAAAATCTGAAATGTTAATTCTAGTAACACCAAAACACCAAAACCAGGAACTAAAGGACCTCAGCTAGCTGTGCACTGAAAATGTATGCAGAGCTACCAGTTCCATAATTACTATTCCTTTAGTTCAAGGTAGGCTATCACATGAAATGAATTTCAAAGGGTAAAAAGAAAAGTTCAATTTTCTTGTGATGATGTCAAAGTAAACATTATGGCGTGCTTGAATTTTTCAAAACCCACAGCTAGACAATAAAAATAGCACACCTATAAGGATGCATTCAATAGTACTGAAACTTTATAGAGATAGTGATACAAATTAGTAATACACATGAACACAAAAATAGAACAGCATGATAATTACATTTGGATATGCGCTATGCTGTCCGGTCACCCCCTCTCACTGCAATACATGCTGCAACATGGTCTGGCATGGAGTCCAGCAGACGCATGATGTTCCGAGACAGATAAGCTCACAATTGTTTGACAGCATGTTCCAAATCCTGGATAATGTGGCACAGCAGTAGTTGGCGTTTCAGCTGATCCCACATTTGTTCGACTGGAGATGTCAGGGAGCGAGCAGGCCATGGTAGTGTTTGGACATTACGGAGACAGTGCTAGGCAACCCATGCCATATGCAGTCGGGTATTATCCTACAAGAATATCGCACTTGGAATCCCGGCCAGAAATGGGAGCAGATGGGGGCATAGGATCTCACACACATACCACTGGCTCATCAACATTCCCAGTAACACGAAGAGAGTGGATCTGCTGTGGCAGGCTATGGCTTCTCAGACCACAAGGCCTACCGTAGGGGAAAGTGTACCACTCAATAGCAAGATTGGGATTGTAGCATTCACCAGAAGCCCTCCACATCTAGGTACAATCATCATTAGTCCCCATAACGAAGCAGCACTCAATGCTAAACACCATCCAATAACAATCTGTGGTATTCCACTTTGCTCTGGATTGGTACCACTGCAAACGGTGCCACTGCTATTGCAGAGTTAATGGCAGCACACATTGACGCATGATTCCTCGGGCTGACTGGACGTTCATTACATCAAGAAGGGGCTGGTTTAGTGGGGCACTAGATCATGCGCACCCTCTGGCGGGGTTTTTGGGTTTTTACTTAGTCCCTACATGGTACTGGTGAACGTCCAGTGTAGAGAAATGGCCTGCTAGATTTTCAGCAGGGCACAAAATTGGTTTCAGCTAGCATGATCTTTCAATTCAGACTATTGACATTCGGCGGGATACCTGGGCGACGTGTAACCTTGGACAAACGGCTTGACCTGATTCGTCTCCAACAGGCATACATGATAACAGGTGGGTTAGTGGTTCGGTACTCTAAGCTTTTGTGAGCTGTCTGAGTTGGAGGTGCTGAAGCTAGTCTGAAGCCGGAGGTTGGGATTCCAAGGATTTATCTGGCTGGCTTAAATACTCTGCGATCCAGGGGTGTGTCTCCCCATTCAGACGCGTGGGTTCCTCAAAAAGGTCCTTGGGAATCTCTGGTGCGATAGATAGCTGTAATCGGCACAATGCCTGGGCTTAATCCTTGGGCGAGAGCTAGTTGAGCATGGAGATGAGGGAGGTGGTAAACTCTTGCAAGCACCCCGAGGTAGTTAGCACCTGTTTTACCTTCTCCTGGATACCACTCTGACGGGAGAAAGGCATTTGGATTAGAACATACACACTCACGTCTGTGAAGTGATCGCAGGTGACGTGTAGTACTACTTGATGTAAAATCAAGTGGAATGTGTGCCAATTCAATGGACACCTTATCGCAGTGCTCGGTGCCTAAACACGGTGAGCGCTGTGAGTTAGGTCTCATCACTGACAGTCCCTGCACATGGGTGTATGTCTCGAAAGCACACAGTCTTCCCAACTCAGGGAACAACCCCTCTGGCACCAAAACGCGGTGGAGAAGGTGAGCACCAAGCCAACAAGTTGGACTCGAGAGACTGAGTATCTAGGTGTGGGCTCTACCGTTCTGCCTACCATGGTATGCAGAAAGGTTTGCCAGCACTTGTGCATGTGGGTCTTCTGACAGTGTGTTGGCCTGTATGAATGAATTTCCCGGCGTCACCTGCAATCCCGTGCTTGGTGTGAGGTACACTAGGAGAGCTGCATGTCTATGAGAAAGGATACCATTGAGTCACAATATCTATGTTTATTCTGTTTGACAAGAAATAAACAATTGGAGTCACTCTACCTCCTAATGCTGGCAAGAGCTTAAGGAAGCTGAAACCTACATTATCCAGGTAGAGGTGACCTGGTCCTGAGCTAACAATGGTGGGGTAGACGAGCACTATTAAAATAACAAACTGGTACTACATATATGTTGCCCAGAAGGGGCTGCAGTGTCACAGTGTGTAGACAACGTGTGGCATGGAATCTTCGGCACGAATGCAGTGAAGACTAAGGAGGTAGAGAAGGATGGCTCCGGCGACAAGGTGCGGTGGACACCAAGGAGAGAAGTTTTCCTTTGGCACAAATACAGTGAAAGAAGGGTAGGTAGAGCTAGGAGGGAAGCGAGCAGGGTAGGTGGATGCAGACTGTGAGGGCCGAAGCAAGCTGGTCAGTTCTTTAGCAGCAAGTCCGGTGGAGAAATGAAAACTGGTAACTAGTCTGCTTGTGACTCGCTATTTATACTCTTTCAGGTCCTTCCACTTCAGTCAGCTGGATAGAGGCAGCACTGGAGAGGAGGTGGTGATAGCATAGCTTCTTCAAGGCGTGATGTTACTAGCCGGCTTGGAGATGAGGCAGCGAAGTGTACTGGTGTAGCCTATTAGTGGCGTGCATTGTAACTCTGTGCCTTTGACGCATAGCCTCGGTAAGCCGGAGAATAATACAGTCTGTTGGCTGGAACGTCCATTCTTGCTGGGGTAAAAAAATAAAAGTTCATAACGTCTCATTGCGGGTCAACAATAAAACTCCGTTGAAATCAGGTGCAAGGCTTGCCGACTGATGAGCTGAAGTCATTTATTCCATTGTTGAAAAGACATCATGTGTCACTGTAATGGGTGCTGGGATCACAATTTCACCACCACAAGGGCTCTGGAAATGGTTCACTGTCTAATATAATGAATAAGGTCACCACACAATCCTTTCGTGATTGGCGCATGATCCGTCGTTCCTCTTGACTGGTAATCAACTTTGTCCACTGTAAGCCAGTTATCCCTATGTAGGTGCCTTCACATATACACTGCTCCCAACAGCATTGGACAGTATGATCCGAATAATCCAAATGGTTGGCTACATAGCGTTACAACCACTCTGCAGTTTTCAGTCCAATTACAAGTCCTCTTTTGTCCATCAATTGCATAAAAAAATATCTTTAGCATTTTCCTGGTATTTTTCTTCACTCTGTATACTTGTTTGGTATTGTCTGGTGTTTCTCACATTAATGTGGCTTCAACTACACGCCAGTGCCTATGACCACTGGTTGGTGCTTGTAATGCCACTGCCAAGTGTGCGGTCAAATGCAAATGCACCAACATTTGGTCATGTGCATACCAGAACACTCTCTCCCTATTTATATAAAATTGTGTTTGTCACAGTGTTTGTTCATGGTGTGTTATTTTCTTTGTCCCGACTGTACAATCAGTATATTTAAATACATTTTGAGGAAATATTTATATTCAAAGGTAATCCACTAATTTCAATAAAGGTTAATAATAATTGGTATATAATATTGGATATCTCATTAATTCTGCCACAGTAAAAAATATTTCTTTCTTTTTTTATTTTGGAAATAGTTATGTTGTATGTTTGCTAACTACATTCAACTAGTATACAGAATAAGCAAAAAAAAAATTGTTGCACTTGATAGCACTGAATTTTAGGGATTACTTTTGGCATATTCGAACATACCACACAAAATATTTAAAATGTTAAAAATGAGTGTGAGGCACAAATTATTTCCCATTTTCATTGCATTATGATATGTAACTTTACCTCATCAATATGCCAGCCAAATTAAAAAGCATAATTCAAAACAGGAGACTTAATATTTGTGTTACAAAAAGCCTGTCACGAAAATCAGTTTGCAGCATATATATATATATATATATATATATATATATATATATATATATTTATTTATTTATTTATTTATTTATTAGGTTTGGTTGTGTTAATTGTTATACTACCTTAGAAGAAAATCACAGCATGCACTGTCTTGTGCAAATTGTTAAACACATAACCAAGAAAATGTAATTTTAATCCACAAAGATATAAATAATGAACACATTATTATAATATTTCTTTTAATTTTATATAATATAATAATAATGTGTTCATTATTTATATCTTTGTGGATTAAAATTACATTTTCTTGGTTACGTATTTAACAATTTGCACAAGACAGTGCACGATGTGATTTTCTTCTAAGGTAGTATAACAACTAACACAACCAAACCTAATATAACAGAATTACATACCAACATCAAACCCATTAGGTTTTCACACCAAACAATGAAAGAAAAATGATCTATTATAAATTGAAGAAACAAACAAAAGCAATGCTCACCAACAAACTGATGGCAATCATCTCTCAGAACAGACTGCTCAGGGAGGTCGAAGATGTCATTAAATAACAACATCTGATTGCCCTTGTTCTGCACATCTAAGCATGCCTGCCACACTTCCGCCCTTACGCCCTCTGGCACACTCCGACCCTTGCAGATGTTGTAGATAGCAGCAGCTGAGCAGTCCTCCAAGAGTGCAGTCTCCAAGTCCAACATCCTACCCAAGGACAGCAAAAGACAATTACATTCATGTTTAAATTAGTTTCCAACTTAATAACTGCACCAATTCTAACATGCTAATATATAGACGGGAGCAGGATACTGATGAACCAAATAAGTTTTGGAATAGTTTACAACCAGCAATCATAAAATATTTTCCTTATACCCAAGTATATTTTGATCACAAACTTTAAACTAATGATGTCACACATAACTATTACATAAGAAACCACACATAAATAATTAACAAAGTTCTGCATCATACCCATGGATACCTGATTGTTAAATATAAATTTAAGTCATTTTAAGACTGTATTCTGTTCTCCAAGTAGTCACCTGACATATATCTGCAGGCATTAAAAAGCCACAACCATGGGTATAGAAAGCAAATTTTTCCAGTGTGGGTCCATCTCTAAAAGAGGATTAATTTTTATCAAACTTTGTCACTTTCTATGGTTCACCCCCATTAGTGAGCAAAGGAGGCCTTGGCAGCACAGCTTTCTTTATTCATTTCAGACTTGTTAATCAAATCTTTTGTTATGAAAATATAATTTTATTAATTTAAAAAATTATCGATGTTAGGCCACTGTACTTTATTACACCTACAGTCAGCCTTAGGAAGTTTACTGTCACCGATCGTACATAACATCCTCTCAAAAGCACCCTATTATGATTGAGTTACAATCTATAAATTAGTTTTAAAGTTCTGTAGTCCAAATAAATAATAATAAACTTTGTTTAGGCTAGTTAATCACAATTAAAAAAACTTTTTAAGTAAGCCTAGAAATTTAATCAAATACTACATCACTCCAGCAAAATCAAATTTGAGACACATTACTGTTAATTAAAAATACGTAATAGTAATCCGTGCATCATGACGTCGTCGGGTGAGAGACGAACGAAGACACTATTTACTTACTGGTTGGTGGGCGCCAGTGGTGTTTCCCGGACACCGCACTTTGAGACTCAGGGTTCTCGGGGATGCTGTGGGTTCTGTGTGTCCGTCTCACCCGAGCGTCTTTAGAAAGCACTTTGCAATACTAAACATTTAGGTAAAACACTGTCAAAAGTATGAGTTTGCTGGGTTTCAATGCTATAGTAAGACACAAGTTTACACTGAGATATTTTGCTTTTATTCACCATGAAATACACATCATGCCAAAATGAATTACGATTAACCTCAGGTGTGCCAAGCAAATTCTGGTAGGTGATTCCCCCAGCTCCTGATTTAATTAGCACACTCCATGATGGATGATTTCTTCTGTGGTGCATGAGAGCACAATCTCCACTGGGTAAGGGGTCTACAGCCACTGTGATGGACTGCAGATTTCATCCGGAGACGGGACACGAATATTTGAACATGAATACTAACACGTGTGATTACCTACATCACTAGCGCATACTCGCCGGGACACGTCCCCTAACCACATGATGTGTGGTGACGGTCTACACACTTAGCAGGCTAGGACGAAAATAATGCCACTGTACAAATTACATAAATATCAATTACAAAACATGGGGCACAATATAAACAGTCACAATAAACACACCGGTACGTGAAAGCATTCTTAAATGGTGCGGATGCCGCTGGATGAAGTTCGTAGAGGGCACGTGGTGCAGGTGAAATTGCAATATTTTCTGTAAAAATCACTGAAATCCGGTCGGACAAAATTACTGTGCTATTCAGAAAATTATTCTGGTTGCATTTTGAGCATACAAACGCATCTGGTGTATCTGCTATTGGTGTTCATTTATCTCCTCAGGCGGTATCGGCGTGTTTTCGCGGGGTACTCCGGGCTCAATTCGTAGCCTTGTACCATTTCGGCAGGTGTTTTCCCTGTCGCTACACTCACTCTATTTCTTACACAAAACATCACTTCTGGAATTAATTCTGCCCACCAGGTATGGTATGCCCCTAACTGGACTCGCAGCTGTATCTTAATGTCCTGGTTTCTGCGCTCAGTCGGGTTCGCCCTGGGGTGATACGGTTTAAAGTTCGCCATGCAATACAGTACTCTCACCATTTCCTCCCTACAAATTGGGTTCCGTTGTCTGTCAACAAAAATTCTGGGTAACCCCATCTTGTAAAAAATTCGCTCTGCATAATGTGGGTAACAGTGTGTGTCTGGATGTTACTGACAGGAAATGCTTCTGTTTATCTGGTAAACAAATCTGTAACTACAATAAGGAAGTGCTTGCCGCTTTTAGTATGTGGGTACTCAGGGTTGTTGGGGTGCATCGCCGTCTGTTCTCCGCTGCTTCCTGGTGTTGCACGTAACACAACTCTGGACATGTTTACATACGTCTCCCTGCACTCCTGGCCAATGAAATAATTTCTGGATATTCAGACACGTCTGTTCTGTACACGGGTGGCCGTGTTCTAAACTGTCGTGTCTGTATGTGAGCACTAGTTCCCGTGTTTCTTTGGGTACATAGGACCACCATTTTGAGCAGTTTTCAGGTGGTTTCACCTGTATTTCTTGGTCAACGACCCTCCAGTGTTTGGAATACCTATCGGCACAGTCTTGTTGGCGTTGTGCAGCATCCAGAGAATTTTCCAGTGCCACGTGCACTTCCCTCAAAACCTCACAGACATTTAAGGAAATAAGTTCTCTGGATGGGTTGGCAGTAATGCTTTGTAAAACAAGAGCTTGACGGCGCTCAGTGCAGTGAGATGTGGTTCACGGATGGTGGTCCAGAAGACAGAATAAAATTTGGAAAATTAAAGTTTGAGAAGTGGATTTGTCAGGAGTTAGATGAATTGAGTGAGGTAATTTACCCGGGGAGCCAGGCACTATCAGACCTAGTGCTGTGAAGTGGTAGAGCAGACTCATCTCACTGGGTCGTGTTGCCGACAGTGAAAGGCAGCTATCCTTCCATGCTGCTACACTCCTCTGTTGACGAACGGTACGTGTGTTACGCGGTGGATTATTAAGGGCATCCACACCCCTATGCTCCTTTGCACACTGAAATACTTGCAAACAGATATGTAGGTTCCAAACATGTGCATTTTGGCGGGAAATTATAAGGGCCCATACCCTGAAATGCCTTGCGGCTTACCTCAATAAAAACATTCGGTTCCCGACGTGATATTTATTACGTAATGATGAAACATGCCCTGAAGGCAACACTTTACAAAGATATAAGCCGGACAAGTACCAGTTGGTACTTATAATAACTGGAAATAATAATAACTGAGGTACTACTTCCTGTATTAGGGTGTCAAGCATGGGTGGTCGAATGGCCATTGTGTTCCCGTTATTTGCGGTGTACCTGAAACAGACACTTGCACTGCACTACACTGCACTGTCTTGCTCTTCCGTGCTCTCGTGGGCACGACCCACTCCCGTGCTCTTTTGCTCTCACATTGCGCCTCTTTCCTCATGCTGTTTCTCCCCCCCCTTGCAGTTGCGTCCCGACGTCCAGCGTCAGACTCCCACCTCATGCATGTGTTTGCTGAACTGTAGGCACCGGTTGCGGTGTCGTGGTCCAAGCGGTGCCGCTTGTAGGCAGTGCGCCATTGAACATGTCGGGGTGGTCCTTCTGACGAGTCCCCCTGGTCTCTTGGCTGGGCATCGTCGGGTTTCCAGCACCCTTCACTATTGTTCCTGCTGAGGGTGCTACCCCACCTTCTTCCCTTGCAACTTGCTCGGCATCAGCGACGCCATCGGAGCATTGTTGGGGTTGAACTCCCTCTCTCCTGCTCTGCGGTTTCTTGTTGCCTGTTCTCAAATGCCCTCAGTGCTTCACTCTCGCTTACTGCTGTTCCTGCGACGTTATCCATACTGTGTTGTATCAAGTTCGCGGGCCTGATGGATTGTGTGATGTCCGGCGTCTGCGATCCTCTTACCACTGGTGACGACCCCCTGTGGGAGCTGCTGAATCACCTTCCTCCTCACTAGCCCTCCTCTGGAGCTCATGGTGTTGCATGCTGTCATGGGGGCTGTGTGGGAACTGGTGCATCTTCTCCACCGCCATCTCCTGCGATGAGGTGGATGTCGTCTCTATGTGTTCTTACTAGCTTTCTACCCATCTGGACCATGTAAGTCATTGGTCCTATACTGTACGCAATCACATGCGGCCCTATCTATTTGGTGGATAGGCCCGGGCAGAAATTCTGTCAGGCAGTTGACTGCGGGTGAGCTCTTACATACACATGTTGTCCTGCTTGTAGGGTGAGAGGTGGTCTCGTAGTGCGCAGGACCCATCTTTCCGCGTACGTCTTCTGCTATTCCCGTTGTCCGTGCCTTCTACGTCTACGGTATTCCCGTTGCTGGCCGATACTCTCATTGTTGCTAGTTGCTGTATTTTTCGGACAGTGGCGTTCACCTGGCAATGCCAGATTATTCCCTAACAACACATCTGCTGGTGTCTTCTCCATGGCTGCATTCACTCTTCGGTGGAGGGTGAACAGGGCAGCAGGCAGGTGTTCAGCCCAGCTGTTGTACCTATCACCCACATGGAGTCGTAACTACGTCTTCAGGTCCTGATTACGAAGCTCCGTGGGGTTTGCCCATGCATGATATACCGCTGTTTTGAGGTGTTGTACCCCCCACCGATTGCATAGCTCTTGCCATTTCCGTCCTGAAAACTGCGTGCCATTGTCCATTAAAATTTGATGTGGGAACGCCCACCATGCAAAGAATTAATTCTGCAATGTGGCTTGGTTATGTTCAGTACTCGTGTGCTGCTAATCGCATACGCCTCAGTATACCTTGAAAAGTTGTCTGTAACTACAAGATTGAAACTTTTCCCCCCTGCGGACCTGGGGTAAGGGCCCATTAGGTCTAAACGGATAGTTTCAAACGGCTACTTTGGAAACCTAGGTTATTGCTGTTGCGTGCCGTGATTTGAATTGTTGGTATTTTGCGCATTCTCTTACGTATTGCCGCACGTCACGTGACAGGTCGGGCCAGAAAAATTTCTCTTTCATGTTCCTTATTGTTTGGTCCGTGCCTGGGTGACCTGCTGTATTACTTGTGTGTGCGTGCACAAGACATTTCCCTCGCATTTGCATTAGTACAAACAACCGCCATTTGCTCTTGTCTTTTGGCGGCCTTGTTTCCAGCCTGTTGTTAACAATCCGCCATTGTTCTACATGCTCGTTTGCACAACTTTTAATTTGTGCTCATGTGAACATGCAGATCCGACCTCTTTGTACAGTTCACTTACATGTACTTCTACCTATACTGCATACAATTGGTTGAGTTTCACCTTGCATACTTGTCCCAGCAAATCTGGTGGAAGGATATCCTCCCATTCTGCCTCACCATACACAACATCCGTGTTTGGTGCTCGCCACAATGCATCTGCCAACTCATTTTCCCGTCCTGGGACGTGTTCTACAGCAAATCATATGCCTGTAGCAACAGCACACACCGGATAAGTTGACTGCGTGCTTCCTTCATACTATTGAGCTAAACCAAACATTGGTTATCTGTGCGTAAAGTGAATCTTTGGTTCTCGACATAAGCACAGTACTTTTTGATGGCCCACACTAATACCAAACATTCCCTTTCATTTACATCATATCTACATTCCGTTGGCCCTAGTTTTGCACTCGCGTATTCAATAACATGCTTCTTCCCGCCTTATTGACACTCATATAAGAATGCACCCAGCCCCTCCTGACTGGCGTTGGTCTGCAAAAACAATGGCTTTGTAGGATCGTATCGTACTAGTGCTGTACATGCTTTAAACTGTTCTTTAATGTCTACAAATGCTTGCTCTGTTTCAATGGTCCAACAATCGCTTCTGTGGTGACATTAATGCTCTTAAAGGTGCTCTGATGATGGCAAAATATTTTATGTACTCTTTGATCCAATTGACAAGACCGAAAAATTTTCATAATTGTTTACATGTACATGGCGGACGTTGCTGGTCAATGAATTGTATCTGCTCTGGGTTCGGTTTCTTCCCTTCCTCACCACGTGTCCCAGGAAATCTAATTCCGTCTTGCCTAGATGACATTTCTGGACCGTGCATGTTAACCCATTCATTACCAACCTCTCCAACACAAGCGACAGATGGTGTACGTGCTCTTCACATGTCTCTGGCCAAACTATTATGTCATCTAAGTAAGCGAGGGTGCATTCGTCTGTTAGTCCATCTAGTACTTGCACCATCATAGCTTGGAAGGTGGCAGGTGCACTCTTTAAGCCAAACGGCATGGCGCAAAACTGATAATGGGTTCCGTCTGGTGCTGCGAAAGCTGTCTTTTCCCTATCTTGCAAATTTACTGGAATTTGCAAATATCCACTTTTTAGGTCTAGAGAGGTGAGAATTGAAGGGCATCTTTGATGCTTATATAAGGTGGTAGTGCACTGCTTGTAACTTCATTGATAGACCGGAAAACAACACGAAAGCACCATCCTCCGTTATTTTTTGGGGCAAATGTAATTGCAGAATTGAATTTACTACGGGTTGGTTCTATTACACAGTCAGCGAGCATTTGGCTTACCTGTTCTTTAATAATCTTTGCTTGGTGTGGCATGTAGCTGTGCGGTGCGGTGTAAATCGAGCCTTCTCGTGTCAGTGGTATGGCATGTTCTGCTACAGTGGTATACCTGAGTGCATCATGTTGTGTAAATACTTCCCTGCGCTCATTTAACACCCTTTGAAACGTGGCCTGATGTTGTGCCGGTATTTGGTGGTCGAATTCGGTCAACTGTACTGCTGGTGTGTTATCAGTGTTACGCTGGTAAATATTATAAACAGTACGACTTTCAGTGGAACCAAAATTAATACACCTGGCAGCTGGCTCTACTACGGTATTCTGTTCGCTAAGCCATGGTACACCTAGTATTGCCTCTTCAGTTATTTTGGCCATTACAATTACTGTGGTGATAGTCTCTAAATTACGTACCCTAACTGTGACAGTTGCTTGACCTTGCACACTATTGCTTTCCTGTTTGGTTGCCAACTTAATAACATGCTTGGTCTGCTTTGTTTACAGACTTTGGCTGCAAAAAATTATATAAGGCGGCGAGGTCTATGAGTGAGTAAGATGGTTTGTTGTTGACATATACCAGAATGTGGATGAATTTGGCAGTTGCTCCACTCACCTGATTAATCAGTGCTTTATTTGGTTGATGTTGTGGGACTTGGGCATCAGAGGCGTCCGGCCTCCTTACCCCCGCTTCCCGTTTCCCTGCTGCAGCTTGACGGGTCCTTGATAGCCGACAAGGTGCAGGTTGTTTGGGCAATGACTATGCCAGTGGTATTCGTCTGCAGTAGCTGCAGGGATTCTGTGGTCTCCCAGTCACTTCCCGTCGCACATTTTGATACACGGGCATGCGCATGCGGCACTGTTTTGTTTGGTAAATCTGCACTGTTCACACTGTTGCTAACACTTGGAAATTTGGTTCCTGTCCAAATTGTATCTTGTGTTGGGTTGTACGGTATCATATGTGGTGCTGTCCTCTCGCGGTCCATGTCGCCATTATGCAGCATCACTCTTGCAGCGCGGTTGACACGGGTTGCATTTGAGTATGATTGCAGATCTCATTAGTTCCTCCACAGTGCCATTTAGCAGCGGTACTACTGCTGCTCGATATTCTGGCAGGACTGTCTCCACCACTACCTCCATCACTTCTCTTTCCAGTAGTTGCGGGTGGAAGTGCCTAAGTGGACCTTGCGAGTGATGAATGTGGTGAGAGGCTCGCTAGGTTGTTGTGCTTGTAATGCCAATTTACTCTGTGCTTGCAGAGACGAAAATGTGCCTCCAAATCGGCACTGCAATCTGTGGACGAATTCTTGCCAGGACAGGCCATAGTGGTTCAGCGAATTCCACCAAATCTTCATTTCGTTCTGCAGCTGTGCCCCCACGCATCCTGCCCATTCCTCCTCCCATACTCCGTACGTCTGCAGTTGTGCAGTAGAATCCCAGAGAAATGCCTGAGTGTCTTCTATGGGTGCTCCCGCGAAAGTGGGTAGCATCTGAAAGCGATTCTGTGTTTTCTTTTGCCCTGTTTCATGCGGTGGTTGACTCCTGCTGTTTTGCATCACTGTTTGCAGTATGCTGAATGGTCTCCATTGGTGTTCTGTTGTCACTTAAGTCTGGTTCGTCGGCATGGGTGTCACGGGGATATTGGTTGTATATGGAGTGAATATAGGTTAGAAGTGCTGTGAGGCAATTTGTTGATAAGGAGGGACAAGTATTAGTGGTTGAGGTGCGGGAGTCAGGGTGGGTTGCTGTGGAGTCGACTGTACCTCTCCGTTATTGCGCAACTCTGTGAAAAACTCCTCCCAGTTGAACTGTGCTGTGGGTTTCTGTTACAAGTTTTCATTACACTGTTTACATACGTAATTCTAGACAGTTACACTCTCTGCTTCCCTCTCATTGAGGTACTCTCTGTGACATTGAATTTCGCATTGCATACAGGTGAGAGTCTGCGTATTCCGTACTGTACATAACAGACTGCAACAACAGTTTTCTGTTGTTAGTGAGGTTAAAATTTCCTGGTTTTTATTGTCCGAAATGTTTACTTCCAGTTTCACACTTTCCTCATAGTTGTTCGTGATGTGGTTGCAAACTGGGTTGGACTTTCGGTGGCAGTGGCAGTTGTTGCAATACTCGAACTTATCCCAGAAGTCTTGGGAATTAAGTTTTAAACAATGCAGGCAGAGGAGCGCTGGTGCACTTTCCTCTGTCCAGCCAGCCATGGTTCAAGTTGTTGTGAACCTCACAGAAGAGCAACACGGAAGCGCAGAGCGTGGTTGTGCGGCATGGTTGGAGCACGGCTGTCCCGCCCGACACCATGCGGGGTCAATGCACGGTGTGCGCACAGCCGGTCATACGGCAAGCGGGTGGCACTGGAGGGGAGTTTTCGTTACTCCTTCCCACTGTCCTCGCAGTGTGGTACGGGCAGAGGGGTAGTTGGTGATGCGTGCGCAGCTCCCTTTGTCCTGCTGGCGCGGCTGACATCAGTGCACAGCTCCAATATAGCTGCTTCACCATCCACATGCTTGCCTTCCCGCGGCAATGGCGGCCACTAACTGCTTTTCCCGCGTTTTCCCTCGGGCCACGTTCTCGCACTCCCTGACGTCTTGCAGGCATCTGGAGGGCGTCCTGATGCTGTGAACATGATGTTGTAGTTCCTGTTGCCTTCTGCGATGCGGGTAATGGGAAAACAGTGGGAAAGTGCTCAGTATGAAGATTGAAAGTAGGCAAAGTTTTGCCAGGAAATTTTGCAGAGTGATTTTTGGATGGTTTTGATGCTCAGAATATGACGATAAAGAATAGGCCATTAAGTTGCTGCGCCATTTGACAGCAGTCAAAGGAAGATGTGAGATTAGGCCACACATTCGGGCAAGCCATTTGACGGCATCCAGTAACGTGAGGTGAGGTTCATGGATGGTGGTAAACAAGCCATAATAAAATTTGGAAAATTAAAGGTTGATGAGTGGAGTTGTCTGGAGTTAGGTGAATTGAGTGAGGTAATATACCCGGGGTGCCAGGCACTACCAGACCTAGTGACGTGAAGTGGTAGAGCAGACTCTTCTCACTGGGTCGTGTCGCCGACTGCCAAAGACAGCTATCCTTCCATGCTGCTACATTCCTCTGTTGACTGATGAATGGTACACATGTTACGTGGTGAATTATTAGGGGCATCCACACCCCTATGATACTTTACACACTGAAATACTTGCAAACAGATATAAAGATTCCACACATGTGAATTTTGGTAGGAAACTATAAGGACCCGCACCCTGAAATGCCTTGCGGCTTACCTCAATAAAAACACTCGGTTCCCGATGTGATATTTATTAAATAATGATGAAACATGCCCCGAAGGCAACACTTTACAAAGATCAGGGTAGCCACCTTTTTTCCATTGGAAAATTCAGTGACATCTCCCTGATTTCCATACTAAAATTATATTTTTTTCCTGACCTTTTTCTAATTTTTCTTTCTGTACTTTGCATTATAGCACACTTTTAAACGAAGATGGTTTTCTGATCGTACAAAATTAATCACTACATAGACTGCAAAGAAAAATGTCTAAGCATTTAGTCCAAGATGATTTAAACAATTTTATATGATAATGCAGCAGTGCATGCTTGATGAAAGAACTGACAAATATATCATGCATACCACAATTCCCTGACATTTAGCTAACTTGCTTGAAATTCCCTGACATTTCCCTGTTTTCCAGGTTTTCCAGACCTGTGGCAACTCTGAAAGATATAAGTTGGACATGTACCAGACGACAGTGGTAACATTGAGCAAAATTGGTGGGAAGCCAGTGCGTTACATTACGTGCGTAATTATGCTTTCCCAGGTGATGCAAGTACTGGGGAAGTGAGAGGCAGTGTCCCGGGCAGCTCACGAAAAAGGTTTTGAAGTAAAGTAAGCTATTGCAGTGAAAAAATGATTGGTACTAATGGTGAAAGCTGCCCAGGCGAATAACCGAACGGTACACGACCGAGCATGGTGACGAATTAGAAACTACGTCCATCAGGTGTTGTGAAAGCAGTTTTTTCTGTCCTGGGGGCAGACAGGCACCTGCCAATATCCGAACTAGAGATCAAGTGAAGTGAACACAGTAACGGGCCATTGTGTTGACAAAGTGTCCTATATGTTGATTACAGGAGGTGGCATGTTTACTGTTACTTTATTTAATGGGCGGAAGTCCACACAAAAACTCCATTCACTGTCATTTTTATGGGCTAGTGTAATGCCTGAATTGTAGAGACATTACGTAGGTTCTATTACATTGTCACTCAACATCTCACATACCTGCTGATTTATCACGCGCCAGAAGAAGGTACCTAGGTCTCATGGCTTGGAGTACACCAGGTCCTCGTGCGTCGTGATGATGGGGTGCTCGGTGACATCGGTGCACTGTAGCTTTCCCTCAGTGTGGAACACACCGGCATACTGGTCCAGCAGTTGTTGTAGCTTTCCTTGGTGCTGTACTGGCACCTCATGCAAGAATTTCGCAAGCGGCACAGCAGCTGTAGTTGTCGGCGGTGTTGCTCCCATGGTGTACAACATCCACCTCCCACATGTCCCCACGTGTAGACGGTCGAGATGCAGTTCAATAACAGCCTGATTGTTGATCAACCATGGTAACCCCAAAATCATCTCCTCACACAAATCTGGTACAATATACATGACATTTCATACGGAGCTCACAAATTCCTACAATCACGTGCATTACACTTTTCGCTTCACCCTGTCGGTTGGTGGTAGCGAATTGCAAACGACGTGGCAGCACTCTAGTTGTAATGGCCTGTATCAGTTCCTCGCGTACAAAGTTGTAGCTTGCAGCCATGTTGATTATAGCAATTACATTTATACCCTCGAGTCCTACGTTAACGCGTAATGTGCGTACAGTATGTCACTGAATTGACACATTTTTGCACCTTCATTAGGCGGATTCATACACTCTGGTGATGAGATTGGTGCACGTGCTGTTTTGCCAACCTCCCTACTCTGTTTCCCGACTGATTACCCTGGTAATAGTTCTCAAAGCCGTTGTTTTGGAAGTTTGACCCCTGTCCACTGTTTACCCGCACTGATGTGAACTGCGGTGGTGGTCGCGTAACATCTACCATTACTTCGGATGTTGACGTGTGGTAATTCTGCCTCTGGGATTGGTACTCCTGTCCTACATGCACATCTCGCTCATAGATGCACACCTCTCTCGTAAACTGTTCTACACTTGCACGTGCACTTAGGTACAACCCAATATCGGGTGTTGACAATGCTACAATGATATATAGTACTCTACGGGTTAACTGTCTTGGGTGCAAACGTTTGTATAGACCTTACGTCCTCTGTTTAAATTCCTCTATTTCCTCACGCTCACGCTGTTGCTCATGATAAAGTCTGGCTTAAGCTTGGATGGCGTCGTCGTCAGTGTCAAACCTGTCTAACAGTCTCTCAAAAAATTCATCCCAGGTTACCCAGTAGTGCCATACCAAGTTTCACCACGTGGCGGCGGTTCCCCTGAAACTGTTCCCGGTGACCTCAGTCCAGTCTTCACGGTGTACACGGTGTTGGTGCAACTTTTCCTTACAGACTGCTAGGAACATACCTGGGTCTTCTGCATCCAGTCCCGCAAAAGTTGGTAAAAGTACATTTCTATTGGGTCCCGTTAGGCCCTGTAACGTATACGTTACTACTACACAGGCATTGTTCTGACAGCGTTGATGTGGTATTGGACGTGCATTGGCATAGCGGTTATCCCACAAATTTCCACTGAACAGATTTATTTCACTCAATTTTCCACAATGCATGCATCGTTCGACTGGCATGTCCTCAATCACATTCACAATCGCAGGTGTCGCAGATGCAGATGCAAATGTTTTGATGCCTTCTCGTGGTTGTTCTGGCGTGGTTTCCACGATTTTAACGGGGTTGACGCAATGCGGGTGAACACACTGGCTCCACTTGGGAACGCAAATTGACACCGTTGGGTGAGACAAGAGAGACACTAAGACATTATTTACTCACTGGTTGGTGGGTGCCTGTGGTGTTTCCCAGACACCACACTTTGAGACTCAGGGTTCTCGGGGATGCTGTGGTTCTGTGTGTCCATCTCACCCAAACGTCTTTACAATGCACTTTGCATTACTAGACATTTATGAAAAACACTGTCAAAAGTAGGAGTTTGCTGGGTTTCAATGCTATAGAAAGACATAAATTTAAACTGAGATATTTTGCTTTTATTCACCATGAAATACACATCATGCCAAAATGAATTACGATTAATCTCGGGCATGTCTAGCTAACTAAAGTGGGCAATTCCCCCAGTTCCTGATTTAACTAGTGCACTCCGTGATGGATGATTTCTCCGTGGTGCATGAGAGCACAATCTCCACAGGGTAAGGGGTCTACAGCCACTGTTATGGACTGCAGATTTCACCCGGAGATGGGACACGAAGTATGAACATGAATACTAACACTTGTGATTACCTACGTCACTAACGTACACTCATCGGGACACGTCCCCTAACCACGTGATGTGTTGTGAAAATAAAGCCACCGTATAAATTACATAAATATCAATTACAAAACATGGTGCACAATATGAACAGTCACAATAAACATGCACATGGCTGAAAGCATTCTTAAATAGCACAGATGTCGCTGGATGAAGTTTGTAGCGAGCAGGTGAAACTGCAATATTTTCTGCAAAAATTATTGAAATCCGGTTGGACAAAATTACGGTACTATTCAGAAAATTATTCTGGTTGCATTTTGAGCGTACAAACATCTCTGATGTGCCTGATGGCGGAAATATCCACGTATGAGGTTGTCCATGTGGTTATTTATAAAAGCGTCAATAATGGAACAATTACAATAACCCTAAATTAAACAATACATAATCGCTAAGAAAATTATGGTGCACATGAAATTACAAACAAGAACACTTTAAGTTCAAGGATGGCACAGATACGGACTTGGCGGCTGTTAACCACGTGGTCGCAAATGATGTGGTCGTAACAGTTCAACATGACAAAACCTTAAAAATACATACATACAAAGAATACCCTTAATATTGCAAGGAGCAATTATGCAGAAATTACTATCAAAAGCCTTTAACATAGGCGGATGGCACCAGATTCATAAGTTGCGCGGGCCGCATGGCCTCTCCGACATCTTTCCTCCTTCCCTCGATTTAAGTTGAAAAAGCCACAAGGGCTGCAAAATATTTATTTAAGCAGAAGCACTATACTGGGAATGTCTGGCAAAACGTACACAAAGCAAAGGTTAACCGGTAAACTAAAGTGAACTATGGAAATCTAACTCCGTGCAAAAATATGATGTGCATACATGACGTCTTACATCACCAGCTCTCCTAGAAAGACTGCCCAGAGGCAGGGGTAGTGTGGACCTACCATGACTGCCTACGGGGTACACACAAGCGGAAGTGCTATGCACCCCAAGTAAAAAATTATTATGGCAAATAAATGGCACACAAGAGATTGAAATACATAATAACAAGAACAATTTAAATAATTAAATATTGGTGTTAGATGACTGTTCTTTATAGGCGTTTACGCCGGAATATGCATGTCCTTGTTCTTTGCGCAGCGGGTATTTTGAATTTGAAAGTAACATTGCACAATATTTTAAGGAAAGACATATTACTCTTTTTGACCTGAAAATAAACATACATGGCACTGAAAATCACTTATCCTGTTTTGGGAAAGTCCATAGTTGTGGCGTCTGCACGCACGTGCTTACTCACGTGTCACGTGAGCTGTGAGGGCTGTCATGGTCTAACTGAAGCTGGCTGTTAGCCGGCGTAAATCATGTGGCTACCTCCTATTCTTGTGATGTTAGTTTCATCCCAAATGCGTACCTTAAAATATGTATTATTGAAGTAGAGGTAAAAATATAAACTGAACCCAACTGCATTTTTTGGAGATGATATAAATGTTACAATAAAGAAGGTGTTTCATAGAAGTATGATTTGTGGTTCCATGGTGGTCATCGCAAATTATATGCCTAGTCGAGGTTCGAACACTGATCCTAAGTTATTTGGTAAAAGGATAGGCTGTAGAGAGAGAAAGAGAGAGAGAAAGAGAGCGAGAAAGAGAGAGAGAAAGAGAGAGAGAAAGAGAGAGCGAGAGGAGAGAGAGTGATCTCATAGACTATCACAAAGAAGGCTAAAAACTAGAACATACAATTCAGTTCTGTATTATAGGTACCTAACAAAAAATAAAATTCTAGGATAAAAACAAACATTTTATTTTTTTAGAAATTAGTATACCTACCTATGAATGATTTATTACCCAATTATATAATGGGAGAAAACTAAGTAGAGGCCCTACATGACAGAAATGCTTAAATACTGATAAGGATTGGTTAAAAATTGCAAGATCCAGGACATTATTTAAATAATAATTTGAAAATAATTCAATCAATGGAATAAATGGTTTGAGTCAAATTAGTATAGTTAAAAGTATGCAAATGTTGAACAGAGCTTGCATTTCTTAATAGTAACACAAAATAATTGTGGGTGTTGAATAAGTATGCCAAAAATACGTAGGTCTACCGTGTAGGTACAAATTTAGTAGGCCTTGCTACTGGTTACCAAAATTGCCATTCAATTGCTTACAATGTGTGCCTCACCTTGCCACGTTAGGAATGGATGACATCACTGTGTATCTTGCAGGTGGTAATTAAGTTAGAGAATACCAGTTAACTAACAAACCACTTCTGCTCCTTCCTGTCAGAAACTCATTCAAATGAGTGTGCAGCAGTTACTGCAGCCAAGATAAAGCAACAACTTTCAAGGTAAAACTGTCAGAGGTAATTCTCATTAAATTGAAGCAATATGTAGCTAATTAACATTAACCACACTACCAGCCCACATTATAGAAAATTAATTTCATACAAAACCATTTTGACATAACAAAAAACTCTAAAATCTAACCTGTAACTTATTTCTACAGTTAGAATAGGTTTTCAAATTTTGGTGAAATGGAAAAAAAAAACTGCACAAATTATTAAAGTCAACAGATATCAATAAAACTACAAGAAACATTCGCAGTTCTTAATAAGAAGCACAGGAAAAAATATTTTATACTAGTAATGTTACCACATTGATGGTTTGCAGTTTACAATGTGTAAGTTGAGGCATCACTACTTCTGAATAGAAATAAATTTATAAAATAATTTTTTGCTTATAGCATTAGTGGGTAAGATGAAAATACACTCATTTGCAAAAAGAAAATCGACTATCCACATGATAAAACAAAGGCTGTCACTAAGTATTGTCATAGCCCGACATATGTTCCATTTGAATTTAATGCTGTTTGCTTGCAGGGATGTGCAACTTGGGTGCACACATTCCCCTTCCATTATTCATAGCTGCAAGACACTGAATAAGGCCTTAGTAGCAGCGTGAGCCACAAAGCCAAGTTCAGTGAACATGCAGCATGCCCCAACGGTGCATTCAAGAAACCTTTTCCCAGCTGGATGTGAGTTTGAGAGAGGCCACATTATTGACCTCGAAAAGGCAGGTTGGATGTTTCAGCACATTACTCGCCATTTGAACAGTTCTGGCTACACTGTATGTGTTAGGTGCTGTGGGAACAGGATGGTACACACACCCATTGAGAAGACTCTGGTCAACCTTAGTGGACCACCAGTAGGGAAGATCTTTTCTTAGTGCAACAGGCTATAAGCACTCCATGTGCATCGCTGTGCACCATCCAGAGGCATGTCACAGCAGCTGGGAATATGCCTGTGTCCAACACTATCATATGCAGGCAGCTAACAGAGCACAATTTTTGTAGCGGCATTCTTACGATGTCCACCATTATGACATAAGCATCGCCGAGCATGTGTGACCTGCCAGCAACGGGCAGTATGACAGTTTGTGGGCTGGCAGGAAGTGGTGTTCAGCGACAAATCATGGTTCTGTCTGGATGCACACAATTGCCATTGAATCTTGAGACCTCCTGGCCAGCACAGTGTAGAGAGGCACATCACCCCAATGAGAGGTGTCATGGTGTGGGTTGCCATTTCCTACAATTCCCACACTCCACTAGCGGTAATTGAAGGAACCCTGATGGCAGGGCGCTACATTCAGGAGACTCTGTGACCATGTGTGTTCCCCTTCCTGCTGCAGATTGACAACCCCATTTCACAGCTGAATAATGCCTGGCCTCGCACAGCATGGTTAACTCTGGCCTGCCTTTAGGCGCTTACAAAAAGTAACTTGGTAAAGTTACCTGGGTTAACTCAGTCACGTGACCAGGTTTAGATGATCACTTGCAGTTAACCAGGTTGCTTTGAACGCTTAGAATAACTCTGGTGTTTTGAGATTGCAGGAACTCTAAATAAAATTAAGTCTGAATATTTAGTGCAGTTATTAAATACTGTGCTATTATTACATACCTCTTTCTAAAGCAATATGTTAATCTTCTGTCATAGCTAATTAAAACATGCCTCCTGTCTGTTCCTCCAACAGAAATATAACACTCGGTTCTATTCTCATTTTCCTTAAACGCAGCTCGTTAATTATAATAGCTTGTCGTTAATTTGTTTATTTTGTTGTTGCAATGTTTACATATTTACGCACCATTTCACATGTGTCATCTGCTAGAACCAAGTTAATCTGCTGTCGAGCCGAGCAGGGTTAGCTCGGAGTTGATTGAGTCGAGGATCGAGTTAACCCGGGTGACTTTCCGAACGCTGGTTAACTTTACCCTCATCACTTTTCAAATGCACCGAGTAAAAGTTTTAACTCAATTGGGTTAACTGGGTGACTTTTTGTAAGTGCCTTTTGTGATGCCATATGCTTCTTTGGCAAGTAGAGAGCCCAAACCTTTCGCCCAATGAGAACATTTGAGACCAGATTGGATGGCAATTTTGGCCAGCAGCAACTACGGCAGATTTGGAGGGTAAGTTGTACTAGCGGTGGGTGGTAGGATCTTCCTCAGGAGAACATACAATGTCTGTATACCTTCATACCCAATGCCTGTCTCCATGCTGCAGGTGGTCCAATTCTATACTAAGTGCATCATGCAAGTGTTGGTTTCCTGCAATACATGCTTAGTGTGGTACAATATTTTGATGTTTTCGGTATACATACTTCCACGTCTGGTAGCTGTACCCACTTACATGCCCCCGCGATGGTATCTTCAGGGTGATCACTGTTTTTGTTACAAATTACTGTATTATCCTCAGATTTACATTTGAGTTAGGCCGTAATTATAACAGACTATCAAGATAAACATTGCATACAGAAAATTTCTACTCATCTTGCTAAGATACATGTTGCGAGAACAATATTCAACAGCAGTACACTAAAATTTGTCATATAAATAATGCTCCAACATATAAGGCCTTAAGGTAATTGCTACACTTGAAACCACCATACACATCCCATTAATAGTAAGATCTGAATAGGGTAATGTACAATGGTGACTATAAATAGCCATGCATATCAATATGCATAAACATTAGCAATGCAAAACTGCATAGCAAATTGGCAAACTTCAAATTGATCAGAATTAATTCTGATCAACTCACACTTTCATAACTCTATTTATCTGGCCACGAAAATAGATGTAGGTATATTTGATTGCAATAACTGTGTTTCCTTTGCATGTTCATTTGTTCAACAGGTATTCATTTGGAAGGACTTGTGAAAATGAGTTACAACGAAGAATTTTTTTCAATGTTAATTGCACATGTGAAGCACCAAACTGACCAATGAAAGCACACGAAAATCAAGAACTTTAACTGCAGTAATTCCAATAATTATTTTGTATCGTCGCTTCGTTGTAACTTTCAAATATCCAGTTCCACCTGTTGGAATAATTAACAACAATATTTAAACTTCTGAATCACATCACCAGTTAGTAAATTAAAAAACATATTACAATTAGTTAACAGGCAGTATTACTGGAAAATTTAATGTAATTTTTTTCTCAGTTAATAGGCACATTTTTATTTCTTTCATGCCAGAGACCAAGGATGATTAATCAAATACTTACATATCTTTGCTTCAATCTTTATCAGGGTTAGGCAATTGTTATTTTTATGCTACTAACAAAACATAACATGAAAAGTTTTTTTTTTTTTTTCGAGTTTCAAATAGCTAAGTTACAGAGGAAAAGGAAAGAATTAGTTTAACATGCTGGCCAAGTTACACGAGCAAAAATTTGACTAACTCTTTGTAAAATGTTCCCACTTTGAAGGCAAATCCTACTGGCAGGCAAACAAAAACATCCTGTATTATTATGTCAGTTGTAGCACAGGACTAAAACATCCTGTATTATTATGTCAGTTGTAGCACAGACTTTTATTACAACAGTTATGGGTACAGATATGGTTATGAAAAATTATACTGTATCACTTCCTTTACTGTCATTACAATGGTTCAAAATGTGTAAACACATATTTGCAAATTTTTTTTTCCAGGTTCATTTTCAAAGTTAGTATTTAGAAAATTTGTAAGATACTATCTAGGGCTGTCACTATACAGTTGTTAACCATTTGCTGTTTTCAATGTTAGACAACATAATCATTTTTTTGGACGTACACACATTCATACACTCGCAATTAGGCTACCGCATGGTGGCAAGTTCTCTCACCTCTCCTTCACCCAACCAACTCCTTTTCCACTCCCTTCCTGAATTTACCAACCCCTCTCACAGATACCAATTCCTCCCTCAACACATTCCTCTCCCTCACAGACCTCACAAGCATGGACTGCCTACCCCGCTCCATTCCCCTCTACACCCTCTGAAGCTTCTAACTGTTGTTTCCTCTTCCTCTAAATACCCCCTTACTTAGCTTGCAGTGTAGCCCTCCCCATCCTCCCTTCTTCAGTAGAAAAGTGCTTGTGCTACATATCACAAATTATAATAATACAAATCCTAATGTAATGTAATCAATACACAATGCACTTTAAGAATTAATACAAAGCAAGATCTGGCACTAACATATATCATTACAGTCAGAAAATTCTTAAACTGCTAAAACTTTCACTAAACAGCTGTTTTTGACATGTCTCACGTTTTTTTTTTATTAAGAACAGGTTATAAGTAGGTACACATATATGAAAATGTTAAAGTAATTACAATACATACAATGACTCAATACCAGTCGTGACATAACAATTTAATTGGATTATTTATATCCTGGCATTATATGTGTACACTGGGACTCAGGAACAAATCACAAGCAATGAATGACTTACTATTTGAATAACAAAAGACTATACCATTTGTTAATTAAACATGTTGTCTTACACGATTTACTACATACCAGGTATTATCATCTCCGTCTATTGCCATTTTAACATGTTGGTTAGAAAGAACCACGCAAACTCATTTACAAACCCACATCTCTAGCCCCTGGATTTCGACTGCTGGCACTTCGTCGCTTATTGAGAGTCAATTGTTTTCTTTCAATTTTGGTTTATTTGTATAGATGGCGTGTCGGTAGTTGTTCGGCTGTCATGACGACTCCAAGCAGAATTGTTGAAACCGGCGACGGAGGAATTTCGTGGTCGAAATGGTCCGTTGCTGCAATCTTAGGGGTGCCCGTAGCTGTCGGAGTTGGGTACTGGTGCTGGAAGCATTTCGGGACGGAAATTGGTCCAGAAAAGAAATCTGCATCGTCCGGCGGACTAACCAGGTCAACCGCAGACGTCTCCGCTCAGAGAACGGCCGAAGCTGATGCTAGTGAGTTCGTCGCTGGACTGAAGGAAGAACAGGTCTGTTTATTATTTGGTAATTTAAACTTAACTTCTCATATGACAATAGCGAATTCAGCAGGTAATACCTGTAACCTAACCTCAAATTTCACTTTAGGTTTATTCCATACGATCATCGAAATTCAACATTTGTACCTATTCCCAAAGAAGCAAGTTTACCTAGTCAGGTGTTGGGCCCTACCAGTTTACTGTTCCTAATTGTACCATTTGTGCATGAATAATAAGAGTTAGGGAAGCAAGTACGTAAGTCACGGAAAAGGAGAGATGAATTTGTGTTTCATTCAGGGCCCTGTGGCCACATATTATACGTAACACTTTACCGCTATCAACTCCACACTTGAATCACTTATGCCCTGTTGCACCAACATCTTCCCTGATCCGATATTGAATGATCCTAGTTCCGAACCCGGGTTCAGTTTGATCTTGGTTCTATTGTGAAAGTGTTGCACCAACGCAATTGTACAATTCTGGTTCCAGTGAGAAATCGAGATTAAGTACGAGACAAATTTTTGTATTGGTTCGTAATATATGACTTTATGAATGTAGGCGTAGTTTTCTGTGTTTTTTCCTAGATCTATTGGTTCGTAATATATGATGTCATGAATGTATCCACAATTGCTAATCATTTAATTTTATGGAGACAAATTATGAATGAAGGTGCAAGTGGTTCGAAACTAAATATGTTTACAGAAAAGCGAAAAGATTACTTAATTGTTGACTCAATAGAAAACTGATTGTCATTGAATGTAAAAATGGACCAATTTTATTCTAAACAAAGATGTGGGATGGAAGCCCCTAGTAGATGTTTTATTATATTGAATACACCACAAATTTTCAGTTGTAATTGTTTTGTTTGATCGGAAAAACTAGCACAAACTTTTTTGTTACTTTTAATACTAGACTAATGTTATTGTAGAAGGTAACATACATACATAGAACCAGATGTGCGATGTTTTATCTGGTTTAAGTTAATTATTATTCTATGAATTTTACCGAATATTATTCAAGTGTGTATTATCTTTTTTTGATTTCCCAAGAAAACAATAGTACTTAGTTCTCTCTGTTGGCATATTTTCAAACTACATTTATCGGCTAATGCTGTTCGATAGTTAGCTAGTGTGGAAAGTTAGGACAGTTTGTGATATTCTGAATGGCTTGTCCAGTTTTACGTTGTTTGCTCGGAGAGAAAAGCATGAATTTCGTTCTGTCTAAAACACTATACTACTTCAGTTAAATAAATGCATTTGATCTTACGCCTTTGAAGATGTCTCAATCTACATTTTAACAACAGTAAACAACAATCAAAACCATTTTTTTTATGATTTTAATATTACTAAGTTTATTTATAGTAAATATTTAACACTGCTTTTAAATTCACATAACCTATATTCAACAGAATTTTGTATTCTTCTCTGATCTTTCCGGGAGAAATATATAAGCGCAAACCTAATTAAATATATTGCTAAGACAGCCCACAAGTCTTGGTGGCCGATTAAGTACGTCATTATCAATGACGTGCGTAATTACAATGCCCATTGCCCGTCCAGATTTATGCATGCAAATGGCACCCCTCAAAACAAGTATTATTAGAATTCTACTACTTGTTGCTTTGCTCTAGAAGAAGTTCCTACAATCTCGAGAGATGGCAGTACCATACATACATACATACATACACTCGCAATTAGGCTACCGCCCGGTGGCAAGCTCTCTCAACTCTCCTTCACCCAACCAACTCCTTTTCCACTCCCTTCCTGAATTTACCAACCCCTCTCACAGATACCAATTCCTCCCTCAACACATTCCTCTCCCTCACAGACCTCACAAGCATGGACTGGCTACCCCGCTCCGTTCTCCTCCACACCCTCTGAAGTTTCTCACTGTTGTTTCCTCTTCCTCTAAACACCCCCTTACTTAGCTTGCAGTGTAGCCCTCCCCGTCCTCCCTCTTCATTCACCATCCTGTACATCCTGACTAACCGTTCAACTTTCCTGCTGTCCTTCAATGAGCTCCACCCCATTTCTTTCATCATCACTGATGGCCTATACTTCCCTTCTTCCTCATCATCCTGCCCGTGCCTTCTCCACCTACCCTTCAACCATCTTGCTGCCTTTCTCTGCACCTTTTCCAGTTCTCACACCTCCACCTCCACATACGGGTCCCATACTGCTGCAGCATATTCTAACAATGGCCGTACCATTGTGCCATACGCCTTCTCCTTCACCTCACAGCTGACTCCATTCAGCACCCTTCCCAGCATACCCAGAGCCCTTCTTCCCTTTGCTACCTGTTTTTTTCCACCTGAGGTCTCCCTGCAGTACAATCCCTAGATACTTGTATTCTGCTGCTTCTTCTATCTCTTGTCCCCCCATCTGTACATGCCCCTGCTTATCATCTTCTTCCTTGTGAACTTCACTACCTTAGTTTTTCTTACATTTATCTTCATTTAATTTTTTCTGGTCCACAACCATATCTTATCAATGTCCGCCTGCAAATTTCCGCCGCCCTCTCCCACCTCAGCATATACAACACAATAATCTGCAAACAATCTGATTTTTCCTCTAATCCCCAAACCCATGTCATTTACCATTATGGTAAATAACAAAGGACCCAGCACGCTTCCCTGTGGTACCCCTGACGTAACCTCCTCTTCCTCCGATATTGCCTCCCCCACTTTCACCCTCTGCCTTCGCACCCTGAGAAAGTCCCTTATCCATTCCACTACCCTCCTGTCTGGTATCAGCGCCTCCACTTTCCTCATCAATGTTCCATGGGGCACCTTATCGAATGCCTTCTCAAAATCTATGAAGCAGGCATCCACCTGCTTCCCCTCAGCAACTACCTGCCCAAGATCCTCTAATAACCCAGCGAGCTGAGTCTCACATGAGTAACCCCTCCTGAAACCATTCTGGGACTCCTCCAACCAATTCCTATTGTTCATAACCCTCACCACATACTGCACCACCAGCCTCTCCATTACTTTTCCTGTACTTGATGCGAGACTCACCGGTCTGTAGCTGCCAGGCCTCCCCCTATCCTCTCCCTGCTTGTGTATAGGTACCACCATAGCATCCTTCCAATCTTGTGGTAACTTACCCTCTCCTAAGGACTTTTTAAACAGCACTTCTAAATATTTCGCTAACTCCTTGCCACCAAACTTTAGAGCTGCGTTTCCTATCCCATCTGGTCCCCCTGCCTTACTGCTCTCCAAACCCCAAATTACCTTTTCTGTCCCCCACTCCCTCATCTTAAACTCACTATACACCCCCCCGAACTCTGTTTGTCCTCCTATTCCAACCCTCCTTTGCCTCAAACACTGACAAGTACTGTCCTTGCAGCATCTCCGATTTTTCTTGGTAATTTGTCACATGCCTACCATCCCTTCCTGTTAGCAGAGGGATCCCTTCCTCTCCTCCCCTTAACCGCCTAACATACCTAAACAATTTCCCCCATTCCTTGCCTTTTCCTTCTTCCTCCATGTTCCCCAGAAATACATTCTTTGCCTGTTTGATCTTCCTTTCAAGCTCCCTACCCATTTGTTTCATAATTTCTTTAGATCTTATCATCCCTTCATTTCTCCACTTGGCATGTAATTTTCTGCACTTCTTCTTCATTTCAAAATCTCCTGTCCATAATATGGGGGATCTCCCCCAGTCCGTAACCTTTTCATTGGCACAAATTTCTCCAACATAACCTCCATTAATCTTCTAAACTCCCTCCACAACCTCTCTACACCCTCCTCCATAGACCATTTTTTAAACCTGTCTCTCAGGAAGATTTCTGCCCCCTTCTTGTCTCCTCTCCCATACTGCCACACCAACCTTTCTGCCTTTTGCACTTCTCTCATCCTGCCAATCCCAATTTCTACAACCGGAATATGATGGTCGCTTATACCATCCAATACTATTGCACCAACTACAGCATTCCTAGGTCTGACCAACACCACATCCAACACTGACCCAACACCCTCCTCATTCTATCTCATAGGTGTTTCTACTATCTGGACTAATCCTCTGTTGACTAACTGTGCTGCCATTCTCTGCATTATGCTACCCATTCCTTCTGCACCCTCTGCCCATTTCACCCCTGGCATATTCAAATCCCCTGCTACAACAACCCACTGCCTGTCCTTTAGTCTATCGACCCTCTCCTTGATCATCTCAATTGCCTGCCATCCCTGTCCTGGTGGTCTATACGCTGCCAGCAAAGTAATACTCCTATTACTACTACCACTCCATTTAATTTCCATTACCTCGACATCCTCACTAACAACCCATTCTACTGCCCCTTTTAGCCCATTCCTTACATACACCATTATTCCTCCTCTTCTCCCATCCCTGTCTCTTCTGAAGATGGTGAACTCATCCTGCCTACACTCTATGTCCAGTACTTCCTCAGTCAACCAAGTCTCCACAGCTACCACTATATCCGCCCCATATCCTTCAACCTTTCCCCAGAAGCCCTCCAGCTTGTTGTACACACTCCTACAATTCACCACCATTATCTTTATACTAGTACTCTGCTTTACCATCCTACATTGCGTACCTCCTATCTCCACCCCTGCGGCCTCATCAATGCTATCCTCTCCATTTCTCTCCCCTTCCGTTTCCTTGCTTCTAACTGATTGCTATTTCAACAACTGCTGCTCTGCCCTGACCCTCTCCATGCAGCCAGCTACTTCTCTACCTAGAATCCTCTTTCCCTGTTCGGTCAGGTGAACCTGGTCCTTCCCTACACTTTCCCAGCCTACCCATTTCCTACTATCTATAAATGTAGCCCCCAAATCCCTATACACCCTCTCATATACCTCACTCGCAGCCACTGCCTTCCTATAGGATACTCCTTTCCTAACCAGCACGCCACTGACTACTGCCTTAGCTCCAGGAAACTTCTCCCGCACTTTCCTCAGCAATCCCCTGAGGTCCCGCTCTACCTCCTGCCCCACCTCCCTATGAGCCAGGTCATTTCCCCCTACGTGAATGAGAACGACCTTTGCTACCCTGCTACCTTTCATACCAGTAACCCTTTCCTCCAAATCCCTGGTATTTGCTCCCCCAAAAGCTGCTTTATATGTCATTTCCTTCCTGATATTCCTCAGCTCCACCCCCTTTACAATAGAGCTGCCTAGAAAAACTACCTCTGGCTCCCTTCCTACAATCTTTTCCTGCTTTGTGGCTATTTCAACCACCTGCCTATCCTTGTCTCTGGCCTCTTGCAGCACCCTTGTTTCCCTCTCTTTGGCCAGCCCTCCTCTTTCCCATATGGCTCTGAACTGTCTACTTTGTCCTGCTTGCTGGTCTTTGCTAATCGCACACTTGCAAGCCTCAGCATACTGCTTCCTACCTTCTACCAATCTCAGCATACTGCTTCCTACCTTCTACCAATGCCTGTTCCCTGCTTTCTGATGCCCGTTCCTCTATTCCTGATTGCTTCCTGCCTACTGCTATCACCTTATCCCTTGCTACTATTTCTTGCTCCCCCCGTGGCCTTGTGAAATTACGGTCCGCCCATCTTGAAAACTGTGATTTTAATTTGTCGTCGCCTTCACGCAGGGCGATAAGAAATGTGCAGCGTTCCTGCACCGCCAATAAACCAGCCCCCGTGTTGGAAGGCTACGCTAACCCTCCCGCACCCCCAAAGAACTGCTGATATGAGAAAAGTCAGTATAAATATGACATCAGCATTCAGCACCGGCAGATGTGCCGGGCTCGGCAGCCAAAGAAGACGTGAGCCATCCTGAGTCTGCTAAAGACTCAGCCTGCCTTGAATCTGTCCAAGACTCTTACCTTGAGTCTGCTCTAAGACTCCCCACTGCCTTAGTATGCTTAAGACTCTCAGCACCTTAAAGCCTGCCCCAGACTATCCTGTCTAGTCTGACCAAGGACTCTCTGCTCCTACCTAGTCTGGTCCCGGACTCCCTTAAGGCTCCCGTCAATCTGCGAAGGACTCTCTCTCCTCTCAGAGACCTGCATGTTGCAGAAGACCAACTTGAGGGATGACTACACCTTCATCGGGTATACCGCACCTTAAACCCCGGTATCCTCTTCAGTCAACTACAAAATCCTAGCCTGTTAGAGTAGGAAGTGCGTTGAAAGTGTCTGCACCCACTGCAAGAAATTCAACTTTTGTTAGCACATAATTTTTTTTTGTAACTTTTAACTTAGCTTTCAAGGTAGAGGATTAAAAAAAAAAAAAACTGCATTTTAATGAACTGAGGCCCCACACCATAATAGCAATGTATCCAAGTAAAGTAATTTGCCTCCTATCAATGGACACAGTAAAGTATCGTAAAATAAAATGTACTTGGTATTCAAAAATTTGTCACTTGCCAGTTTGCTTGCCAAAAAATTTTAATTGGTGCAGGAGAAATTAAAATAACGTCAAACCCAGTTAGCAAGCTGAAAAATTGTTTGCATTTCCCCATAAAAAATCCCATTAGTGCTCGCATAACGTAAGCATTAAATCTAACCTTAATAAAAATTGTTTGCATTTGTGAAAAATAGAATGACACGTTTATAGTAGTCACAGAAGTCTGTGAGCACTGTCAGGAAGTGAGCACGTGAAACCGAAGCCCATCAGCGGGCCTGTAAACATAACTTTGATGAAACCCTGTAAATTTGCCTAAGTGCATGAGGCGAGAACTCGCTGTGAGTATGCCGTGAACCACCACCCAGAAATTCAAAGCCTTCATAAATTTCTGAAAGTATACCTGTCTATTAATGAAATATGTTAATAACTCCGCAACTTTGAACATTGATTTCAAGTGTAGTTTTTGTACAGAGGTCAGAACCTCGAAAATTTGTGTAATACCTGTTACGATATTTAACATACAATTTTCTTTTCGCTTTTTGTGAAAACCTCAAACGTAACAATATCATACATCTCGTACATTAAATTGAGGCTAGCAGTTTGATGTTAAATAATCACATAGTGAGTAGGCCTAGGCCTAATTACTTTCCTTAGAAGGAAACCAAAGTAAATAATCCCATAGGCTTAAGAATTATACGCAACCCCGAATTGTATGAATGTACTGCCGTCAGTACGGACAGCGTAACCCCTCTACTCAGTATGAGCTAGTAACCCTATATGCCGAAACAACGAGAAAGGAAATCTCGTTCCCAGCCAGCCAGCCAGGCTAACCCATGAGCATATTTTGAGAGATGTGAACATAAACGTAACCTTGTATATAGTAGTCAACTCACACCCCTGTAAAGAAGTAGGAGGTAAGAGTGTTTACCCCATGTAACGTCACTAGGAGGACAAAATGGAAAAGTGTGATTAACATTAGTTTTGTATATAACCTCCTTATTGATGTACGTCATTGTAGGGCATTTAGTCATAATTTTTCTTTTTGTCATCCTGCTATAACCTCAAAGGGAAAGTAAATAAATGTTCTTATATATATTCTAGGTTAGGGTTGTCATAGTAAAATTTTCACGTACAACGCGTCTCTAAGTGTACCCATGCTAGTCCAGTAAGAGTGAAATGTTTTTGAGAAAACTTACTCACCCCCAGTGCGCATGTACAAATTGCTTTCACACTTGTGTAAAACCCCCTAATTGAGTTGTGTTTGTAATTGAGGCGTAACACCAACGGTATTCCACACTCTCACTATGCTCACGTGCCTGAGCCTCTTCATGTAACGTTAAACAGAGGCCCACACCTACCCAGTTCATAAACCCTCTGCCCCAGTGCAGACTTGAATATTTTACGTGCGCACTAACGTTGTAAAACCCTGCTTAAGAGGGATGAACCCCAGCAGAAACCTGTAAATAATTAATACAAATCCCGCTATACCAGAGAAACCCTAGTTCGTATGTAAGAATGTCAAGTCTTGTGTCAAGTGCGTTGTGTGTTAACCATTACTTGATAATCTTGTCAATACCGTGTTTGTACCTAACCTAGCTTGTAAGAAATTTCTACCAGTGTCCATGTCTTGTATAGATGCTACAGAAAATGGTAAGCTTGTTCTACGCACAAATTTTGCGAAACCAATTCACATCATCAAGACTTCAAGAGAAAAAAGTTTTTGCTTGAATGTTCTCATTATCTTGTTTCCATGAAGGGTTATGTTATTCTATGCCGGATTAGCTTGCTGTAGAGCCCCGGAGAGTATGATGTTTAAAAATAACTTTTTTTACTGCATGTTTGGATACTGTGCGGCCGCACTGGTTGAGTACCAGTCTCGTTAACTTATCCTACAGGGGCCACAGTATACCACTCCCGCATGTAAACTTGCATTCATTAATTCCCATTTTTAACTTTCGATAACAGAAAATTAAAAGTTAATGTAAAAATTTACATTTTTTGAAAACCACATTTGTACATATACAGTATATCTTATTTTCTTTTATTACGCTAGTGTGATTCTGCTCTCAAACTAGGAAGGTTTAGGTTCAAATTACGGCTTGTTCCCCAACCTCCCTTCCAAACTCTTCCTCCTTTGGTAAGTAAGAGAAAAGAAACTGTGACGTGATGACTACATTGTGCTTAGAAGCAAATGATTCCACGCCCCGGCACCCCAACCACTGCCAAGAAGAGGGGGAGAGAGCGAAGATGGGAAGAGAGGGAAAGGCTGTTCATCTGCCGCAGAGATAGTAATCAGATGGCACGCGACCCAGCGACCCAGATATGGGTGCCCGCGGCTCATTCAAGGACAAGCGAAGCACTGAAGGCGCTTGCCCAGAAGCACAACCCACTCAAGGCAGCACGCACACAGAAGAGGCGCTCACCTAGAAGCCCATCCAGAGTTAGAGGATTGAGGCATCCACCTTCCATTCCTGCAGCACCGTAGTAGAAACCGGAGATGGGTCTACGTCGCTCATGGGGTAGTGGCCAATTGACACATGCCAACATGCTGTGCAGTGAGAATGCACGCTCTATGGACGACTTCGCCCCATCTACGAGCCACGTGCACTCAGGGGAGAAATATATAAGCAGCAAACTAAATTAGATTTATAGAGCTAAGACAGCCCACAGGCCTGGGTGACCGATTACATCATTGTCAATTACGTGCGTAATTATAATTCCCATTGCCCATCCAGATTTATGCATGCAAAAGGCGCTTGCAAAATAAATATTATTAGAATTCTACTACTCGTTGCTTAGCTCTGGAAGAAGTTCCTACAATCTCGAGAAATGGCAGCACCCCCGTGGCCTTGTGACGTCACAGCCCGCCCACCTTGAAGACAGAGGTTTTAATTTGTCGTTGCCTCCACACGGGGCGATTAGAAAAGCGCAGCGGTCCTGTGCACCCCGATAAACCCACCCCTGTGGTGGAAGGTTAAGTTACCCCCCACACCCCAAAGAACTGCTGATGTGAAAAAAATCAATATAAATAAGACTCCAGCATCCAGCACCGACAGATGTGCCAGGCTCGGTGGTCGAAGAGGGCGCGAGTCATCCTGAGTCTGCTAAAGACTCGGCCTGCCTTGAGTCTGCCCGAAGACGCTTACCTTTAGTCTGCTCAAAGACTCTTCTATCTTACCTTGAGTCTGCTCAAAGACTCTTGTATCATACGTTGAGTTTGCTCAAAGACTCCCTGCTGCCTTAGTCTGCTCAAGACTCAAGACTCTCAGCACCTTAAAGTCCGCCCAAGACTATCGTGTCTAGTCTGACCAATGACTCTTTGCTCCTACCTAGTCGAATCCCGGACCCGCATAAGGCTCCCGTCAGTCTGCGAAGGACTCTCTCTCCTCTCAGAGACCTTCATGTTGCAGAAGACCAGCTTGAGAGACTACTACACCTTCATCAGGTATACCTCACCTTAAACTCCGGTATCCCCTTACCTCAGTCAACTTCCTGTGACTCCGTGATAACGAACGGGCATGTTTTAGAGTACCTACCTGATTAAATTCTATTTTAATTAGCCGCTGTAAAATTGTGTTGCTGTAGTTTTGTCAGAGATTTCTATTTCTTTATTCCCAGTCTCGCCTGAATCAAACCATGTACACGTAACTCGTATTGATTATAAAGTGTTTAGCCAGGTAGCTAATTATTGTCCGTTTGTATTTTTCTGGAATAACTGGATCTCTCCAGGGCAAACACCGTAATAAACATAGGTAAAATTTAATTTTTTGTGTTGCATCATTTCCGTATTCCCCCAACTTGTTATTGTGTGTCAGTGGTACTACCTGTGTTTCGATGCACCATAGAAAGGGTGGTTTGCTAAGCAGACAGACACTTAGGAAATGCTGTGCATTAGCACTGGCTAACAACTCTGCACCTCAAGTGAGCTCTACGTCAGAAGACAAAATTAGTTCAGTGTGCCCCGACCTTGTCCCGCGGCTTACCTCCCCCTTAATACCACTTGAGATTACTACCTCTCTCTACCACCTTCTCAGTGCTTATTGGCCCGGTTACCCCACTAGCAAATACGAGGACCAGATCAAACTACTAGCTTAGACCGACAGTAGTACTCACTGGGACACCCCCAGTAGGCAGACCCCCAAGACGACTAACGCAATCACACGTTGGGCAGATTAATCCGGGTTTCACACCCAGAAGATACCGAACTCCCAAAGTTTTGTACCTTTAAGCTAGCGTCTGGGAAGTTTGTACGGGTTCGACACCCGGCCCAGCCAGATATCAGCCTCGAGCGGATTCCACATCAACTGACTTTGTCCCAACACGTCAACCCACTCGCCCTGTGAAGATCTCCTCTGCCAGATCGCACACTCCTACCACCATGACCACCTAATCATCATCCCATTTCACCCACTCAGGGTCGCTGGCATCCCACATATTGGCGACCCTCACAGTGACGAGCGTAGAGCTCCCCAGATGAGCACCTACCTTGTCCCGCGGCCTACCTCCCCCTTAATACCACTTGAGATTACTACCTCTCTTTACCACATTCTCAGCTCAATTGGATAACAGGAAGTGGTTTAACATACATACACGTGTAGTTACATAAAAGCTTGTAACTTCCAGCTCCATCGTCAGATCAGCGGTACCTTCAAATTGTATTGTGATCGGAACTACAGATGTGTGCAAAATTTTAGCTCATTTAGATAATGGGAAGTGGTTTGGAATTGACTTACAAGATTTGCACTAACCACAACCACCCACATACATACATACATACATAAAAATGCCAGGTTTGGCATTTTAGAAACTGAAATCTGTTCCAGTCTTCAGGTACATAGTCCAAGAAGCATCTACAAAAACTAACTGTGAAATATGGATAAAAACAAAGGTATAAAGAGATGGGCAACCCATCTATACATACCCTTATTCATTGTTCGTTCAATTGTAATATTTTTCATATTCCATGCTCTTTGTTTGTCTGTTTGGCCACTAAGTCTGGTAGTGTCATCGTTTTTCTGGTGTCATCTGATTACATTTTATTTAGTATTATAGGTACCGGTACCTATTTTACTTACTTGTGTTGTGTGTTATTTGTTCCGACTAAATTTCTTGTTGGATTTATATGTATGTTACATATTTGTTGACAACGTCTAGCTCAGACTGGTTCATTCCTATTGATTTTATTTATGTTTTTAAATCTAAGCTATATTTTATTTTGCCTACTAGGGTTTTTGAGATTACCTACAACAAAGTGTTTGTAATGGCATATGTCCATAATTGTTCAATCAGAAATAGTTTTTTGTGTTGTAGTGTTCATGTATCTCTCCTTCATGTACAGAATCCGTTGAAGAAAGCTCTAGCCCACAAAGATGCTGGCAACAAGTTGTTCAAAGCAGGCAAATACCAGGAAGCTATTGAGTGCTACAACATGGCGATAGAAGTGTGCCCTACAGACAAAAAGCAAGATTTGGCAACTTTTTATCAAAACCGGGCTGCAGCATATGAACAGATGGTAATGTGAACATGCATGCATTATGTAGCCTACTTTTTAAGTACATATACTTACAACAGTTGTGGGTTAGTTTAATTCCTGTGGCTATCTTGAACCTGAGGCAAGTATGAAACACCTCTTGTGGTTCTTTGCTGTACAGTCTGTTCACCGCACGCCATCTCTTGTTCTTACATATGACTTCTTCCTTATCATCCTTTATAATATATTTTATATAAGAATTCTGTTTTTGACAAATATTGTAGAAGTAGTAACCTGTAAACAAACATGCCACGTATCCTTCCGCAGCCAAGGAGTTTCCACCTGTCAAAACATGTTTAGTCTGTAATGACGGATCTAGATGAGATGTTAAGCCTACCTACCTACATCACATCAAAATGTGTCACAAAGCTGCTCACACATAGATATTGAGAAATAATTGATTTTGCTGTGCAATTTCTTATCACTGCAAAGGATATTAGATGATTAAGATCTATAGTTTCTTCACTTGAAAAAGATATTTAAAAATTACAGCTTTCTTACCCAGCAAACAGAAGTAATACATCATAATTCTCAAAGAAAATTAGCTATATTATAAGTCTTAGTTTGATTTACGAGGGTAATATGTTCATCATATTACTACAGTTTTCCTGTAAAATCCATTAGTATGGTTACAATATATTTGAAACATTATCCGCATTAAAATTCAATACTGTATTACAAACACTGGGAATTTTATTATAATCGAAAGACTATATTTGTGTTTGTAACTCTCTCATCTGTTTCACTGAATGCACCTACAACTAGTAGTGTGGCTAGGTGTGTACTTAAAAGTACGACATAAAGTGTAGAGCATTGTTTAATATACCTTCTGCGAATTAGGTTTGACATCTTTAATAAAATGTTACTTGTTATTCTTATGAAGTAGCACTTTGGACGTTACAGCATATATATGTGAAATTTGTTAGTATTAGGAATTCTGGGAAATTTTTATACAGCATTGCATATTTTTATTCAAACGAATAAAGTATTTTGAGATTAAAAGTGACATTAGCTCATTAAACAGACGAGATCGGGCAGTTTACAGTTCGTACATGCAAGGAGGCTATTTGTAAATTAACTGCTGTGTTGAGTGCACCTGAATGACAATATATCACATCAACATGTTATGCACCTTTAGGGTGTAGCAGGGTTAAAAGAAGGCAAGGAGAAAGATGCACACTATAATAAAAAAAAAAAAAAAAAAAAAAAAAAAAAGCATGGACACTAAAATTCCAAAATCAATACAAATATATTGAAGCCCATCTATACATTATCACCAAGAACAACTACTTTGCAACTTGATTTGAAAAAATATAAATTGCATCTGTAAATTTCTGTTGCTTGCTACCAATCGGTGAACTAGGGGAAGGAGAGAACACACATGCACTGAAATAAACAGAAAAACAACAATAATATATCCTGATAAATCACCCAACCTGAATAAACACTTGTGAAATCCGATTAAAAAAGGTAAAATGACTCCCTAAGTAAAGCAAACACCATTACAACTTTGAAACTAAAAGTACGCCTGATGATTCACTGAAAAGTACATGGAATACTAATTTCAAGAATACCATTGGGAAGGAGCAAAAACCCTCATTACACTTAACCATGAGCATAAAGGCACGCCATTAAATATTCACTAAACTCCTTGGCTTTTCAAAATTCTTTTGGCAAATCGTAGTCCAGGAGACCATTCCTACAGCACGCCAAAAAAAGGAAGAATCCACCTCTTACAAACATTCCCATAAAAATACCATATTGAAAATTCACACAAGCAAAACAGTGAAGAAACACTTCCCTACAAAAATCCATATACACAAAAATTCCTATTTAAAAAAAAAAAAAAAAAAAAACCACCTACTAAAAGGGAAACTCTACCCCTGGCATAACAACAACTACGTTCATTGCAATACTTAACTTGTGTACTCGTATTACGCAAAACGCATCTGGCATGCTGAAGCCCCGAAGTACGAATTGGTGTAGACATGATCTATCGTCGGCCAGCCCGCGCAACTCGAAGAGGAACACTGCACACTTGCTCAGGCTGTGGACGAACATTTATATGCGAAAACGCGGCTCGGGAAGGTTAAGGAGACGGCGGGAATAGCGGAGAGGCGTATGGAAGGTGCCAGAGTATGCAAGGCTGAACTTGTTGCCAGGCACCTTGCACCTCTCTTCAGTATAGCTCAGCACTTAGAAGCGTTCAGACATGCGCCACCCCAAAGGGGAGGGGACGAAGAAATACAAAGTACCTTTTTCTGCAGCAAAAATATTGCCTCTTCAAATTGTAACCTCTCTTCAAACAAAATAACAGTTTATTAATCTTGGCTACCAAATACAGACGTGGCAAATAACCAAGCAGACTTGCTAACCAAGTTCATTAACGTCATGTAGTTCTGTAAACACATCAACCCCATAATGGCAGTATTTAATCGTACTCCAGAAAATTGTAATCATCACACATTTCACCAGTTGGCAGGACGAAAAATAAATTGTTCAGTCAGGACAGCCTTTGACACAACAGGAGTATTCACATAAAACTGCTTGAGTTTGATAATTGACACACGTCAGACTTGAAGCAGGGCTTCAAATATAAATATTATTTGCCGCAAAAATTATTCCATCGCAAAACAATGCATGGTTTTAATAAATAAATTACATTTCTTTTCGCTGTATTATTGAATTAGTAGGGGACACAAAACACAGAATGCTAAATGGTGGGCTGGTCTCAGAAAGGCTCGGTAATTACAGACTGAATTGAAATTATTAGCAAGCGGAATTGCTGCACACGGAAATATGTTACGCTAAAAATATATATAGAGCTCGCTGAAAATATAAATTTCTGGGAATTCATTAGTATATATATGTATTTCACACATGAAACACAAGTCATTTCATGAAAGTGTGGCTAGGGAAGCGAGCTGCATCATTTGCTATCAGATGATAGCACAGTTGCATACTCTGAAGTTGTATCAAGAAAGTTATTTATCATGTCCATTTGAAAGTAAATTTGTCATCTTGTATGAGCCCAAAATGACTCGGGTTTGAAACATATTGCTTCAAATTGATGTAGAAATATTTGCAAAATACTCTGACATATATGGAGCCTCATTAATTAGTATGAAGCATGTGTGTGGTGACTTTAGCAGCCAAGCAGTAGCTACAAACAAAATTAAACTATCCCATATGGTTTAAATTCCATTTCATTTGAAACACCTAAACATTATTCTATAACTAAGTTTAATTTGTTACTCTAATAACAGCTGTTTCGTAACAACATAAAATAAAATACATATACATTTTGTCAAAGAATTCTTTCCTGTCTGCATATTTCACCTGTGTCTTTTGTCCGAAGGCAAGGCTGTGAGAACAGCCATATGGAATTCTCTTTCAATCATTCACACATCAGCTGATACAGGATTTTGTATATTGAATGATGTTAATTTCATTTTTGAGTTGTTGCCACACTGGCAGTCAGTGTCAAATAAAGGAATTCTTATATGAAATAAACTATATGTCATTAGTGAATATCAAGCACTTTTAAAGTGACCTGAAAGTTCCTACCTCATTTTCTTTTTCTTTTCAGTAACTCCATAAATACTTTGTTCACAGTTAAACATCAATTCATTCCAGTTACTCGATTTACAGTTGACTATTTGTTTGTGTCCTTTCATAAGTCTGAGCCTTTATTTGGTATTTACAGTTAGCGGTCTTTAATGATTTTATAATGAATGAAGATTATTTGAAATTGGTTTTAATATACTGCCAATAATAGGTTCCTATTCATCCCTTATTTTTCTAGGACAGTCCTACCATTTTTGATAATATGTCAATCTGTTCCAAATTTATTCAGAATGGCGAACTTTTTAAGTATCCTGTATGAAAAAGAACTTTGTACTGTGGTTTTTATTTTATTTGTATATACAGTGTAACCTGATCAAGGAGAGGAGTCTGTAATGTAATGCTGCTGCTGGTTAACTTGTGACGTGTTGAGAGTTTACCAATTTCCATTATGATTCTGACATTTTTACAAACAATATTATTTGGTTAATAACATTAAAACCAAAATAACACAGAAATGCATGTTATTACACTGTATAACACTAAAATTTAAGCTAGGAAATTAAATAAAACTAAATTAGCATATGTACTCTATTCTGTCAATATAACTTTTAATTATTTCTCCTAACAAATTATATTCAGAAATTTTTTTTATATTATGAAACTGTCCAAAAGAAATATACATTGTCTAGAAACCTCAACAATTGTACCAAAAAATATTTTGATACCTAAAAAGGGATTAGTATAAGTCGTCGTTATTTTACATTAAATACGTATTCTAGATTATACACATGATTTGGTTAATAATTCTTTAAATACTATGAATTACAATTTTTATGTGAATATGTGTTTAAATACTCATTTTTGTTGACTATTGAGCATATATGAAAATAAAAACAACACAACTCTCAAATGTTTAAAATTTAACTGAGCTAAAAATTAAACCATATTATTTTGTCCCTGATCATTACTTGTGGCAATGTTTATCTTTCTCCCCCCCCCCCCCCGCCCTTTCCTCGCTATCCCGCACCATTACCTGTTGCGAGTCAAGTAGTGATTCTGTACATGTTGACATGGCTACTAGTATTTGTACACTGTTATAATTTGACCATATTATTTTTTATCCACATAATGCGAAAAAATATGTTCAGTGCAGTATAAATAACACAGTATTACTAGTGAATTGTCGTTAATCAGAAGTGTAAATGAAAATATTGAAATTATCTTTTATGCACTTTTAAATTCTTCAATTCACTTGGTGCTGTTCAGAGGTAATAAACCATGTAAAAAAAAAGCTGTTCAAAATAAGTTTTTAACAGCAATTTAACTAAAGTACAAAATCCAGAAGGAAATGGAAGAACAGCAATCACTGGCAGCATAGGAAAATAGTCACATACCATAGAGTAGTTGTAGTGGTTCTCTTGTACGGAAACTCTTGGGAGTTAGCAGCAAACACTAGCTCAGTTAAAGTTTGAGACTCTGACTCATTAAAAGGTTGTAAAGTTCGTTGATTAAAACCAGAAAGTAAATAAAGATGATTATTCTGTTCACTAGAAAGTTTATTGCAGTCTCTTCGAAACATTGGCAAACGAAACAATTGACAATTGCAGTAGTCCAAAGAAAAAGTTCGAGACAGAATGGCCGCCTTAAACAAAACTTCTCACTTTGAGACTTGATAATTACAAATACGAGAGAGAATTAATAAATGTCTCTCCCGGTGCCCTAACGACTCCTCGCACCGATGGTGAATAAATTTAGTAGATTAGAAAAATGTCCAAAATGAAAACAGAATGTTAAAGTCCCGGGCGCTTGTCGATGCGAGTGAAATGGTCACTTACCGAAAGTCATTCGATTGACAACTGTTGAATGCACTAAGACGATAAAGAAACTGTGACCACGATAAAGCCATGCTAACCCTATTTATGCATATAAATATTGCATCAAATAAACGTGGTCCAATTGTGGCTTTGCAAAGTGTGGTAAGGTCTAAAAATAGCCTCTGAACACTAACGTGGGTCGCAAAATCAAAGTATTATAATGTGCACGTGGGCTGTCACGTCGGCCTACTGTGACATCAGTACCCCGAATTTCATCAAATGGTGCAACACACTGACGTGACTCTCTCACTAACTCCTTGAAAAAGTTATACTGTTATCCTGTGATGTTTATACTACTGATACAATGACTCAAATAAAATAATAAATTTGGAAAAATGAACATATACAAAATACAAACAAATTCTTGTTGCCACAATCTTGTAAATATTAAATTAATTACTCCCCTTTATGCAGAAATATAACAAATAAAAATAATTCACTAATATATCCATTATAATATATTGCAATGCTACATTACCTCCTTCGATTTTGGGGGAGATTTTAAAAAACCTGTCCCAATTCGAAACCTACATGAATGTCGATTGTCTAATGCAGACTGTGATTCCATCTCTTGCCAGAAAAATTATTTGATTACATAGCTATACATTCATTTTGAAATAACTCCCTGCCTCCTGTTTATAAATGCACTTTCTCCTTCCTTCACAGTTACTCTCTTCACCTTAAGTGGAGATAAGGGTTGTCTAGGGGGATAGTTCATAGGTAGCTGAATGATAGAGGGAATTATAAAAATAAATATTTACTGAACAACAACTAATCACAATGAACAACAAGTAACAATTACAAGAACACAATGGGATGTCAATTCTTACAACTCTCAAGATTTTTACTTAGTACAGAATAGCAGACTACGTTATGACTCAATTACAATATGGTAACTCTGATAACCACGAAACTGCTTAATCCCTGTCCTTGCCAATAATATTAATTATTTCAAAAGGGGAAATGGGGACAATGTCTCGATACCAGAATTGGTCCCTACCGCTATGTGAATTATGCTCACCTTTTATCTTCTGCTTCAGTTGGCCTCAGAACCCCTCTGCCCAGGGGTAGGTAGGTGCTCTCCTCTTTAGCCTCGATCTCGCACACCCTCAATACTCATCGAAGTCTCGTGGTCAGCTGGGGGGAGGAGTGCCGGGCTCCAGGCCACTTATATAGCCGGGCGATCTAGGGTATGTTTGTAAAACAAACCCGCCCAGCTATATTCCATAGTGCGCTCTACCTAAGGTGGTGTAGCACCACCATATGACACTACAATATACAAAGTTCAAGTGACAATTACATGGTTGTTCATTCATATACAAAGTTAGTCACAATAAAAATACATTGTAACATGGTTATTCATTTATATACAAAGTTTGCATCACTGTAAAAATATTCCAATTCATTGAAATTTTGCTTCGTAATAAAATCCGTTACATTCATCATCACGCAAAGTAAGTTACAAAATTTTAGTATAAAATTCAAACTGCAAGTAAAGTACATTATATTACATTAGAATATCACACAAAGTAAATTAGTCAAAACATGTTTAAAAAAGATAATACACATCACATGTTCCTTTCAAAGACATTACAATATTACATTTACTTTCAGTTTTTGTTTCTATGGTTCATTAGTGGAAAAATTAATTTAGTTAATATGCAACATGACAAAAGAGGATACAAGGTCTGGTTGCAATACAAGAGAGCTACTGTCTTTCAGTTTAGAACAGTGCCAAATTTAACTCAAGTGACCATAAACCTGTCCCAAGACAATATATATATTATTGTTAATAATGCATGTTTTGATGGGTTTCGAAAATTAATCTACAAATTACTTTAATGCTTTTCAAAATCGAACTGCAATCTACATCCACACACAAGCAACGTTTCCTGAGAATGACCACACAATACCCTTAAAAAATATGGTTTTTTAAAACAAATTAACTTTGTTAATACACAAAACCTAATGTGCTCCTGATTCTAGCACAAAAACTAATTATAATACAAAAGCACTTTCAATTATAACAACATTAGAGAAAACACATTGCCATTCACAAAATTTTCCCTATACGAGATGCACATATACAGCTAATTTTAAAATTTCTATCCCACTAAACACCATTATTAGATTTCATAAACTAATACGTACATCTTATACAGTCTCCTACTGCATTATTAATTATCACTTTTCATGCATATCAACCCTAAATAAAGTTCAATGGCAGTCTCTCTCAGAATAGAAAACATCAAAATTATAAATTCATTTTGATAAATTTATTTACTCCACTTTAAAATGCTCCATATACAGTATTACTTTAAATTAAATGTTATGATGGCAAATAGTCATTACCAATTAAATTTTGATTATGGAAATACTTCAATAAACTAACTTTTTCAAATTTATCTGATTTAATTTCAACAAGATACTAGGTCAGATTACTGTATGTTTTTGGAATACAGTTACAAAAGCTAATACATTATAAAATTTCACATGAATAAACACCAGGTCTATTAGAATTTGGACAAATTCATAATATTTATTACATCGTTTAGTATGCTCTTACATGAGAATTACAATAAAATGTCATGTATTTAGTTTATACTTTCCCATGTTTACCATTTAATATATAATTAGGATAGTTTTTGCTCTTTTTTATACACTATAAATTAAACAACAGGTTAGATCATATTATATTCTACCACTTCATGTTGCTCTTAAACTCCAGGGTCGCAACGATGAGACAGGCCAGTTGGCATTGCGTACTTTGTATACATTGGTGCCCTACTACTGCTTTAACCTTCAAAAAGTTTTAAAAATGTGTGGATCTGCTATATTTACCAATGATGACAAATGGGCCACCTTCTTTAAACACTATTGGTTGGATGTTCTTATCCCACTTTTTTCATTGATTCTTGGCTTTCAACTCCAGCCTTTGTGAGGCTGCAGTCCTTATATTATTTACATTTACAACCTCACTTTTTGGAAAACTTATAAAATTTTGTAACATTTGAAACAAATACCCATCCTTGATCACAAATTTTTCCTTAATGAGATCTCTACAATTATTTGTTTCCAATTCCTGTACTACCTTTTGAAGCCGAGAATCCTCTGATAGCTCTGTTTTCAACTGTATTTCAATTTCCCGTTATCCTGTACCTACTTGCTTCATTTGTTCCCTCAAACACAGGATTTGAAACTCCTTAGGCTGAGCGGCCTGAATATCTGTCCTACCCCTTGAAAGAACATCTGCTACTACCTGTGTCTTGCCAGGGACATGGTCAATACTTAAATTGTATTCTTGTAAAGCTAAAATCTACCTTGTGTTCTTACCATGTAGCAGTTTGCAAGTATTCAGATGGCATAAGGCCTTATGATCTGTCAACACTGTTGTGTCCCTGCCATAGATATATGTACAAAATTTTGAACATGCAAATATGATACTAAGCAATTGCTTTTCTGTGACCGTATAATTTATTTCTGCAGTATTCAGTGCCCTACTTGCAGAATTAATAGGGACCTGTTCCCCTTGATTAGTAGCCTGAAATAACACAGCATCTACAGCCTCATCAGAAACATCACAAGCTATGAAAAATTTCATGTCTAACCTGGGATGATGTAGTATCATATCTTTTTCTAATTCTCTTTTCAGTGCATCTACAGCTTCTTTACGCTCAGCCTCCCATTCCCAAGCCTGTCCCGTTTGTAATAATTTTCTCAGAGGTGTATAAATATGACTGAAATTTTGAATATATTTCCTGAAATAGTTTAAATACCCTACCAGTCTCTCTAATTGTTTATGATTGAATGAATATGGGTAGTCTTTAATAGCTTCAACCTTACTGGGATCCACACGAATACCTTGAGCACTAACCAAATTACCTAGGAAACTTACCTCCTTTGTCAAGAACTCGTTGATTTTTAATGCTAGCAGTCATTTGAACCTGTCTCAGTTTTCTAAGTACTAACGGTATGATTTAGCAGTGTTCCTTAAAAGTTCTCGTAGCAAACATAATATCATCAACATAAATGCTAACTAACTCCAAAACTTCAGGCCCTAGAACTTCTTAGAGTCCTCTAATAAAATGACTAACAGAAACATTTAAACAAAAAGTAGTCTTTTGAAACAGTGTGTTTTTCCTTGAGGAGGAAAATCAGTGTAATATTTTGACTACTGCGCGCCAAAAGAATCTGCCAATATGAAGCTACCAAATCAATTTTTGACAAATATTTACATCTTTCAAATTTCTGTAATGATTCATCCATTGGTTCTGGTGATTCTCTATCTGGTACAATAATTTGATTTAGTTTCCTGGCATCCAAACATAACCTAACCACCCCCCCCCCCCCCGACTGGTCCCGCCTCTTACCCCTCAAACCTTCTTCACGTTCCTTCCTCCTATCGAGGGTTTCCAATAGGGTTACCACTTCCATAACAGATTTAGCTCTCATCCCTAATGTACAGTTTTGTATGTGCCGATTAAAATGATGAATGATATGAGAGACAAACCTTTCCTCTGTCATCTTATTATCCAAGTATTTTGACTGCAAGTACAATCTCTGCACATAATTTGCCATTGAACCCTCCTTATCCTCAAATTTGCCTGTAAATAAAAACTAGAAAGTCATCCTGCAAATGAATTCCCCAATATTTTTGTAGAAAAGCTGCCTCGGCTTCTGTGAAACTCATCCATTCTGACTCTTTCCACAGTGTCCATTGTGACACTCCTGCTTCTAACCTATTCACTAAAAGTTGTACCTGTTGTTGATCTGACTCCCCCAAGGAATTAAATATTATTTCGCATTTACATATGAACTGTATTGGATTTGGTCCCTTATTGTCCCCATAAAATTTAGGAAGTGCCCTTTCAAAAGCAGTTATCTTATCCCTAGCCAAAACAAATTTGCCCCCTTCGGCTACAGAGAATTCTCGCCTCTGCAGTTGATTAATTTACTCCTTACACTGTTGTTTACATTCCTTACTAATGTTTTTTACTTCCTCCCTAATGTTTTCCAATTGTTTGGCCTATTGCTGGACTTTCCTAGAAATTTTTTTCTACATTTTCTTCTAACATCTCTTGCACCTGCTGTATATGGATTTCATTCTGTTGTATCTCTCTTGTTTGTTCATTAACTTGTACCCACACCCTTTCTATTTCCTGAATGTTTCCTAAAAAAAATTTTCTCTTACGCAGAAACAATTTCCTTTACCTGTCGCTATGTTATCTGAAATTTATTTACATTTGTTTCTAAGTCCTTGTAATCTTGTGCTACAGTTTCTAATTTATTTTGACATTTGACAAGTTGGCTTTCATGCACTGAAATAGACTTTGACAATTCCACAATCCTGTCTTCATATTCTGTAACAGCCTTAGCGGTATCATTTTCTGTACTCTGCGCCTTATTTACGGTTACTTTTAAATGGTTATATTCAGTTAAATGTTTGTCAAATGTTTCACTAAAACCTCTGAATTTTCCTGTTAACTTCTGCAATTCATTTTTTTGCTCATTCCTAAATTCATGAAACTGACTTTGAAACTCATTTTTCAACTTGTTGTTTTGTTCTGTCACTACTTTTATGAACAAATCTATCTGCTCACTCAGTTCAGGCACCCCTGGTTTCTGAGTTTCCCCATTTGTACTACCAAGATCTGAACCTGAAGGGCTCACTACCACATTGGATACGTTAACTTCGGCTTCCTGAGTTGGACTATTATTATCAAAACCCAGAAAGTCCTCTTCTTCATCTACTCTGGCCTCCCCTGACTATCCATTATGACCTACTTAAATCTGTAACCTGCATTCTTGTATTACCGCACAATCTGCTTACAAAAAAAATGTACAATACATACACAAATAACTGTGATATTAGTAAAACCAAGAAAAACTTACATTAAAAGTTTACCATCTTGACTGTACCTGCAATTTCTTCGGTGAAGGAGTTTATATTTACCTCAATGCACTCCACTGTTGTTTGTTGACTGGATACTGCTGGCGGTATGGAAATTAATCGAAACTGTTGACTGGAAGATGTGGGTGGATTCTGTATTTGTCTGGAACACTTGTTGTTGCCATTACATTTACACAAGAACACGAAAGCTGAATGGATCCTGGTGCACCGGCGACTGCTGAACTCAGTCTGCTTGAATAATTATTGATGAGTGCTGCCGACAATCTTCACTTCTCAGGGTACGTGTAGAAGTTCACGCCCCACTTTGGGCGCCAATTGTAGTGGTTCTGCTGTACAAAAACTCGGAGTTCGCAGCAAACACTAGCTCGAACTAGCTCAGTTAAAGTTTGAGACTCTGACTTATTAAAAAGTTTTAAAGTTCGTTGATTAAAACCAGGAAGTAAATAAAATATTATATTATTCTGTTCACTAGAAAGTTTATTGCAGTCTCTTCAAAACATTGGCAAACAAAACAATTGACAATTGCAGTAGTCTAAAGAAAAAGTTCAAGAGACAGAATGGCCAAAACAAAACTCCTCACTTCGAGACTTGATAATTACGAAGACGGGAGAGAATTAACCCATTTCTCTCCCGGCGCCTTAACGACTCCTCGCACAGACGGAAAATAAATTTAGTAGATTAAAAAAATGTCCAAAATGAAAACAGAATGTTAAAGTCGCGGGCGCGTGTTCAATGTGAGTGAAATGGCCACTCTCCGAAAGTCATTCAACTGACAACTGTTGAATGCACTACGACGACGAAGAAACTGTGACCACGATAAAGCAGTGCTAACCCTATTTATGCTGCTTGAAATATTGCATAAAATTAACGTGGTCCAATAGTGGCTTTGCAAAGTGCAGTAAGGTCTAAAAATAGCCTGTGAACACTGACGTGGGTCTCAAAATCAAAATATTACAATGCTCACGCTGGCTGTCACGTCGGCCTACTGTGACATCAGTACACTGAGTTTCATCAAATGGTGCAACACACGGACGTGACTCTCTTACTAATTCCTTGAAAAAGTTGCACTCTTATCCTGTGATGTTTGTACTACTGATGCAATGACTCAAATAAAATAATAAATTTGGAAAAATAAACATGTACAAAATGTAAACAAATTCTTGTTGCCACAATCTTCTAAATATTAAATAATTACTCCCCTTTACACGGAAATATAACAAATAGAAATAATTCCCGAATATATACATTATAATATATTGTAACGCTACATAGTAAAAAACAGCACCTTGAAGTCCTTGGACTGAACAAAAGTCATTGTGAAAAAACTTTTCAGCACTGGCTTTAGTTGTTCTCAAACAAAAGCTAGGCAATAAGCAGCAGTTGTATTTCACCATTTGCAACAAATTAGATTGACGAAGATGTTGAGAAAACTTATATTAGTACGTATTAATCGATTCGTTCATCCAACCACTTGGAAAAAAAGTTAGTACATCTTATTGTGAGATATTATCATCCAGGGAGTCATGATAGTGCAATGTGTTAGTTAATTTATGCAGTGAAACTTCAAAATTTTTTCTTTGTGAGTTTGAATGAGTTATGAAAGTTAGGTGTCTCCAAAAGTTTATTGCTATAATAGCAGGCAATAAAAGAGTAGGAACATTGGTGTAAAGAAGGTTGAAGGAAAACATAATCTGTACTTCAGCATGCAAGAAAAGAGAGTGCTACAGATAGTTCACACGTTGATCTTCAGTTAATAATTAACAAGATTTTCCAGTATTTCCACATTTATCATGTAAAAGTTGGAGTATTATATACAGTAGAGTTGTGATTAACTGACCTAAACGGGCCAGCTCTATGTCAGATAAGCAAAAAGGTTGAACAATAAGACATAAAATACTGTACTAATATTTACTGACACATAATATATTATTACATCAATATATGTACATATTAGTACTACAGTACTGTATTTACTACACATACAATAAAATTGCAAGATAATTCTGTATGTTAATATGTATGTAATAGATTAAGTTTGTTTTTAAAAAAAATCTGGTGATATTTGTTTGCTTGCCTGCTGAAGTAAGTCATCTCGCCGCCATGTCTCGTAGCTGCTGAAATAGCAGGATATCGGTGCTTGTCGAATTTCTTTATTGCTCCATCTACTTCAGTGATGAATTCTTTATTGCTCCATGTACCTCAGTACTGTTTCAAGGTGTTGAAATCCTTTGTTGTGGGTAATTTTAGTTTAGGTTCATTGTTGCTGTTTTAGTCTTCTTCTGCGTTATCATTGCAGTTGACGATATCTTCATCAGTCACTTCATACTGTTGATCTAGGGTAAACCATTCATTGAAATCTTCAGCTGTTGCACCGTCGCATCCAGGAATTTGTTTTAATGAAGGTAACTCATTTTCATTATCTTCTGAGGCAGAATTATTTGCCATGAGGTTTCTCGCCCAATAAAACATTCCACGATTTAGCAATTGTTCCTGCACCAACACTTTCCCAGGCTTGTGCAACAAAATAGGCTGTGTCTTTATGATTTATCTTGCACAATTTCTCAATCGTGATCTCTCTTTGGTAAATGGAGTCAACCAAAAATGACAAATGCTGCCTATGGTAGTTTATTTTTATGGTTTCCAGTACACCTTGGTCCAATGGCTGACAAATGGACATATCATTAAGAGGTAATAACATGTCTTGATTTCTTCATCTCTAAGTTTGTCTTCACTCGGATGAGTGGGGGTATTGTCCAATAACAAAATGGCTTTCCTTGGCAATTTTTTTCTTCGAAGAATTTTTCCACCTTTGGTACAAATTCACCAAAATCCAGTCCTTAAAAAATATCTGGGCTCATCCATGCATTCTTTTGGTTTGAATATTTTACTGGGAACACATTTTTATAAACTTGTTTGAAAGCTCTATGATTCTTTGATTTTCCAATCACTAGAAGTTTCATCTTAAGATTGGCAGTAGCATTACTACAAGCATGAATTGTGTCACATTCCTTACTACATTTATGACCAGGGGTTGCTGTTTCTTCTAGGGATGGGTCAATACAACATTTTCTAGATACTCAATACGAGTTTCGATACAAAAACATTCTCATGATACTCAGTACTGATACTTTTCTCGATACCAGATTAAAATCTTCATGCACATAAAATAACTTGGCCAAGAAAGTTGCTCATTTTACTACTGTCGTTGACACACACTGAAACTATATAAAAATCCACATTACACTGGAAACAAATGGTGGACGGCCTGTGACCCATACGTCTTTAACCAGTGGTATACCAACAGTCTCCTTTAATTGTATACAATCATGTTTCCACAGTAAATGCTGTAATTAAACTTTGAGGAAAATGATAGCTCAGTACACACTAATTTTGCAATTTTGCAGTTATTTTATTTTGCGAATTCAAGGAAATCACTGTAACTTTAAATAAATATTGTAATTATCTGATACACGGCCATGGCCTAGCCCGCAGAATATACGGGCTAAGCCACGACAGGTGTATCAGATAATTATGGTTATAATTTTTTGTGAATATTTAATAATGAAGTGACCTCATAGCCTGCAGGCTAGGCCATGATGGGTGTATCAGATAATTATGGTATTTATTTTTGTGAGTATTTAACAATGCAGTTGCATCAGATAATTATGGTATGTGTGGGATGTACATTAACTACTCAATTTGCTCGCTAGCGCCTATCGGCACTTGCTCGCAACTCTCTACCTGCTTTTATTGTACCTGAAATATATATCATAAAAGTTATTAATGGGATAAAAATTAATTTAAAGAAAAGTTTAGGTGCAGCATATAATTGTGGTGTGTATTGAATGTACAACTCCTCTTCAAGTTGCTCGCTCGCTCCTATCAGCGCTCGCTCGCAACTCTCAACCCATTTTTATAATACCTCAATTATGAACCACAAAAATAAATGTTGTCAGAGCTCACAATTGTGGTATGTATGGTTTGCCTAAAAACACCTCAAGGTGCTCACAGCTGTGTGAATATTATACTATGAGTAAAATATGGTATATTATGGTACACTTGTACTTTTAAAATTTAATAACTTGTAAACTGTTCGTCCAATCTCGACCTGGAATTGTTTTGGAATGCTTGCTGCCAGCCAAGATAATTATGGTACACATTTAAAGGTTGCTGTTAATATTTTGCGAACCGTTGGACCTAGTTCAAATTTTATGGGTACGTTGGAATGCCCGAAGAACACAGATTAAATTATGATGTGTGTCCTTTGGGCATTCCAACGTACCCATAAAATTTGAACTAGGTCCAACGGTTCGCAAAATATTAACAGCAACCTTTAAATGTTAAATTATGTTACGCTTTTTGAAACTATGTATGCATTCCGATAGTTATGGTATGCTCGTACTATAATTATGGCATGAGAAAATGTGTGTTAAATTCAATACTTTTCGATATTCTCATGCGATACTCGATACTATAAAGTAGCGAGGTATTGCAGTATCTAGGATCCCATCCCTCGTTTCTTCTTTAGCTGCAAGGGTTTTGCTTGAAAGAAGCTTATAATTAATGCAGTTTTGTCGCAATTAAATATTTTATCACCTGTCAATCCTTCTGTAACTTTTACTTTAAGAATTCTAAATTGTTACAATCAGCAGATAGTTTCTCACCACAAATATTAAGCTGGTGAACTCCGTTCCTCTTCTTCCACCAATCGAGTTATCCAACACTCGCTATGAAATTAGCGTCTCCTTCCTTAAATTCTTCACGCAACTGCAATGCCTTTCACTGAAACATTGTTCCAGATATTGGCACACCATCACCTCTTTTTTGCACTAACCAAAGATATAACATTTCACTAACATTTTTTTTTGTATTCATGCTTTTTCATCATTTTTTTTTCTTGGAAAGTTTTGTCAGTCACTCTTTCAGAACACCATTTCTCAATTTGCACTCTGTTCCTTTTCTAGTCACCAACAATAACATGCCCAACACCACAGTCTTGTGCCACTTTTAATAATGTTTCACCTTTGCCTATTCTTTTTGAATTCTTTAGTTTCTCCTTCATTGCCACAGCAACGTTTTTCCTTTTCAAAGTCATCACTACAGTCATTGTACGACACAATTTAGGATAAACGAAATGACGTAACTAGTTAAGATAGAGAAACTAATTGATTGGTACGCAGTCACTATTGACATTGATGGGTAGTTTATAAGTTAGGCCTGATGACTCATGTTGAAAAGTGCATCCTGTGACTCAGCGGTCATGCGCTTACGGTAGTATGTATAGTCATGAGACACTCAAAAATTGTACTTTTCAATTAATTGCATACATTTTTAATTTAAATTTTTTAATCAAGAATGGTGTCTGATAATTTAAAATATTGGAAAAAAAGTCTAATAATCACTAATACTGTATGTACTTATTATATATTTACTTTTTTACTAGGTACCTATAGAAAATGAAATTTAACATTTAAACTCAGATTTTTTTTTTGATAAGTGGTAAATGAGAACACTTTATTTTACTCCAATAAATTACAGTATAGGCTGTTCACTGTAAAGTGAGCATAATTGAGGCTCTAGTTACTTTTTTTCCTATCAGCTATTTTTTATCCATCCGCCGTTTTTTTTTTAATAAATTGATGCATGACATCTTTCCAACAAAGTATTTACGACTTCTCATCAGTGAGCAAGCCTTGCTGCCTGATTCCAACTGAATTTTTATTGTTACCATGCATCATGGCTCAAGAATGGACTTTCCAGCCCGAGATTGTATTATTCACTGGCCGCCGAGACTATGCATCCAAGGCACAGAATACCACTGCATACTGCCAGATGGCTCCACGAGTACAATTTGTCACATCTCAATTCTCCAAGCTGGCCGGTGACGTCACACCTTAAAGAATCTATGTTACAGTTACCCTCTCTCCAGCGCTGCCCCTATCCTGCTAACTGAAGGGAAAGGCCCAGCCAAGTACACAGGGTGTCTACTGACTGGGAAAACCAGGAAAAATTAGAATTGTACAGGGATTCCACTGCCCGGGAAAATTATGGGAATTGCACAGGATTTTAGTCAGATGTCCGGGAATTTGTTTCCCTTCCTCCTCTCCAAAAGTCTCTAATGTGGTCATGAAAGCCAAAATGCATGGTGGCGAAGCAGCCATGCTCGTGAATCTTTTGATTAGTGCAACAACTGATGTTTTACTGCTAACGTTGACAGCACCTGTCGCTCACTACTGATAACGCACAGCAAAATACGTGCGTGTCGCTCAGACGAATGGACTTGCCCAATCTCAACTGTGGCCGCTTGCTGCGGGTTGTCATGCCAGTCGGCATGCAACGGTGTTTCGTAATGTACAGTACAGTGACTGTTAAAATGTGTTCATCTGGTAGCTACGTTCGTAATCTGTTAACACATGGTAAACTGACAATAATATTTGTGTAACACGGCTTGCACTACATTATGTTCATTCTAAAGTATAAATGCCTATAAACATTTAAGTAAAACCTCGATAATTTGAAATGAAATGCTAGGAGCCAAAAATTTTTACTTCATATCAATATAATGTTAAGTTTTAAAATTTTTTTTTTTGAGTTGGAACAGGTATTTTTCTCAGAAAACAGTGGTGGCATTGCACATTTTAAATATTAGTATATGCAGTATTTATCCACGTGCCTCTTGCAATTTTTTTTCTCAAAAGTAAGGCCTCTAGAAAAGTGCTCTATGCACAAGTCACCAAAACTGGTGTGCAGTCTTTCCGTCTGTAACCTGCCTCTATGGCTTCCAGTGGCAACTGTAATTTTTTGGCGTAATAGTAAAGACACACAGCCTCTACGACTTTAAAAACACCGGTTTTTTACCATTCCCAGTTTCAAAAAACTGATATTGAAATAACTTAAATCTCCGGACATGAAAAGTTTCATAAATGCCAATCTAAATTTATAATATAAAAATAAATTGAGTAGGCTAGTTTTAAAATAAAATTTATTTCATAGAAACTTAGCACAAAATGGTGCTAATGGGTAAAAATAATAATAATACGATGTAGACTAAAGGTATGGAGGTAAAACAAGAAAATTTCCGCCACGAGTTTTCCCTGTCTTACAAACATACTGAAAATAATCCCCAGGCAAGGCCGTCTTCCTCCCCCCCACCTTTTTTTTTTTTACCTTGGTTTGGCAGCTGTCAAAACCTTTTCCTCTTCCCCCATTTTGGCATTTCCTTTACTTTTCCAGGCTATTGTTTGTCAATCGACTATGGGAGTAAGACCATAGCATTCCAAGCCTGCACAAAAAAAAAGGCAGCTTGGCAACTACTTGCGCGGAACTACTACACACAGTATCCCTATAGGCAGTGGTAGTTATACCGTTTCTCTGATGCCGTTTCGAGTGTTAGATACCTGTCCAGATGTTACCAAGTCCTGTTATTCAACACAAAACCACTCATACGAAATGTCTTCCAGGTCAAAATATTTAGCTCAGTGATTTTTCTTTAAACCCATGTCCTGGACATTATGACAAGAACTTCTGTACCTCTCATTCTTCCACGTCTCTCGTAAACAAGGTTGAGTAAAAAAAATGATAAACTAGGCAGAAACGGCAGCATGACTGCATGAGAGTTTGTATACGGAAAAGAGCCGGTCGGTCCTTAGGGAGGGGGGGGGCAGCTCTGGTTACGTGCTGCCACCTGCCGACAAGCGTACAAGGTGGTAGTGTGTGTGTGTCGCCGCATACGACCAACTGGTGTGCCTACATAAAGAGACAGTTTACTATGCTTGTTTTGTTATATAACAGGAATATAATTACTACCACATTAATAAATTATCAGAATTTTACATACAATGTGTTGTTATAAATGTTTAACAAACCGATAGCATCTGAGCTGAAACCAAAGAAATCCTAAATTACTTAATGACAAAATTATCAGCTCGAACTCGGTCTTAGTATATAGTTTCAACACTTGTTCAATTCAGAATATTTGAAATACTTGCCAACTCTTGATTATTCACCCATATTTACTATAATACAGCTACCATTTCTTTTCAGCATTGCACTTTGCAGTGCTAAGAATTTTGCATACCTGTGTCTTGCTTGGCTGTGTAAAATGTACACTAGTATGAGAACTTGAAACAACGTGCATTTTTACAACTATATGCAGTACAGAATTATTAACATTTTCTCTCCCCTTACTAAAAAAATTGAATTTTATTAATAAAACATAATTTGTAAGACAGGAAAGCTTTTGATTTCACAAACGTGCAATTGATTAAATAAACTTTATTCTACCAGTATTGACTTATTAATTACCGGTAGTAAAAAAATCCATCCCATCTATTAATATTAATGTCTCTGACTGCATTAGATGTTTGCAGTGGAAAAGGCAGACCATAAGTTTATTTTATGTGCAACATGTTAATATTTGCAAACACAGGTACATAATGATTAAATTTATATATTTGTTTTAAGCATTACATTATCCATCTGTGTATTTGAGTGAACTGGATTTGAAGTAATAAGGGAATGCATGTTATTTTTTATAATGTTTGTTTTGTACTTTTCTGTGAGCATCATTAAGGGTACTTGGAAGCTGCAGATGTACATGGATTTTTTTATTGCTGTACAGGAATGTACGGGAATTCTGTGAGCCAACTTGGCTAGGCACCATGGTACATATAGCAGGCCACTGCCACACACGCTAGTCTATCTTGGGACTTCACCGCATTCTTGCCGAAGGAACCACCTCTCCTTGGTCTCCACCGCGACTCATCGCCAGAGCCATCCTCATCGCATTTGTGCCAAAGATACACCTCTCGCCAACGTCCTCTATACACTGAGACACAGCAACCCCTTCTGGGCAATACATGCATAGGAAGTAGTACCAGTTAGTTATTTTCATAGCACTCATCTACTCTGCCATTGTTAGCCTAGGACCAGGTCGCCTCTACCTGGCTCAGCATAGGTTAAGCTTCCCTAAGCTCTTGCCAATGTTAGCAGGTAGTGCGACACCACTCTGTTTACTTCCCGTCAAAAAGAATAAACAAACATTTTACCAACTCGGGGGTATCCTTTCCCGTTGCTGTAATACCTCTCCTAGTGGACCTCGCGCCGTTCAAGGGGATGTAGGTGACAGGGAGATTACTCATACAAGCCAAACACAACCTTTAAGTACCCACAGGCACATTGGATGGCCACCCTTTTTGTACTCCGTGGAGTACAGAACGGTAGAGCCCCGACAATAGGTACTCAGTCTCTTGAGGTTAGTTTGCCTGCTCAGTAGCATACTCTCGCTACCATGTTTCGACACTGGAGTTAGTGTTCTCTGTGTCTGGGGAGACTATTCCCTCCTGAGACACTCACCCATGTGCAGAGACTGTCAACGGCGAGGCCTAACTCTCAGTGTTCACCACGTTTCGACGCTGAGTGCAGAGATAGGGTGTCCCCTTGTGTCGGCAGATGCTACTACATGTGGCAGAACACCAGTAGGTGGATACATCACCTCCAGTCACTTCACGGATGTGAGAGTGTTATTTAGATCTTATGCCTACTTCCATCGGAGTGGTATCTGAGAGGTCAGACAGGTAGGTGCTAACTACCTCTGAGTGCTTGCAAGAGCGTACTCCCCTCCTCATCTCTGCGATTGCACAGCTCTCTCCTAAGGATCAAGCCCAGGCATTGCGCCGACTACAGATTCAAATGTTGTGTCAGCCAACAAACACAACATTTGAGCCATTACCTATAAATCAGCCTAGTTCACACATGCCAGCAGGAGTTGACCCAGTTTAAGCAGCCGTCTCAGGTTAGGCGTCACCCAGGTATACCATTGCGAGCCAACCCTCTGAAGCGCAAGGTCACTCTTACAGAGCCCAACTTTGTGCCCTGCCGCAAAGCTACCAGGTCAGTCCTCTGCACCGGACATGCACCAATACCATGTAGAGACTAAATTAAATCCGAACCTCCCGCCAAAGTGTGCGCGTGACCTAGCACCTGAACAATAACTCCCTCTTGCCGTAGTGCCGTTCCCTATTGTCCTACGGGCGTCATGCATCAAAATATTGCCATGTAAGTAATTAATATATTGTATATATTTCACTGGACTCAAAAATTAATGTCTAAGGCTACAGTAAAATATATTTATTGAATATTTTTCCCAATGAGATAGCTTTAAAAGTGCTCACTTAACTGTGAATAGCCTATAACCAACGTTCACCTCTAAAACTCATGATAAATTTTTTTTTTATTATTATTTTCTGAAATTTTAGTTGTTTACTCTAGTTATCTTCCTCTATAACAGTGGCATAATTAAGTCTTTAAAATAATTTCATTGTTTTTGAGTTTACTATTAAGTAATTGTAAATAATTTTCTCTGATTTCAAAGAAATATAGTAAGAAAATAAAGGAAAGGAAGAAAAAAAATTAGGTGCTGTTGTCCACTTTTATACAGTGACCAGTTATGTACTCCAGCTAAAGAAATTATATAAGAAAATTTTTATCATCTGCACTCTTTTGTATAGGCTACGTGGTGTATCAGAGGTATACATGTCATTGCTGGTACTTTGGGCACTGATCTATGCAACAACTGTGGTCACGTTAACGCAACAGTGCTATATAACGGTGAAATACATCACATCCAGCAGGTACACTATGTAACACTGAATGTAAACAGTTTTGGCTAAATAAGCTAACTATGAAAGCAAAATTTACTGCACGAGGTTCTTAAGTGTAGTCCTATGTTAACAGTTCTAATTTAAATTACAGACTGCTGTATGTTTTAACTAAAACTTTTTGAATACTGCAAGTTGACTCAAGTATTCATGCTGGCGACATAAATATAAATTGTTTGAGAGACGTATTTTTTATTTTGATTGAAGTATTACATGTTAATTATAATTATACTTTTATTAAAGTGTTGAGGTTTTAATCATTTAAAAAATATGTGTCTCGTGCTTTGGGAAATTACTTAACACGTATTTATGTTTGTCTTGTTAAGTTCTATTGCGTACAGTGTTTGATGTGTCACATAACTGGATTGTTAGTGGATTATTTTCTCCCATTAATCTCATGGTGGAGGTTTTTGATCTCATCTACATTCAAAATTATCCAGGCCAATGACCGACCATAACACTATGATAATACACTACGGTGGTAACTCAAATGTGACACAACCAAATATGCAGCTAACTGACCACACACACTCGCACATCATACAACTTTTGTAGATGGAGTTGTCAACCTACATATTTAAAAAAAATCTACAGAGTTACTACCAGTGTTGTCAACTAGTCTGTAGGTACAATAATACAGACCTTCAAAAATTATTCCCTTTTAATGGTATTTGTAAAAAAAAATATTGTGGTGAAACATTTTACATTAAACACATCAGTTATATTAGAAAATCATAATACAAACACAATATAGGTAAAGTTTTTAAATCAGAAAAATTATATCTTTAGCATGATAATAACAATTTATTACAACCGACTTGAAATTTAATTTAATAGACTTTTCTTTGTGCCGTCTAGTCTCGTGCCAAGCCATTTTTGGCACATAAGTGAGTGGGAAGGGTGGGAGCATGTAATTTTAGACAAATTCAAGTATTAAGGTGGATTTACACTGTTGTATGCAGAGATTAGAGAAGTTACAGATGGAACATTAGCAGGCCGGAGCAAGGCCAAGCGGACATTGTTTATTCAGGTCACAATATGGCGGCATTTGTTTTTAATGCAATCAGCTGTTTCTCTGTTGACAACCTTAAATTATGTATTGAATAGCTTTTAGCAGGTTCGATGACTTTAATATCACCGCTACTATTATACTAGTACCTAATTCTGTAACTTGCCCCAAAACATACCGGCAATACATTCCTTATTGAAAATTACGTGTATATACAATAAGACTTGGCTAAGCCTAAATACCTACTACTGGAGATATTCACACTTGAAAACAAACTAAGAAAAATGTATTCTTGTAGAACCAATTTAAAAATTCATGAAATTTTATGTTAACAAGATAAACAAAATATATAATTAAAAGAGGTGGCTACCTTATTGCATACAACTTGTTCCCTTCAGGTTTAGAGCATTTTGGTGGTTTGGTTGAGTGATACGGACAAATTTAAAGTGGCAGTTTTGTTACAACTGCAGTTTCCCATTAAAATTTTCAAGATTCCAGTAGCAGCAATGGAACGCCTGGCACATACACAATAGGCTCTACTATATGTACGTGGAGGTGAAATTTGCATGCAACTAACCAAGATGTACAAGGGTAGAAGGCTTAGGTAGCAATGTTCAATAAGACAACACTTTTTTGTATTAATCTATACAGACTGTTTTGTATTAGCCGTTATATCAAACCTTGAAGCAATAATGTTATACATGAGAGAATAACCACTACTTGCTATTTTTGGGAAAAGGAGGGGGAATGGGGAGATAAGGTATTTATGGTGTCTTACATGATTGATAAATTCATGTTTCAAATTTTTGCAAAATGACAAATCACGATTTCCAAAAATATTTTTAATTCATTTCAAATATACCACAACTTAAAAACATAATTAGGAATTAATAATCTTTCAATAAACCAAATTTGTACCAGAAGCCCGTATTGGGAATATTTTCACAAAATATTTTAGTTTCCACAAATACTCAAATCCAGTCAGATTTGTATAGAAATTTATAGCAGTAAACTACAATGTTAACAGTAAGTAAACAGTGTAAGAAGCCATGTCATTAAGATTTATCAGTATTAAATGTTTGTGCGTTCTTATTAATGTTGTCTGTGTTCATCTGATGGTCTAGTTACAGCATCTATGAAAAGCAATATTGGTCTCCTGTACTGTACAACGTGAATGTCACTTTGTCTTCACGGCTGCTTATTCTGCATGTTTGCTATTTTTATGAATGACCTTGCAAGTTACATACAGTTGAGGTTTGGAGGCCGACTTGAAAATGCAAAAACCAACCTTTTAAGAATGAATATATAAAGCATCGTATATAATTTATTTTTCAATTATTTGTCTTGAACATCTGTCTCCTTACCTGTCAATTGTAACACCAAACTATGATGACATGCATATTCAGACATTTCGCAGTATACTTTAGCATCTTCTATATTTGTATTGTCAGCATTTTCAAGTGACTGCAAAATGGAATATCAAATTTGACCTGGGCAGATAAAATTCAAAGTTTAAAATACTCAGCTGCAGTTTAATGTTCCCTTTCGAAATGGCAAAAACAGTTTGATGTTCACTATCCAAATTGCAAAAACTAAACATTCTGAGCTGTGGTTGAAATACTGCAACCCAGCAGGTGCTTGTGGTAATTCTGCACTATGGAGGCACGTCTGTCATGCTTGAAAGTTCACTGAATATCTGTAGGGCCTACTTATTAGGTAGTACTAGTAATAGGTTACTATTTAAGACATGACCTAGCACAAGATACACGTAACACCATATACTCGAGACACTGCAGACCCATGCGTCAACCAGGAAGCTGTACTTAATCTCTGGTGGTGATTGTGAAATGAAAACTAGATATAAAATCATAGAATTTGACTTCCACCTTATTGCCTGTTGTAGGAGGTCAAAACTACTCAATTGAAGGTGGTAACCAAATGTTTCATTTTGACAAACTGAAAAGAAATCAGTATTGATTCTAAATTTTATGTATGTGTGAAAGTGGTTTTAATACTCATGTTACTGCTACAGGCATACCTTTCTGCATGTAAGTGGCATTACCACCAGCTGGGATAGGCTAAAGGACAAAAATCACACTAAATAAATAAAAATGTTAGAGGGACATAAGTTTTATGCTTATACAGTAAATTTTTTGATTGGACTCCATATCACATGTCATGTGTAAATCATTAGTTAAATATAGCCAAGTGGTTAGCTTTGACCTCATTCGTAAATATGCATTCTAAAATTTCATCAGTTGAATTAGTAGAAGTTGGCAGGTATAATCCCAAGTTCTTGTGAAAACAAGCAGTATTTACCATTTCACTTTGTCTAAAGGCATTTAATTATGATGGTAGAGGGGTTTATTTAAACTGTGGGCAGTATCTAGCCTAAAATAAAACATTTATCACTTCAATAAATATGTTCCAATTCACTACTATTTGCACAATGCATAGAAATGCTGTAGGCCTATTAGATAACAGGGTGACGGAATACTGTATTTTGAGACAGTCTCATAAGATATTTCTTTCAACCAAATAGGCTAAGGAATTCCCCAATGTTATGTCACACCTTTTCCTTCCTTGAAGTTGTGATTATTCCAGTCAAAATATTATCAACAGAATAAAATACTGGTTCATGCTCATATTTGTGCCCTCACTGAACTATTTACAGTGTAGCTATAAAATATCCAGATTCCCACATACCTTTGAATTCTTTCATTAGAAATTCAGAAATATGTATGTAATGACGTGTAGATGTCACGCCTTGCAAATTATCTACATTGTATGAGAACCTTACTTAGCCTATAAGCAGACAAAGGCAGGACTTAATCATAAGCTTGTTGCTTATTGTCTTTGATGGCAGATGTCTGCTAACACATTTTTTCTGTGGACACAACAGTTTTTTAAAGGAAGTGGTTGGGTATGTGTGTCTATAGATATATAACATTATGGTAGATGTTACTTCATCAATATTGCACTGCAAAATGCCACAGTTGTAAGAACTATAAAATACTGTCTAGCCTGCTACAGTGTCAATAAATAGTAGATCCTAGGTCTATGAAATATTAAAAAATGCATGTAATCTTTATCTTGAATTTACATTGGTCAAAATAACAAGGTAACTTAATATAAAATAGGTATTGTATCTAATAACTACTTGCGTAATGTTCATTGTATATTTCTTCGATAAAGTACAAAAATACAACCATTTGATTTACATACATCACCCTAACAAATAAAACAGGCATTAAAAGAAATTCTAAAAGTACACAATACACACAGTTGTGATAGCATCAATGATAAATGGTAGGTCATACACTGTTAACAAAAATTTAATTGTGGTGGATTTCATCTAAACAACTTTTGATTGACAAGCATAACAAAATGTCAAAATAGCAACAAGTACGGTACTATCTTGCCACTAGCACACTGAAATTAACATTTACATTAAGTAATTTCACCAACAACAGTGAAAAAACCAAATCCAAAACTATTGCAAGAAAAATCCATCAAGTACAAAAAACAGAACTTCCGCACACTCACTATAACAAAATATTCAATTTAAATAAGTGAGATTACAAAGGCTATGTAATAAACCAAATATAAATTGTACTAAACAAAATGTTTAAATAAACTTAGGTTACACTGAAAAAAAATACAAGTAGGCCTACTCAAAAGTACATTAAAATAAAATTGTTTCAACTGTGTACACAAAAATGTCACTAGTCATACAGAAGAAACACATCACAGATTTTAAATCATCGCTTACTCGCAACATATGATTAGTATAACTTGAATGGGGAAACAATTCTCAAAAACAAATGTAACTTTCATTATATTTCTGTAAAAACAATTTTGAATAATTAGTCACTCAATAGTATTTGTACTTTCCCCTTATTTACACAATTTTTTCATTTGTCCCTAGATAAGAGTAAAATAGGTGTTCTATTGCATTACACTATTACCTAATGCTGTTCACACACACAAAAAACAAGGTTAATGTTTAAGAAAATATACATATTTTAATATATCGGCATACTACAGTTGGTACCTTTTAAAAAGAACAAGTTTGTTCCAAACTTGCCTTTTGCTTTCTGACCTGGCAACTGATTTTTTGTAAATATAATGTACACTAATCTGAAAATAATTTTCAGCTACTGCACGAATCAAATGAATACAGTTGTTCAAAGGTTCCTGATCATTTGAATGTTCATCCAGGTGAGCAAAAAGATGCCTTTTTAAAGTCATGTAGTGTTCTGATACAAAATACACAAGTCTGGACACTGTAAATTTCTTCAGTAGAAATTTCCCACCACTTTCTGCAAGTGCAGTTCGAATCACCTTTTCACATATTTTCATACCTCAACGACATTATGGGAAGGGTACAATAATCTATCCCTGTACTTTTGATAAATTAGTAAATCCAACAAATTTTCTAAATTTCCAGACATAGAGCTTGAAAAATTTTCACATTTTTTAACTTTACTCAGACGACGCACAACAAATCCAGAAATGTAAATAATTATATGATGTGCAAATTCTGTAATTTCTTGTGGATGAAACAAATACAAATGGTCTGTTTCCTGATTGATTATCATAAGCGCACTTGAGAGCTACCTAATGTGTAATAAATGAAACTTACGGTTTGACATATAATTGTCACGTTTATGAAACAGTTATTTTAAGGCTGACAATTTACACTTTTTTGCCTGTCAAATAAGGGAAACTTTTATTATACATGAAACATAACATTGTCACAACATATTGACAAATTTGTCATATTTGACATAATTGTCGTAATGTCACATTTGTCATGTTTTATGAAATAGGGCCCTGATGTGGGTGCCTGCTCACCCTCAGCACTTCCACACATAAAGGTATCACACTATCAAAATACCACCAGCCAGATAGTGCCTTTGTAAGTTTCATATTCATTTCCACATGGACACATTGTTGTATGTAACCTAAAACCTAAAAAAACTCCACAGTAGGGAGGAATGTGAATATCAGGTAAATTGCAGGGTAAAAATGTATAAAGTAATCGCATAAGAAGCCTGTGTTTTCACATTCCTTACTAGAACATAACCTCACAATTCAGTCTGCACACTTCTGGAATAAAGAAAATCTGAAGTACACCTGAATTTAAATAGCAAAAGCTATAAAATAGAGCCACTATCTACCTGCTGAAAATGTGGTGGATGTGCAGGAAATATTGTTGGGACAGCACTTTCTTGCAGTCGTACACAGCACAGAGATGTCATCTAGAAACAATCTTCAATGAAGTGACACGATCAATGAACACTTGCTTTGCTCCCTTTCTTGCATTCCTGTTGGTTCACCTATATACTACACAGGACGATATTTCTCTTCACTTTTACAAGTGAATATTGAAACTGAAGTCCTTTTCACTACAGCACATTACACATGTGAAAAACTTCTATTCTAGAAGTAATTAGGCATCACATGGTATTAGGAATGAAAACTGAAAATATGTTGTGTATCACATATTTACTGCTCCCAAGTGACACAAATGTTCTTAATAAACACTTAACACTTTTGCGTCAACCGCTATACAACTCTTATGGGAAAAAACAACGTTCTCCAGGTCACAATATGGCGGATGTCTACTTTCCCCTTCCGTCTCATGCCCTCAGACCCCTCGCCTAAAAGTACACATCATGTTCCATATGTACCTTCCTTTATCTGGTTGTATGTGTTGTAAACATCCTGAAGTTGTTAACAGGAACAGCTGAAGTGTTGAAAGGGTGTGAAAGTTGGCCATGATGCGACAACAGGAAGTGAAGAGAGTAGAAGTTGTCACGATTGAGGCTGAAAGGAGAAAATTACTAGTAGGACCAGTAACAAAATAATCTGTAATCTGTGTTAAGTTGTATGTATGTCCATAAGCAATATAAAGGTACAAACAAAACATGGCACATTCATGTGATGCGAACCTAAGCTTCATGTTTTATAGGTGATGAATGGCATGTGAGCAGTCAAATAATCACTGAGTCTTTCTAATTAAATTGCAGATCATAAGCTGTAGTCACCGTGCACGAGTCTGAAAATCATAGTGGTGGTGCCATGCTACGTCTTACTGTGTAACTAATTGCAGGATGCCACGGCTTGCCGTCACATTCATTGTTCAATAAACATGTCTGATATAGAATTGACATGCGAGTTCCTGCCAGTAAAAAGTCTTAATAGTAGTGAGAACAGTTCATTAAAAAGGAAAAATCTTTGTATTAGTGGTTATGTAAATAGTGTTAAAGAAATAAGGATGGACAATATTTCTTTAATAAAAGCAGAAGTGATTCTGCAAACTTCTGTTACTCTCCCACCTTACAAAGTGTTATGTAAGGTAAGTTTATGTCTCTCATACTTTATGGTAGTGCAATAATTTGCAATATGCTTTAATTTTTGCTATCTGTAAATGTCTTCTGTATCCCCCCCCCCCCCCCCTTGCCCGTCCGCTCACGCAGATTGGTGGTGAAAGAAATGTTATTGCTAGTGCATGCCCTTGCCCAGCAGGACTTGGTAAGTCTTGTAAACATGTAGCCGCTGTTATTACATAAACAAAGAAAAACATTACACAAACCTTGGGTAAACAAAGTTCCACAAGGGATGCAAAAGAAAAGTATTAAAGGGAAAGAGAATTAGTGATTTGTTTCGGAAGAAGGAACTACATGTTTCGGTTCCAGCATCTCCTTTAAATGTGGATGTGGTAATTGATATACCATGTTCCCTACGCCAGATGTTGGTTGCATAAAGCAGAAGTGAAGTAGAACATGACTGTAGAAAAGTAATTAAATATGATACAATCATTTGAGAATTCATTGCTACTGGATGAGTAAAAATGTAGCTATAGAATTCTTACAAAAACAGTGTGACTGTTTGACGGTGACGTCAGTTTCCAGACCACTCAGTGAAGGTTGTCATTTTATGAAAACAATGTTTATGTTAGTGATGAGAAGGCACTTGAAATTTCGTTAAGAACATGCGATCAAGCAGGATGTCCAGAATGGTTTAGTGAAAAGCGTATGGTATCCGTGTTTCGCGAACAGCAAGGCTCATTGAATTAAAGTTAGAAGATAAGATTTTGACACATTGGGGAGTTCCTTAATAGATTGTAATGATAAATGCCTGAAAGGTGTTGCTGCAAGAAACATGAAATACGGAAGGACATGGAATCTGAAGCCATAAAAGATTATTAAAGAACACATGATACTAAAGTTGTATGCTGTAGTTTTATAGTTCACAAGTTAAGCCATGGCTGTGTGGAAGTCCAGACGGAATTGTTGTTAATGAAGGGCGAACTAAAAGAGTCTTAGAAGTAGTGTCCAATTTCATGCAAGGATAAGTGCATAGTTGATGAAGCAGGTAATGTTAACAGATGTATTTGTATTTAGACGAAAATAAAAAATATTAAATTTAAGCTAAATCACATGCATTACACCCACTGCCAGATGCTGTAACTTCCGTACAGTCAATTATCACTCTGCCCTTGGGGTACTATATTTTAAATACTGCTGGCATTGTTTCCACAACACTATCTCTGCTATGCCAAAACGCACAATTAGCCATTGTAGATGCCAGTAAAATTAAAGTTGTGGTAAAAATGTATGATACTGTTGTACGATGAACCTTGAGCATAATTCTCTTAGCAGAATATGACAATCAAGTTTTCATTTTAATTTAAAATATAAACAAGCGATTTCCTTTGTCAATCTTACTGTACGTTTGAGTTTCAGTTGGTAAAAATTTTAAAAACAGATTGAAAGCCACAAATATCACTCCTGTTAAATTTCGTAGTTCTGTTTCATTTGTGATTGAAGAATATCCCTAGAAATGTAGTATTTAATTTAAAGTACTACTTGTCCCTGAGCTATTGTCGTAACGTTTTACATGTGACTTAAGTTCCGTATACAGTGGAATAGATGATTAAGTAGATAGTTCACACCCACTGATCGTGCAACAAAAAACTAAATCCGTAGGAATGGTTTCACTGACGTCTATATCACAATTTCGTGTTTCATAACGTCAACACTCGTTGAACATTAGTCTTCTACAAAACTTAAATTTCCATTATTCTTCCTTCATTTTGCATCTCTTTAAAACATTCCACAGCTTGAGATGTGGCTGTATTTTTTCTATAATTGTGTGGGGAAATACTGGGGACATGCTAGATTCTGGGTATGTCTTGACAGTCTGTTTCCAATAAAATTACTGCTCCATATTCTTGTGCGATGTTGGCTCTTAAGGTGATCCATCAGGACTGAAAATCAATTATTCGCTAATTACATATATGAATATATTCTAATAAATATTTATTTATGCTCACATAAATGTCATCATTGTTATTTTTTCACGGAATTTTGGCACTGAACTAGACAGCCTAATATGTAAGCTTATTATATCTACTTATGTTTACAATGTTAAATATACTTCGTTTGGACGAAATTTATAAAAAAAAAAAATTTTGTCACAAGAGTAAATTTAAAAAAAATGTGCATTGAAAGTCTTCCCTACATCCTACCTAAGTGTACAATACTTTTATAAGCCGTGTAGCGCTACTTACTTTCGTATGTGCATTGCCTGGATCCACAACTTACATTGCTCCTCTTACGTTTTCCATGTTGGAAATGAATAAAAAACTACATGGGTTTGTGTTTCCATAAGTATTCATGGAACCAACAGCATAGCAATTTGAGTTGCCTTTCTGCTGTCTTGAACCATCCATTCTACTAATCGTTTTGACATGATAGCTGGTACCATACAGTCTGTTTTCCTACTGTCCTGCAATTAGTTCCATGATCTCCGTCAGAGTAGTGCACACGATGCCTATAGGTTGTTTAGTGGTCATTTCAGCACTTTAGAGAGCCCTGCTTAAAATATACTTTTATCCTCATTATGTATCTTTCTGCCATATGTATAATTTGCATTGCTACAGCCCTGATGACTTAATTCATGCTTCAGTGATATGAGAACATTAAATTGGTAGGATCCTAAATGTGTTACTAATATTTCATTTTGTACTCTGTGTATAAAGCAGAAAAACGTAAACTTGATTTGCCATAAATTTTAACAGTACACTTGCAATATGTCATGGCTTGAAACTATTCATCTTCATTTGCTACCACCTTAACTGAGAGCCTGCATGCCAGTTTGTGTATGGTAGTATACATGCAGTTAAAGGGGTGAGATTTTTTTCAAAGGGTGATTTACCATGAAAAGCCTATAATGCTGAAAAAGTGATTGCATTAACTAGGAATTGTTGGTAAATACTTGTATGATTCACATCTTTTTCAATATTATCTGTTGGGTTTTTTTTTTTTTGTGGGAACTGTAGTCTTTACTAGGTAGTTGTTACGTTAGTTAATTAAGTCATTGAAATTGTACATTCCAGTATTTGTAGAGTCCTTAAATTTAAATGTAAAATATTTGTAACAACTGTAAATTTATTACTTTATCAATGTATTTCCAGAAAATGTATGACAAAGTGAAGGAAGACTGCACAAAAGCACTGGAACTAAATCCAAAATATGTGAAGGCTCTCCAGCGGCGTGCAAAAGCATGCGAGCTGACGAAGGACCTGCTACAGAGTCTGGAGGATATCACTGCAGCTTGTATCCTGGAGGGTTTCCAGAACCAGACGACCCTTCTTACAGCTGACAGAGTGCTGAAAGAGCTTGGTATGTCATACTTTTTCATGTGTATCTTAAGTGAAAAGCTTCCAGACACAATTCAAATGCATTTTTCCACTTGCTTGTTTCTTGTATTATTTTGTGGATTTAATATTGGGTCATGGCCCGTCTAATAGTCATATTGCTGCACTGGGGTCTCAGACGGCATGGAGAGGGATTTGTCGTCGAGCGTTGTTTAAGGGCACCACCCAGCTTGTTACTTATAAGGCCCCAGGCTGCAAAAATGGCGACGAGACTCGTGTGGTTACAGAGCCTATCCCCATGTGCAACATGGTCGGCGATGATAACCAAGATGATATATGGGTGCGTCTAGCTCACTTTGTTGTTACTAAGGCCACGAAAATGCCTCACAACTCACGCTGGAGAAAATGGTAGTGCCTACCCAGACATAAACACACTGAGGAACTTCATGCAAATGAAAAGAGGTAGAAACGACTTGAGCTTGCCATATGATGTTTACTGATTGCTTATCACATACAAACATGTGGTTAGACTACAGCTATCATCCGGACAATACAATTGCAAAGAAATAATTAGTTACAGAAACCTTTTTCAGCAGAATTATGATGGCATGTTTATAAACGCAAGGATAAACTACAACACGTTGATATAGCAGACCACGTGGTCAGAAATCACTAGACCAGTCCTGCCCAGAGTTGGCCACAGGCCATAAATTTTGTTAAAAATCTCCCCTGCCAAAAAAAAGTTGCTGCGAGGGGAGATCTAGGAGATGATCACGGGAGACAATAGAAATTGTTCTGATAAAAATATAAGATTAGAGTTGGTTGAGAGCGCCGATGAGGGAGGGGGTCAGCTCTTGTAAGCGTGCGGAGGCAGTAAATGCCTGCTTTGCCTTCTCACGAATTCCACTCCCAATGGGAGTAAGGCATTTGAATTCAACACACACTCACGTCTGTGAGGAGATGGTAAGGTTCGTATTGTTCTACTAAGTGTCAAACCACATGGAATGTCGGCTGACGTAACTGTCACCCTATCACAGTGCTCGGCGCCGAAACATAGGGAGCACTAGGAGTAAGGCCTGGTCATAGGCAGTCCTTGCACATGGGTGTATTTCCCAATTTCAGTCTTCCCAACTCAGGGAACATTCCTTCCGGCACCTAAACGCGTTGGAGAAGATGAGTACCGAATCTACAAGCTTTCCTATGTGACTGTGTACCTGGTAGGGCTCTATCGTTCTGCTTACAGTGGTATGCAGAAAGGCTGGCAGTCACTAGTGTATGTGGGTATGCTAGGAGTGTACTGGCTCGTCTGAGTAAATTCCTGGTAACCTGCAATCCCCTGCTTGGTATGAGGACACTGGGAGAGTTTCTGTGTCTACGGGAAAGAGGGTCCTTCTAAGTTAGGTAAAACAGTGTTCATTCCGTGTTACGGAAATGAACATGTGGTGTCGCACTCCCTCTTAACACTTAACAAGAGCTGCAGAAAACTCTACAGCTACGTTAGTCAAGTAGAGGGGACCTGATCGTAAGCTACAAGGGGAAGGGATAAATGAGTGCTGTGGGGACAACTGAGACTTACCTGACACCCTATGCAATTGTTGCCCAGCTGTGGCTGCAGCGTCTGTGTGTGTAGACTACGTGATGGTAAATAATGATGAATATTTCTGGTGATAGAGACCAAGGATAGGAGTTTTCCTTCGGCACAAATCCGGTGAAGGAAGGGTAGATACAGCGAGAAGCTGGGGGGAGTTAAGTTAGCTGGAGCAATGCAGGCTGGTCAGTGTATCTATGCTGTGGAAGACTGAAGAAATCCTGAGTGAGTGCCTTGTCCCTCTATTTATAATCTGCTGATCACTTCCTATTCTCTCATTGGCTGGTGAACTTGTGGACAAGGGGTGGCCGCTTGAAGAGGGGGTTCGGCGACAGTGTAGCTGCTTGGAGGCTGTGACATCACAGATCGGCTTGAAAACGAAAGGCGGCGAAGCGGTACTGGTGTAGCCATCTGGCAGTGTGTAGTGGAACTCAGTGCCTTGTTGCATAGTCTCGGTGGGCCGGTGAATAATAAAAGTTGCTGGCTTGAACATCCATTCTTGCCACGATGGACAGTAAAATCTTGAAGTTTCGTGGCGTTCAACAATATAAACTCCGTTGTAATCAGTCGCACGGCTATGCTTACTGATGAGCTGAAGTTGGTAGAATCTCATTGTTGCAAAAATGTCATGCGTCATAATAATTTGATAGTTACAGTTATAATAAAGAAAGATATCTGTTATAAATATAAAAGTTGTTTTCTGATCAGTTTTGCAGCAAGTTGTGTGTGTTAATTTTGTTACTGTTGAACATTTTTGTTTTAGGCAGGAAACATGCCAAGGAAGCAATGGCAAAACGTGTTCCTATAATGCCTTCAAAACACTTCATTAAGACGTATTTCTCATCGTTTGTTGAGGATCCATTTACCAAGAGTTTAAAAAATGGCAAAGAGAGTGACTCTGCGGAAGCAGATTTGAGGTATATGTTCTCTTATGCAAATTTCACATTCATCAAAAATTATTCAGCCATATAGAAAAATTTTCCACCTCCCGTTTGTCATAACCGTGTAGATCACTTTTTGATGCATTTTTCTCTAACTGCTTCTTATGCTCTAAATCTTTAATTTTTAATGTGTTTACTTCAGAGATGAAAAATGAGGTAAGATTGACATTTGTCTTCTGCACATATTCTCAGCATTGGCTTCTGATGTGTCATAAGACCTTTATAAATTCACAAGTTCAAAAAATGCAAGCCATTTGTTTACATTTGGTTTATAACAAGCATGTCCTTTACCAAAAAAAGTGTGTAACTTGATATCATACAGTAAAACCTCCATTAACCGAAATCAACATGGGGGGGGGGGGGGGGGGGGGAATTTTGGATAATAATTAAATTATGATTATTGGACTAAAATGAAAGAAAAATACACACAGCTTATATACGTACTGTAAATACATGTGTGGATTTATTTGACTTATTATAAAATATTATTTTAGACAAAAAAATTTACAAAAATGCTAAGGTACTGTAATTACGTACAAACATTGCAGAAATGAAAATTACTTTTAGTAACAATCACTTCTTAGAGAAAAACTGTAAAATTTTTGTTTGAACATTTTTTCGCTCCACTTTCTAGCCGTAATGTCCAACCATCTTTTCATCAAAAGAACATCTGACGGCTTGGTGTTGTTGCATTGCTTGACAAACTATAACACACCTGAAAAAAATCCACTTAGTAAATTCCGAATTTTGTCTAGTAGCAATAGTTTAGTTCATCTTGATTAAAAAAGATAATCTCTTATCTCTAGTGCATTGTTCGCATTGTCGGCTGTGACACGACTGTTCTCTGCTACATCGTCCCCATCATCTGTTTCACTTTTGCTGCTCTCCTCTTTTTGTAGAAGCATGTCTACAATGTCTTGTTCTGTGAAGTCAAGTTCTGATGTATCAGAAGTTATCTATTCGCTAATCTCACTTTATTCCATATTTTCAGATTCTGGAATGTTTTGTAAAAGAATGTGGAGATTTTCCTCTTCCTCGGCATCATCACTAAGAACAAGTTCATCAAATAATTTGTTCCAACATTTCTCTACAGTTTATGATTTTACTTTTTCCCAAGATTGAGTACACTAGTAAACCACATGTTTCATGTTTATGGTCTTTAACATTTCTGTAACACTTTTTGATTCATTTGAATGTTGCAGTATTGATCTTAGTAAAAATCCTCGGTAATTTTGTTTGAAACATTCGATAACTCCCTGTTCTAGAGGCTGAATCAAGCTTTTGACATTGGCTGGCAAAAATTTCACATTGATGTCACCATTCTTCAAGTTTTGAGGGTGTGTCTGTGCATGATCAGTAAGCAAAACTGCTTTCATTGGCAAATTTCTTGACTTCAAAAACTATTCAACACTGGGGACAAGCTCATTGTTAAACCATTCTGTGAACAAATCAGCAGACATCCAGACACTTTTCTGGGCTCGGTAATAGACAGGAAGTGCATTTCCTGAAATGTCGTTTAGAGCCCTATGCTTCTTTAATTTCCGTATGCACATTAGGCGCAGGCGACGAGTTCCGGCAGCATTACTGCATGCTAAAGCGGTTTTTCTTTGTTTGTCCTTTTTGGTTCTAGGTGCATTTTTTTCTTGAAGCAAGAGATTTGTTTGGTAACATTTTAAAATTTAATCCAGTTTCATCAGCATTATAGATTTGTTCTTTTATATATTTCTTTAAAAATTATCACATTCTGTTTTAAAAATATTTACAGCATTTGGGTCTGCAGACAATTTTTCACCAGAAACCTACACCAGCCTCGCCCATCATTTCGGAAAGCATCTTAGCCTTCTCCAGAATAAGTAGGCCTGATAAAGCTACTCTTTTTTCACGTTGTTGAGTAAACCATAAAAATACGGTTTCATTTACTTTTTCATGTTGTACTGACTTCATAGTTTTTTTGTTCATCATCTTTGAAGTGTGTTCTTCAAGTTTATTCTTCATTTTCACCCAGTCTAACACAGTAGAAATACCGACACCGTATTCTGCCGCTACAATTCGTAAAATCTCCCCATTTTTTATTCTTTCAACTGCCTGTAATTTTTCCTAATAACATTTCACTTCCATTTCATCGACAGTTCATTAGGTGTATGAAACAACACGAAGGCAAAAGCAAACTGCTGCTGTAATACCACAACACACAGTACCACAGACTGACAGTCTTCTGTAACACTGAGAAACACATCTGTAACGCAACACTACGCATGACAAACTGGTCAACATCCGGCTGAGTCACGAGACTTTTAGGTTGTTTGTGAACGCCACATACCACTGTGACTCATATCCCCCTGTCTCCGAGAAGGGTAGATGATGTGCGTAATGTCAACGACTTTGACATAACGCTTTCCCTCAAACTCTCAAAACAAAATTACTCATATGTATTTTTGGTTTTCAATAATCACACTACCATTTCGGTTAATCGTAACTTCGGTTAATGGAAGTTTTACGGTTGCATTATTGCTCAGTCTGAAGTATGTTAACATATTTAAGCAGTTATTTATATAAACGTAACACTAATTTTAGTGAAACCTTGTGGTATAGTTCGTTATAATCGAAAACCAGCTGTTCAGTTTTGCAGCACAAAGATGGTTACTGTACTGCTGATATACATGCTGTACCTTTTATTTCCTCTACAGTTTATTTGTTGTGAACCCCATTGTATAAGACAAAAATTGATGCGTGATGCTCGGTGACTGAAGGGAATGTCATTGTCAAGGAAGGTTTTATCGTGCCGGTCAGAAGCATGGGTGAGTTCAAGTTCCTGACCTTACTGCTGACTGATTGGGTCCGGCCGGTATATAATATTGAGCGCGTGGCCTGTCGGCATGGTACAAAGTCAGTTAACTGTTGTCACGGTCCGGCCAGCTGGGTGGCCCACTACCACAGGTTTACTTGAGTTGGTGGTGGCCTGGGGAGGCTGCTGACTCAAGAGTCTATGACTGCTGGTGGCTGCTGCTGTTGCCTGGGACATTGCCGGAGCTGCAGCTGCTGGAGTACGCATGGTTTAGCTGGTGCTGTGGTTACCCCGGAACCAGGGGTTTGCAGTGCCGATGGAGACATCTCACCTCGGCTAAATGCGGTGACAATGGGATGAGGTTTTCCTGGGGTCTTCGTTGGGGCTGTAAATAAGGATGGGGACGGAACTAGGAGGTGAGGCCTCTCCAGTTGGCGGGTGGCCTGAGCTTGTTATCGGGGGTTATTGATGCACAGTGCAGAATGAACGGGGGTGCAGTTCCCGTTAGCTTTGGCAGCAGTAGATGCCTTGCTCTCTTGCAACTTTATTCAACTCCTCTGGGTGTAAGGCACAGAAATAGAATAGGCACTAAGATCAGCCTCGCAAGAGGGAAGCAGGTAACGACAGTCCCTAGCTGTGTGTTCTGACACAGCAGAAGCTAAGCCAACACAGAGCAGTACCCGTTTATTCCAACCGGTGACACAGTGGCGCTGTGGTTGGAGAGGTTTACTCTGAGGCGTTTAACAAATGCCCGTAGGTGTGGGTCCAAAGATGGTCAGACCCCCAGGACAGTCGAGTACAGTTATGTAATATTTCCATAATTCTTTGATGGTTGGTTTGTCATCCCTGTCTTTTGCTGAAATAAGCTGGCAGAATGTACGCCAGAGATAGTAAGCTTTTAAAGTAGAAATAATCCCTTGATCCATGGGCTGCAACAACGAAGTTGTGTTTTTCTGTAAATCACAACTTTTTTGTTTTCAAACAAGTGATCTATTTCTGTTAGATGATCAGGTGCATTATCCAAAATTAATAAAGCTTTGCGGTCAAGATTAGGTGCCTTGTTGTATGCAGTTACTTCCAGTATGAAATAGTTGTGAAACCAGTCACTGAAAATAACCATTGTAATCCATCCATTGCAGTTAGCTTTCCATATCACAGGTAAATGAGTCTTGGTGAATCCTTTCAGTGCTCTTGGATTTTCTGAATGGTAAACTAAAAGTGGTTTTAATTTGTGGTCACCAGCTACATTGCTACCTACTTAAAGTGTAAAACTGTCTTTTGAAACTTTGAATCCAGGGGCTGCTTTTTCATATTTAGAAATATATATATTCTGTCGGGCATTTTTTTCCAATAAAGACCAGTTTCATTGACATTGTACACTAGTTGCAACTGTACCCTCCTACAATGATCTCTTCAAGTATAGCCAGGAAGTTTCAGCTGCATTTTCATCTGCATTAACTGCTCCACCTTTCTTTTTTATAGAATGTGAATTGTATCAGTCTATAAACTTTTCAGTGAAATTTGTGTCACTTTCTGTATATTTGTTCTTTTATTTACCAAAAAATAGTCAAACTTTTTAGCATATCACTGCTTAGTTGACACCTGTTTTGTAATGTCAGTGTTTTTTTTTTTTTTTTTTTTTGTGGTCCCATTCACTTAACAATCTTTCCATGTGATTCATATGTTCACTTCTGTTCTAGTATCTAACATAAAAAATATTTCCGCTACAACCAACTATATCCGATTTACACAAACTTTCAATAGAGTTCCTGTGTTTTACGTTTATTCTCACAGTTGATTCTCTTAAACCTAAAGCACAAACGTCTGCTCGCCTTATTAGTTATATTTTGGTTTCAAGAGATACAGTTTTAGGTTTTTCAATAGTATAACTAGAACACGTCCCAGTAGCATCTTGCTTCAAAGCCATTATGAAACCAAACTAGGTGCAGGTGGGGTGGTGGTTGTTTGTTTTTACAGCCAGAGACCAGGAAGAGGCATGCTATGTCTGGACAAGGGTGTACAAATAAAGAAATGCACTATGTTCGACCTTTGCACAGCCAGCATTTTTGTTTGGCATTTTCACATAAAATTTAAATTTACCTTTGTGTTATTTGAAACTTGGACAACAAAATTGTCATGCTGATTAAATTCACACAATTTGAAAACATGCTAAATGAGGGATTATTGTACAAACTTAAAGTAAGCTGGCTTATGTTATAGCAGAATATATCATGTTAAGAAATACTGCTCATATATACATTTATAATGTAAGTTGATTAGCTTTTTTATGATTAATAATTACTGCAGTGAAATTTTTCGTTGACTCTAATAAAATTAGCACTTTAACTATAATTGTAATAGAGGTGAGGTTGAGATGAGAGGTTTGTGATGCTCTTAACATTGAGGTATTTTAAGAGTCAATGAGGGTGGAGTGAGGTGAGTATGGAGCAGCGCTGGAATGCAAATGTGGGGGGAATGAGAAATCCCTGAGAACATTCCAACCAATGGCATTGTTCTGAACGATTTCCACTTGCGAAAATCCAGGAGTGACCTGGTCGGCATTGAACCCAGTTCACCTTGGTGGGAGACAAGCAGACTAACTGATAAGTTGTAATGAAAATACATTTACATGGTTGCCAGACTTATTAAGAAAATCTTTGAACATAACTGTATCCATCATGCTACATATAAATTAGGCTTAAGTGAGCCATTGCAATAATCTAGCTTACTCTTTTATCAGTACATTAAATTTTGTTGCAAAACACTCAGCCTTCCTACTCAACACTATCCAGATTTTCATGTCCTCGTGAAAGAAACTGGTAAAAATTATGATATTGCTCCTTGATGAATTTGGAGTTACGTAATTGCAACAAATCAATCAGTGTTTGTGTATGGATTGTGAGAGGGCCATGATACACGGGTAATTTCAGGAATGTTAGAGATTTCCTGTGTGTTGCAAAGCTCTTCATTATCATCATACTTGAAATTAATGTGTGTTAATTTTTTTACGTTACTGAAAGTGGACTACCTTAAGCCATTGCACATTGTTTGTCACTGTCCGCTCGTATTTTTTAACCATAACTTTTGCATGTTCGTAAAATTCAGGAAATCATCCTGATCCATCTCAACTACTTCATAGTCTTTTCTTTGATGCCAATTGAACACTAATGAACCAAACTGACGGATCATAAATGTTGACATTTCTTGATGCTTTTTCAATGCTAGCATGAATAGTCAACACTCCATTTGTGAATGTCCAGGGTCAAAATATTAATGAATGATCAATTGTTGATATGTTTAAGGTCTTCATAGCGTTAAGAAGCATGGTGCACATGTTTGCGTTCTTATTCAGTCCACAAGTATCTGAAAATAAAATAACTTGCTTCTATCTGCAATGTTGTATTCTGTTAGGTTGTATACAGCAAGTCTGCATTTGTAGAAGAGTGCGTTTAAATTGTTATATGGACAGTACCTAACAGCTTATAGGTCAAATTTATCAAGTGACAGTTCCTTTTTTTGGCAAGATCTTCCATCTAGTTTTTTTAAATTGTACGCAGATTCTTTGTTTTTTTAATGTATATTGTTTCTATCGTGTCGTTCCTCCTGTTTTTCAGGCACCAGATTTCTGAAGTAAAAACAGTTATCACATTCACCTTTTCTTGGAATATAGAATGAGAAATTGAGCTTGTGTTGAATACATGCCTATACAGCCAAAGTTTTTTCAGTTTTAACTTTTGGTGAGGTAGCTTCACATTCTGCTACATACAAGCTGTACATTTTGTCTAGATCTGGAAGCAAGATGCCATTTTCACATGTCTCTGGGAATATAGTAGTGTGATGACACAATAGGAAATGAGTTTGTGATTTATGATTCTTTCGCATTTTTAAATTGTTTAAGTCCTGGAGGATGATTTCTTCCATCACGTCTGACCATTTTGTTGCTGTCTCGTTTCCTATCCTAATATAACCAAAGTCAGCATACATTTTGTGTACCGTTTCCAACTCTAGAACAGCCGTAATCTGGGGGCTACTTCATTTCTCTTTTTAATTTGTATAAAAGTCTTGGAGAGAGTTAAATATGGATAGATTTGTTTATCTTGATAACATAATTCACATTATTTGAATTTAATAAAGGGTGCCAATATGTAGTACAAAAATAAATTTAAAATGTCTCCTATTAAATCTCAGTCTGCAGAACATGAGTGATCCCTAGCATCACTGGTGTTTCAAATATGTTAAAAAATGCTATTTCTTAGTTTAATAAGTTAATTACTTAAATAAATTGGTTCCAGAAAACCAATATTGTTGGAAATGCGTATGAATATCAGATTAGAGCCCACATCTAAACATTTACTAGCATTGTCAAAATTATATTTCCACGATTTCAAAACAATCTTTCAGATGGCAGAATAATGGAATTTACAATTAACAGTAGTGGGCCTTGCATAACTGTCTTGATACGCTACCAGCATTAATGCACAAAATATATCTTACATATTCCCACTTTTTTTTAATCACCAATCACAGTGCTCGAATGGTGGGCTAGGTATGGGGAGTTTGACAGAGTGGGGGCAGCTGTGTACTCGCCTCGTCTCGCAGTTCACCAGCGAGGAGGTCATAGCTCGCCTGACCATTGAATTCCATAGCCGAACCCAAGCCAGTGAAGAGGAAGTGGAAATCTTCATACATCGCAAAGTGCAGATGTATAAATGCATATTTCCTGAGGAAAGCAAGGAGAGCTTCGTGCGCCACATAGCACGCATGCTTCTACGTAAACTACGTAATGTCTACTACTCCTGAAACCACAGGTGGTGGAAGAACTTGTGGAGCGTGCGAGAGAGACAGAGTGCAATTATAAAGAACAGGCTGCACTCGACCATAGGCTGGCTGACAAGGGGAGGAGGGAGTGGAACTGACCGGCCATACGCCCTCCCCTAGACCCCTCCGGCATCCCGTACTATGACTCCTCCCCTCATCTCGCCGCTTCCACAGTGCCGGTACTGTCTGGGCAGACACCGCCACATAAATTGCCCAGCTAAAAGGGAGAGAGGGAATCCAGCGCTGGAAAAGGGGGTAGCACCCATAGTCATGCTCCAGACCTTAACCAAAGAGCGCTATTCCCCTGATGTGCCCCGTGCAAAGGTCAGAGTACACTAGCAAAATATTGTGGCCACACTCGACACAGCCGCCACGAGTAGTTTTGTTAGGAGCGACCTGCTCACACCCCGTCGATGAGCCAGTCTGATCTCCACCAGAAAGAAATTCCAGATGGTGGAACTCGACCTCCATTTCAAGATAGAAGGGGAAATAAGACTTGTGATCAAGGTGCACCATAAAACTACCCAGGTCAACTTCCTCGTAGCCCACCACATTGGGAAACACATGCTTTTGGGGTAACCGTGGCTGCAGCAGCAGGACTGCATCTTGGACTGCGGACAAAACTGCACCTACGTGGAGGAAGACGGCAACGTGATAATCAACTGGGAGGGTAGCCAGGTCAAGGTTAACCCTCTCCGTACCCCCGTGTGCCTCCAACAACTGCAGGTTTACCGGCCGGCCCCAAGTCAACCCAAGAAAACCAGAACTCAGGCCTGACGTCATCAGACTGCTTGAATGGGAGGACGATTCAGTTCCACGTAGTGCCTCAGAGGTCGAGCCTCTCGTGCCAAGGGAGCCCAAACCTCAGTCTTATGCCGGAAGAAGAAATAACTACTCTTCCCCTACCAGGGTCACACCACCACTGACGTATAGAGGAGGTACATCCGTCCGGACACTACCCTAAATACCCAGCACCTACATCTGCAAGATGTTGGCCCAACGTAGCTGGATAAGCTCCATGGGATCGGAGGTATCCTGGCAAAGTCATCTGAACAGGGGACCCAGCCGGAGACCTCCGCGTCCCAGCACTATCTCAGAGAGAGATGAACCACACCATGCTGTCGAGGCAGAGAACAAAGCAACCAATCTCCTCGTATTTTATCTATTTTATTTTCGACATTCTAGTTAATTTATCATCATGCCCCCGTAAATATTGTACATGTAAGCCATGCACAACCTACATAAATTAATTTTGTTGGTCTACTAATTCTCCTTCAAAAAAGCTGCTATTCTTAACCATTACCAATATTTAATTTAGATTGCAGGGAATTGTAGACATATTTTCAGGGAATTGTAGACATATTTTATAAGAAAAGTAAAATACAGAGTTTGTATCTACATGTGGACAAGTACTAAATGACTGAAAGAAGTGCTTGGTTTAAACTGTAGACAGTCAAGTTTTTTATTTGGTAACTTAAGCTACATAGGAGTATTAATATATAATTTATGATGTGTGTGTGTGTGTGTATGTGTGTGATCATGGCATTGCCATTAATTAAATAACTTGCACAGGGGTTTGGCTCGAGCAAGGCAAGCTTTCATCCAGCAAAACTATGAAGACATAATCCCAGCTTGCACAGAAGAAATTACTAGTACAGACAGCAGCCATAAAGATGAAGCAACAGTTCTTAGAGCAACTTTCTACTTGCTGCTAGGTGATCATGACAATGCATTGAAGGACTTTGCAACTGTCATAGATAGTGATAAAGCAGATGTTAAGGTATGCTACTGAATACAGTAGAATAATTAGTATATTTGGTGTAATACGGAAATGAAATTGCATAAAGTTCTTTTGTTGTGTGTTTTGTGAAATGGTTACTCAGTGCATACTTTTTCAAAATAATACTATAATTTTTGCTTCTTAGGTTATGTCAGGTAGTTATGGTGGCCTCAAATCCTGCAGGCAAATGATGAAACATGCACTCGAGCAACATTAGTAAAGGCTGTTCACTGTAAAATGAACACTTTTGAGAGCGCTGCTTATTTCTACTTTCAGTCTGCTGCATATGTTTAATCAGCTGTTCAGAAGTCCGCTGCATATATTTACATAACAATGCAACATGTGATCATCTATTATAGTCTACACTGTAAATATGTACACGTTAATTTAATTAAATAATACATCTTTGGGAACACTGATGTTATTTTTACTATTTAGAAACAAATACATCTTTGGGAACACTGATGTTATTTTTACTATTTAGAAATAAACTCTTTGACGTTTGGAAATTATTTTCCTCTTTTCCCCTTATTATATCTGCACTATGGTATTTAGAACATTCCTCGTTAAATACGTGCAAGGTGCAAATTTTCGCCTGTCGTAGGAATGAAACCCTATGAGATAGTACTATTTAGTCCACATCTACAGCAAACATCATATCTTAAATTGTTGTTAAATGATAGGAGAATTATTTTAAATACCATTTATGGACAAAACAAAGGAAAACATGGTACAAAAATGCCTTCGAATGACACGTAATTTTATATAAGTAGAATATTGCATAATGCTATTCTCCCGCTGCATACATAACAATTGCGACAATATTTCCAGATGTATCACAACTCTTACTGATAAGTGTGCTACTTAAAGCAGTTGTAACTCCCGAAATAATAATTGAATACACACACACAATGTTTAAGCAAATGGTCATTTTGCTATGATGTTACGAAAACCGAAAATAGTTCTCATAAAAACTCAGTGGCTGAACCAAATTGATCCAAGTTTTTACAGCACATCTCCATGGTGATATTTATCACTAAATGCAAGTTTCATGAAAATCTGTCCAAATGAATTTTGTTTTTACAGGATCTAATAGAATAAAAGTTTGGCCTAACCTTTCATATAAAAAAATTACTTTTATCTTATCGAATTAGAATGACTACAGTGATGTGAACATAATTTCATTGGAGTACTAACAAAACAATACCTAATTGATCACGATGTACTTCATGAAATTGCGTTCACACATTTAATGCAGATAAAATTTTCATTACTGAAATTGAGGTTATCAGACGCAGCCCAGAATGTTAACTGTTTGTTGACCCGAACACATTAAAAGGTTCAACAAAATGTCAAGGAACTATGTAAACATATTAAAAGCAGAGGAGAAATGTTCCACGTGTAATATATAGCAATTTTATGGCGTTATTTGAGAAAAACTAATGAAATACATACCAAGGTATTGATTCGTAAACGCTTGTGTTATACTAAAGGATGAAACACTAGATGTATTCAGGGGCTATAACTCGCATCTTTACTACAATTAACACGGCAGCTCTACATACATGCGTCTTTACTACAATTAACATGGCAGCTCTACATACACCATTCACAAACACTGTATCTCTCCATTTCGGTACATACATACTGAATCAAAACACCTGTCTGACACATACCACAACACTTGTTACCAACCTGTAAATGTTGTAAGTTACAACATAACCTTACACATCAAAATTTCCCTTGTCAACACACTGTTCTTTCAACAGTCACGAAAATAATAATTCACACCTATTGAAGCTCGAGGATTGCAACAAAATATCGCAAATGTAATTAAATGCACTTACCCAAGTTTGTTAAAGTTTTACTACATGTAGACCCACTGGTCAACTTAACATGTTACATGAAATGTTAAGCTTCCTGCGAATAGAAACAACGTTGAAATACAGTAAAAAGGAATTATAATATAGTCCTAAACATCTTATTTATTATGTAAATAAATCTTTTTTATTTGGGGTTACGAGCCACCATAAAAATCACTTTGTTCAAGGCACTTAACCAGGGAACGGGACAGGAACTATCACGTAAATTCATGGCATTCAGAGCAATTGAACACAGAAATGGGAAAGACTTTTAAAAAATCAACAAAACAAATGACCCTATATCTTTGAAATGATGTGTCGGCCAAGTGATGTATGAATTTGTTAGAAATACAAATCTGTTGTTATTAGGCTATTTTTATTCTTGTGTGGCCAAAACAAAAAGAAAGTTATGGATTTCAGGTGCTGTTACTGTTTATTGTCTCTATAGTGTAACACCTGATTTCGGAACTTTATTTATGCCCACAAAAATGTCTAATTTACATGATTTTATTTGCCACCACATATGATTATTGATGTGTGATGTATGTTTACTAATTATTGTCACGTAATTATTTTCAGAGTTAATCTTTTTCCGCCTGTAATGTTTACAGGTTGGTTTATTTTTGCCGCAACATAAGAGACGTTAAGTATTTGATTTGAATTTAGCACTCTTTCCAATATTTTTATTGTTTGATTGCTCTATGTTTGTCATACGTTATGTAAAGAGCTTTTGGCAGAGGTTGCCAGGGGCAACCGTTGTTGATTTGTGCTTGGTTGCCAGAGGCAACGACTGAACTTTGTTTATCAGAAGTGAAGTAGCCGGCTAGCTATTGGCTAAGATTTTTAGCATCATTGTTTATATATATATGTATAAAGAAAACCACGTCAGGATTGGAAAAGCGATGTGCCTTTCGCAGTAGGATTAAGTAATTATTTTTATAAGTAGGGCCAGTTTGCGTTAGCTTTATAAGCTCCAGCCACCATGAAGAAGCGGTTCGCGTTAGAGAAGAATAGAAGAGGGCTGGGAGCACTGCCTTAACAAATTATGTAGCATTTAGTTTGATGCCCGCGAGTTTCGATGTGTTACCATAATGAACTGTAGTATCATTTACCATGGGTTCATTGACCCAGAATCAGGGAAGACTGCAAGACGACCACCTGATGACCAGTCAGAGCAACTGCTTCTTCATGAGTTTCTACTTTCTTAAGGGCATGAGTTGGCACTACAAGATAATTGGTTATAATTTTATTCTTTGAAGATCGACATTTGCTAATGATTGGCATCACCCATGCGCCATATTGGTATTGTAGTAGGATACGAAAACTGCTATTTCTTTAAACCTGCATTCCCCACTGCAGAGTCAGCTCCCTGATATGGGTGTGAACAAATCAGATGTGCAAAATTTGAGTGAAATAAAGATATGTTTCATTTTGCAGAGGCAATCTTTAAAGAATGATGCTATCTGAATACTTAATTTCTGATAACATGACATAGGCAAGGTTGAATATAGTGTAGAACATTGCAGCCAAGAACATTTCTTTTAAGTAATTTTTCCAGTTTCCCTTGGCAAAGATTATAACTAAAGTAATTTTCACTGCTATGTATTGTTTCGATTAGTTTCTAAATAAAATCACTCCTATATTTTTCAAGTCATTTGAGAGTATCATTCAGTATTCAGAGAAATTCGAGTAGTACGTAGCTTGCATGGTAGCATATATTTCAGGTGTAGTAACAGTTGTTCGCCTAGAACTTCCAGAGTCATCTACAGGGTGGTGAGCACAACTGCCTGTAAGTTTGATTGGTTCAACTACGTTTGTGTTTGCATTTACACGTGTATTATACCTTGGTGTTGGTTTGACACTTAAACTCATCACACACATCCATCTCTGCAATATTATTACCATACAAATGCTGTTAACCCGAGCAGTACATAATTTTTGGCTTTTCCAACGTGGTGGCCGTAGTGAAACTGAGGAGTTAAGTAGTCGTTTTTCATTCTAATTTCAGTAAAACACATTTTGTTTAAGTTGATGAGAAGGTCGGACCGAACATGATACTACTTACATGACACAACACCTAGCAAGGACCAAATACGAGAGTATATAACAATGGAGGATATTACTGAAGTAACAGTCATGGTAGAGAACATAAACACCAACACAACAGGCAAAGGCAGCGACCCAATAGAGACTACTGACGTAACAGATACGGTAGCCTTTACTCCCACGCCCGCAGTTGAGGTTAGGTCATCCGTAATGTATTTTAATGAGGGGCTTGCCTGGCTACATGAATTAATCTCTCAAACTGTGGCTAGTCAAACTGAGACTCTGCAGGCTGTGAAACATGACATAATCTCACAAACTGAGGTGTTACAGGCCTTAAAACAAGTCCTAACACATGAGATAGCCATCGCCCACAAAGAAACGAAGAGGAAAATAGGTGAGTTGCAAAGAGGACAAGAGGAACTCTGCAACAGGGTCAATAGAGTTGGTAGGCTAGAAGAGGAGGTAGGAAAAGTTGAAGAAGTAGTAACTACCATGCAAAGAAAAATTGAAATCGCAAACGAAAGCATTGCCCAAAATACTGCTGATATCAGGAACGTAGAACTGTAGGTGCAGCAATTAAAGGAAAGACTAGTAGGCGAAACTAGTTGAGGTGGTAGACACTCACATAGTCGTTCAACCAGCATGTGGAAAGAAAACTTAACTAGCTAGAAAAGATACAGCACGAGCGAATAGGCAAGGTAACCACGCATTTGAGTGAAGTGAAAATCAAAGTGGACAAGCTAAGCCAAGCGATACACCAACTAAACAACTTACAAATAGATAGCACCCCACACCGAGTAGTCACTGCATCCGCTGATACAACTCCAGCGAACACAATCACGTCGCCTATCGCAGTACTACTAGTGAATGTCAGTATCACAGCCGCAGGACAGAACAACATGACAACCATGATGCATCACTTATCTAAACTGTGGGCTGAGCAAATACCAAAATTTGAGGCAAAAGTGGACAAGAATCCAGTCAATTACTTATTGACACTGGAAAAATATGTGAAGCTGTTTGGCTTGACTGAAGGTGAAACTTGCGCTGCCTAAACATATCTCTCAAGTCTACAGCATACTATTGAGGTCACCAAGAGTATGGTGAATACGTTTACCAATTTCAGAGAAAGGTTTCTCCAGCAGTTCTGGAGTCGTCAGATACAGGGTAATTTAAGGCAGCAGCTAAATGCTGAAAGATATGTGCCAAGACGAGGTAAGACACTAGAGGCGCACCTGTCGGAGGTGTATGATAAATCATGTCACCTTACACCACCATTCAGCGATGAGGAATTCATTGCGATGGTACTTCACCAATTACAGTATCAATTCCAAATATATTGGTCCAGCAGAGTCGACCCCGACCTAGCATAGCTTAGGGAAGGCATCCTGGAATTTGATAGAATTGAGATATTGCAGAGATTGCAATTTAGTATAGAGCACAAGCACACTGAAGCAGCAGACAAACCACAGCCTCTGTATAATGACCTGGAATGAGCCCCTTACCGCCCGCCTAATTTTCAACAGAACCAAGGCCCTCGAGTAAGACAGTACGAGTGGAGGTACCCCCATATCAAGACCCCTGGCAAAGTTATTTTCAGTGAGGGTGAAGAAACCTCCAGAGGGAAGAAGTACTATTCAGGATGGGGAAACTGGCATGGAAGGAGAGACGAGAGTATTGACCACGGGTACCGCTACCATAATGACGAATGCCAGCGGGACTACGAACAGCAAGATGAAAGGGAACCGCGAGGAAGTAAACAAACCTCCCCTTCCCCTCCGGAACACGAGGCGCGTCCTCCAGATGACCGATCATAGGGCGAAGTAAGCGAACGTGAATCACATCAATTGCAACATGACACCTCAGATGGAAATAGAAACGTACGTTCTATCCAGTACAGTCAATCACATGCCAGTAATAACAATGTACGCAATGAAAACGGCAATTGTTCAACTGTATCAGATCGCAATGTTCTTCACAAAACCACTTGAAAACAATTGGTGGAATACAGAGAGAAGGCCGCCCTAATTATCAAGATGCACCTAAATATTGATGAACACTGCATCTACAGTGTACGACCCTACGAGCGTACCTACTCCACCACTAGACAGAGAAGAAAGCAACACGTCTGCCGAAGAGGATAAAGAAAAATTACTGGACTTCACGAGGAGAGAACTTATTTTAGCAGCCAAGAGAAGAAGCCGCAAGAAGACACTTTCAAATATACAGAATTTTCCCGTTAGACAACTAGTTTTAATGAGGGCGTTAAATGTCAGCTAGTACTGGGAACACATTACTAAGAAGTTACCACCATTATTTGAAGGGCCATATGTGGTATCTAGTAATGTCAACAAGAATTGTTACAAATTAAGGGACCCAGCTCTAGGCCAAGTTATAGGCAGATTTACTTTCTCCGCGCTAAGGATGTATGAAAAACCAATTACTCCAAAGTGAAATATCTGGATGACATGAGTTTTGCCCACACGAGGTGGAAGATTATAACATTTATTTTCGCGTAAATGAGATCCCCTGTGTCTGTGTATTTTTATTTGGGAGCACGAGTATAATTATTATTATGAAATTTACGAGCACTGAAGTTTGAGCAATGTGGATTCCGCTAGCCAGTGACGCCACACAAATTTATTGTTATTTTCCCCAGGTGAAAGAGAAACGCACCGTATGTACTACTAGAAGTTATGTTATGATAACCTATGCCTCAAAGAATAAGGCTTACGTTTTAGGGATACATCGCCTAGGAGGAGTGTTGCTGGTACGCACGAAGTAATAAGAATTTAATCCTATGCATATTTAAATGCCTAACAGGAAGCACATCTAACCCTATACATTGTTTACACATGGTCCTAACCCATACACATGAACACCCTTTGTTGATCTACAAGTACTTACTGTGTACAGATTCCCATTGTATAAGCGAAGTGAAAGGTAGAATTTTCCTTTATTAGTGGTTCCAACAAGTTTTATATTTTAGGCTGATATTTATTTTATTACAATGGAGGTGTTTACTGGTTTAAAAGGTTTGATTCTCTTCATGAAGTATCGCACTATTTTAAACGACTCTTTTGATTTTTATTTTTAATCTGGGAAAGACTTGGTTCTGTGTTGTTTTCTGTTTAGTGATGTTTGAAGCGATCCCTGATCGGGAATTCGCATTGTTGTAGGAGTTGTACGTATTATTTTCCTATGAATTGAATGCAGATTTGATGTTGTAAATATTATGTTAATTATTGAGTAGTGTTGTGATATTCGCCTAGTCTTCATGTTGATTTCATCATCGTCGTCCGGTGAATCTGCAGAAAGATCTTCTATTTACATCTTGTTGCACTCAGTTCAAGTGAAAATGGTGAGCTTCTGTAGTTTCAGTTGCCACCACTAGCCAAGAGTCCATTAGAGACGAGCAGTCTTTATCATTAGTGTTGCGTCTAAGGTATTTGGAGGCAGTGCTCGCCATGCCATCTGCCTCTTTGCGACTGGATCTGCGAGTTACTCACGTGCCTAAGGTTGTCACACAGCTAGATCAAACTGAGCAGTTGTAGTTTAACACTGCAAATGGTTGTTGAAACTATTGGCATCTAGCTTCCCTCTGAGAATGAGAAAATGTGGTGTTAATTCACCAAGCTGGTTGTGACAGAATTTCTATAATCTTCCGGACTGTTGGTGGAGCCGTCGGTTGGAAGGATGGTCTGGTTAGGAACCACACTGGTACAAAATTAGGAGTGTCTGAATGGGCTGACTGTTGAGTGACAAGGTGTGAGGCACCCAAATTCAGATGTCAGATATGTGTATTGCTGGGCTGGGAGGCGACCACTGGCTGGTATTTTGATGTGGCATGAGAGGTGGTGGTGAAAAACACTGAGGAATTTCAAGTGTTGCTGCTGACTGGACTGTGTTCCACAGTGACGTGGGGGTGTATGCAGTATGTCTCAGCACAGTGACTTCCTTTCTTTTCTTGACGTATCCTCTGGGGAAGTTAGGCCCTTGACCATCAGAGTGCGTAGTCTGGGCACTTGCTGTCTTAGTTAACTTTTTCTGGCCAGCCTGGTGCGTGGGCTTTAGGACAGTTGTGGGTACACAACTGAGGTACTTGACATATGTTACATTAATCAGAGGGTAAAGGAAAAGAACAGAATTTAATTAAGTCTAATGGATGCAGTGGGTATTCAAAAGTTATAGGCATGGCCACGTCATTAAAATAGTTATGGCTACAGCAGCATGGGGATGGGGGTAGCTGTTGTGGTTTACCCAGGGAAGAAATTACTCCCCCTGGTGTTGGTGTCAGTGCCGTGGTATAAATCTCTGCTGGAGCTGTTATCAGATGATTGGCATCTAGCGACATGACCTGCTGGGATGTACACCTCTGTAGCAACTCAAGGTAATCCCCTGTTCCTCATCTGGGACAATAGAGTGAATGATATTACCGCTTAGAGCTCATCTTCCCATTGTATTTACAGCATTCTCTACCTAAGGCTTCGGTAATATTGAGATGAGCGGCGCTACCAGCTTGGAGTCTGAGTTTCACGGTAACCTTGGGTTTTTTTGCTCCTCGAACATAAGATCCTAAGAAAGGTTCTCTCTTACCTTGCCACAGTGATGACCAGAAGGGTGGCAGCCAGCAACCAGAACACCAAACTCTGGGAAGAGACGGGAGCACCCTCCAATGGATATCTAATTAAACCCTAGTTTGCAGCTGTCGTGCGTGATCCTGATAGCATTCAGGTGGATAGCACACCATAAATAAAGCAAGTAATGGAAGTTTCAAACCAGAAAATGAATTGTCGGGACCAAAAACCTTAACTGGTAGATACGTGTTTTATTCTGTTATAGGATCATACAAAGCATATAGTATCTCTGACCTGTGCCCGCTAATGTCTGAAGGATGAGGGGCAGGTTTACCAAACTGAATGTACAGCAGGGCAGTAGCAAGGTTCAAACTAGAGAACTAGGAGTGAGAACTTGGGCCGAAAACTCAGGACTCGTTGAAACAGCTCTGTAACTAGAGGTAGTTATGTGTTGAAAAGAAAACTTGTGAAAATACTGCTTGAAGAGCAAACTAAACAAGTACAACAAACAACTGAAGACAAGCTACATGAGCAAATGACACTGGCCAGCAAGCAGCTCAGGCTGGAGTCCGATCTTCAGTGAACTGCCATAATCCTGGATGTAGGGGAAAATACACAAGGTTTTTGAAAGGTAGATGAGCGAGGTGCAGATAACGATGGCTGGATGGAAGGGGAAACCTCTCCTATGCACGGCTGCAATGTGCCTTCGGTACCTGCCTGTCTGGAGTGACCACAGCAAGGAGGTGGGTCCATTCACTTTCAGACAGGATCAGCGTGGTGAACAGATTGCCAGCTACCAGGCAGCACATAGAACTCTGCAACTCATAGATGTCATGTTTGACAGGCACCAAGGCAATTCTGCAATGGTGCTCTGCGTCACAGTGAGAGGGAGCACCAGAAATGGAGGCTGTGATGTGCAAGACAGTGCACATGGCGCGTCAAGGACCCCCCCCCCCTCCCCAAACCATCAGCCAATGCATCTGGTGCGATCACTGTGCTATCTGTAGCTTGGAGCCATGATGAAACACATAGATGTGCCACCTCAGGCTCCCAAGGATAAGCCTGTGTCTTTGGTAAAGGCTAAACCATAGTGATAACCAACAGTTACAATGCACGCATAAGTTATGATGGAAATTGTCTTACTTAAAGGCATGATGGAGTTCGGAACTCAGTAGTTCAATTAACATACACACACTGCTCTCTGGTAAAAAACTGTGTTATAATTATTGGCCTCAAATGTTGTAACAAGACTAATGTTGGTTGGCAGAATTCACAGTTCATAAGCAAAGTTAAAAAAAGCACAGATAATAATCTAGTCATAAGGATGAGCTAAGTTGACTGCTGTAAATATGGTGATTAAAGTAAGAGAAAATATTCAGAGGTATGCAACCTACTTATGGAATAGTACAGAAATTCCCTAAGGCTGATTATTACAATGGTCAACAACAAAAAATATTTGCAATTTTCATGCAACACAAATATGTAAACTATGTGAAGAGGAGAAAATCGCACGTATTTTACTATCCCGAAGCTTGGCACTTAGGGCTGAATTTTTAGGCACACAACTTCATTTGGAGTCACTGGCATCAAATACAAAGACACTTCAAGCAGATACAATAGACTAATACCGGACAGCTGTATATGAACAACACGGGCGAGCGTGTGAACAGCAACAGCAGCAACGAACCTAACGGCTTGAGGTGGCAAACACCCGCAAACTTAGAATCTTTGTATACGCACAGTGGACATAATGAGTGCATTTGAGCAAGAAAAGCAGTATTCCTGCAAAGTATTTTGTTTGGAACATTTTCATTTTATATTGTAGTACAGGTGTCTTAATGAGTGTACAGTAGTTTTGATTTTAAAAAAAGGTGGTATTTAGTGCAGAAAATCTCACGTTACAAGTGAACTTTACAAAACTGTAAAATTTATCTTGTAATTTTCGGGACGCATCTGAAGATCTGGAACACACCATGATTAAACATGATTTGTTTTTAATTTTTGTACTTGTACATGTACGTATGCTACAGAAACACATTTAAAATATATGCTTGTTCTTCCTCGCTAGGCCTAATACCTAACCTACAACACACATACGTTTTTGACATACTGTTTCGTAACATTTATCGCAAGTTAATACTATTGTGTTGGTAATTTTTGTATAAGAATTATGTTCTAAAAACATTAGTGACCTTCCTCATTGCAAAAATTAAAAGTAATAAAACCAAATTTGTTGCTCTAGCAAGTATGAGTAGGTCTAGTCTCTCTAGCTAAATTCCGTTTTAATGTGCATCTCCAGCGTACAAGTATCAAAATTTGAAATGAACAAATAGCTTAAGTTCCCACGCAGTAAAACCTTTTTGGAAATTAGCTCTTGAAAGCTGCTGTTGAGCTGATTGTTTCTGATCCACATGACTTTGTAGTCCCAAACTGCAACAAGGGATAATTAATCCTAAATATTTATCTCTACCTTTTTTTTAAATCAAGGACATATTATATTTATTGTTTAACTGGCCAGTGTTAGATCTAGGCATTTTTTTTAGGAGGAAGGGGTCCAGCAAATGGGAAGAGGGGGGTCTGCCCACACCCCTTTTTATTTTCAATTCGAAGTAAGGTTTTCTTTAGTAAAGTGTTTATACCAGAACATGAATGTCAAGATTCAGAAACTTTTGTTTCAAGTGTTGTATGTGCTGCAAATAGTGAGTAAAAATATTACAAAGTTATTTGTTAGTGGAAAATTAAATCTGAAAATGGAATCGATTTTGCAGAACTAATAGTGTACCTAACTGAAACAATTATACACAGCACAAATGCCACCTGCCATGGTAATTCAATGAACTTGAATCACTATAATCATTAAAACTATATAAGACATAAGCAATTCCCAGTCTAAAATGCACGACGGTAAGTGTAAACAAATGTTTCGCCACCTCAAGCCGGCAGAGCAATCACTTTTCGCATGGAAAATCGCCAGCTGTCCGGTATTAGTATAGTATTTGCTTCAACGTTACGTTGGAGTATTTTTTAAATATCTCTTTGATTTGGCTCATGAATAAATTGTTTCATCAATCATGGTGGTTGGATACTTGGCTCATAAACTGGAAAACATAATTTACTCAATGCAAAACAATCAACGCTGGTTACATTAGATTCCAAAATATGGTGTGCTTGGGGCTTGTGAGCTGCAAAAACACTGGTAAACAAATTTTAACTGTTTAGCCAATACTAGGTCATCTAGGTGGCTCGTTGTTAACCATGAAAAGCTAATTCTGCAAATTCCTCACACACTTAATATATTAGGTGAGGTGCTTAATGTGGCTCGTGGCTGCCAAAAATGTATGTACACAACACATGAAACATTCACAAAACAGTGTGCCGTAAACACGGCTCATAAGCCAAGAAAGTTAGCTAAGGCTAAAGGCTGCCTTGAAATTAACCTCTTGGTGTAATTGAAACCTGATAAGGCTGGCAAGCAAATGCCAAACAGAATCATTTATTGGATTCAAGTTACACAGAAGCTCAATGTGGGTAAGTAACTGTGCTTTGCTAAGAAGATTTATTATCTGTACTTGTCTTTGTAATTGGCTCTGAATAGACATGGAATCACCTTTAATGCATGTGTGCATGACTTTAGCGTTTTTCTGGCTAACAAAACTTTACATAACATACTACTACACAGTTTTAAAGACAAAACAGACTCACATGACATTTGCCTTGGGTAGGTGTGTAAGCTACACTGATACATGAATACATTGACACACTTCTTACTTGCCCTACAATTGGTTGATCTTAGCAAACCACTTGGGGCATTTTACGTAAAAATACTCTTCTTTTGTTGGGGGTACACATAACAATGACAACATAACTGAGCTAGAATTTAAAACTGCATCAGAGAATTACATTTTTAAGGAAGCAAATCCTGTTGAAAGCAATTATTTAGTAGTACCATCAACATTTTTAAAGTGTCAGTCACCGATAATGAAACCTTGAGCGGTATGTGTTAAGAGGTAGAGAGTTTTTGTGGCATTGGCAGATTGCAAGGACAAGTTATGTGTGCACAAATGCATGTTATACTTGCACATTTTAAAGAAAGAGCTTATTCCTTCCTTTGACAGCAAGACAGTTTATGGAGGGTCAGTAATGTCCTGTGTTACCCAAGCTTGTTCATTACGTCTGCAGCCTCCTCATTTGACTTTTGTGTCTACAGTTACGTGTAAATGCATTGATCAAGCGAGCATCACTTCACATGCAGTTGGAGGAGCCATTAAAGAGCATAGAAGATTTTGCTCTGGCGGCAAAGTTGGACAGCGAGAATTCTGACATTTACCACCACAGAGGTCAGGTAAGAAATGAGTTACTTTTTCCTTCAAAAATGTACATTCATTATAAATTAAATATTATAAAACCTAAGAGGAAAAGTACTATTAGGATAGGGAAACTTACATTTGCGGTTTTCTTCATTTGTATTTTACCAAAGTTTCTTTAAACTGTCTGTATACTCTTGAAGACTATGAAGTCATGTGATTGCAGTGGTATCTGTTACAAACAATTACTCAATGTTTGTAACATTGAGTAATTGTTTGTAATAAAATATAAACTGATAGCTCTGTAGGTAACACCTACAGAGCTATCAGTTTATATTTTATTCTGGTGGAGGCTTGTTGAAAATTGTACTTGGAGAATAGATGTTACAGTTTACAGTTGTGTCTGTCTCCACATCCTCCAACATAATTTTCCTTCCGGTTCGTACTACAGTAAAACTTCCCTTAACATGTACTTTATAACGAAATATGCCATACAAAAAAGTATAAATTTGGTCCTGCCAAATGTTTATAAGAATAATGCATGTTTAACCTCTATGTATGGAAACACATTCGTGAGCGCAGCAAATAAAATCCTCTACAACAAAGTTAACATACCACTCAAAATGTAAACAAAACAAGCCAACTTGGTCATAGATGGTACAAAACACAGAAGTGCATCAACATGAAACTCAGTGTGTTTTCTGCATCACTAGCACCGCCATCATGTTATATTGTTTACACACAATTGATTGTTGCCCATAGCAAACAATTTTCATTAAGTGTAATGCACTGTGTGTTATTTTATCTTCAGTAGCAAAAGAAGAAGCGTACCTACCTGCATGCTGTAAGATGAAAGTAGAGTTATATTTATTTTGTAATAAAATAACTACTCGTGCCTAAAGGGGAAGTTAACGTGTGACAGGTGGTAAGAGGAAGACAGGCAACAGAAGCAGGTCCAATGATTAGAGGAAGACAGACAATGGAAGCAGGGCACATGATAAGAGGGAGATAAACAAAGGTACCAGACCTCTCTCTCATACTGTTTATTTCTAGATCTTCCCCCTCTAGCAGAATGGAAGGCAGGAATTGAGGCCATCCAGCAGCCAGCAAAGGCTCCTTGAGAGTTATGTATACTAATATTGTAAAGAGGCAATGTGAGTTTATGTGTTTATATGTAATGGCTATGTAATGGCTAATCTCTGAAACTACACGGCTGATTCTTATAATTCTTTCACTGTTAGGCAACTACATTCTTCCAGATAGACATTGGCTGTGTTTAATTTTATTTATTTTTTTAATCCTTGAGAAATTTCAAAATTTGTAAACAGTCGGAGAAAAATGAGCTACTTGGCTGCTTTCTAAGCATGCACTAACAAAACCATTATTAAAGAAGAAATTATGTATCATAATATAAAAGAATTTGCAAGTAGTCGCAAGTAGTTACGAGTAGTCGCAGGTTGTCCCAAGTAGTCATAGGTATTAATATTAAATTAATTAATATTAATGGTACTTAAACCAAGGAAATATTTTTGCAAATTGTAATACTCAAGAATTTCTGCTGAAAAAATTCAAACAACTCTCTTATAAAACTTGCATTTTGACTTGAACTCATCAGCTTCTGAAAAATATTACTCTTAACTCGAATTCACAAATATGGGTTTTCAGACCCCTAGTGCATATTCTATACTTCCTTACCATGCAGCAAGCCACATTATAGTCCCATAGTAGAGTTTGACAAGTCAGTTCTTTTCACTTTGGTTTCCACATGCTGATAGAAAGTGAATGAGTAATTTTGCTAGAATGTTAGGAGTACATACTGTAACAACATTTCAAGTACAAATGCTGTTTCATAAATTATGAATCATATGGTTTCATGAAATGCACTTATGTGTGATAAGTGCATGCTGTAATATATTCAATTTAAATTGTATGTATAATGAGGTGCATTTTTTAATACATACTTTAATGTGATTTAGTTAAGTAATATTATGTTCTGAAAATGACTTGTTCAGTGTGTTCCTTCATGGAAATGTATCAGGTTCACCTGCTGATGGAGAAGATGGATGAAGCAATTGCAGACTTCAACAAGTCAGTAGCAATAAACCCCAACTTCCCTATCTCGTATGTACAGAAGTGCTATTCGGACTACCGACATGCTTTCAACACACGCAACATTGAGATGATGCAGGAAGTAATGCGGGCATTCCAGTCTGCCATTGAGCGCTTCCCAAAGTGTTCAGAATGCTACACTCTGTATGCCCAAGTGAGTCTCTTAACCTATGGTTGTGTTAGCATCTCATTCAATATTTACCTGTTGTAATTGGTGTTTTTCTCATACATTAGGTGCTTAGTGATCAACAAGAATATGAAAAGGCTGACCAGCACTTCAAGAAGGCCACTGAAGTTGACCCAGAAAATGCCACAATATATGTTCATAGAGGTATATTGCTGGTTTATTAGTATTTAACTTACTTAAGATTTGCTTACTGCATTTTTACTGAGATTGGAAATTGGTAGGGCATTATACATGCTAAGTTTTTTAGGTTGCCCAGTTGTTTTTGGAAGGGATAACAAGTCTTGGATGATCATGAAACATCTTTTAAGGAATTAAATATTTCTCTTTGTATGCTTTCTTTACTCTGTGTAACATGTGAAGTTACAAATAATAAAACTTGTCGTGTGAATGTAAAAGAGAATTTTAAATGAATAATCATGTAGAGATATGCTGGGCGTGCATATGTTGCTTAGCAGAATTCCTACTACGCAGCTTATTTTCTCTTTGCTCGTGGTGTCTAGCAGGACTGTAATGATGCTAGGTGAATCGGATTCACTTTGTTTTACACTAAGCGTGGTAAAAATGCTTTTATCTTTAAAATGCAATGGAAGTATGTCTGATTATTCATCAAAACCAGGTAGGTAATTAATGTGATACTTCTGACCTTCAATGAATTCTGAATTACGTGATAACTTATTACCCTTTTGCATGTAGACATAAACAAAGCACAAAATAGCATGCCCTTAGTATGAAATAAAACACTCAAACATAAAATTTCCCTTTAGAATAAAATATTAGAACTACTTTCAAATACTACACAAAACATAAGCTATTCATTTGTGTGTGTAAAAACTGTTGTTTTATAGTAGAAATGATACGTCGAAAAATTTATGATAAATGAAAAATATTCAGTGCAGAAAATTCAGAAATATTAATCATATCAATCAATCTGCTGTCATACAAGTAAGAAAAATCAGTTGAAATAGATCTGAATACTAGATCGCGTCTCAAATTTTAGCAATCAAAATTGATCATTTATGTGAGAAAGTAAAATTCAACTTGCTCATAGTATACTCAGAAATTACTCTTGTTATAATGTTCATGGTTTTTGCATGGCTACAGAACAAGAGTCCTTATTGACTGGCTTCTGGTTAACATCCGACCAAATTTCAGAAAATATTTTAAACTTTAAAAAATCACTCTCGAAACAATTCAAGTTGATTTGATAATCCAAGCTGCTCAAAATGATTGCAGTGCACATACCGCATAATAAAATAAATAGAACTGTCAACATATGTTAGATGTAAACACATAAGCAAATAGATAATAATTTTGAGGTGATGTCCTCAATTAAAATTCTAACTATTCCTGAGGCTAGGGGCTTTAAGATTAAAATCAAAATTAATAATCATTCAACTCAAAAGAAACTAAAATATAAACTAATGGTTTTAAATGCTGAAATCTCTATAATATTAACAACAGTAGTTGGAAATTTAATTTTGTAGAACTAACTGCTGAGAATGTTAACTAATCTATTAAGCAGATCATGTCAGCAGTTGAAAGGATCAATAAAATAGATTCTCTTAATACAAAAGGTGTTGTTAAATGTTAAATTTTTCTTTTAGCCATACTGTCAATCTTTTCGTATGGAAATATACAGTGTTCACCCATTATCAAAGAAAACAGTCTCAGTATGTTGGCAACTTCAGACCAATCAGTATTTTACCCGTATTGTCTAAGGCCTGAGCTCATAGTCTTCAACAAATCTATATTCATGTAAACAAATATTATTTCATGAGTGTTTGTCAGGTTTTCAGAAATAGCACAGCACAGCTATTACTCTTCTAATCTCCGAGATGAAGCTCAGTTTTCCATGGACCAACACCATGCCATACACCTCGTGTTTAGACTTTTTGAAGGCATTGAACTCAATCATGATATACGTGCTGTGATTTTATTAAATTTATTATTTATGTTGGATGAAATCTTACCTAAGATGATGTCATCAGTGTGTGGTGGTTGGTAACAAGATATCTGAATGCTCTGATGTTGAAAATGTGGTCCTGCAGGGCTCAGTTTAAAATTATTACTATTCTCCTTATACGTAAACAATGTCTTCACATCACTTTCACATTGTTAATATCACCTTTATGCAAATGACCCCCAAATATACCTCTTCTAAAGTAAGCATTATAAATACAACAATACACACTTAAATCAGGACCTGGCTTTGATACTTGTGTGATGCACAGAAAAGGGACTGAAAATAAATCAGAGCAAATCACAATAATATTAATAGGTACTTTTGGCTTCTGAAGTGTGTTGATTGAGCCAACCTCACAGCGTAAAGATAGGTGATTCAGATGTAACTCTGTTTCAAAAAGTAAGAAACTGGTGCATTAAGATGGACGAAACATAAACTGGTTGTCAGTGTACCAACATTTCTAAAAAAAAAAAAAAGTCAATGGTCTGCATTTTTGTGAAAATGCAAATGATTCCTCTCAGGAAATATACATATAAAAAAACGTGCTTGTGGAATTACTGGTTTTTCCGCACTTCACACGTCTGGTTGTGATCTAATACTAAGACTTAAGTGTAAGAAAAGCCATAGGTCTTAGTTTCACCATCTAAAACTAAGATCAACTGAAGTAAATAAATACTGACATAACTAGGGATAGGCCGATACCGCATTTTGCAGAGACCAATGATACTGATTCACAGTTGCTGATGCCGCCGATTACAGCAATGCCTATACCAGTTTTGATGAACACAATCGTAATTCCCAATTCCCAATATTTGGAAATACTTTTTATTACTTAAATTTAAGTATTTAGTTTTATGAACACTTGAAGTACTTTGTATTAGTTGTCTACAGCATAAAAATGAAATACAACACCAATTTTAATAATAAATAATAAGATAGACAATTTAACTGGGCAAATAAGTGACTTAACAGTAAAGGAAAAACTGTTACCTGACAATACAGCATACATTACAAACAGAGTTCATTAAAGTCAACCTTCAAAACTTCAGGCAGTCTAATGCGGACTTGGATTTTAGATCTGAGAAATACCATACATAACCTCAACATCATGTGTGTTTAAACCAACAGCCTAAAGATGTCATTAAAAATAACTTATTAAATCAATTTAATATTAAATATTCACTTAAAATTGATTGAAAATAATTTTTATTTTTATGAAGATTTTATCTTAGTATTCCTTCGTGGGCCGAGCCATACTCAATCCCTGGCTTAAAATGACAACTGATATATTTGCGATGGCGATGGCAATTTTTGCCAATTATTACTTTACCGAGTCTTATTCAGACCTTTAACACTCTAACCAAAACCGTAGCCGACAATTTCCAATAAGAACTACACCCATCAAAATCTAATGTATTGGTTTTAACTTTCCATTTTCAATAACAGTGTCATAGAATGTGTGATAAGTTTTCATTGTCGCCAACCTATGAGTACAGTAAATGCATAAGAAGAATAAGAATACAGGTTACTTTCTCATTGTTGCCAACCTACAAATGCAGTAAAAACGTAAGAAAATAAAACAAAAAATTTTTGCAGGATGTAAACAATACTATCGAAAGCACCAGTTGTCGATTAACTGCTTTGTTTTGCATACACGTAGTGTCCAAAAATGAATGATTCACACAGTATTTGGTGAATGTACCAACAGGAAATACGGTAAAATGTAAACAGCGGGAACAAATCTCGAAAAACAATTGTTCCGATTATATATTGGGTTTCGGACAGAATATCTGATTGATGGATGCTGTAAATTAATGCTTTAGGAGATGTAGCATGCCAGGTTATTTAACATTGTGTTAAATAAATTAGTGCTACTAATCAGTGAATAATAATTGGCAAATAATGTTCCAATGCCACTGATGCTGATGGTCGTGTAATCGGTATCGGCCCATCCATAATTATAAGCACATTTTAATGACATTTGTGTTAGGCCATTTCCCTGTTATATGTATAGTTTCTTGTACATGTTTGCAGCTACAAAGCTCTATTAAATAATTTAACTTATGTACACAAAAATATTTGATTAGAAGAAAAAAAAATTTACTTTTTTTCTTTTTCTTTTTTTCTTTCTTTCTTTCTTTGCCGTCTTTATTCTGTGAATTGTATGAAGGGTGTGTATAGTTAATTAAAATAGCATAAATAAAATTTAATGCTAATGTTTCAAATCACACTAAAATTGGACCATTATGTGTGTTGGCATGTTTAACTCCTATAGTATACTTTAGCGCACGTACAAACATTTCTGATTGATCACAATTCTTTTTATAGTTAAGACTTTCCTAACTACCATTACATTGTTTCTTTTCCCCATCTATCTCCATGGCGGAACACATTCATTTGTGCCCCTCTGATGGCAGGTAGACAGTTTACACCCAGTTATCCTTCGTAGTTTACTGGTGCATACAACATGTACACATACGAGTTGTTTGAGCTTGGCTGGACAAGCAAGTTATTAAGCATCAACTTAAAGCATTTATGCAGATGGACAATAGTATTGAAAACAGTGAGTCTTCAAAATATTTGTGACAAAGTTTTGAATCAGTATGGTTGAAATTAAACCTTTTCTATGTCAAACCTTCAAATAATATTTTCAACATTTATTTTAAGTGGGAAGCAAAAAAAATTCTGAGAATTTTGTTTCTGATGCAATATTCACCCGGCTTATTAGCTGTTGTATGTTTAAATACTTTGTCTTCTTGTACTGTATAGAATTTGTAAAATCAACATTAAAAATTTTTTAAGATTTAAATTGTGTACATTTTGTTGAAGAAAAATTAGTCTTTGTAATTATATAATAATAAACGACTTGAAAATTTCACGAATACAGAATTTCCACAAAAATATGTGAAATTCAGAGTACTTTGGGAAAAGTGCATGTTTATTAAAAAAATAATAAACTGTATTTGTGTGGCATTCTTGCATTAGAAATTTTCCTGCATAAAACATTTTCCCACTTGTAGAATATTACAAAAATTTGTGAATCGTGATGCTAGTGTTCGCAACCCAAAATGTGACTCTTTGGTAATCACAATTGGTATATTTTAATGGATTATTTACCATTTTACCGAAATACATAACCACCTAAAAATATAGGATACTGCGACTAAAGAATGACCCTGAAAATAACACTTTTTTTTTTCATTAAAGACTATCCCCACATTGTCACTTTGGTCTAGATTAAAAATTAATTAGGAACAAATTTTAGAAGGCTGTTTTGCACTAATAAAATTTAAACTTTTCTTTCCATTAATTTTAAAGACAAAAAAATATATTAAATAATTAAATAGGTAGCATTGCATCACCCTTGATGTAAGCTAGAAATACTAGACATGTTTTCAGTAAATAATACAAAGAAGGCTACAGTCACGTACAAAAAACAACTTTAACTTGGCTACACTGGGTGTACAAGAGAGTATAATAAACTGACATTTTCAAGTATTTTATGTCTCTGTACTGTTTTGAATATTTTGCTATATTCTTGTGAAAGCAGATGATGTATCACATTTTTTATGATAGTCTTTCACAAGTATATGAACTTCACATCATTAAGGGCTCGTGTAAATAATTTTCCTTTGTCTGTTACATATGTTTTAAGATTATTATGTATTTGTATGAATGCTAACAAGGTGAAAACATTCTTTAGTGAAGGGAAAAAAACTGATCTGAAAACATTGCTATTCCGATTTCAAAATATGATTTTTGCCTATTTATCAGATGAGCTAACAGATTGGTCTGCCTCATCTCCACTCCTATTTTCAGTACAATGTATAAGAAGTGCCCATTTTTATGCAGTATGGATTTTACTATTCTATAGCAAAATATTAATGTTGAGATTTTTTTTTGGTAGGGCTTCTACATCTACAGTGGAATGGCGACTTAGTAAAAGCTGTGGACCTTATCACACATGCTCTCAAGCTAGACAGCAAATGTGAGTTTGCTCATGAGACACTTGGAACGATCGAGGTTCAGAGGTAAGTTCTGTTTTTGTGGCTGCATCGGAACCAAAATTCTTTTAACAGTATGTTGTATAACCGTTCTGCAAAGCATTTAATATAACTTTTGTGTTGGTGCACATGATTTTACAATCATGTCATATTAAGAAATACTAAGAACTTTCATTAAATAAATGATTAATTTTTGTTTATATGTATTTTTATCCTTTTTTTATGTTGTTAGAGGTGTAACTTATAAAAAAAAATTGATTTCAGACAAATAGTTTTTAGTACCTACGTAATAAATTGGTGCATCATGTAAATGGGGATCTTGAATCTTCTTGCAGTAGTACATTACTTTATGTACCTGAAACTTGCCTTTTTTAAATATAAAAGTGACCAGTATAATTATGATCAATGCAATAACTCAGTGCTATAAGGCGTAACTGTGTCTAAACCTCATTAAAAAGCCTAACCAACCTTTCACAATTATCACCATAATTTTTAGCAGTACAATAAATGGATTCAAGAAAATCCCTACACTGGTAATGGAGTACTGATAGTGAAAATTGCTGAGCAAGTGGTTGACGGAATCTAATTAACCCTACAACATTACGAGAATCCAATTACTGCATAGTGTAACCAATATTAAAAGAAAATATCAGTAATCAGTGATGCCTTTATTTAACATGTGCCATTCATATTTAATTAGGAATAAGTGTTTTGACTCTGGCAGTAGAACACAAACTCTAACCGAGCCAAGCCAAAACTCGTGAAAAATAAAGATAATTTTAATATTAATTAAGACACTTTAATTAATACACAATCATTCTCTTAATATCTTTAAGTGTTCTATCAGTGTATTTTCTTTACAGGTCATGAAAAAGACTCATTATAAAAATAAACTATCGACGACAAAGTAATTGGGCACCCGTGAAGATAGGTAATTCAGTACGTCAGTTGATTTGTGTGGCTGCCACATGCTGCAGGCCAGTGTAGAACCAGTTGACAAGATAGCACGAGGTACAGAGCTATCAGACTTTGATAAAGGCATGATTGTGGGCTGCTATCTCAATGGACTGTCTTTCCGGGTGATTACACGGAAGGTAAACAGGCCAAAATCAACGGTTACATTTGTCCTGCGTAAGTGGAAGGTCGATGGGCATTGTGCCAATGCTGCATGTTCTGAGCGACCTCCAATCTTGACCAACAGAAATCGCAGAACCCTGAAACGTGAAATTGTCAAAAATAGAGCACAACCCATGGCTACCATCAGACAGGAGTTTCATGCAGCAACAGGAGTATCGGTTTCCATTGGAACATTGTGTACAGAGACCCACCAACTTGGATATTTCGGAAGAGCAGCTGCACATAGCTCGGTGACTCAGGTGGTGTTTGGACCGTCGCAACTGGACACTGGAGCAATGGAAATCGGTTCTGTGGAATGATGAGTCGAGGATTACATTATTCCGGTCTGATGGACGTGTATAGGTGTGGCGCTACCCCGGGAACGGCTTCTGCCGGAGTGTATAGTGCCAACTAGGAAATTCTGCAGTGGTGGAGTGATGGTGTGGGGCTGTTTCATGGCCTTCGGCGTAGGACCGCCGGTGTTTGTCCATGGTAGCATAAACAGAGAGGCCTATTGTTACATTCTGGATAATGAAATGCTTCCAACATTGTGGCATATTTATGGAATGGACCAGTGTTACTTCCAGGATGATAATGCCAGGCGCCATGTTTCAAGGGCTACTATGCAGTTGTACGCCGACAACAATGTTCGCAGATTGCACTGGCCCACTCAGAGCCCCAACCTCAACTCTATAGAACATCTTTGAAACAAATTGGATCACCGAATGAGGGCTCGTCAGGCGCGGCCAAACTCAATTGCTCAACTCATGGAATTGTTGCAAGAGGAATGGCGACGAATCCCCGTGGATGTCCTGCAAACACTCGTAGAGAGCATGTCGGACAGAGTGGGTGCTGTTAAAGCCACAAGAGGTGGCCCTACGAGATTCTAATGGGGTGACAACCTCTGAGCAAACATTGTGGACAGGTGCCCAATTACTTTTTGTCAATATGAATTATACTCATAAAATTATACACATAATTTTTATCACTTGTGTATGGTAATGTAAACTGTAATTCATGTCATTAAACTGCTATATATTTTCAAGAGCTATGTGTTACATTTCATTCATTTCATCTTTTGTCAAGGAATATTCTGTTTTGGAAGGCGTGGAGGGGGGGGGGGGCAACCACCGTTACCTCCGCCTCACCATCCCCTCTTCAGTCTGAGAGCAACTTTGTACTTCAGTCACATTCACTGCAATAGAGTTAACTGTACCAGAAACTCCCCCTCCCCCCCCCCCTCCAAGTACGCCTCCCATATGGAGCAGACTCACGGCCCCTCTGGCACAAATTAAAACATAATCTTTTGTTCACATCCGTCAACACCTTTGTTACAGCAGCTTAGGCCAGTGCGGGGCCTAGTGCTGCACACCCACTTCATTTTATGTATCATCTCATCTGGACATTTTTAAATACAAGTAGTATTTTCTTGAAATCAATGTGTATGGGTACCTTATACATTACCTGCCACCTCTCTCTACATCATGTAAGTCTGAGTTATTTAAATTGAAGTGCTTTGTATCAGTGCAGTGGAACAGTGTGTTGAGGAGTCACAATACCCCAGTTCAGGAATGGATGTTACATTGCCTATCTAGTCGCCAACATCAGTCATTATGCGCAAACTCTTTAAAACACGGCGTGCAGGGTCCATTAGCCCAGGCTTTTCAAACATGGCCCACTTCAAGAGGCTCGTGCTAACCCGAGCAGATTCCCTTAACTGGTTAACTAACGCCCTCCAGACAATCTCATCTGCTGGACCCTGTGACCAACCCCGAAACATGTCACTACGTATTTTGTGTTAACTTGTTCACAATTAATTATTTCCAACTGGAATTCTCTCACTTATTTGTATAATATCAAGTTCAAGGAAACTTCGTTCTGGCTGCTACAATACAGTCAACAAGTATTTCATTTTTAATTAATTTGATTATTAATTATTATTTTTTTCTGTTTAAGATGAGCCCCACTGATGTGGCTACTTTTGAACACTTTCAGTAGCTCCAAATAAAATGAAATTACATAGCATTTATTATTTATTTTCTAACAGACATTTTATGTTATAAATGTTAAAGAAGCTGCTACAGCCTGGCCATATTAAATATTAATTACAAAAACTTAACTTACAAAATTTTTTTTTTTTTTCCTCAAATTGTTATGTTTTTACTCTCCCTTATGGTATGTTGTCTTGTGAGGTAATATGCAATGTATGTACATGCTAGTAGTGCAAACATGTGTAAAGTAATTTAAAGAAATATTTTCAACAAGGCACATAGTTTGAAAATGCAATTAGTCTGTAATAGTTATTTGCAAACTTAAATTTGGTTTTCTTGTTACACCTAATCCATTCACCATGTATTCAAGCAGAATGCATCACGTTAGTGTGCACAACACTGTGGATTGATCATCCACAGTGTTTTAAATTCAGTGCAGGTGAATTGTTTCATGAATATGCCTATAGCACTGTGATGAAACATGAACCAACAGCAGTACAGTATGATTCATAAAAATGTTAAAACTTTGACAGGGCTGCCACCAGCCCTGAAGCTGAAATCCTAGTTCCTGTTTATAAAAATCCTTTAAAATCCTGGAATCATTAGGTCAAATCCTGTAAAATCCTTGGACTTAAAAAATTGTAAATCACAGAAAAAAAAAGTGGAAATGAAAGACGTTTACATATTTAATGTAGTTGTTTTGGTTTAGAATGTACAAACCATGTTAATTCTTTTCTCCGCTCACATTTATACTTTCATTTATACAACAACTGTATCTGTGATCATTTTCGTTTCCTCACCATTGTGATATCAATGCCAAACGCAAAACACAGTCACCAAATTTGGATTGCATGCGTAAAACTGCAATTTGCTGCAAAGGTTCTTTTCAATAATGGCCTTGGTCTTTGCATATGATCATACAGCCAGGGACAGAAATATGTAGATAACTGATACTTGCGCCAGTAAATAATCAAGCAAAATATTTTAGACATATACTGACTATTGAAGCAATGGCATAGGTTCAAAATATTTTGGTTAATATTATCCACCTCCATTATAAGAATCTTTCAAACAAATGCATCAGTGTGACGCGTGACAGTCCCGGCTGTCAGACTGCCCCCGTCCCTAGGTAACTTGGGCGATGCTAGGGGAGTCGCGTCTGGCTGTCTTATACCAAAGAGTGCCTCCTGCACTACAGGATGGTATCTCTCTGTGATCCTGGTGGGTGGCTTGAACCGTCCGACGAGAACGATGTTTGGAACTGGTATGCTGAGGTGTTGTTGAAGCGCAGCTTGTTCCCATGGACTGACTAACCCGAACCCACTAGGAAGGATACATACTCCCTAGGAAAGCTTAGCAATTGCCCTCGCCTTTCTGGCCCGTCTCTCAACTCCACCCCTGTGGGTGTTCGACATAAGGTATAGATTAGAGCAGCGGGAGTTGGGCAGTTGACGTGTCAGTGTTTAACAGTGTGCGGGTGTTCCGTGGGAATAGACTTCCCTGCACCAGAATGCGGCCTTCTCTGCACCACTAGGGGAGCGATGAGAGTTGGGCACCTGGCCGGCAAGTCCAATCCACCGGGAGCGTACCTAATGTCATGGCTCTACCGTTCCTTCCAATGGTGGTGTGGTGAGGGTCCATGGGTCACTGGTCTCTCCTAACTCAAAGAAGGACCTCTTGGCACCACAGAAAGAGTGATGAGGAAGGGGCGACTTCGAGTTGTCGAGCCAATTTCCCCAGGATGGGATCCTAATGTAATGGCTCTACCATTTCTTCTACGACGTACAAGGAACAGGGGGCCTTCCAAGGATGTACTTGTTCCGTTGTGCAGTGTGCATTCAGCAGTATCAAACCTGGTCTCCTGCTAAGTCCTGCAGCCCCGATGTGACACAGGAAGGAGCTTGGAGTGAAAGTTAAGATAACTGGTAAGAACGGTGTTTATTTACTGAAGTGAAATACACTGATAGCAGAGGTGCTAACTCCTAATTTCCCCATGGAGTATACAGAAGGTTACACACCCTATCATTAAACAGGAGAAGGTGCACTGTGCAAAGCTGGGTGGATTAGGCAGTTACTTAATGTGTGGTTCCTCGAGGCGAGCTCTATTCTCAGGTGACTATCCATAAGGGACCTTAGGATTCTGCTGGAGAGGATCTTCGGCCCTACAAGGAGAGCGATGAAGCGTAGGAGAGGTTAGAGCCTCTGCACCAGTTATTGGGGCGGTGAGAGCTCAGGAAGTGATTGAGTACTGAGAAGAACTGGCGATCTGGAGGCTGGGCTACTGGCCCTTTTATACTTCTCGGCCATCCCTTCTTCTGCTGGCATAGTGCATTTGGAGAGGGGGCACAGCAGGTGCGAGCCCGGCATCTGGATCCTTCGAGCAGGCGGCATAGTGAAGAGTGCCTGGATCTACATCTCTTGTCTGGCGACATCTACCAGTGCGCTGCGGTACTTGCTACGGACCTTTTGCATAGTCTCGGTGGCTCATCGGTTGAAATAATAATTATCATTGGGATGCCTGTCCCAGCCCGGTAGGTAATATAGTCTTGCAGACGTCGGCGGCAGCGACGTGACTAGTGGAAAAGCTGTCGGGGGTGTAGTTGACTGATGAGTAGCAGTCGTTTATTATGATAGAGAAGACGTCATGCATCTATTGAAACTGACACACATCACACATTGCTGTGGATGCTAGTGTCGCCACTTTTAGCAAAGTGCTAAAAAAAGGGGGGGGGGTTGGATTTGGATTTTACTAGTGTGTTAAAAATCCGTACAAATGGATAGAACCCGTTAAAATGGCAGGCCTGACTTATGACACTACTGATTTCACTGTGACACATGCTACCCTACTGTGCAGCGAGCATGCGCACTCTACTTTTCAACTTTGCCCCATCATCAAGTGATGAAAGCAATACGGGGCCAGTCACACGCCGGCAGACAATTTATTTCGTGGCTACAGGGTTGATCCATGCAGTTCGGACTACAGACACATGGATAATTTAAATTGTACTGCTCACCTATAAAATGACATGCGGTCGCCACCCTGAAGTCGAAGCTTGTTTTACCTACCGAACCATGGACATGGCAAAGCGAGAGAAGATAGTTAACAGGGATGCCATAAGAGAGCAGCACCCCTGCAACTGATGCCGTCAATGCCGCCCGAGCCTCGTAGAGGGGCAATAAATAAGTCAACAGTCTCCAGACAGGGAGATAAGAAATGTGTTTGGCCCAGGCCACTGCCCTGTCATAATCAACCCCTGCGATAGGAGGCTAGCATCCCCCGCACCCTTGTGGCAGCCACTAAGCTGAAATTTTGAGTATATAAGGAGAAGCGACACCGCTCTCGAGGAGTCACGTCGGCCCACCAAACTGTATAAGGTCGGAGGGCTCTCCAGAGTCTGCGGAAGACTCTCCAGCCTCCTAAGGCTCAACAGTCTACAAAGACTCTCTTTCCAGCAGCTTGCAGAAAGCTCTTACCACAACCAGAAGCACCAACGCCAACCCCGCAGTCCGCGGAGAGAAGCCACGGTGAAGTTCCAATGTATCAAAATGTCCCTACCCCTGTACCCCCTATCACGAGTCTCCTTTGCACTCCGTGGTAGCAGGCCATAAACGTTGTCCCTTCTGGACGAACCACTCCCTTATTATTCACTATTAATTGCAATTAGGAATCTTGGAGTATTTGGTTTCCATATTTTATTTACATAGGTTTACCTTCACCTGTATTAATGTGACCTAAAATTAATTTCTATAAATTCATTTAGAATTTATTTTATACAGAACCAAGCATTGCCTTGTCTTCATAGAGCGATAATAATTACGCTGTGGCAAATGTAACTTTTTGTGAGTTAGTCATTTCACTTCTCTTTCATGTATTTTGAGAAAGTGTGAGTTGATCATTAAAGTTAGTTGTTTATTAATTAATAAGCGACCTATACTGATCAGTCACGAGTGGGCTGTGCCTCTTGGGAGTTCTGAAGCAGACTATGTCTGAACAAGACCGGGAACTCCTAAGGCGTGTCTGGTGCCCGAGAAAAGCTCCTATCTAGCCAGGCGCTTGTCACGCTCGTTACCTTGGTGCATCTGCACAAGATGACACCCAGGAGGGCTTGAGCGCCGCTGCTAAGTTACGGGCTCATCATCTTTACTGGTATTAATAATTGTGAGCCAATTAAAGTACTTTGTTGTTTTATTATTATATTATTATTTCACATATGCCTAAGAAAGGAGGTGGGCTTAACAACCAGATTAGACGTCTAGCCCGACGGGTACATCATCAACTCGAGATAACTCAGCCCACCATTGTTACAACCATCGAGTACCCCAGTGAACCCATATCACCCCTTCCTCCGCAAATTGCGAGAAAAGTCTAAATACCTCCTATTTCAGATAACTACCACTCTTACTTGGATTCGTTACTAGCGATTTGTTGACCGTGGCTGGATCTAGACCACATCAGTTATTTGACATTCCCAGAACCAAAGCCAGTAACGAAGCCCATGTCATAGCTGTGCCCCATTACTAGGGATTTGTTAGCCGTGGCTGGATCTCGACCACATCAGTTATTTGACATTTCCAGAACCAAAGCCAGTAACGAAGCCCATGCCATAGCTGTGCCCCATTATTAAGACACCTCCTACCACTTGCCTAATATGTGCCGCTGCAGGGAAGGTTCTGAATATAGTCCTTCCCTCAAAACCTGTTTTTACCTACAAGGCAGTGGTCGCATCAACAGATTTCGTCCCAGTATATAAACTTACCAGGCCAGCTCCGTACCAACTCTCCGGCAGCATAAGGGAAGCTGTCTAGGTTGCTACACAGGGTCGTAATTGGTTCACGCCCATCTCATCATATTATTATCCCCATTTATTTTATTTTATATTTTAGTCTATTTTATTAGTGACAGCTGGCCATTACACTTCTTGACAGCCTTTATGGTGAGTAAGGTCAAACTCCCTGGGAAGGACACATTCTTGATCAAACTCACCCTGGGGTTTGATTCCCGTCCATCTTCTCTCAGCCCTTCATCCAGCCGGTGCCCTCTAAATCCCCCAACATAATGTAACGTCTCCCCTTTCCAACTCTATATCTCTGACCACTGAACCAAGTTAAATTATTTCCAACACAAAAGAAGGGGAGAACGTAAATATGGGAGTGGGGCGTAGCTTATGAAATCCTTAACTAACCGGGGTTCATAAAACACTTATTAACTTAAATATAACTATATAAATGCAGTTAGGATTGATACAATTACGTTATACTGAATACTAATACACAATGCTCAATTGACAGTTATACACAAGCGGTTCGATGCCGTTAAGTTGCAATACAGGAATACTCTCAAGTCCCTAGCCTTGTCAATTATGAACAATTATTCTTAAGGGGGGATTTGATGGGGTCTCGAAGGATGACTTGCGCCCTAACCGCTAGCGCGATGTATGCTCACCAATATCACAGAAGACGACCTGGAAGCTCCTCCAATCCTCGATGTCTTTATGATCCTGGTGCCAGCTTCAGCAACTAACGTAGTATTGCCGCTGGTGTTGGCGTGACTGGGGAGGGGGCAGCGTTCCTGGGCTTATATACGCTGTGCCCCCAGTAAGTCAGCATAATGTTTCACAAGCATTCAGAATCCATAGTGTGTCATACTTTAACATGTACGTTCGTGTGCGGCTCTCCTCTGGCCACTACTCTGCCCCCAGGTCAAACAAACAGCCATCCCGGCTGTTGGTAGTCATGGAAAAAATATCAATAACCAAGTTGGAGCCTTCCAAGGGTTGTAGAGGCGATGCAGGCTGAGGAGCTTAGGTCAGGGGCGAAGATGACAAATGATGGCATTCGCAGTAATTTTTAAGAGCATTAACATAGAGGTAAGGCGAAACTCAAGACCTCGTCGAAAACAACAATGCAATGAATTAAGTAAGAGAGAATCGATTAAGGGGAAATGGTAGCAAGCAGCAAGGGAGGGAGAGTTAAAATCATCATACATGGAAACGTTAATAAAGTAACATACAAAAGTTTTACAAGATGAGTGTGGCCAAAAGTACCATCAATCTATCTGACCATGTTGAGCAGCGCAACCACAGGAGAGAGGGAAGTATGTCCACCGCCACATGTAATGTCAAGAAAATATAACCCCTTAAAGCTAGACAATAGACATGGGTAGAGGAAGTTTGAAAGTGTGCCGCGCGTGTTGTACGGGTGTGCTGAACTACGTGGCAGAGTAGTAATGCTAAAAAGTTGTACAAGTTATAGGGTCAACATAATTGCATGCTGGGTGAAGTAATAAGAAGGTGACTAGAGCAATGACAAAAGAGAATTTTTAAATCGTTAGCATCAAGAAAATTTAAGGTACGCAAGGGAAAATTAATGGAACGGGGAAAGACTACATGTGTGGAAGGTAGGCAGCACTCCAGAGGTTGGTAGTGCCGGACGGCTGCACCGTGTATTGTTGACCTTGCAGGAGCAAGAAGACGTACGGGGCAGATTATTGCCAGTTTCAAGTGCGTGCTTTGTTTGTGCACTAAAATACTTATATACACTGGTACGAGTAGGTGTAGCTACAGACAGATAAGTACAACAATTGTTATATATTGACACAACATGAGAAAGCTTTGTTAAAACCATAAGTGGTTATGACTGTAATGGGAACATGGCGTAGCAATGTATGGAAGTTTGAACCTTCATAATGCGTGACAAGTAGTGACAGCAATAAAAACGTAACCTAAACAATACACAATAAGTAGTTGACAATGAATAGAAAATATTGTACAGTAATTATAGAGTTAAAACAATAACCTCGCACGTAACGCACGTGGCGTGTTGTGAAAACATTATTATACATGTTAGTGAAGATAATAGCATGCAGTGATTAGGTTCTTAAAAACATACGTGAATGGCGGGATAATTATTTCTAGCTACTACAGATAGTGATGCAATAGGTTGAATGAACACGCATTGGAAAATGAAACCCTGAATTGATATACACAGGGAATGGTATGTGTAACTTAAGTGTAATATATATATATAATATGTGTGTGTGCATGCATGCATGTGCATGCATGCGTGTGCATGCATGCGTGTGTGTCGCTCGAATGCTCGGCAGAAATGCAGCTGCCAACCCATGCGGTGGACACTGCTGGCTGTCACGGGATCATAGTTCGGCGGCCGGGTTTGCCCCTCTGGTGTCTTGAACTTCTTGAACACATGCCGTGACGTATTAAAGATCCAATCGGAACTCACCGAGCATTTGTAAAATGGCAGAAGGGAATATCAAAGGTCAGAAGGAATGTGAATGCAAATATAAATAGCTGTCCATTGAAAAGACATTGTGACGCTGACTTTATACTTTATGCAAAAACTATTCTGGGACCTATAAAACCAAGTAACAACCCTTTGTGTGCGCGTTATTAGAGACGTAAAATTACACGTGACATGAAATGATAAGATTTATCAGCATTAAATTAAATCATTATAGGTAATTAAACATAAAGTAACGGGTTGCAATGGAAATAATATAATGGCCGTGCTCATGGGGACATAGATGATAAACATGGAAGCTGAGAAAATGAAGAGGGGGTCACATGAATGAGTAACATGGGAAAACAGCTGTTGCGGCACGCGAACACAGCAATACAACACGGAACAAGGAAAACTGCACTCTTGGTTCACCCTCACCGAGGTCTAAACCGGCCAGTGCACTAGTGTACACTACCAAGGGACATTATTGTGTCGCAAGTACGAACCCTGCAATAAAAAGGTTCAGGCCCCCGCTGCCTGAAGCTCCTTCAAGGTCAGCAGGGTAAAAAAAGGGGGGGAAATTGCTTGGCGGTAACCTCCTCCCGTCCAAGGTTCGCAAAGGGGGTTTCAAAGGGATGACCTCGGGGGCAAGTATCCAGTCGGTTGGGACTAAAACAGCTATCCGCAGCAATCCATTTCATTGCAGGGTCCATTCCAACCTTGTTCATGTCACAATCAAGGGTAACATGCCATTGAGTTGAGGGGAGGGACTGGGGAATGAGGTGAACGTATATAGAAAACCTAAAATTACGAATGAAATACGACGTTGGGGGGGGGGGGGGTGCCGTTGAAAATTCTCTCTCTATCGGCCACACACTGATTACTTATATGAACTGTTACTGCATGAAAAACTGTGTTTAATCATGGAACACTGATAAGTGACTCGTGGAAGGAAATGAAATTGTGGGAACGAAAGTATGAGCAATACACACAGAGTATTGTCACGTAAAATAAGTTACCCGAATAAAGAATGAGTAATTTTATATACATATATATATATATATATATTTAAAGTAATCAATAAGGACGATTGGTAATTTTTAAATACAAAGAATGAAATGGAAAGTAGCTTAGGGTATATGGCGGAAATGAAAATGATCAAAACGTGACAAATGAAGTGAAACGAGGTGTCACAGTACGAAGGATTTGTGCTGACATGGGAAGGAGGCACCTTGCGCACTCGCATCCATGTGTCAATGCGTGACACTGCATTTTAACAAGTGGTCCAATGGAGGGGAGGCGGCTGTGAGGTGGCCTTGGAATGCGGCGCATGGCACTGAATGGAGGGTGAAACGGCGTGCCACATCCGGGAGGCCGGAATGCGTTATGGCGCAAGCACGTGTGTGGGGTATCTCCTACTCTTGACATACGATGTGCACTGCAGTATATGCTCCATAACTGCACAACTAATTCCGTGTTCCCTTCTCACAATGTCCAACATTGCTGCCATCACATAGCAATGAAAATCTTACTACTATACAAGTGCGGCCATGAATTCTGGCTTAAGTAGTGTAGGAGAAATTAATATATATTACGATGTGGTTTTCTCATCCTACACTTAGCCGTTCACACAGTGCGTAATTCTATACTTTAACTGAGGAATGCTTATAAAATCACGTAGAGAGCTCCCTCTACTTAATTTATGGTAACAGTATGCGACTCAAGGAACCCAGACTTGTCTGCAATTAAAACAAAATGAAATACAATAGAGTTCCTAATGCAATACCTTATTCTATTATCGTAACTTACTCATACAACACGCACGTACATTTTGAAATAGTGTCACAACCTGAGCCAGACTTCTTACAGTTTTATATATATATATATATATATATATATATATATATATATATATATATATATATATATATATATAAATAATACCCAAGTGTTTCCTAATTTTCTAAGTGGCATGTGCAAATTACTGTGCATTTGTAAGTGCATGAAATCATTTTGTGGTTTTCTTAAGGTACTGCCAATGAAACGCGCACTACAATAACGTGCTTAGAGACTCAGGCTTCTTAAACATATATTCAAAGTATGCCTACACTAACGCAATCATGACAGTGAAACCATTGTAATAGGTATACAAATAGGTCCCCACAAACTCCGTAAGGTACCAATATCTTACACTAGCATGACAAATTCTCTACATGACTACTCTATATATTAAAGGGGGGCAATTACACCGCGCTCTTGGTCCATGGCTAAGGACCACTAATAAAACACTCTTGCGTTTTACAATGAAAATTCCCTGCGTCCATTATGCTTGGAAACTCCCCGAAAGCAGTCATAGTGACACCATTAAATAAAATACTATTTAAGGGATTTTGTGATAAATTATAGTTGTATTCATAATAAATGTTTATGAAAATTTAAGTTTGAAGCATAGCACTTCTTGAAGCTCCTTTGTGGTGAATTTTTTAGTAACGCACATCATTGATTGAATTGTTTTTTACTTTCTCAATCATAAGAATGCTTAAAGTTTCTGTTGACAGAGATGCTCTAAATTCCATTTGATTGTGGCGGACAGTGCTGAAAATTCTCTCTGTTGAAGAGTTGCTAGGTTAGCAATCCAACCTGTCTTATTTTTGTAATTGCCAAACTATGTTGGGATTCCGTTTATTTTATTTCAAGGGGAAAAAAGAAATGGTGACAGGTTGGCGGTTAACGTCTTTGGTGAGACAGCATTGTTTTGATGGAGCAGTGGAAAATTTTTCTCGTGTGGAAATAACATTTAAATTATTGTAACTTCGAAAACTTAAACTTCAATGAAAAAACAAAACGTGATACACATGTTGTTCGTATTCGTACAGATACAGCAATACACACACACACACACTTTGACTGAAGTTAACCTTACACTCGTTGAATTTACAATATAGACAAAAACAAATATTATTCATGCTTTACAAAAGTGTTGAAAGTGTGGCTTTTTCAGGCCATGTGCATTTCAATCATTATAGTAACGGTTGAAAAATACATAATTTACAAAACATGCAAACTTGCTGTTTGTAAATTTCGCAACCTCTTGAGTGCGTGTTTTTCAATGGCAATTCTTGCAAGTTTACTTCACTAAAATCACGTCTACTCGTCACTAGCATTAAATAATTTATTTGCAGAATCATTCAGTAAAATCAACACTGCGCACGTTTCCTGCAACCAACAAACTTAAACTTAGATATGTATAATACACGATGACCACAGAGTAAATACAAAATGGTGCCACTGCATCACTACTCACAACAGTGCTCGTTTTCTCTTTCCAGTGTTGCCACGATCAGTACTGCTTATGATACCAAATTTATCATGCTGTTTGCAAAGAATACCAAAATTGTCTAATTGTGTGCAAGCTTCTGGTAATAATAAGATATTTACAGTACAGCAGACAATACATTGTACCGTAAAATATATGAACTAAAAAAAATTTGAAAAAATTCAGACGCATTGTCAAGGCTATCAATTTTCGTAATAAACAAGCAAGCCTCAGTAATTCCGTAACTGGACGTTAAAATCGGTAATAATTACGAAAATTCCACAATACTTAGTAGCTCTGCAACTAGCCACATCGAGGACGCTTAGTTATTCCGAAGCTGTAGCGACTAAACCACCGGGCATCTTGTCACATGGTGCCCCAAGCTTCCATGGACTACCTTACACCCATTACAGGCCAGTTCCTCGACCAGACCAAGACCATTCAGGAGTATAGGTCCATACTCCCTTCCGGTACCTTCCAGTCAGGGAGGGTACTACTCTGACCCGAAAGCCATCGTAGCCCCACCGGGTGTCTGAGGGGAACAAAGGTGCCCCCCCCCACACACCTTACGCCCCTTTGCAGGCCGGTCCCCTGACCTTCCAGCATCTGGAAATGACATCTTGGGAGGGTCACAGCCACTCCCGCCGCACTTGTGTGACAGAGTATATTTATTTATATAGTTTAAAGTTTGTCACTGGTTTTTCACTGTTTACACGTGATAACATTTTGGCAGCTGTTTACGTTTGCCATTACTGTCTCTCTTTTACTGATTTTAATGAAGCGGCAGATTTACATGTTGCGCAACAGTTTGACAGTCATAATTAAGTATTTACGTTTTACACTGATTGGCGCAACATTTTATGGCTGCAGAGACGTTTTTATATTTACGTACTTTACTTCACTGGTTCACTATTGCGACAATTGATGTTCGCTTGCGAATTACAATTTTATTTACTGCAGTTAACAGCAGTATTTACAGTCCCTCCCCCCCCCCCCCCCAAGTATCAGCACTCGACAGCTGGTAAAGAAAGAAAGTTTGGGGCACTTTCACTCGTGTGTTTGGCATGGCTTCATGGAGCATCGGCCCCCACTTCGTGAGTGCTACATGGACTGGGTATGGCCACGTGAATCTTGATGTCAGCCTCCACGGAGCTTCTCAGTACCAATCAGGCTGGAGAACGCTGCGAGAGGCACACGCGGGCTGCTCTCTTTGCACCTGGCTGGCGGGTACTGAAGTCTCATCCCCAGCAGTGGCTGGCTTGGGACCACCAGGTTCCAGGGGATAATCAGTTGTTTCCTCCTCCAGGAGGGTCAGTGTCTGGGTGGCTGGGGAAGGCTGAGGCATGGGATGCCCCGATGCCTCTCAGGCCATGCTGCTGGGCTCATCTTCTCTAACGTTGGCTGGGATAGCCTCAGTGCCTCCAGGTGCCAAGATCAGGTGGGAGACTGTGTCGTCCAGGCTGAAAGCAGCTGGGGATGCAGGCTGAGTTGGAGTCTCCAGGGTGGCCTAGACCTCGCCACACTTCTTCAGATGCCTCCCTTTCGGAAGGCGGTCTGGTAGTGGGCTCTGGAATCGTCCGATGTCGGACCCAGTGTGGCCAACGGAGGCAGAGACTTTTCGGGTTCCTCTGCCCCCTCGGCACGGCTGGTGCAGGTGGGCTTGTCCTCTCGAGCCTCCGGTGTGACCTCGGCACCTCCAGGCACCAAGACTGGCTGGGTGCAAGCTTAGTCTGAGCCTTCAGGGTGGTCTTGACTTCACCGGCACTTATTGGTGCCTCCCTTTCGAAAGGCAGTGTTTCTGCAGTGTGTGCTGCATTGTCCGACACGGCAGTCTGCAGGCTGGATTTGCTCTGTAGAGCCTGTGTTCTTGTGGTGGCCGAACACGGTAAAGGCCCTTGATGTTTCTCTGCCTCGTTGGACTAGGGTGCTTAGGCTTGCTTTCTCACTGGACTTAGTGGTGGCTGCCGGCAGTGAAGTTCTCTGTAGAGTAAGCTGCACCGTGAAATCTTGTCACATAGGACATCTGTCCATGTCTGGCAGTGGCACGGCGCAGGAAGCTGCTGGGCGTTCAAGGTAGAGTGCGCACTGAGGTGGCACCTTGGGGTGGAGGAAATTCTATTCTCACTGGGGTCGCTTGGCTGCTCACTGGGCAAATTTCGTAGCAGTCTTCTGGTCTCTTAGTGGGAGGTGTCTCGGCAGCGGCTGATTCGGATGCAAGGTCGTCTTCAGATTCTTCTTGTTCATAGACTTCGGGCCCTGGGGTGCTGGTGGCAGGGTCTGGACGTCCTTCACCCGGAAGGGGTGTATCTGCCCACGGGTGGCTTTTGTGAGTCATCCCAGCCCAGTAGACATTCTCTTGCCTGCTTACTATCTTGTATGGGCCTTCCCACTTTTCTGCCATTCCAGCACGGAACTGGCCGCCTTTATTTAAGGGATGGTTCCGGAGGAGTACTGCTTGGTCCATCTGGGCCAAATCCGCCTTGCAAATCTCCTCTGGATGGAGTAGCTCACTGGGTTGCTGCTCCCACTGCCAGTCCACTGGGTGCCGGAGTGTGTGTCCCAGGATGAGCTGGCTGGGGCTGATATTAACAGTCTTGTTGGTCCTTCTGTAAAGGGCAAAGACGATCATAGGAATGTATTAGTCCCAGTGGCAGTGATCATTGCTCACACTGAGTTGGAGGCTCTTTTGGAGTTCCTAGTTCTTCCGCTCTGTAGAGTTGGCTTACGGGTGGTATGGGGGAATCGTCCAGGTTTCGACTTCCCACGTGTTGCACTCCTGCCAGTGCTGGCCGGTGAACTGATTGTCGTTTGTCTGTTAATATGCATTGAGTGTATCTCCAGTGGGAAAAAAATATCAGTTTCAAACTTCCTGATTATGTTCGCAGTCTCTTGACTGGGAAGTGAAAAGGCCTCTACCCTATGCGAGATGATGTTAGTCATCACCGGTAAGTAGCAGATTCCCCGGGTGCTTCTGGGGTAATGCCCCATAAGGTCGGCCGCTATCTGCATCCATGCGATATGCAGACAACGGGGCTTTGAGGCTGGCGGGGGCCCGGGTAGGCCTTGCCGGGGCAGCATAACTCGAAGCTGTTGTTGTACTTCCGGATGTCACAGCTTATTCCATCCCATATATTGCAGGTTTCGAGGTCGCTCAATGTTTCCTTTATTCCCGGGGCCCAGCTTGCAGGTCTTAGTCCTTTTGATATCCATATTCGCCAGTCTGCCCCAGGTTGTCCGGGAGCGTACTATGTCATCTCGGAGCTGGAAGCACTGAGGGTTGTACTAGAGAAGTCTCTGGATATCCGGGCCTTGCTGTTTGTGATAGATTATGCAGTATTTGCTCAGTCGGAGCTGGAGTAGCCAGATGTGCTCCTTGGGGCTACGGTGAGAGAGCACCATTTTTTCCCATCCGTCGTCTTCCTTTTCTTCTCCATAGAGGTCCAGCTGGCCAGACAGGGCGTTGGGCAAATAGTTCATTTTCCCCAGGCAGTGCTGAACTTCAAAGTCGAACTCAGTGAGAAACATCTCCTACCGCCCGAGTTTGGCCTTTGAGTTTTGTGACTCCCAGAGCCACTGCAGCACCGTAATGTCACTATGGAGACTGAATTTCTTACCCTCTGAGTGGTAGTTGTATTTTCTGATAGTTCAAATGACTGTGAGGCATTCCTGCTAATTTATATGGTACCGCTGTTCTGTGGTGTTTAGGCGGGTAATGGTGTACACAATTACTTGCGGATAGCCTTCTGCATCTTCTTACCCCAAGGCCATTCCGACAGGGGTCTGTCTGAAGTATGAGGGGGCTGTTTCCCCGTCGGTGATGCAAGAACATGTGCTGAAGCTTTCCTTGAGGGCCTGAGAAGCTTGGCATTATTCATGTCCCCATTTCCAGTGATAGCTTGCAAGTTAGTCCATGTAGTTCCAAGTGCTCCAGGACTCATAAGTGCCCACAGTGCTCTTCCTGTGACTTGGAGTAAATTATCACGTCTAAGTAGGCAAAGCAAAACTGCCCAATGTAACCGATAAGGACCTCAGCTAACATGAGCCTCTGGAATGTGGCTGGTGCATTCTTTAAACAGAACAGCATTTCTCTGAACTGTAATGTCTCACCCTCAGGCATGGTGAATGCCATGTATTTGTGGCTGCCTGAGTGGACCGCAATCTGCCAGTATCTCTGTGCTGTACCTGGGACAACAAGGCTTAACGAGGCACACTGCAATCAAAATTTATTGTTTATTTTCAAATAACAATAGAAAACATTCAATCTCTTAATACATATACTTCCTTATATTCTTTTGCTGTTTCAAAATAAAACAAAAACTACATAATAATAATATAAGAAATGACACACCTAATTTTGTTTTTATGTGGTTATATAAGGTTGTGTTCCTTGAATATTTTCATGCTTAAATATATGACGAGATATATTTAATATTGGATTTATATATGCTATTGATAGATAGAATTGTTACACAATGAAATCCCACAAAATTAATATTCTGAGTGTTTCGCCAAAGGAAGTATACACATCCAGCTTTGTTGACCGCAAAACAAGCATTACATCAGTGTTTACAAAGAAAAAAAAAAGCTTCTGATGTGGTGGTATTCCTGATATGTGACTTGTGCTGTTTTTGTGCTCAGGCACATGTTACCAGCTTGTTTGCCACGAGAGGGCAGTAGTGTCACAAGATGGCGCAAATGGAGGATGAGCAGGATTATTTATGGGAGATACAGTTTTGTGTATGAAAATGTTAGCTAGAAGTGTAATATACAACTTTTAACGGTTCAGTGATGGCAAACGGCAAAGTTTCTGCGGTTATTGTCGGGTTTTGTTTACGGGACGTCGCGCCGAAACTCAATGTCAATAAACACGCTGTAATAATGATCTCGGCCAGTCAGAGGAATTTTTAATACAAGTTTCTCACTCATGTACGAGCGCGTGATTATTTTGTCATTTTATACAATGCTCTTTGTGCATTAGTACAACTTGTTTGTTGGATATACACTTATTCACATCTTTAAATAAAATGGCGGCTGCATCATCACCTGAGCTACAATTTGTAGTTTTCAATTAGGTGTATAGTAAACTGAAGAAGAACACTTGTGGCTACGCGACCCACAGTGATTGTTCACAAAGGTTAGGAATCCCAACAGCAGTGCTAGCACCTCTACTATTGCTGGTATTCAGTGGCAATAGAGCTGAGTGGATAGGCTTCGCAGAGTTATTCAATTCAATTGTTGGTCAAGCTCTGCATCTTACCCAAGTCCAGAAAATCCATTACTTATTGGGTTGTTTACAAGGGAAGGCTAGAGAGTTGGTACACAATATACCGGTCACCGAAAGCAATTACTCAGTAATTTGGAAAATATTAGAGAAGAGGTTCAAAAGATTGACAGTAAAAAAGAAGATGGGTTAGCAAAGTGTGTTACAGTAGTGGAAGAAAATTTGAATACGTTGGAGGCTCAGAAATTTCCATTGGTTCAGTGGGATTTCCTGCTGTGAAATATATTGCTCGAGAAGTTGGATGCACCACTCAGGCAGGCATTTGAACTCTCCCACGAAGAAGATGTGCCATTGTATTCCAAGCTACTCAAGTTTTGGGAACGGAAGGCTAGAGCTGTGGAGTATGTTCAGCTTGCTGCCGACAATCAACCTCCTGCTCGCTACACCTGTAAGAGTCCACCTTCTCAGAGGAAATTTTCCTCCTGGAATAAATTTCGGTCAACGAGCCATAGAAACAATAGTCAGTCAGCAGAATCAAAGACAACCCTTGTTTCAGTTAGGGACAATACAGATAAGCAGATGTTGTGCCCAATTTGTGGTGCAGCTCATGCCCTACACAGATGCCAGACATTTCTTTCAAAGCCAACAGATGAGAGAAGGGAGTGCGTGCTAACCCACAAGTTATGCTTTAACTGCCTGCGAGCAGGACATGCAGCGGTAAATTGCTATTCAAAGTTTCTCTGTCAGTAGAGCCAACGCACACATCACACCTTGATTCACTTGTCACGAGATTAAAGTTCTGATGAGACAGATCAAGATGCTACATACCCTTTTGGTCAAGAGGAATAGTAGCACTGTTGCAATGTGTTTGTCGTGTCTTTCAGAGGAGGATGGTCCTCTGACTACTGTTTTGCTTAAGTCTGCTTGCATCAATGTTAAAGACAGTAGTGGCCAATACCAGGTTTTGCGTGCATTATTGGATAGTGCATCCCAGTCATCATTCATAACTGAAGGGTGTGTAAAGCGCTTGGGACTTAAAAGACATCAGACAGGGGTGAACATTTCTGACATAGGGCATACTAGGACAGATTCGAAAGCGGCTGTAGTATGTGAGATTGCCTCGCTTCACATGCGAGAGTTGCATCTTACTACTCGAGCGTTGATTCTCAATAACATTACTGGTAACTTGCCTTCAACGGAAATTGATACAAAAATCTTGTGCATCTTAAAAATATTCCCGTAGCCAATCCAGAATTTGCCTCACCTGGTTGCATTGACATGTTGCTGGCAGCAGATGTAGTAGCTGATGTGACGACTGGCCGCAAGATCAAAGGAAAACCACGTGCATTTCATACAGCATTTGGTTGGGTAATTGCTGGTAATGCTCCATGTGCAGGTAAAGGTGAGTCAGTTTCCTTATTTGTATGAGTGGATGCATCTCTTGATGTGGCCGTTCAGAAGTTTTAGGAGGTAGAAGAAAATCCATCAGTGAAGTTTCTATCAAGCGAGGCCCAACACTGTGAAAATCACTTCTTAAGTATCCACAAACATGGTGAAGATGGTAGATTTGTCCTGAGGATTTGCATTCAGATCATCCACGTGTAATTTAGGTAACTCATCTTCAACAGCAGTGCGTAGACTTGATGGACTAGGACTTCAACTTGCAAAGATGCCAGAGCTGAAGCAGCACTACCAAGACTTCATGGAGGAGTATGAAAACTTGGGTTACATGACACGTATTGGATAGTTAACACCCACACATGATGGCTATCAAGTACCCCTTATTACAAGTGATTTTGCTCAGCCAACATACTTTATTCCTCACCAAGCAGTAGTCCAGGAGGAAAGTGTTTCCACAAAAGTGAGGGTGGTTTTCGATGTATCCTGCAAGACCACAACTGGACAATCACTGAATGATCTTCTACTTTCTGGACCAAAATTACAGAATGAAATTTTTTATATAGTTTTGAGCTTCCGAACATTTCCAGTTGCTGTGACTACGGATGTATGCAAGAATGTTTAGACAAATAGTTCTTGATCCCATTGATAGGAAGTACCAGTGTATTCTTTGGAGGAATTGGGTGGATGACCCAGTTAGCGTGTACAAGTTGAACAGTCACGTATGGACTGGCTTCTTCGCCTTTTCAAGCCCTCCGCACCCTGCAGCAACGTGCAACAGATGAGGGTAACAAGTTTCCGCTAGCTACTCATGCTATACTCAATGATGTCTTTGTTGACGATATAGTTACAGGAGCTGCAACTATTGCCGATGCTCAGTTACTAAAGTCTCAGCTCATCGGACTCTTGAAAGTGGGAGGGTTCAAACTGCATAAGTGGTGCTCCAACCATGAGGAACTCTTGAATGACCATCGACATGAATCTGAGAACTCATCTCGTATGTTTGGTTGTCCTGATTCAGTGAAAGTGTTAGGCCTACGCTGGGACCCAGTACAAGACCACTTTTTGTACAAAGTGACAGTCCCTTACCTACCATTGACAAAGCATGGTATACTCTCAGCTGTTGCTAGTCTTTATGACCCATGTGGATGGGTAGCACCAGTGGTCACATCCAGTAAGATGTTGTTACAGACCTTGTGGACTCAAGGCTTAGGTTGGGATGAGCCAGTTGGAGAAGAGATATCAAGAGTGTGGACTCGTTTTAAGGACTCTTTGCCATCCTTGTCTGAAGTTAATGTGAGCAGATTCGTTTCAGTCCAAGAACATATCATGCAGTTTCATGGGTTTTGCGATGCCAGCGAGAAGGCATACGCTGCAGTCATTTATGCTCGTTGTGTTATAGCTGGTGGTGCCACCGAAGTGTACCTGCTTGTCGCCAAGTCCAGGATGGCGCCAATCAAGACTCTGTCTGTTCCAAGGTTAGAGCTGTGTGCAGCAGTTTTGTTATGTAAACTTTGGCAATGTGTTGTAAGACTCTATGATTCAAAAGTTGTTAACCTGACATTGCATGCCTGGACAAACTCCACAGTAGTTCTAGCCTGGTTACGATTGTCACCACACAGTTTAAAACCCTTTGTCGCCAACTGAGTTGCAGAGATCCAGTCCATTGTACCACCTAGTTCCTGGAGGCATGTTCCGTCGGAACACAGCCCTGCTGATGTTGCTTCACGTGGCTGTTTTCCAGACCACTTGATGAACACAATATGGTTTTCAGGACCACGTTGGCTTTTTGCAATCTCATGAGAACTGGCCTGTGCAGCATTCTTGTGAGAGAGTATCTGTTCCCGAAGTTAAACCAGTGATGTCAAGTGTCTTGGTGGCAAACTCCAATCAGATGCAGAGCTCCGATGACCCTTTCAGCTTGTTGCAGAAATCATCTTCCTTTTCTAGACTTCAGAGAGTCATGGCATGGGTCTTACGAGTGAAAGCAATCTTCCGAAAACTGCCTCATTCCATTGGCAAGTTGCAGACAACTGAGGAGCTGTGAACTGCCTGTAATTACTGTGTCAAGATTATGCAGGCAAATTACTTCAGGGAAGAGATTAGAGCCTTGGAAAAGGGAGAATCATGTTCTAAACCAATTAAAAGCCTTGTGCCATTCTTGGACTCGAAGGGTGCTGTCAGGGTGGGCGGCAGGCTGCATAATGCGCCTTTGACTGAAGAAAGTAAGCATCCCATCCTACTTCCAAAGCAAAGCAGACTGTCCGAATTGATTATAATGCATTGTCATGTGACCAACCTGCACACGGGTCCATCAACCACACTGTACCTGACATGTCGAGAATACTGGATAATTTCTGCTCGCACTTTGACTCATAAGTTCCTTCACAACTGTGTCGCATGTTTTAAAGTGAATGTAACTTTATCAGCCCCACTGGTGGGCACGCTCCCTGCCTCGCAATTCGCCCAGGGTAGAGCATTTTGCAATGTTGGAATTGACTTTGGGGGTCCATTCCTTGCTACCCCAGTTCAAGTGAGAAGGAAGACCACCCAGAAGGTTTATCTGTGCTTGTTTATCTGCATGGTGACCAAGGCTGTGCACCTGGAGCTCATGACCGACCTCTATACAGCAGCATTCCTTGTTGCACTGAAGCGCTTTGTATCCATACGAGGGCTTCCATCAGAGATATCCTCAGACAATGGAACCAACCTGTTGGGTGCCAAAAACTACCTGAAAGAAGTGTACAAAAGCCTCTTCTGTGGAGAAAGCCAGCAACAAATCGTCAGTGAGGCCAGTCACAGAGGGATAAAGTGACGGTTCAGTCCCCCTGCCAGTCCCCACTTTGGTGGCCTCTGGGAGGCGGCGATTAAAAGTGTAAAATAACACCTGAAACGTGTGGTGGGAACACAGCTGCTTACCTCCAAAGAGCTGGGAACTCTATTTGCATAGATATCTGCAGTATTGAACCCTCAACTGTTATGTGCTTTGTTGGAGGATCCTCGAGAGCATGATGTTCTCACCCCGGGGCATTGCCTAGTGGGTGATGCTTTGGTAGCTCTGCCAGATCACAACTTGTCAGATCTTTCTCAGAACCATCTTGACCAGTGGGAGCTAATCACTCAGTTCCAGCAGAGGGTGTGGAAGCAGTGGAGTAATAAGTATCTACGCACACTCCAGCAGAGAAATAAGTGGACCAACTGGTGCTGCTGAAAGAGCCAAACTTGCCTCCTCTAAAGTGGAAGACAGCACGTGTGACTGAAGTTCAGTCTGGGCAGGATGGGATAATGCATGTCGTGTCATTAAGAACACCTCAAGGCAACTTCACCAGACCAGTCACAAAAATTAGCCCTTTTTCTGAAGAATAATGGTGTATCATATGAGATTTCAGACACATACTTTTGTTTGGTGTATTTTTAATGCATATATTAAGTGGTGTACATTAGGACAATTGGGAAAAAAATTTTATTTTTGGTAGGCGGAATGTTTACAAACAAAAAAAAGCTTCTGATGTGGTGGTATTCATGATATGTGACTTGTGCTGTTTTTGTGCTCAGGCATGTGTTAGCAGCCTGTTTGCCATGAGAGGGCAGTAGTGTCACAAGATGGCACGAATGGTGGATGTGAGCACGACTGCTTGTCCTAAAGAATCAGATTATATTCTTTCTCAATGATTATGTTCAGTGTTAAAATATACAATTCCTAAGGACTCGCAAACTTGCCCATTTATGACACAAATGATACAGCACACTCAAGGCTGATTAATATAATTTAGCACGACCAAAATAAATGTAAAATGGGGCTTGACCAACATTACATAAATATTCACTTAAAACATGAATCAAATTAATACTGTATAATACTCTAAGAAACTATTTAAGGAACATATTGTAATCTTAAAATACAAATGCAATTTTACCAGATAGCACACCTTAGTTTGTGAAGCGTGATCACACACAAACGCTGCAGTACCTCAAGTATTCATAACCCAGAGTTAACACTTGATAATTTTAATTGCTAAACTCACCAATGATTCAAACACTGTGAACGAGAACTTTCTAAAATCCTATTCCTCTTGTAATAAGCCATTATCACCTCGCTTAATGTCACCAAATTCTTTAGATGGAAAATATTATTTGCTACCATGTTGGCTCCTGGTTACCATAAATTGGCAGTGTGAAAAATATTTGCAGACGAATTTTAATTACTCAATGACCAAGCCACTTAGTGCCAAAAATTCTAAAATGAGAACTATAAAACATTTCAAAATTAATGGGTTTCATATCCACCAGCACATTTTCTAAAATCTGAAACCACAGAAAAGGAGCCCAGCAAGACCTTCCCTTATAAAACTTTCATTCTAAAATGTTCCCAAGGTATATTCTAAAAAACTAACAAGGGCAACCTGAAAAATTACAAGAGGGAGTGAAATAATTTATTACGTTGGCTAATATATTGACTGAAAAACGTGAAACAAGGCAAGAGTCGTGGTGAAGCTGAACACTTACCAGTCCACCTGGCACAAGGTAAATCAAACGGGGGAAGCAGAGCACACCTACATTATTGCCAAAATTCAATTTAGTACGCAGATCCCAAAAAAAAAATTTAACGCTAGCACTGCAAAAACCAGAAAGTTCACCCCTACCCTTGCGTTCCACATTACTTATGTTCATATGTAGTCTACGACTCACCTTTTGAAGAATCTAGTTGTACATATCCCATCCTCAATCCTGTTATATATTCACAAAGAAATAATTCCTATACAAGCGTGCCTCCAGCATGGTGACATAATCAGTAACCGACATAGTGCTGATGAAATGAGAGCGGAGATGAAGGATAAAACGGGCTGCACTAGCTTTTATTTTTTTTTTCAAAAACACCTGAAAAAATCATGATGCAAGAGGGGAAGGGGAAGGTGGTAGAGGGACTTGCGACCAGGTAGGAAGAAGTAAGGGGTACCAGACTGCCACCAAGATTGTCAATTTGTGGGAGCGCCGGTGAAATTGTTCTTTAACAATGATTGGAGTGTCGCAAGGCAGCTCACCACGTTTGCATGTCTAGGTACTGAAGATTTTGGCCACCCTTATATCTCTTGGCATGTGTGCAAGAATTATGGCCAGCGGTGCTATAGGATGTGTGACGTCATTTAAGTCCTTTTAATTTACGCAGAAGCGTAGCTGACAGTCCTCCTTGGGTACAAGTACAACGAGGGAATTATAAGGTGAATCTGATGGCTCGGCTGTTCCTTGGTTTTTCAGCTCTTCCACTTGCGTCATGATAAGGTTGCGTCTCCTGGTGGACACTCTGTATTGACGGTTGTAAACTGGGGTGTCTGTGGTTGTCTCCAGATCTCATGCTGAATGGACTGGGTCTGGCGTAATTGCCTTACTTGCCCAAATGCTGCAGGGTGTTACAGGATCTCTCTCAGTTGATCGAACTCAGGCCCCTCCAGCTGATGCTTGATTTCATCTGGTTTGATGGGCGGTGGGACAACCACAGTAAAACTGTGCTCCCAATTTATGGTGGCCCGGTTTTTGTTTCCCATGTAAACTCTTCCCTGGCTATGATCTAGGACACACTGCTGCTGGCGTAGCCACTGGTGGCCTAAAATCACGGCTTCGGTGAGGTCCGGTGAGACCACAAACTCCACTGTGCTGGTGTGTTTAGGCAGTTAACTTAGAGTATAGCATGTCCTTCTATACGAAGGCTGGCCTCATGCTGCACCATGCTGCACCTCATGCTTCTGGGGGCGAAGTGATGCCCTTTGTTGTGCTGCCAGCACATCACTTCTTCAGTTGCGGCAGAATCAAGCAGTGCAACAATTTGATTGACATTGACAGTGATTTCAATGTGTGACACTTATGGGGGTTCAGATTCTTCTCTCAATCTCTGGAGGCTGGGTCCTTTGATCACGGAGACGACTACCCACTTTTCGCTCTGGTCTCTGAGTTTCCTTTCTGGCTAGTTTCTCGTCTTCTGTGCGAGGGGGGGGGGGAGGGCTCAAGTCCCTGCCGTGTGTCCCTCCCCTGCCCGCCCCTAGCCTGCCTGCCTGCCTGTCAGGGCAATTCTGGTTAAACTATCTGCCAGGGCAGTACCAGCACTTTGGTAAGGGGGTTTAGGGGTAAAGGAACTGGCATAGGAGGCATGTTTCCTTTCTTTTTTATTTGCTTTTCGGGCTCTGTTAGCTTTTTGTGTGGCTTGTCAAGTGCTGCCTGGGCTTTAAAATACCTCTTGCTTTCATGTACTCTTTCAAGGAGTTCTTATGTCATTGGCATGGGGATTTGTAGAAGATTACGTAATTTAGGTAAGAGCATCCTGGTGATATTCCTTGTGCAACTTTCTTCTGTGGTGGCAGGTTAAATTCTCCTGTAGTTGAACTTTTCGCCAAATAAAGATTTCGACTTCATTCTCGGGCTGCATGGATAGGCATGTTCATACCTGCCCCCATGCTGTCACGAACTCTCAATATTTATTCCACTAATCTAAGGTATGGCCATGGAGTTGTTCACTGGCTCGTGATATCCATTGCTTACTGTCTACCTCGTGTTCTTGGAGCTCCTCGCATTCCTCGGTAAAAGAGATTGCATCTTCGTGGGGGCAGCCAGCAGACTCTGGCAACTGCGGTTCACTGGTGCCATGGGTGGTAGCTGGACTGACGTGGTGTCCTGGATTACCGGGCCTATATTCTGCCACTCGTCAGCACACCTCACAGCGATAAACTAATCCCGGTCGTGTGACACACTCCTCCAACCAGCCTATGCAGTTGTGATAAAAGGGTTGAGCGCACAGTTTGCAGTGAACTAAATTGATCCTGTGACTCAGGCAAGTAATCCAGCTACAGTATGCTGATTGGCATGTGCAGCAATCTTGGCACTGGTATTCTAGTTTGTCCATATACCGTACCTCATTGGTCCAGCCTAGGCACTGATTATAAAATACTTCTTGGCAGTGGGCGCACGTGATTAAATTAATTCCGGTGCCGGGACATATCTAACATTGGTTTTCTCAGGCTTCTGCCATGGTGGCTCCTTGTGTTTTGTGTTGGCTTAACTCTGTATCCAACATAGTGATCCAGGTAGTTGGACACCACAAAATGTTTTTGGACTCTACGAAGTCCATTGGCGGGCTGGTTTTGTTAGTCTGGCTAGCTTATACAGTTTTTGGGTCATACTGGCTTGGTTCTGCTTTGCTACTTGGCTATTTTCTGGGCGTTTTGACCTGAGGTCGTTGGCTTACGCTGATGCTGGGGTGGCTGGGGGGTGCTGCAGAATGGCTGGTCGAAGGGCGGCTACTGTAGGAGCAGGAAGGCCCCCAGGTGGAGCTGCTACTGCTTTTGCTGCTGTAGTTGGCTGTGCTGGTAATCGCCCAGTTCGGGCTGGGGTAGCGGTGGATGTTAAACCATGGGCAAAATAGGCCCACTGGCACCTTCTCTCCCCAGCGTAAGGCGGCCACCACTGAATGCAGCATCTCTGGTTCCTTCTGGGGTGCTGAGAACAGAGAGGGGGAGGAAGCTAGGGAGTGAAGACCCACCAATTTGCAGACAACTTGAGCTCGTTCCCGAGTGTTGTCTTGGCAGAGTACCTTATCAGACTGGGTGCAGACCCAGGTAGCGGTTGTCTTCCTTAACTGCATGTCTTTCCCATCGCGTTTGGTGTAAGGCGTGGAGATACTAAACCTTGCCTCTGCAGACGGGGAGCAGGCGATGTGCAGATCAGATCCCCTGGCTAGAGTGTTATGCTGCCACAGCAGCTGGGCTGACGTCCAGACTAACCGTTACTCCAGTCGGCCTCACAAATGGTGCGGTGGTTGGATAGCTGGTTTTCTCCGAGTTGTTTCAACAATGAGGGTGTAGTCCTAGTGTGGAACAGGCCCAACCCAGAGCTGGCCAAATACTCCCTCCGGCAACTCACGTGGTGCGGTGGACAGAGTACAAGCTAGTCTAGTGGTATCTCCTCTCTAGGGGAGTATGGCTAGTGGTTGTGGCTCTATCGTTTGATGCAATGGGTGCATCAAATGGGTGACCGTCGAATGTGTGTGTGTATGTACTCTGAAGTACGAGTCCCTGAGGGGGAGCCCATAGTCCTACATTAAGCTGTAAAATAGTGAGCTTAAATCCTGGTCTCCTGCCCCACTCTGAGAGGTGTGGTATCTACTTGAAATCTGTCACCTAAAGAAATGTGAAATCAAAGTAGGTTGGGAACATGTTTATTCTGAGAAAAATAGAACACAGTGGTCCATACTACCTCCTGACTACCTTGAGCTGACCAGAAGTAATATACTATGCAAGTATTCGGGTGAAGGGGACATTGTTCTAAACTAATGGGTGGCAGTTTCGACTAAGGTAGCTAAGTAACTTTCCCTGTCTACACTTTTCCCATATCCTGAAGAGACTTATGGGGTAGCCGTTGCCAGGGGCAGTCGACTGGGGAGGATTGATGTCTTCTAGAAGGTCTGCAGGGAGAGAGCCTCTGAAAGGTCTGGATGCTGGCAGTGACGATGCTGAAGAGCTTCTGGGTTGTCTAGGCGATGAAGAGCGGTCAGAGAGCTCCAGCTCATGAGGTGGTGGAGCAAGCTGATGGGGCTCTTGTGGCTCTAACAAGAGTCAGTGAACAACTGGCATTTTCTGGCCAGGGCACAGGTGCATATCCTCCCGGCCAAACCCTTGCCGGGACTTGGAGTGGGGTGTGACAGTCACTTCTCTGTGGGCAGAGCTAAATGCTATCTGCTGGGTGGCCATTGCTGTGCTGGAGCATGGGTGGCGCTATCCCTTGGCATGCTCTTCAACTATCTGCCTGCTGGGGGGTGGCAGCAGTGACTCGCCTGCTGTCTCACTCAAACTTTACATCTTGTTGATGGGGGTAGGAGTGGCGCTTGGCATTGCTTACTGACCCGCTGATGAAAAGCATAATTATGTAAACGTCTTTAATATTCCCCGCAACCAGGGAATATCCTGTAGCCGCTCCGGTAGTAATTAAACAGTTTGGACTTCATCCTGGGTGTTGGGCAAAATACACATAGATGAAACGAAGTAGTTTTCTTGTGGGCCAGTAAGCATCACACATCAAACTATAGAATGCGCTACTATTCTGTGACATCCTGCACTAACCCTCACAGTTAACCAGATGTTGTCTGGATGGAGATCAAGTCTGCATACATTGTCAGCTTGTCAGCTTACATCAGTTTTTTATCTTGGTTCCTTTAAAATTTATTCATACAGGTTACAGTGTGTTTCAGTTTTGACTTGGGTTTATTGTAAATTTTTTTGGCTACAGTATGTATTATGCTGTAAAATACTTTCCCATACGTTATGAAGATTATTAAGTAATCTACATATGTAAAGTTTGGTATATCAGTTTGTATATTATTTTGAAGACAAGTGTACATGTGAAGTTTGCCCTCTGTAGTGAAAAAGGAATTCTGCAATGGCTAGCACGTTCCCAATATCTCATATCCTGTGATATTGGCAATGAGAAATGCTAAAATGTGTGTACACTGGACTCCCTATCTACAGTTTTACAGTGGACTGTTAGAAAATTTCCATACATGCAGAATTGTAGCTGAGGTGGGTTTGACATTCACATCAATAAAATACAACTTCTGACCTTATTGGTCATGCATTATCTCTGAATAAAGTTTAGTTAATAAACACAAAATAAAAAGAGTATTACTATAATAATATAATTTTATGTAATACATTAAAAAACATTTCACCTTAACTCATTTAAATAAAGAATATAACATCTCAAAATAACGTATATAGTTTATTCTAATTTGACACCAAATGCAAGCCAAACTAAAACATTCAAACCCTCTGAAAATAAATTTTTAATGTCCTGCGCACACTCAATCAGCTAGAGCGCACAGAGATATTATCAATTGGGCAGTGTGTTCACAGCAGCAGGCATGAAGGGGAAGCTGCAGGAGGAGTGAAATCATACCCCTCAACGCCGCTACGTGTTGGAGACACCTTGCGTGCGTGGCAAATGTCTTGTCTTTTAAAGTAATTAATTATATTTCACTGCAAAAAAACTTGTAATTTTGAAACACAAGTGGATAAATCAGGTGGTTAAAATTTAGTTCTTCACTCTCTTTAATATGTAGTCATTCAGAACCACATCCTCTGATTTTCTCGTACACACACCGGTTGCGAGTTGCGCTGCACTTAGACTTATGCTTACCCATTATTAGACGACAAAAGGTGTCAAATAGCTCTTTACAGGATATCAGTATATTCAAGACACGTGTCTATTGAAATAATTAATACAAATCCTCCGATTTACCCACAGGAAGTTACTGAAAATGAACTTTACGCTTGGTAATACAAGTCGCTCGATGTTCAAAAAATTTTTGGCAACAAGAGGAGGTCAAGTATATGCTTCTGGTAATATTATTGTATTCACAGAGATGTCGTCCATTGAGTTAAATTAATATTATGTTTTAAAATCATGTTGGTTTTAGGCCAAAACCAACTTTACAGCAAAAAACCAGCTTTAATCACCAAAGAATACATCTTTGCAAATAATATATCTTCTTTAAAATGTATTGCGTACACTTTCAGGAGAAACCATGTACTTCGAAATACTAGTGCTGACAGGTGTAACTATTTTGAGTGAAGGATAATCCTGATAAAATTTCTATGATCACCGGGTGCAGTTTATTTGCTCTGTTCAGACACGTAAGAGATGAAGGCAAGCATGTGTAACATGAAATATGAGAGAGGGGGAAAGAGAGGGGCACTTATTTTTGCTAGACAACAACTTCCCCTCTCGAAGGCATGCAAGGGGAGGAAGAAAGGTGTATGGCTGAGAGGGACAGAAAGAGGAGAAAGAGAGAGTGAACTGCCATAGATGTGGTGGGAAAAGACATTGCGCTGCAGAGCAGTGAAAACCAGCCCCTTGGATAAAACCTCATCTCTCAAGAAATAACCACCACCGCCGCCGCTGTCACCACAAGAACCACCCCTCTAGTCGACCAGAAACCGTGTCTCACTTCAACCTTCTCATACCAGCACATATGACACCAACTCTGCCTAACCCATTCTGTCTTGGTTGTGTAAACGAGTGTGTGAGTCTTTTAAACATTTCTTTCAAACCTGTCTGATGTGTTGTTATATTATAAAATTCAATTATTGCTATGGTTATTTATATAATAATTCATTATGTTTTAAACATGGTTTGAATTGGAATATATAATAGCTTTTAGTTTAATATTAACTTTTATGGTAGGCGTAATTACGCTTGCAGCGCTAATGTTGTTCAGGCGGTTGCCACTCTGTCCGTTGCGTGTGACGAGCGTGTGATGTCGTAGGTGTGTGATGAGAGGTGTAGGTGGCACGCAGGCATGATGAGTAGTGTCTGAGCTCCGGGAAGGTGTGTGTCTTCAGCCGATGGTCGAGCGGCTTGCATTGCGTGCAAATTAAGTCGGTGGTTAGGGGGAAATAGGCTGACCTGTTGTGCCGGGATGGTGTCGTCTAGTACACGTCTACTTAATGAGTCGCTTTTAACATGGTTACGTGTTACGAATGAGTATGGAACTGTTCATCAGTACGGCTACTCAACTGTTTTTGCTGCAGTTTCTGTTTGTAAATGCAGACGTGTTTTCACCTGGGGAACTGTGCTGGTTTTGAGGTATACTGCAAGCAGGATGATTACGGCCGCTGCTAATTGCAACAGTAACTTTCTGTGTATGTGAAATCCTGACCTAACGTCGGTTAATTTATAGTGTGCGAGGAAACGTGCAGATGTTTCATCGATGACTGTGGTGGGCATAACGGACATCTGGGGCACGAGTTCGTCTGGTACATTTAGTACGCTGCTTTGAAGGTGCGAAGGTGATGTGTGTCCCGCACGCCGTGGAATCATCGGATTCATCAATCACGGGTATGAGAGAACTGCATTTGCATGCCCATTTGGTGTCGGGGCAAAATATATGGAAATACGACTTTCGCTGTGATCCTGAAGTATCCTTTTGCGCCACACGTAACTCCCGAAGTCTGCAAAGTCATTGACTGCAGATATTAGGTGCTTGTACCCTTTTAATGTGTGTGTACCGTGTGAATTACTAAAGATGAAAAGTAACTTTGGCGAGATGCTATACAGAATTATTCAGACTGTGTAGATTTTCTGATTGTGCGTCATACCATGAATAACTTGATATTGTTTGCAAGAAAGGAATTTGGTGTCACATTGTTTGTTCATGAATGTAGTATCCCAGTTAATTTATTAAAGTAACTTTTTGCTTTGCTGTCTGATTGGATGTTTTCAATTTAAAGGTATTATGGTTCAAGTTAAAAGTACCCTGCTTCACTATACTCTTCTTTCACGAGTTTGCTTTCTACTCCAGTTTGTAATGGATAGATGTTGTGGTTATTTGGAAATACTATGCTGAATGAGGTACTTTTGAGAATCCCGACACCATTGGGGGTAGAGGGCGACTTAATTTCCATGCATAATCACATAAGAGGAACATCCACCGCATAAAAACCAATCACATGTACTGTACTGAACCTGTCCAACCATAACCGGACTGATGACGAAAACAATAATCGACAAAAATGTCTCTCCTTCTCTCCCTCCAAAAAGTTTGACCACTTTGCCACTGTAAAACATGTCCTAACCTTCATTCTCAATCTTCGACTCAAGCACTTTTTTGACAACCTCCTCACGCCAAACCATAGCAGTAGTCACATTGATCCAGCCCTATCCAAGTTTGCACCCCCCCCCCCCCCCCCCCTCATTAGGGACCCTTCTTCCATTACCACCATCACATCTCCCTGAGCAGTTCATCTCGTACTTCCTGGTCAACATTGCAGACCCTGATTTTACCACCTCATTACCTAACAATAGCAACATAACCCCTTCAGAAAGAAAAGGCATCAAAAATCTTCAAAACAACCCAGATATAATAATACTACCATCTGACAAAGGATCAACCACAGTGATTCTCAACAAAACAGACTACATTCCAGAAGCAGAAAATCAACTCAAGGAACACCATCCACCTACAAATGCCTACGAGAAGACCCAAACACTAGATTCTGCGGCCATATCAATCAATTCCTCGTCTCCCAGGGCCCCCTTTAGACCTATCCAAGGCTTAAACTAAACTGCTCACCCCAAATAATCCACCACACCAGCCAGTATTCTACCTGCTTCCGAAGATATACAGGGAACAACAGCCATCCTCAGGATGCCCCATTGTATCAGGGATTGCAGTTTTCGTCCTACGTCAAGGACACTGGTCACTTCCTTGAACACTTGAGACACCTGGGCCCCATTCCCCAAAATGCATACGTGGTCACAATAGATGTTAAATCTCTCTATACCAACATCCCCCACACAGCAAACCTACAGTATGCCGTGTTGAACTCACCAGGTTAAACCTCAGCAACAGCAACTTCATATTTTAAGACCCACACTACCATCAGGTAAAGTGTACAGCGACGGGTACACATACGGCCCCATCCCATACTAATCTGTTTATGGGCACGTTAGAAGAAAACTTCCTTTGGCATCAACAAACTCAACCACACTGCTGGATGTGTTTCATTGACATCTTCATGATATGGACGCATACCAAACCCCTGACAACCTCCAATACTTACATTTTGACAGCTACTGCCCATACCATGCCAAAAAAAAAACCCAACCTTACAGTATTGCCACAAGAGCCAAACATATTTGCTCCACCAACAGTGATCTCAACAAACAGTGTAAACAAATAGCCAGAGCATTCCTCGACATGGGTTACCCCAGGTCCCTTGTCCCCAAACAGATTCAGCAAGCCATCCCAAATACTGGAACACAAAGCAAGGTCAATGACTTGGATATACCCTGGTGGCCCCATATCATGAAGGCCTAAGTAAACTCAAAACTTCTCCACTCGGGATACAAAATTCTGGCTTCCTCACCACAAACCCAAGATCTGCTCTCCAAACCACCCAGATTGGTCTTCAAAAGGCCACCTAACCTTTGCAACAAACTGGTTCGTCCAAAGCTGCGGCCTACCACAAATGCCAACCTGACTATCCCACCCCTGCAATAGCTCACTTTGTAGCTTCTGTGCCATCCACCAACCCCTCAACTTCTTTCAATAGCAAACTCTCTAGCCGTACATATCCCATCCCAGGCAATTACAACTGTGCAACAGAAAATCTGATTCATGTGCTACAGTGCCAACACTGTAATGCATGTAATACAGAATACATCGATCTCACCACCAAAACACTCGGGCAAAGAACGAATGGCCACAGAGCAGACACCAAACATGCCATAGCTGGTCACATCAACAACCTACAAGACAAACCAGTTGCAGCACATGCAGCATCACACAACAAAGATTTTGATTCCTGCAAAAGTACCAGAGTTGTGAGAGTCCTACTGCCTTCAAGCAATACCTCAGAACTCAAATGCTGGGAATTAGCTCATCAATTAATAATAAAATCAAGGCAGCCATCAGGTCTCAACATAATATAATCACAGCTCCAAACCACACTCATCAGCTATACCGGTAAATGTTAAATTTTCCCACTGCATCCTAGTTTACCACCTGGCCGCTAGGTTTACTACCAACAGCGCCCTTCCACCATACTGCTGTGTCCTACAACTCGCCGCCCGGTGAAGCTGGCCTCACAAGCAACATATCGCGATTACCAACCGCATTGAAAATGTTTATCTTCTTTGTTTGTGTGCACCTGGTATGTAGGACTCTCTAAGTACTTGAATTCCTGTCCTTTTATATATTTTTAATAGCCTAGCAGCCTACTTGCAACCTTAACTAATATGTTTTTATTGTACTTAAATTGTGAAATTTTGGGCTTCATATTAAATATTATGTGATGAAAAACCATGGGAATTATTATTAGACCCAAGAATTGTAATTTCCATATCATTCTAAAGTCACAAAATATTGTTAATCTTAATTGTTTCATGATTTATAGTGTTTTTATTATTTGTCAGTTGGAGTTTACTAGTTTTTGAATTAGCTAGGCAAAAATCACCAAAACAAGAAATGATCACAAATTGAGACTGGTATAACTGTATTTATTACATTACACATAAATATGTCTCAGTATGACAGATTACCAAGTTTTACACATTCTACCAGATGTTGCAGCATGGAGTTGTAAAGGTTCCGTAATGGTGTCTTTACAACTCATCCCCTGCAGCCTGAATATTCATGTGCAATTCTGCAAATTTTGTGATAGAAATGGAGTCATGATCAACCAATAGCAGCCCACACATTTTCAATTGGGGATATATCTGGCGAAGTGACTGGCTGTAATAGAGTATCCATGACTTAAAGACATACGTTGAGATAGCAGCGGTATAAAGTGTGTTGTTGGAACAGAGCTCTCACTTAAACTTTCACAAATGGCAGGGCCACAAGTTGTAGAACCTCATGAATATATTGTTGGGCTGCAGAGTGCCTGTTATGAAGACCAATGATGATCAGGTATTGTACAAAATCGCACCTCATGCCATGTCGCCAGACCATCTGGAGCTATGACAACAAACCATTAATTTTTATGCTGCCCACATTGCTTCCATACTCAGATGCATTTGTCATTACCAAGAAAAAATTGTGACTCATAACTGAAGATAACCCACTGCCGTTCTGCACTACTCCGTGACAATTGATAATGACACCATTGCTGTCTGTGGTGACGTTGATGTGGTGTTAAGGGCAGTCGTCATAACAGTCTGTGTGCATGTAGTCCTGTGTCAATCAGTCATCTGTTAATGGTACTGGCACTCACAGGATATTGCAGGGTTGGCATATCTGCTCGATGTTCACAATCTTGGTAGTTAAAGGCACTTTGTGTACGTTAGACAATCAGTTAGTTTTCCCTTGGTGTGGTTCATGGTGGTCTCCCAGATCATCCGTGTTGTTGGTGCATGCCTTCTATCCACTGGTGCCAGCAATGTGCTATTGTTGCATCCACATGATTGGTATGGCACTCAATAAAACTAAATAACCATCCCGCTTACTGCAGTCCTATAAGGCTGTCAAACTTGTTTTGAAGGCATGTTGTACTTTGAACAGCACAAACTAGGATGGAAAGCATACACACCAGGACAGTCTTATGTAGCCCAAAAGGCACAGTAATGAGGCCCACCCTTGCTGACGTCACTGGTGCGACCAAGAGTGAAATGTGAATTGTCTGCAGGTCTCACATTGTCAAACCTACCCACCACATTTCATTCCTTGCTTCCTTGTGGGTGCAACAAATTTTTTATGATGAATGTAAGTTTATTCAATCCAACCTTACTGAGAGTTTAATTTGTGGTGTGCATAGTTTGCATTTCGTTGTAAGTCATCGCCCTACTCTTTATTTTTGAACTAATACCATCTATATGTACTAGCCATGTCTGGTGACGTGGATATTAGAAGTCAATCACATTAGAACTTGAAGCAAGGGGTTTTTAATTGTTCATGGTAGAAGTTTGTTAGTAGTTCTATGGTATTGTGTGGTATACAGTCAACTTCTCGTATTGTAAACGCATGTATCGATAACCCATATATACGTTTAATTTTCAGTGGTCCCGGCAAAACTACTGTATAAATAATGATAAAGCTAACCGCTTGTATAGTTTATAGGATGTTGCATCGATCAAAGTACATTTCTGTTCTGTCACCTAAGATTTCCTACAACTTTCGTTTTTAAGCTGGTTGTTTATGCAAACGTCTAGTAACTGGATGTGAAATATGTTGCGTGCACTGCTGTTTAACACTGCTCCGTACGCGTTGTCTGCTGTCTTCCCAACACGACTGCAGTATGGTATGATGGGCGAGACTGGCTTGCTACCACTCCTTACCTAGCAACCAGCGTGGCTTTTTTTCTCTCTTTCAGCCATGCATCTTCTTTCCTCCCCTTACAGGCCATCGAGAGGGGAAGCTGTAGTATAGCAAAATAAAAAGGACATCCTTACACACACACACACACACACTCTGTCTCACACACACTCTGTCTCACACACACTCTGTCTCACACACACACTCACTGTCACTCACTCACTCACGCTGGCCGCAGAGCAAATAAAGTGCTACTGGCGAACAGAAATTTTACCGAGATTGTCAGTGCTCAAAATAGTTGAACCTAACATCACTTGTATTTCAAAGCAAATGGTTTTGCCTGACAATGTTACGCAATACATTTTAATGATTATTATGTGCAAAGATGTTTTATTTTGTGATTAAAGATTGTTTCTTCCCATAAAATTAGCCTTTCATTGTATCTGGCATAAAATCAATATGATTTTAATACAATATATTAATGTAATTTAATGGACAGCATCATCACGAATAAAATGATATGCCCAGGAGCATATACTTAACCTCCTCTTGTTGCCAAAAATTGTTTAAACATACAGTGTAAAGTTCATTTTCAGTAACTTCCTGTGAGGAAATCTGAGATTTATATTAATTATTTCAATATGCACTCATCTTTTGAATAAATTTATAAAATGTAAGAGTATATCAGACACCTTTTGTCTTCTAATAATGGATAAGCACCGAGCCGCGTGCAGTGTAACTCGCAACAGGGAAAATCAGAGAACATGGTTTATAATGATTGATTATTAAAGATAGTGAAGAAATTCATTATAATTGCTTTATTTATTCATTTCTGTCTGAAAAATTGCAAGATTTTTGGAGTGCAATAAATTTAATTACTTTAAGACACATTTGCCACGCGTGCAAGGTGTCGGCAACATGTAGTGGCGGGAGGGGTAATCCTTCCGCCACTTTCCCTTCACTTATCACCGCAGTGAATACACTGCTCGATCGATAACTTTGCGTGCTCTCAGCTGATAAATTGCATGCGGGAAATTCAAAATATGCCTTGCATTCGGTGTTATATTATTTTAATTTTCAGAGGGTTTGAAAGATTTAGGTCAGCTTTCATTTGGTGTCTGATTACAATCAATTATATACTGTATTTTGAGATATTATATTCTTTATTTAAATGAGTTTAGGTGAATTTTTTTTCTGTATTGTTTACTGTACAAATAATACAGTAATGCATTTTTTTAATGCCCATTTTTATTGTCTTTATTAGCTAAACATTATTCACAGATAATGTACACTTCTGTTATACTCAAAATGATGTGGAAAACGTCAGAAGATGTATTTTATTGATGTGCATGTCAGTACCCTCATCTACTGAAATCCCACATAAATGGAGATTTTTTGACAGTCTCCTGAAAAATGATAGATAGGGTGTCGACTGAAGTTTGATCTCCTGGAGTAATTTGTGGCAATTTGATGCCAGACCACGTAATTTTGCTATGTATCGTTCGAATGACATGTGATTTATATGTTCTGGACAGGTTTTCCATATTCAAAGGAAAAAATAAACAACAGAAAATGGTTTTATGTGGTGTTCAAGCATGGTCATAAGTAGTCAGTTTAAAGTGAGTGTCTAATTCCTGTACTAACTTATTGCCATTCTAATGCTACGGTGGGAAGATATTATTATCTGAACACTTGTAAGTGTAGTTCTATAAGTGCACTCTGATTTACCAGCTTATGTGATTGCATATGAACCCAGATACACTTGGAATAAGGGAAGAGCTAGTTTTAGAGCACAAATTATGAAATAAAAAATTTAAATTTTAAGCAAATCCTGAAGAGGAAACCAAGTACGAGGCCATCAGTTAGCATTTTATTTTAAAATTATAGTTCGTTGCCATATTGATCTGTATAGTGAAGGCACACTCAGTTTTGGTATGTAACACAGTTGAATACTATTTGATTACTGTAAATTATCCAAAGGTGTTGCTATATTTAGTTTATATCAGGGAACTTTTCATCACAACCATTATTGAAGTTCCTATGCATGCTTTTGACACAGAAGGTACATATTTAATTACCCTAGCCATATTTGAAGAAACAAAATTTGTGTTTGTTGCTTGCACACATTTTAACTGTTCTCCTAGAATCTCTGTAACTGTTACCCTGTCCTACAGTACTGTTTAAGGCTTCCTTACATGTCGGAGTCAGGTAATAAAGAAACTCACATGGTACAATGCAGAATTTTCATTTTGTTTTATATACACAGATACATACGTTGCCCTATTGATTTTTGTATTACATGTGTATGTTATTCCTTAGCTTGTTATACGCACTAGTACACTTCGCTAGCGGTTACAGTATTAGTAGTGCAGCACTTGAGAAATTTAGTATTTATGGGAAAACTTAATTGAAGGAGTATGAGATCTAGGTTTTTGGCTCATTATT